>PVKB01000517.1:0-705236 GCA_004027205.1 Ctenodactylus gundi | reverse complement strand
GTAAGCCAACTTACCATTGTGTAGATGGAAATTGAAGCTGGAGAAGCTAAGTGACTTGACTAGTCATACATACTCATGAGAGGCAGACGAATACGGGAATCCTACCATACAGACACACGTAAATGGCTTCCAACATGTGACATCATGACGTTACCCAGAGTGAACGCACACCTTCATGTTGAATTGATTCGAACTTTCTCATCTTTTAATGTGAGTTATTTAAATTGACAGAGCCTCAACTCTAGTTAGAAAACACTAATCATATGCTGGGATTATAATTGTACAAAGTATTTTCAATACAGAATAAAGTGTTTGATCTACTGGCTCCTGAGTCAACAGATCATACTTAAGAAGATAACTCTCACCTAAAGCCTTTATGTTAAAAGTGAAAATATGAGACAAACACTTAGTAAATATGTATTTGATGACATGAAGTCTCATGGAAAAAGTCTTCATCTCTTGTAAAGAAAGTGCAACATCGCTTGCTGTCTCTCCCTTTGCCTTAGCTAATTCTTGGACTCGCCTTGGTTTTATTATTTCATTGTCTCTAATTCTATAAACCCACTACACAGGTACCTTTGGAAAGACTGCAAGTCTCATGGCTAAACTGTAAAAATAAACACCAGGACAGACTTTAAAAAAATACACCTTCCCACATAGACTAGACATACATTTTATTAGACATGAAGGCAACCATATAAATTACTGTCTATAATTACTCAGTCAAAGTGCTTTGTTTTCTATGCGTTTAGAGCTCTTCCTTCATCCAATGACTTAACTAAACAGGAAATAAACATTTTTATTCTGTTGCCGATGATGTTATGATGTTTGGGTTTTTATTTTAAGCTAACCGATATTGACTTCTATGTAACATCTACCTCTTCTCTTCCCTTCTCCCTCCTCCTTTCCAAAGTGATGGAGACTTTAATTAATTGTCTCACAGGAGGGATCTGTTGCTTCAAGGGTGGAAATTACTTAAAAGATAGAAATCAGACTTTAGTTTCCAAAATTCTAAACTAATCAAGGACCCTTCCAGGCAAACATCAAGAGAGTCTGAGGAAAAAAAACAAGAGGGAGAGATTGTCTTGACTGAGTTAAGAAACTGAGAAGATAGGAGATGGGAACCACAAGGTGCTATGAAAAAGGAGTGTGGTCCTCATTCCTATGAGATGGGGAAGACTCCAAGGCAAAATTGGGGGAGGTGATGGGAAGCAAAGGATTCTCAAAGCAGCTGCTGTGATTTCAGGCTTCTCTTGAGACCCCATACTCCTCATTTGAGACTGCATGCTGCAGAAACCTTCACACTTGAGAGGTCTGTGGTGTGAGAAAGAACATCCAACATGTCCCAGCGTCCTCTGAAGACAATGCAGCAGCTGTGCAGGTCCACCCAGAGCCTTGACACTAAATAGTTTCCCTAGAGATTGCCACACCTCCCAGAGGGCAAAGCCCTAGGCAAGGATGTGAGGAACTCCAGATAGATTGGGAAGGAAATGGATCAAAATAAAAATGAAGTGCTAAGGTTTTTACATTGCTCCCCCACCCCCACGCACACACATCTGTGTTTGTTGCCTAAGACTGTGAGGCCAGCTAAGGACAAACCTAAAAGACCAGTGTTACTTGGACACAAATTTAGGTTAAGCAGCCTCCTGCGGGTATTGGATAATGAAAATAACCCCTTTCCAACATTTACAATACAAAACCTGGCCCCCCCTACCCCGCCGGACTTGGCATCCAATCAGAAATAAGGATTTTTTTATCCTTGCCTCCACCATCTCCTTTACCCCTCAGTCCACTTATCCTTACTCGCTTTTTCCTTCATCTCTCTGGTTTCGGTTTTGCTGTCATCCTTCCACTCGGTCCTTCCCACCACTGCTCTCTAGGGGTTCTGTCATTTCTGAACTTACCTGCACCCCAAGACTTCAGACCTAACTCCTCATTCTCATTCTTGTCCTTTTCAACCTATTTTCTATGTAACCTCATCGATAATTCAGTTCTGGCCTCAGCATTCTGCTTCAAACCCTATACTATAGCTTCCCAGGTGTGGTGTTAGCTCCTATTACTCTGACCCTTCCCGACCTCCCTACAGCCTCAAGTTTGCCTTCTGTCTGCAGCCTGTGTCTACTGTCAGCACTACCTGACTAAGCGGTTTCTCCCCTCAGCATTTTGTTTCCATGACACCTCTGCCCAAAATACCCACCCTACGGTGGTGGTGGGTATTTCCCACAAGCCTAATTCTTGCTGTTCCTGAAAAACTCAGAAATCTCTACTTTCTTTAAATATTTGACCAGCTGCTCCACCAGATGAATCTGCTGCCCCTCCCTAATGCTTTCTTTCACACCTCAAACTTGAGCACTGCTTTCTAAGCATCCTTTCATGCATCTGTCCTCCACACTGGCATATATGATTTTTTGCTAGGGCAGAGACCTTGTCTGACTGACATACCTATTCCTAGAACCTAGCACAGTTTCATCCTAAAAGAGAGAAGGCAAATAAATTTTGTTTGAACTTTGGTTGAATGCAGGGTAGGAAAAATTACACCTATTTCTCTCTCCTTCTCTCCCCCTCCCTCTGCTCTCCCTCCCTCCCTCCTTTTCTCTCTCTTCCTTCCTCACTGAGGGATTAAGGGATTATGCTGGAAAATAAAACTCCTAGACTAACTAATGCCTCAGTTGAATTGATACGCATGCCTTCCCTGAAAAGAGCAAGGATTAAGGATTTAAAGAGTCGGGATAAAAGATGAGTAAGTTTGCTGAGCAAAAAGAAATTGAAGCTTAGCATAAGGCTATTCACAGAAGGAAAAAAACAAAACAAGCAAACAACAATCAAAAAATGGGCAAGTAATGACAGAAGGGGAAAAAGAAACTGACATTTATTGACCATCTCAAGCCCCTAGCCTTGGCATGCAAGCTACATTCCATAGGCTAACTTACTTTACTATCAATAAAGATCTTCCCAGATGAGATCCTGTTGTAGTGCCCTGTCCCCACCCCCCCACCACACCCCATCCGTCCCCACCCCTCCTCAAATGAGGAAATGGAAACTGAAAGAGAATACAGCAAATGATATGCCCTATTGTAAACAGATAGTGCAGATGAGATTGGGATCTAGCTCTGTGTGACTCCAGCTTTGATAACCTCTTCACACACTCTGTCACTTCTAAAGATGTACCTGAGAAATTCTGTTCTTGTCCCAGATCTCTCTGGGACCACAGGGATGGGAGCAGAAGGGCACAGTCACAATCCCCTGACATGCGTCCTCTTCGTAATAATGACAAACATGTACAGCACTCAAAATGTACTGGAGGGGGTGGGAGTGGGCTGGAGGAATGTCTCAGCGGTTAAAGTATTTGCCTAGCAAGCACTAAGTCAAGCGCTAAGCACCCGAGTTCGCTTCCCCAGCACCACATAAACTGGGCGTGATGGCACACACCTGTAATCCCAGCACTCGGGAGGTTGAGGCAGGAGGATTGCCATGAGTCCAAGGCCAGCCTGGGCTCCATAGTGAGTTCAGGACCAACGTGGGCTACACAGCAATATACTGTCTCAAAAAAAAAAAAGTATTTGGTACTCTGAGCAGTGCTGTGGCTGTGCCCCTCCTCTAACCCACAGCACAGCCCGTGAATGCGGTACAATTGGGGTTCACCTCATCACATGTATGTGCCGACTGAGTCATTGGGAGTCCACAGACATGCCAAAGCCTCACAGGCTGTAACATGTACAAAAGGAACTCAAGGCTAGATGACACGGGCTAAGCCAATGTCCATGTGAATCACAGACAGAAGACAATCGAAGAACTTAGAGGAAAAAGCATCCACCTGAGAGCCTGAGGTAGGAGAATCACAGCCTAAGCCCAGCCTGGGCAACTTAGCAGCTTTGAGACACTCCATCTCTACGCCAAAAAACAGAAGCAAACTGGATTCAGCTCAGTAGGAAGTCCCTGGGCTTGAGCCTGGGTAATACTTTAATACATAAATATGCAGAATGCATGAAAGACTTTCTAACCCCTAACTTTATGAAGAAGCAGAGGGAGGTGTCACCACCCCACTGTACAGATGGCCTTGATGAGACCTTCGACTTCAACCAAAACTGCTTCAGCAAAAATGCCAAAATAATCACAGAAATAAATGAAGGCACACTAATGTAAGCTTTTGTAAATACTTCTTATGTTAAATGCGGCTTGAATTTGGTTTTCTGCTTGTCTTACTCTCATTGAAATGTATTAAAACAGGAGATAATGAAGTTTGGAAAGAAGATATTTCCCCGAGCAGATTTTCCCATAGCAAACGCTGACATATGTCCCAGCCCCGGGTATCTTAGACTGGAATTAAAAATGAGAGTGACTGTCTGAAATTTTTATTCTAATTCAGGGTGAGTAAATGGAGAATTTCAACATAGCAAAATCTGGGAGAAACAGTTTCCACAGTGACACCGTTTTCATTGAGCTATTGGTCTTCTGTTTCATTAAGTTCTTTGACACTCAGTGGCCTTTGCTTGACTTGTCAGTATTGTTAATCATTATAGCTATTATTGAGTGCCCTCCTGGCTTGTGTATTTTAGATTCTCGTACATGCTACTAAAACTTCAGGCCTTTTTATTGATATGACATCATTATTTCAGAATCTAAACAAGTTTCAAATCTGAAAATCATTTGCATATTGATTGCAATCCTACAAAGTTCTCTGCTGCATTCAAATTCTGTATTGCAGAAAGTTTCTTTATTTAGAAAGCGTTACTCTAAAATTCCAAAATCCTCAAAAAGATGAAGAAAACGACAATTGATAAAGTGAATCTTCACTCACAAGAATAATTCTTATCTAGTTCAAAGGCTTTCTGCTCAAGCGGTATATAAATCTGACAGTTTCGCAATTGGAACAGGTAACCTTGCTTGAAGTATCTAGCAGCACAGGATAAAACCAAAGAAAACACAGATGGACTGAGATGCTTTTTTCCAGATTGAAAAATATAGTCCTCTCTCTCTCTCTCTCTTTCTCTCTCTCTCTCTCTCTCTCTCTCTCGCTCTCACTCTATATATTTATATATATGCATATTTCAGAAAGTTATTCAAAAGATATCCTTGAATAAAAGAATCAATTATACAACTATTTGAAGAGATTTAGAAAAATTTTGCATCATATATTTTCTGATCATAATACATAGAACCATTTAAGCAGCTAGAAAAAAACTGAACAAAAATATGCTCACAATTATGATATTAAGATACACATTTTTCTGTCTTGTTTGTATAGTGTTTTTTAATGAAGACAATATATTTTAAAATTTTTAACCATTGTCTCCTCTTTCTCATGTTAGGTAGTTTTAGAAAAATGCTGTCAATTTTATTTTATTAATGTGCATTTAGCATTTATATTTTCAATGCTTTTACACTTTTCTAAACATTTTATAACATGTTCATAAGTTTTTGTGTTTTAGATGCATTTATATTCTCAGTTGTTGACTTTAAAAATTATTTTATGATTCCTAAGCATATTTTTAAAAAGTAGCAATAAGGCCATTATTATACAAATTAATTAACAAGATGCTGTAATTATCCATCAGCAAAAACCAAAACACTACATAAAAAAAAGTTTCTGTCCCTTTTGAGAGAAGAAAATTAATAAAAGTGAGGCTGTGCTTGCTAATAAAGTTATTGCAGGTCACTTGTATATCATGTAGAATTCAATTATATCATTTCCTTTCTCAAATTTTAATATGCATAAGAGTCACCTGAAGAGCTTACTGAAATTCAATCTTTGATTTACTAGGTCTGGACTTGGGTCTGAGATTTTTGCAAATCTTAACCATTTCCCAGGCAATTTTAATTTTACTAGCCCAGGAACAACTCTTTGAGAAGTAAGGCTCTTCTAGAAAGTTCCACATCCCAGGGCAGGAGTTCATTCATTCTCCCATGTTAGAAATTGCTACATTTGTCTTAACACTTATGGTTCAAATAAATGGAAGAAGCAGGCTGTGAGCAGTGAGGAAACATCAGACAGGTGGGGTGGGCTTTGTCTTAAGAGCTGACAAAGAACTCAGGTTTGTAAGAAAGAAAACTGAGTTATAGGCTCTTGAAAAGGGAGACTCAGGAACCATTCTGGTCATGATATGCGCAAGATTAGAAATAGAAGCAACTTGCTAATGGCTGAGAATGTTTGCGGTAGATTTCTTCTCAGTAATGTCACTGAAAACAAGTAGAAATCAAGCCAGAACTCTTCCTTGACATTTCTTGCTGCTCTTCTACTCACAAGAAGCAGTGAGCTCTGGTCCTGGAATCTCTCTCCTCAAGCCAGCTGAGACTGTCACACAAGGAAGCTTCCCTTCACTGAGCCAAGCAGTGGTGGGTGACATTGCAAACCCCACGGCAGCCATGCCGCTCTTCTCATGGCAGTGGTCACAACGTGTCATCACCAGCTGTTTGCATACCTGTATCTCTGCTTTATTCTAGAACTTCCTGAGGGTAGGGGCCATTTGGACTGTGCCTGATTTTTATATGGAAGAATAACCAGTCTTTAGTGAAAAATGATTGCTAAATCAGTGTTCCATAGCATAATGCAAGCTTACACAGAGTAACTAACCTTTATGTTTCCTCCCCTAAGTTATAGATTTGGGTACTATGTCATATCAATGAGAAAGTAACCAAGACATCAAGTTAGGGAACGTCTGAAGAGAGACCTGTAGCTGTGCTCCGGTAACTTCCACCGGCTTTGCCTGTGTCCTTCATTCTCTGTTACAGTTGAGTGTGAGTGCATGATCTCTATCCTCAGACTCCATCTAACCCACAATGGCTCACAGCAGACTGACTCAATGACAGTCTTGTTCCTGGATTAGAGAGCAGATTTCACCAAGCAATGACAACACAGATTCTCCTATCTCTTCTGCCCTCATTACGATCTTTTGGGCAGTGAGGAAAACATGTGCTCAGATAATCTCACAGAATTGTCATCATCTTGACAGAGAGACCACCACAGGCAGAATCTGGGACCCTTACTTGCATCTCATTACTGTTATGCCCAGATCTTGGGGACCCCAAAGACCACCAAGAGTCCAAGACATGCGTGTAATAACAAGGAGTCTTTATTTGGGCTCAAGCTCGGGCTCTCAGACTTCACCAACGCAGTGGATCCGTGCAGAGAGCCCAGAACAAAGGATGAGCAGGGTTTTTATGAGGTAGGAGCAGGGGTGGTCTCAGGAGATGTGACACAGGTATGTTATTATTTGCATAGAACCAATCATAAGTGCAGTTTTTTTGTGATGGCGATGCTGACCACTTAGACGAGGCAGAGTGGCCATAACTTTTGTTATGACCCAATCATGACCTTTTAGGAGTCTTTTGGATGTAACCAGCCGAGTGTGGTGTGTTAGTGGCCTGGGTAAGGTCTAAAGGGGGCGTCGAGTGATTGGTCAGTTGTCACTGGGCAACTTATTTATGATTTCTTGACTCTGCCCCAGGCTCAGGAATGCCAGTTTTGTTTAGTCTTTGCCTCAGGCCCAGGAAAGACAGATTAGTTTTCTTTTCTGATTGGCTGGAACTAGGAAACCAAGTGCCCCAAGGCTATCCTGGCCTTGGGTGTCCTTTTACAATTACTTTACAATCTGAGGAAGCTGAGGCTTTCATCCAGTAACTTTTAGAGTAACTTTGAAACATGTCCTTAAGTCTGTTCAGCTTGGGTTTTACAATTACAATATTTGTATTTTCTTCTGGGTCAGTTAGGGACTTAAAAGCCATTTTTGCTGTAAATCATGACTCTTTAATTGGGCCTACATAAGCCCAAAAGGTAATTCAAAGCAGAACAAAGTTTAATATTCATTTTTATCATCTGCTACTGTGAAACTAGAGTCAAATTTCTTTTCAGCTCTGCACAGGGATATGTTGACCAATTAGGTAGTGTCCATCTAGAAGCTGGAGAGACATACTTGATTAGCCCTTAAGTCACATGATCTCATCTCTCTTCAAGACTGAGAACAGCTAGACGAGAAGTCCACAGGGACATTTGGCTAGTCCCAAAAGTCTCTGGTGTTTTTCCTTAATCTGTGATCATCTGGACTCCAGGGGAACGAGAACCCCACATGACTGAGACCATCAGAAACTGACATAATCTTTCCATGGAATTGGAATCACCCTGCAGCCATGGGGATTCTGGAGCTATGAAACCAGAGCTAAGATACTGATCAGCCAGAACTCAGCTTGCTAGCTAATCCCTAAAACTGGTCATTCTGGGGTGGGCCCAGGTGGGCCTGTCCATCTCCCTGTCATCAGAAAATGTCCCCTCCAGCTGCTCAAGCCAGAGTCCTTTCCCATTTTATTTAGTCTCCTTCATTGTTAGCTTCCCAAGCTGACATCCCTTAGCACTTTCTCTTACTTTCTAATTAAAGCTTTTTCCTGTAGATTTGTACTTTCATTTTCATTTTCATTATTACTGAAAGCAAGGACTGCGCCAGGGGCATAGTTCAGTGGTTAAAGCACTTGCCTAGCTTACATAAAGCCTGGGTTTATTCCCCAGTACCACAAAAAAATTAAGTGGGTGTAATGGTGCATGCTTATAATCCCACACTTGGGAGGCTGAGGCAGGAGAATTGCTGTGAGCTTGAGAACAGCCTGGACTACACAGTGAGTTCATGACCAGTCTGGAATACAAGGCAAGATCCAGCCTCAATAAATAAATAAACAAATTAACAAATTTTAAAAATTAAAAGCAACAACCCACCCTAGCTAGCAACAGAGTTAGTTTTTCCATAAGGAAGCAGGGGAGATAAAGGAATTAGGAATCTTCCTCTGAAGTAAAACAAGCCCTATGGTCCCTGAGCGTCCACAGCTGAAATAAGATAAAGGCAACATAGAAATGTTCAAAACCACTCAGGATGCAGCAAACCCCTTAATGTCCCCAGTCACTTTCCCTGCTCTCCTAGGCAGAAAGCCAAGGCACCCCACAACTTTCACTGTGTTGGCTGGGAGGGCAGGAGCTTCCCACAGCACAAGGCACAGCCTTTGTATGCAGAACCACTGAGCAGAAAGGACCAGTGTCATTAAATTAAGTCAGGAAAGTTGTGATGAGACTTGGCACCAACAGCCTATTCCATGACCTCCTGGGTGCATTGGTGGCTCACCCTCAACTTCTCTCACCAGCCTCATGATGCCCACTTGAGTCAACCAACAGGAGTTAGAACAACAATTTCTTGGTTATTCCAAGTGTCATTACCTAAATAAACTTCCCTCTGCATGTTCCTTGTTTCATGAGAAAGATCCCTACCTTATATCAAAGAATTTTAGTCTCTGAAATCTGTAAATCCCCTAAAAGAATTCATCAAATAAATGTATAGTATTATATTTCAATGTTGATAAATTTGATGAAATTATCCAAGTATGTTACAGATTATTTACTCAATGAGAACGGCAACAGCATTTCAGGTCATGCGTTACATTTTGGTTCAGGATCACAGGGCTGCCAAGAGATTATTGGGGATGCTAACTAGAGTGGAGACTAATATTGTATACATGATAAGTAACTTCTCCTACCCAGAAACATCAGAGACCCTCATGATCTCTAAATTAGAACTTTACAGAAGTTTCACAAGAGAAGAGTGGTGGAAAGTTGGTACTTCCCGCAGCATTGTGTAACATGGGCCGTGTGAAATGTGTGAGACGATCTGTCCAACTTCACAGTCACGCATTTGCTTTCAGATTAGCAATTTAGTTCCAGCAGAACAGCATTATCCATCACACCCAGTTTATGATGTTAATTTGATTTCTTACAGTCTCATACTTTTAAATTTTTAAATAGTAATTTGTTTGAGTTTCATGCCTTTTCAAGAAATATAAGCCAGAAAGTTTATTAATAATTTTAGGTTTATATATATTTAAGTAAAGTTACAACAAAAACAACTAATGCCAGAATTAGAAGATAAGACACTTTTTTCTAAGAGAATATTCAATTATTTAGTTCGAGGGTGCATATCTTTTAGAAATGTTAACTTTTTGGTTGTAGATACGTTCTTAGCTGAAGCAGCAAGAAGAGGCATGTGGCAAGCTAGACATGGTGGCGCCCAGTGGCACTGTGAGAGGCTAAGGCAAAATGATCACAAGTTTGAGGCCAGTCTGAGCAATTTAGGGACTTAGCAAGCTTCTGTCCGAAAATAAAAAATTAAAGGAAACAAAGAAAAACAGAGTAAATAAGCTGGGGACGCAGCTCAGTGTAAAAGCCCTAGGGTCAAATCCGAGTACTCCTCTCCCTTAAAAAAAATGAGGCATATATCTGACTTTGGATGAATGCTTACTTTATGGGGGAAACCTACTGCTACCTCTCCTAGAACCCCTTTAATATGCGAGGACACCCATCTCTCAGCTGCTAGGAATGATGCCTACTAATGTTTCCTAGGTACTTCTTTTGAAGAGATGGTCCCAAAAGAAAGAAAGAAAGAAAAAAAAAAAGAGTCCAGCTGAGAAATTACAGTGTTCTCTCCAAACTGGACACAATCCCTAGCTACTGACTGGTCAACCAGAGGACAAAAGGTCAGTCTTTTGTCTCAATTCATCTCTACCCTTGGGTACAATATGGACTTCTGAGCTCCACATGAATCAGGCAGAAGCCAGATTCCAGATTAGACCACACCCTTGCTTTGTTTTACTTCCTTTACTCTTTCTCTCCCAAGAATGAACGGATTTCTATTGTCCTGAAACAAAGTACTTGGTTCTTATTTAATGATACCCTTTTCAGCAACTACTATGCTCTTCTGGGCTCAACTTTGCAGGTGCTTTCTTTCTGGCTAACTACAGATTTGTCAAATCACTCAGCACCGCTTTTTTTTTTTTTTTTTTTTTTCTGATTCTCACCGCAGTTCTGGCTAAAGGTAGTCAGCAAAACTGATGCTACAGCCTGAACGTTGAACTGTCTTGAAATTCTCTACGAGACTAGTTAAATCCTCAGCTTTAAATCCAGCTTTGCATAACATATCTTAGTACATTGGCAAAATATTGACAAATTTCTTGCCAGGATGTCACACAATTGGTCTCTAGTTCTGTTTCCAGTATAATCCTCATTTCTACTTGAAGCCTCATAAGAATTGTCTTTATTGTCTGCATTCCTATCAGCATTCTAGGATTACAATCTTCAACCAAAATAATCCATCAAGTTTGGCTTACAGTGTAAGGATTCTTCAGCCAGTATCTCCAAACCTTTCCAAACACCTTCCACAAGACAATTCCAAAGGCAATTGAACAGGATTAGGTATAATTACATTAATAACCCCTTGTTTCTGGTACCATTTTTCAAATTAGTCATTTCCCTATTCCACCCTCAACTTAAAAAAAGAGAGAGGTTTATTTGGCTCATGGATCCCAGTGGAATTTAGTCTAGGGTTGGCTGGCTCCAAGGCATAGTCAGCTTGTACAAGGCCAGGGCAGCTGGACACGGCTCATCCACAACTGCCAGGAAACAGAGAAGGGAGAAGGGAGAAGTTGGAGACAAGAACACATCCTCAAAGGTCAAAACACAGTGATCTATCTCCAACCAGGTCCTGCCTCCTAATAACACCTTTAGCTATTGAACTCAGCAATGAATAAATTCACCAATGAGTATAATATTCCCATGATCCAAACACTTTTTAAACACATGAGACTTTGGGGGAACATTTTAGAACTAAACTACAAGAAATTTCTTCTTTTTCCATTACCATGAATAAAAGACACTAATCTCATGTTCCAAAAAGTATTTTAAAAATGACCCCCAAATGAAATTTCATTACTAGAGAGCTTTAAAAGTTTGAATATGAAGATTTTTTGACTTGCAGATTATGTAAAACTCTCAAAACCAACATGATACCTTTTAAGTATTTCTAAATCTCCAAAACCAAATGACTTTTTCTGGATGCGATTATGGGAAACTTACAGTCTCTGTGTCATGGTTTGTAGCTAGAGTGTCCCACAAAGGTCTCATGTAGTTATGGATACTGTGTAATGTTGGGAGGTAGAGCCTGGTTGGAAGGGGCAGATGTTTGGGGCTTGACCTGGAGGGGCATGTGGTGGTTCCACCTTTCCTCCCAGGCTAGTCTCAGTTCCGCCGTGCTGCTGTGAGGATCTCTGTCTCCCAGAGTACTGTCTCTGGTTCTAGCTCTAACTGTGGCCCCAGCACATGATTACACCATTTTTCATCCTCCTACCCATGAATGGACTGAGAACTTTTCAAACTGTAAGCTACAATAAATCTTTCTTTCCTAAGTTTTGGGTGTTGCGTATTGAGTCACACTGACAAAAAAAGTATCTATGACACTGAAAGATCAATATTTTCTCAGGAATTCTTCAGATATCAAAAGGAACAACACTTGGACCCTAGAACAAATATTGCTACAATCACTTGTTGATCTTTGCCTATAGTGACCACCATCTCTTTTTGGTAAAAGCACCTGACTCCTGAAGCATGAAAAATGGAGTCCTGGTTTCCAACTCCAAATATATAGTTCATCATTTTATAAAGTTTATCTAAATAGACCTTTTTATACTTTGCATCATTCTATAGCCTTCTCCAGTCTTCTTGTCCTAGGAAAAAAAATAAGCATATGCAAAATAAACCTACTTAATAATCCAGTAGCTGTTACTGGCCAGCTTTTGAGCCCTTATTATCTGTCAATTCCTTTATATAGAGCTTTGTAATTGTTTTCTTATGTTACTCTCATACTGCTGTCTGAGACTGATAATCTCTCTATTCTAAACTGATTCATTTTTCTATTGCAAAAAATTTGGAGATATTAGTCTGTGCCTGTGTAGCAACTTGATGAAATCATCAAGTAGCTTTCCATCCTTCTCTTCATCAGCCTGGGCTTCCATCCTAATGGTCATAAAATGACTGATGTGTCTCCAGGTACCACATCTGCAGAAGGAAGAGAGCAGAGGTCATGTCTTCCTTCTTAGTATTGATTTATTTAAAAGGTCAAGTCCTTTTAAGGGATATCTGCCTCCATCTTATGGGCCTGAATTGTGAAATTTGAGCAACTCGGAGCAAAAGCAATAGGAGGTTTAAATATCTCAATTTCCAGCTATAATAGCAGTATTTCTAGCTAAAACTTTGCTTATTAGAATAACACTTGTCCTAGTTTGCCTGAGATAGTATAAGTTTGTATGGATACTAACAATATAGCCAAAGCAAGGTTTCCTTTTGTCCTCAAGTGTTCTAGGTTGGATAAACTACATGATTAAATATATATTTAGTAAAGGACAACAAAAGAAGTGTTGAGCAAACCAAATTTTACTCTTGTATACCAGCAACAAAAACTAATTGAAAAAAATTAATATAAATCTTAATTTACAAACTTCCACAAGAACACCAATACAGAAGTCTATACTTATGGCAGAAAACAAGGCTAAACTTCTCTCGGTATTTTTTCAGTACTGGGAATTGAGCCCAGGGCCTTTAAACTGAGTAACATTTCCTACTTTTCCAGCTCTTTTTTATTTTTCATTTTGAGATAGGGTCTCACTAAGTTAAGCTCAAACACAATATCCTGCCTCTACCTCCCTGAGTACTGGGATTATAGATATGCTCCATCCTCTTTCTGAGCCAGCTCATTTTGCCTCTCTCCTTTCCTGCCCTCCCTCTTTGGCCCTGGGTCCTTATGTCCATCCACATAGCTTCTCCACTGTCTCCCTTATTCTTCCTGCCCCCACTCCATGGCAGGCGAGATGTGTTGTTTTTCTGCTCTGTTCTTCTACCTCTTTCTCAACAATGAAGCATTTTACCACAGTGGCTACTTGGAACCCTCTTGGAACAGGGCAAGGATCAGTCCGACACAAAGCAGGCAAGTCCCTGCGGGAGTAGCCCTAGAGTCTGAATTTTCCTACACCTGGAGTCCAACCTACACAAAGTTCCAAAAACGGGCCATAACAAATTTTGCTCAAGTCCATTTGACTTGGGTTTTTCTTACATGAAAGCAAAGACATCATAGCAAATATACTGATTTTTATACAACTGAGGAATTCCCAGGATGAAATCTTCTGCTCTTTGATAATAACCAAAGAAAGAAGAGGCACTTAAAAATTTGGAAGTTACTATGTCTTATTTATGTTACCTGTAATTTGATACATATCTTTTTAGTTGTTATTCTTGTGAAAAGTCTTTAACAGGAAACCAAAATTCAACTGTGGCTTTTCTTCTGGGATTTTTTTTTTTTTTTTTTTTTTTTTTTTGTTAGTGGTTGAAAGCAGAAAAAAAAAAAATGTGGGAAAGGAAGTAAATATTTTGTTGTCTTCTAAAATGGATAGACACCTGCTATTTCCTGCTAAGCCCATTTAAATCACAGCCAGAGCCTCACTAAGCCAGTGTTGGTGAAGAAGAAGAGGCATGTGATTCTTTGGGTCCATAATACCCACAGGAAAGGTAAAAGCAAAGCATATTTCTGGCTTCATAATATGGAAGCGTGGTAATAGTTTTCTTTGAAGGCCCAACATTCTTGCTACATAGCAACAAGAGCTTGCTGAGGGTTGACTATCATCCTTGTGACGCAGCAAAATACCACAGGGAAGTGCTTCGGTGTGTAGAAATGGCTGGTAAAGGCTAGTAGAAACATGAAGGACAGATGAAATGGTGAGGCCTCATGCTGAACAGGTCTTTTCTGTCCTTTTGGGGGCCAAGGATAGAGAGACAAAAGGTCAACCTTACAAAAGCCACTGGGGAGTGATTTCTGCAAAGCTACAAAATGCAATCAAAAACAGATTGGGGAGTCTTAGCTCAGACTTCTGTACCAAACAAGCATACATTATTATCTTTCTCAAACAATAGTCTATTTTTTATAGCTCTAAGGGCTGGGCAGTTAAAGATCAAGATATTGGTCAATTTGGTAAAGACACTCACTGTGTTCTGCAGACTAACACCTCTTGCTCTGTGTTCAGATGCAAAGAAAGAAAGTTATCTCCACTTACAATAAAGGCATAGCCCTTATCACGTCCTATGACCTCGTCTAATACTATTTACTTTCCAAAGGCCCCGCCTCTAAATGTCATCACATTTTTTAAATTAGGTTTCAACCAAACAAAATAAAGAGCTGGGAAAACACATGTAGTCCATACCAAGAAGGAATAAAGCACAATGGAGTTTTAAAAGACAACATCAGTCTGTATTCCTGTATTGTATTTCTTTAAGTCTTGCACTATTATAAAGCTCTTTCATGCTAAAAACAAACGTAGTGATGTGTGGTTAGAATTTTATGCCAAATCTTTCTTTTCTTCTTTCAAAACAAGCTATGTTTCTAGGAACTTCTTCCTTATGTGACCTGTATGTTATTTACACACTCCAATGGATAGCTTATCTATTAAAGCTACACACCATAAACCAAAGCTTGACTCTTTTTCTGGTCTTTCTCAGCTGGCATGCTGGGGCACAGAACCTGCCCAGGAAATCAAAGAATGAAGCCATTGGAAAAAAAAAAAAGGGACAAAGAAGAGAAGGGAAAAAGCAAGTTGAAGAAAACTAAAAATTAGTTGTCAGAAATAAGAACTGGAAGGGAGTTAGAAATGAGAAGAGAAGGCTGATGAGAAGGAAGGGTCCACCCAGGAAGTAGAAGCACTTATTGTTTTAACCTGCTACTCCCTGCTAAGGATGAATAAAATATGCATAAGCTGCTTTGAATTTTCTGCCCAGGGAAAGACACCTTGCAAAAAAAAAAAAAATCCCATGTATTGCATTTCTCAAAGGGTGTATGAAAAGGGCACTAAGTCATTTCAATCACTGAATAATCCTCTATTATCAAAATGATAATAGATTTAACCTACCAAGTAACTATATTCACTCAAAGTGCTTGCATATAAGCAAAGTTATTTAGACCAAAGATTATTTTTGGAAGGGACTTACTATATTAATTATTTCATAGTTATTTTAAGTGGCAGTAGGATACAAAGGACACAAAGGCCAACAAACAGGTGAATTCTAGATTATAGACCAGTGATAGTCAAAGAGAATGAAATAATAATTTACTAGCAAAATATGGTCTGCACTAAACACAGACTTAGAGACTTTTGTGACTAACTGCCTAATAGAGCAGGCAGGAGAGAGGCGGATGCCAGCCAGCAGAAGATAGGAAGATATTAATTCATAACCATGGTTTTATTTCCACAAAGCTTACCTTTGAGTATATTTGCTAAAAGAATTCAGAAATTTAAGGATCTTCAACCATCCAGTTCTCATCTATGAGTCTGAATTATGCCTCCCAACTGAGTTGAAAAGGAATAAAACTTCTTTTTTAATAACTATACAGAACACCTGGTAAAACTGTAGGCAGCCACTAGAAATGCAGGTGTCGCCTGGAGACAATCAAGCCTCCTGCTCTCCATCAAAGCTCAATATCAAAGTCATTCCTGCATCATTTGGTTCCCATGAAATTCTTCCCATTTTCAGTAGCCTCAAAAGAAAACATGCTAATATAAAGGAATTCCTGGTATGTTTAGAGTCACTTCCAATTGAACAGTATTTTTTATTTGGTAGTGTCTTTCTGGTATATGCTTAATATTTATCAGTCTCAGTATATTTTTACCAAAGGAGATCAGGTATAATTCTTGTTTTAGCAAAGTCAGAATTTCTAAATCAACAAATAAAGATCAAGGGCTAAGGAAGCAATGGAGATTTGGAATGAGAATTTTAGGTCACAGAACACCAAGTAGATACTATGTGCTACGCTTACAGAAGAGTGAGACAGAATTCCTGTTCTGAAGAATCTCTGTCTTAAGAGGAGACCAACACCTCAGCTCATGTTGTAGGTGAGAAAGAAGAGGCAACTGAGATATAGTGAGTTTAAAACTGTCTCAGACCTGCTCAGTTCCATTACAAAAAAATAGCACAAGATACATGTTAGTATCCATGTAACACAGATGGTAAAACCTGTGACTCAAGTGGAAAGTTTCTTGCCCCAAATCCCCATGATCTTTTCTCCTCAATTTGAAAAGGTTCTTCAAGAAATAAGGAACAAGGAGAGACAGAGAAAGAGAGGAATGAGGACAAAGGAGATTCTGTGTCACTCCATGACTATCCCCTTAGTCGATTCACATGCAATCCCCCTGCTCTGTTAACAACTAGAAGAGGAGGGAAGATATGATCTAAGTAGAAAACTAGACATGTTTGCAGGTGCAAGAGTTCTGGGGAGATCCCCGTGAAATGATACGATCCAAGCATGAATGAGAGTAAAAGAAATATGTGAGAATATGCACATATGTAACAAAGATTTATGAAAGAATAATAATTGCATTAGGGCTCTACAAAGAAACAGAATATATATACACCTATACACAGAGTCATATACACATAAAGATCTTTTGGTCAACTATCAACTCCTCAGACCATAGTAATTCCATAACATTATATCACTTAGTGATGCAGCACCCATCTTGGTATATGTATATACCCTGATATTTGTGTAATGTAACCCATTTCTCATAACATACCTTGGTCATTTGAACAACTGTGCATAATTAGTATATTTTGTAATCTAAACAACAGAAACAAATCACAGAAAAGAAGGACAAGTGCCAACAAAAAGAAAACAGGAAGGTATTATTTTATTTCCATGCAAAGTATGTTCTGCACAAAACCCTATATAGATAGACAAAATTTCAATGTACTGGCTTACACATTTGTGAATACCAGTAAAATCAAAATTTGCAAAGTAGATCAGTAGGCTAGAAACTCAGGGCAGACCTGATGCTGCAATTTGAACATGAAGACACCTGCAGCTGTTTTTCAGAAGCAGCAGTTTTATCCTCAGATTTCCAAGTCTGGATGAAGCTCCCTTACATTACCAAGGGTAGATGTTAATCTCACCTTGCCAGGCATGGTAACACTAAACATGCAACCACAACAACCTGAGAAGCTGAAACAAATGTATCCCTTGAGCCCATGACTTTAAGGTAAACCTGCCCAATATACTAAGATTAAGTCTCAAAAATAAATTTTAATATCATCTTTAAAAAAGATACTTCCACAGCAATATCTAGAAGAGTTCGACCAAGTATCTAGGTACCATGGCATAGCCAGGTTGACACACATGATTAGCCATAACAGTTCACTTAGCTATAGGTGTTATACCTGATATTTTCCATCCAATACTCTTCAGTTTCATTTGACTTTTCAAAAATGATATTTGTGAACTACTGAATTGATTTTATAATTCCAAGTATACAACTTTAAGAAAATTCCCCAAAAACTGCAGCTTAAGAACCTGTTTGAAAGAGCCTCACAGATTTTCTTGTGCCACATTTTTTGGGGAGAAACAGAAAAATACACCCTCTTTCCCTCAGAAGTTCAGGAGACTGAGGTTTCTAGAAGCCAAATGTGGAGTAGTAGATTGTTTCCCCTGAGCCTCAGAATGACATGGGTATAGTTTGAAAGCTTAAGAGACTTACAGAGATCTTAGGTTTAAGGAGAAAATAGACAAAAATTTCCACCATGAGGTATTAACTGAAGACGAGGCAAGAACAAGAATACCCGAGTGGACACAGAATAAAAGTGGTGACCCCTGAGGCGGGATGGTTAAGGCCATAGGTAACTAGATTGGAAGATTCCAACAGCTAAGAGCCAGAGGACTGGGGCTGCCCGGGCACTGCTCTCATGTTGTCATGTAACCTCTCCACACAGCAATTTCATGGCTAGATAGAAAGCACCAGGCAGAAGCTGTTCTACTTTCAAGATTTGGGTTTAGAAGTTTAAAAAGCATTGCTTCTACTGGTAGTGCTCTAATAATTGAGCCAGTCACAAAAACCTGCCCAGACTCGTGGGCAGGAGACAAAAACTGCTTTTCTTTTTTCTCGTCTTTTTTTTTCTTTCAGTATTAAGAATTGAATTCAGGGCTTTTTCATTGATCTATTTGCTCACTCATCTTATTTTTATTTTAAGACAGGATTTCAGTAAGTCTCTAAATTGCCCAGGCTGGGCTCAAACCTACACCTTTCCACCTTAACTTTCTAAATGAAGGAATAAAGGAGGGCAGTTTCTTGTGCCAGTTTCCCCAGGCAGAATAACGCCAGACCCCAGCCTGCACCTTCCTGGCCTTTCCCTCTCCAGTCTATCCAGGAACCTTCTCACATATATTTCTGGACCAGAGCTGAACAGGCCAGAAGCTGTGGAGTTTTAAATCCTAAATATCTGGCAGTTGTAGAGGTGTCTGTCAATAATGTCCACACTGCATCCAGATATCATGTTCAAAACATGACAGGGAAACTCACCAATCGAAGTTGATGACATCAGCCACAAACAATGTGCACCAGTGTGTCCCAACTGCCTCTCATCTTTGCCATCTTGCTGAGCCAAGACAAGAAATTTTCCTTTCTTTAAATCCAAGACTGCAACCCGAGCGTTCATGGTTTTACACTAGAAACTTTTTGCAAATTCATTTGTTCTAGGAAAAAATAAAGTGTGATTTTTCTCTGTGCTAGCAAAAGAAAGTTTAAGGTGCTCTTTAAACACTTTTTAGAAGTTAAGTCACTTCTGGTGAAGAAAACGATGAGTCAATAGAAAATAAATCATGATCAGATGTATTAAATTTTTCTCAATAAATGATTTTCTAAAGAAAGGGCAAAATGCTTCGAAGACCTGGTTTCCAGTACATGTTACATTAACAATCATCACTTTTCAGTATTTAAGACTTTTCCAGCCTATTGTCATGGAAATAGGGATATGGTCCCAAATGCAGCAGGATAATTTCACTGCAAGTTTAACCAAAAGGGCAGTAAAAAGCCATGGATAAAATGTGGCACTTTGGTATCCTATTAAGTACAAGAAAGAAAACAGTACACAGAAAGGAACTTACAGTGAGAGCTCAACATTTTTAAAGCTTTGGTTCCAGTGGGGAAATTTGATTTGACTGCTTCTCCCTTCTGGATGGGCATTTAATTGAATAATACAAACTTCACAGAAAATTCACATATTAGAGCTGGAAAAAGTCTTAGAGCAGATTTTGTCCAAATGCTTTATTTTATAGGTGATGATTCTAAATCTCTAAGAGGAGAATTAATCACAGATCTGGTAGACCATGGAATAGAATCCAGGACTCTGGCTTCAGTGCTGAGACATTACCCACGGGACTACCTACTTAACTCTCTTAGAGACATTTTAGCAAATGCATGAACTTCAGGGACCATGAGACAAAGAAGGAACTCTCAGAGATTCCTTCTCCTTACTTATTGGCATCCAACCACTTCTTTTGGTCATTCTCTGCTTGTATCTGAAGAACTCCTTCTCGCACAGCAGTCCTCAGGTGATATGGGGTCACATTACTAGCCTGACTGGTGCAGTGCAGGATTCAGCATAAGCCAATCACCACCACACAAGTATTTCCATTTTGACTGACTCTTAGATGGACGCATTCCTCAATCAGAACTAATAAAAAAACAATCAGTTACTTAATATTTTAAGTTGAGAAAAAATTTAACTCCCTTTTTTTGACCTATGGAAGAAAAAAGCATTAGAATTGAAGACACTAAAGCCATTTTTCTACCATTCAGATACTGAATATATGCTGACTAAAGCAGAAAACACAGCTAGAGATAAGAGAAATCGTCCATTGGTGACTTTGTTAGAGCATTGGATTCTGTTACAAGTGAAACCTGCTCAAATGTAGTTTCTAGTTCCCTGTGCCAATAAAGTCCACTTGATCACTCAAGCCAATCTACATGAAACCTTTCATCATGTACAACTATAGAAGTTCTTATAACACAAACCCCAAGGATAATTAGACCGATTATCATAAGTGAAAAACCAACAGAACAATAAAAGCCTGAAGACAGAGAACTGAAGTAATTTGTGCAACAACATGGAATTCAATGGTAAAAAAATTCTTATCTTTGGCTTCCTTCTCAAAAGGAACGTTAGCCTAGTTACTCCCCCAGTGGGAATGGTGATGACTCAGTAACAGGAACTCCAAAAAGGGAAGAACCCAATGAAACCAACTATGGCTAGGACTCGTCTCACTCACTTAAGCCACAACCTTCACAACAGAGGTATCAAATTTGTGACTATACCTTATTGTCAAATAAGATACTGCTATCCCATTTAATCTCCTGATAGCCCTAACAGTTACCAACACTCAGATGTGAAAACTGAGATTTGGGGAAGAAAAGTCCTTTGTGCAAGGTCAGGATCCAAGAAGTGACCAAGCTGCCGGACCCCAGAAATGACACACAGTCCATCACACACACTCCCTCCTTGTGTGTCCTCTCTTCCATAGAATGTACAAAGAGAAAATAGTAACTGCTTGGGAATTTGTGAGTTCACCAAATGCAGTCATGTATTTATCTTAATTTGGCAAATGTTCATTTAAACATTTTGTTTATCAGAATAGTTAAACTGATTTATTTGAATAAATATCTAATATTTCCTTCCAACACCTTCCGTGCAATGCACACATTATAAACCTAAAAGTATTTTTTTTAAAGAATAAACAAATGCACTACATGTGCTTTGGTACTTTTTTCAGGCCAACAAAATTTCTCTTATTGTCAACTCTACTATACACTGATTTTACTTTTATAGTCATCAGTGGTTTCTTCCTCTGCTGTTTCTATCATTCTATCATTTCTGCCCCAAGGACGACAAAATAACTCCCTGCCAGCACCATAGTGGCAGTCCTTAGGGATCTATCTTCTCCTTCACCTGCACTACCTTCTCCCACTGCAGCCAGCTCCCTAAGGGAAACAACCATTCTGATCATCCTGGTAAAAATAACCAACATTATGTAAAACTTTACAATTTGCAAAGCATTTCCCCCACAGTTAAGTCACGTGATTATCACAATAACCCAGAAAGGCAGGCAAGCCAGGTATCATTACCTCTTGTTTCAAATGAGAAAACCAAGGCCAAGAGGGGCTAAGTGATTTCCTCAGGATAATGCAGCTAGCAGATGAACAAAGACTCAGCCACGGTTTTCTCTCCCAAAGCCCCAAACTCTTTACACCAATTGATAATGCACCTTCCTTCTTCTAGGTTTCCGAGGTAACTTGTCAAGAAATCTCAACCCACCAATCCCCAAAGACCGGCACTTGCGCTCACAAAGGGAAACCTCCTCCGCTTCCATCTTTTAGGCAATAACTCTGTCACAGAGACAGGTGAAGAAACAAGTGAGAGCCGATGGCCAGAGATGGGCTGTGTAGACACAAGCTGCACTTACAGGGGCTGAGGACCTTCACAGTTCACTTACAATGCCCTTCACTTACAGCGCAAGAGTGCAGAGATAAACTCTGGCCCTTCACTTCAGACCCAGATATGCTGCCTTTATTAAAACTGGGTAAAATTTAACCTTTCTATTAGGGTTCTTATAAAAATTGAATTAACAGGACGTGTGTGTGTGTGTGTGTGTGTGTGTGTGTGTGTTCAGCTTACAGAGTCAGAGTCAGAGGAGAGTCCAAAATGGTTGTCTGCATATCCAAGAGCTGGAGAAACCAGTATGTGCTCAGATGTAAATATGAAACACCAGTTGGAGATCAAAGGTTTGGAACAACATTGTAGAATAGTGGGTGCAAGTATGTACTGTCAATGGATTTCCAAAAGTGATCGCAAAGACAGGAGTGAGTTCATGCTGGAGATGAATGTCTACAGGCAATTAAAGTGAAATGATTTGCATAAACACTTTTACCTAATCTGAAGTGGGGGGTGGGTGGTAAGTATACATTCTATCATGAGCAACTGGGTAAAGAGATGGGGAGACAGAGGCAAAGATGATTCATTTTTCACCTGACCTTATAAACCACTGGACAGAATCTGTCTTCCTCACCCTAAATTTTTGCTGGTCTATAAAATAATATTGCCTGCTCAGTCAGGGCTGTTTCTGTTTTTTCTCTCTTGGCTTCTTCCCATGTGAGAGAAGAGACTTTTGTGGTTGGTGAGACTAGGAAACCAGTCATCACAGCTACATGAGTTTTCTTGTGTCTCTCTCTAAACCCTCACTTGTCTTTTTCGCCACTGATATGGTCTGGATGTGGAGTGTCCCACAAAAGCCTCATCTATTTGAATGTAGTCAGATAACTATGGAAATCAGGTGTCATTGGAAGGTAAGCCTGGCTGGAAAGGTTAGATGCTTGGGGCTTGACCTGGAAGAACTGTGTCAATTTGTTAAGATGTTTGGGGAGGGTGCCCAGCAAAGGGCTTTGAAGTTTCTGTTGTTGACTTGTGAGGAAGAAGTGAGGAAGAGGCACCCACCTTGGCTGTGGGAGGGGTCCGACTGTCAACTTGAACTAAGTAAAGGATGGGAGAAGAAACATGTTACAGCTTCTTCCTGGGAAAGCTCTAGTCCTACCTGAGTCTCCAGACATCAACTGGCTCCTGTTTCTTTTGGCTTTTGTCTATAATGCCATGAGCAGCTCTATAGCTCCTGTCATAGCTTCCATCATTGCTGGGTGCCCATGAATGGACTGTGTGAGACATTCTGAAACTGTCAGCTAAAATAAATTTTTCTTCCCTTAAGTTGTGGGTGTCCAGTATTTTGTCTCAGTAATAAATAAATAAGTAACTAAGACATTCATACAGTAAGCTTTGTAAGAAAAATGATTCCCTCTGGGAAAGGATAAAAATATCCTGCAATTCTGCCTTTGATTCAATGTGTAACTTTAATTTAGAGAAAATAAGTACAGAAAATCCATTTGGCCCTTTGTTTGTACCTTATGTTCTAGTCCCAGAGCAAAAGCACTGATATTCTTGACTTTTTTATAAAATACCATTACCCAACACTTACATAATCCATACTGTGTACTACTTTTTTATTACAAATGGTTTGATGGATTAATTGACTTAATCATTATAAAACCCAATGCTGTATGAAGTAGACAGAACAATAACTTCCTAAGGACATCTATATTCTATTCCTTAGAACAATTGAATATGTTATATTACATGGCTGGAAAGAAATTAAAGAATTGAGATGCCTTATTGGCTGACCTTAAGGTAAAGAAGTTATCCCAGTATATCCAGGTGACATCAGAGTACTCACAAGAATCATTACAAATGGAAGAGAAATGAAATCCTACAAACAGAACTTCCATATGTCCTAAAGTCAGCTTGCTATACATCCAAAGAAATTGAAGTCAGCACAGATAGAGATATCTCTATAGCTATTTATTGTGGCATGGTTCATGATAGCCAAGATATCTGGCCTGGGTTCTCATCAACAGATGAATGAATAAAAATAATGTGATGTGTATATACAGTGAAGTATTAATCGGCCACAATGAAGAATTAAATTATGTCCTTTGCAAATGGATGGTAGCGGAGAATATCACTTTTGCTAAATAAGGCAGACTCAGGAAGACAAGTGTCAAATATGGCATGTTTCTCCTAATATGTGAAATCTAATAAAATGAAGGAAGAGAGAAAAAGACATAAGGGAGGATAATAAGAGGGATGGACATGATCAAAATATGTGAGGACCATTATGGACTTCTGATCCCCCAAATTGTAAAATAATCAATTTGTGGTGCTTCTCATCCACAATATTTCAGGTAATTTGCTATAGCAGCAATAGAAAACCAAAACAAGGAAGTTACTATTATTATCTCCATTAAGTCATTGAGAAAACCGAAGCAGAAAAAAAAAATATTAAGCAACATGTCTAATGTCATGTCACACTGAGGCCCATTGTTTCCAGATTTGCCCTCTGTGGTGCTGTGGCAGTGCTCTTCTTAAAGTGTAAATGGATGGGAAGACGAATTCAGTTGATGATTGTCTTATGAATATCAACCGAGGATGGACGACAATGACAGACATTCTGTAAGTATTCATAATTCTCAGCATTTGGTATATGTTTTATTCTTTGACCTTAACAACCCTGTGTGTTAGCTGTGTGGTGGATACAATTTTTATTTCCATTTAGCAGCTGAGAAAATCAAGGTTTGCAAAGGTAAAGCAACTTTCCTGATTCACAGTATCAGTAAATCATGATGGTAGGAACTGCACAGTGCAGTCACACAGGCAAGCCACACCTGTATATGTACAATTAAACTTGACAAATTTATCATCACAATCCTTCCTGGACACATAGACAACTATAGTACTATTTAAGGGTCCTGGTGACAAAATACCATGTAGATTGGGGAAAGAAATGATTTTAGTAATTCTGCACTGGTGCACCCCTGCCCCTGAGGCTCATGAACTGTTGGTAATGGTAATTTCTGTTGATCAAAAAGCCATGAGAATCTGGAAGATGTCAGAGCGCATCTGCTCTGACCTGGTTTGTGATCACAATGCAATCATTCCTTAAAGATTTTCAAAGATATCTGGGGCAAAAAACTCAACTTGCAGGAAAAAGCATGGCAAGAAACAACAAAATATAAAATGTTACTGACACTGTGACATTGGTTGTATGCAGAGGTTGATGAGTCCGGGAAGACAGATACACTTTAATCAGCAAGCTGCTGCTATGCTACTCAAAATCATAACACCTCAGCAGCATAACATAAGCACTGTTTCTCATTCAGATGCCTGGAATTTGACTGGGTCCGACTGCACCGAACTGGGCGTGGCCTCAGGATGTTGACCAGATCCAACCATGCTCCATGTATCTCTCATCACTCTGGGATCGATCAATGAGCTACCTAAGAATATCTTTTTCAACATAATGGCAGAAGTGAAACCCAGACATGAGGCTAGACAATGCTCTTAAGGACA
This sequence comes from Ctenodactylus gundi, assembly GCA_004027205.1. Lineage (NCBI taxonomy): Eukaryota > Metazoa > Chordata > Mammalia > Rodentia > Ctenodactylidae > Ctenodactylus > Ctenodactylus gundi. The sequence continues at coordinate 679,621 of PVKB01000517.1, read as the reverse complement.
AGGCTCGGGACTGACACTTCTCAACATCTATCTACCCTCTGTAGCTAAATCAACTACATACCCAAGCTCAACACTGGGAATGGAAAATATTTTTCCCCACGGGAATGGCAATTCACTGATCAGTGATGAAACCTGTCACAATCATTGCAAATCAAGCCACAAGGAGAAACGGAAACCCTTACATTGAAGACTGCAAACAGTCTTGCATTATAAACATCCACATATTGTATCCACAGTCAGCCCTAGAGGAAGAGAGCAGGGAGACTCTGGCTTCTTTTCTATACACTCTAGTGAGCTGTGCTCTTTGAAAAACACAATGTGGGATTTCTCATCTTCAGCTTCCAAAATGTATGGAAGTCAGCTAGGCTCCTATACAGCTGCAGCTTTCAACATAATGACCTCCACTGGGGTCTAAGTTCACAGCCATGGTGGAGTTCACTCACAGTGATAAAAACTCCAACACAGAGGGTGCTCTTGTAACACACTCGGTGATTGGCTACACTTGATGGTCTCTGCTCTACTGAGTGCTAGCTGCAGCCTATGGAGAATTCTGCTGTTTGCATAATGGTTGGTCCATTGCAGACTCATCATGTCAGGGGAGAAAGTTTGAGATGGGCTTAAATCAAAAAGAAATTGATCAACAAATTCCCCTCCTATTCTTGTCACTTCCATCGGGGAAAAAAAATACCTTCTGCTGCAGGTGAGCTTGGCTATATGAGTTGATTTAGCCACAGAAGGCAGAAGTTGAGAAGACTGGGTTGCAAGCCTTGTCTGTAAGAGCATCAGCCATCCCTTGCCTGTGTTGCACGTCTGCCATTACTTTCTTTTCAACCAGACACTGGACAAAATTGCAGAAAAAGAGTGATGCCTTAACTGTATAGTTCTCATAGTAAGTGAAGAATACTATTTACAAATTCTTCCAAAAGGTAGGGAGAGATTCTGCTTTCCTCGATAAAAGAGGAAAAACTCAGATGATGATTTTGCAAAGCCTTTGGCTAGAAAACATGTTATCAGAGATAAAATGATGGATTTCCCAGTTTGTTGTAAGATATTAAAGAATTCAGGCTTCAGTTTCCTGACTCTCAGGAACATCATCCAAGAAAAGAAATGGAATCCCTTGAGCAAGTGAAAAACGCGGCTCTTGCAGTTTGATATTGTTCTCATCTTTTCTCTTTATGAGCTTTCATTTTTCCTTCAAAATTCAAAAAATAAGCAAACAAGATAATGGTAAAGTTTTTTGAGAATAAGAATTTTTGTTAGAACAAAGGAAAATGTGTCCAATTCTCTACTAATGATTTCTATTTCTGGGGGTGCTCTGCATCTGAGATATTTCTGCTCTGGAAGGTATAATAGGAAAGAAGACATTCTGTGGAACCAAGCAGACCCTTGACAAGGCATTAGCTTAGTTTCCTTTTCTGTGGAATTGTGACGGTGCCTAATTCAACTCAAGGTGTTATTTTGAATACTAACAGATAACTTCCAATTAGGTGATAACAAAATGGAAGATTTTTTTTATTGTTGAGTTGTCATGAGATTCTCTTTCTTTCTTCTTTCTTTCTTTTTCTTTCATTCATAATTATATTTATTTTTTGTTCAAGTTTCATTATAGGGAGCGTCAGGATTTTTTTCTAATTATTTTTATTTTTTCCCAAAGTTATTCTTTTTGTTAGTATGCACTGGCAATACATAATAATCACATTCATCTTTAGAACTGGTGCATTTATGTGTTACATCTTAATCATTTTTACTTTCCCATTCTCCTTTCTCCCCCTTTCCCAGATTCCCTTTCCATCTCCATAAAGTCTACCTCCATGTTTCCAGTCATCTATCTCTTGTTTTGCTCTTACAGTTCATTATATTTTGGGTTTCTCATAGAAGAGATCATGCAATATTTAACCCCAGGTCTTCTCCTTAAGCCTATTCTACAGGACAGACTTTGAATGAGAGCATGTACTTCTCCCACTTTCTCTTTGTATCAACAGCTTAATCTGTAAATCTCCTGTGTTATAATCCTTGCCCAGTTTTCAGGCAACCATTATCCCATGCAGGAATTTGACAATGCAGGATGTAGTCCATCTTTTAACCCCACTGTATTCACAGTCAGCCCTGGAGGAAGAGAGCAGGGAGAAGAATTACACACCCACGCCAGCTCTTAAGTATTTAATGAAACAGGTAATGTATCACGTCTACTCATTGCTCATTGGTTAAACCTAGTTCTATGATACGGATTCCTTGCAAGGAGGCAGAGAGATGTGAAGAAGCAGATGAGCATGTGCCTAGCAGTAATTGCACTCCCATGGGGGGGGGGGGGTTTCAAAGGAAACTAAACTCATGTTTTTGGTAGCACCAAACACTTACGGCTGTAGGGAGAACATTCACAGCCCTGAGAATCTTGAACAGACACACACTGGTCGCCACCAATCTCCACAATGTAATTATCATTTGATGATGCCAACAACAATGAAAATACTATGTTTAGTGAGAAAAACACAAACAAAAGGTAAAGTACAGTAAATGCAACTGAGATTCAGGGAGGAATCTTGGAAGTTTGGTGGCAAGAAAACAAAGTAAATAGAAAGTCAAGAAGAAAAAAAATTAAACAATTTGGAAAATAGGGACAGAGTTTGTTTCAAACTAGAATCTCAACAAGGCATCTCCACGTATTACTGAAGGTCACTATAGTCCTTTTGAAAGCAATTCAGCAAGGTATTAAGTGCTTTTCAAATTTCTATATACTCTGATCTGAAAATGTTAACCTTAAATTCTCTCTTTTAAAATTTCTCTAAAATGCCTTCAGTAAATCTTCATCACAATTTTATTTACAATAGAAAGCAAAAGGGGCTAACTGGAAAGTCTGTGCCTAAATTTTAGGTAAATAATACTGTATACTTCTGATGGGTTATAATATATGGATAATTTATTCATGAAGAAATAATCAACTACCATTTGAGGGACATTCTACTAAATGAAAGGCCAGGATGTCCCAAAAGTATTAATTCATATAAGAAAAAAGATGACCAAAGAGCCCTCTAAAATCAGAAGCAACCAAGAAGACATACCAGCCAAATTTAATGTGGTATTCTGAATAGAATCCAGTTTAAAAAAACAATACCAGAAAAGATGTTGTTTGAAATAATTGGCAAAATTCAAATGAGAACTTCCATTAGATAATTCTGCTGTATTTTATCAATACTAGAGGCACTAAATTTGAACAGAGTGTGGTGATTGTATAAGAGTATCCATTTTCTTAGAAAATATGTGTCAAAATATGTAGGAATAAAGAATCAAAAATTCTTCTACTCAATCTCCGATGTTTCAAAAAGGAGAAAAACAATAATACCAACAACATACCACATCAGATATGTAGCAAAGGCAGAGACAATGTACATGTGGTAAAACACTAACAACTGGTGAACTGCATGCCATGTAGGTAAGTTATTTATTGTATTATTACAATTTTATCTGTTTTAAATATTTTTAATATTAGAAGAAAAATTTTAAAGGATGTTCATCTGGAAAACACTTATGATACAACATTAAGTAAAAAAAGTGAACTCCCTAATTATGTATCCAGCATGATCTTAGCAAAGTTAGAAAAGCCTCTTCCCATAAAAAATAAGACTGGAAAGAAAAATACCAAAATATTAACAATGTCCAAGTTTGGTAGGTAGATTGGACTGGGAATACTTGTATGCTTTTTTCTACAGTTTCTTCACATTTTTAATAACCATCTATCACTTTTATAATTTAACAGAACTCCAGAAAAGAAGAAATACCAGGCACCATAGGAATGAACAGTTGTTTTCCCCCATCTCCCCAACTTTGTGCCTGAAGCCAAAATCTAGAGCAATGACAGAGGGAAACGAGCTCAAGCTGTCAGCTATTAAGGTGTGAAAGTCTGTGTTCCAGGGGTTGCCAACTGACCTTTAATGAACACCTGTCTGAGACAGAAAAATAATAGTATTCCAGACTAAGGATTCAATTTATAATTTAGTTTTAGTATCACAGTGGGACTGCTGGGTATATCCCCAGCTCTAAGATTTATGGCCAAGCTGAGGAATATTTTTTTGAATTTGGCTGATTCTTCATTGACTTAGGTTTCAAGTTCATATGGTACAAAATAGCTGAACTTGGCTTCCCATCACAGTCCAAATGGGTCTGGTCTAAATGATTTGTAAGCCTGCAATCCTATTTCATGGTAAGTGAGGATAATATTCTTTGAGATCCCAGAAAGGATCCTGTCCCGTGACAGCCCAGACACTCTTCCCTACCTTCTAGCCAGCTTCTTCCCACTGAGGTCAGTCTCTGACTTCATTCTCAGAATCCTATTCTCAAAATCTGCTTCCTTCTCTTGGCTCCGCCTAGAAAATGAGCCGTCTCTTGTCTACCTGAACTTAGCACCTTTAACATTTCTCTTTCTTCCTATAGTCTCAGCCATGGTTATCCCTTTAAAAAGTTTCCCTTTCATGTGCTCCACTCAGAAAATTCTCCCCTCATCCCTACCTCTCACCCAAACTCATCCTTGATCCTGTTAGAACCATATACATATCATTGCAATCTCAGACAGCAACCTCCACCTAGGGAGGCTGATATTCAGACCATCCTAGAAGTACTCCTGCTGGTCAAGAAAGAGTTTCCACTCAGACTTACAGTAGAGGTAGCTTGCCTGGGCCAGAGAAGGTAGCTGTCAGCATCATCCCGTCCCTTCCAAGGAAACAGAGATCTTTCCACTTCCTGCTTCAGGCCTCTTCTGGTGATCATAATAAATTTTAGCTATATTCTCACAGCACAGACCATCCTGACCCTGCCTGTAAGTACCTGTCTTGCTAAGCTGTCTTGTTCAACCCACTCTTATAAGAAAATCAACTGCAGGTGTTCGCCAGCCTCCCCACACTATAGGGTCACACAAAGTTATGCAGGCATCAGAAGTTGTTTGGATTTCTCAGCAGACATACAGGTAACTAGTACTCCCGACTTGTTGTCATCCACACCCTGCTATGCTGCCGTGTAGATTACTGCCTGTGCCAATTCTCAAGAAAGAGCAAAATGCCCAGGCCCACTGCTGTCCAGTTGCTGCTTTCTCCCTAAAGAGCCAGTAAAAAGTCATCACCCTCCTCTCACTCTCTCAGCTTGTGGCTTTTCCTATAGATCACTCAGAAAACAGAGGCACTTATACATGCGCTTTCTCATCTTTATATCATACTCTCTGCCTTCCTGTCTAAGTCAAGGACGGGCTGTCTGTTCTTCTGTCCCTTCATTCATCAATTCTTCTGCATCATCACTCATCGCTCCCTCTAGTGGACCTTTCCCATCAGCAAACACGGTGCTCCAAAGGCTCCCATCCCTGAGACAAATGTTTAATATACCCCAGATCCTCCTCCAGCCTCTTGCTCATTCGATCCCTTCATAACAGGACTTTCAAAGAGTTACCTCAAGTGACTCCATTTTTTTTCACACAGGTTGTATATTGTTCTCAACCCACTCTAATTTCAGGAATGATAATGCCCTTCTCCTCACTGCCAAATACAACAGCCACTCTCACTTTCATCAAACTTGTTCTCTCAATTCAGTACAAATGAAGATTCTCTCCTTCTCAGACTACTCCTTTTTCTTGGTTTCCTATGACATTTTAATCTTCTGGGTTCCCTCCGATCTTACTGGTCCCTTCTTTGCTAACTCCTCCTTCTTTGTTTGACTTCCAAATGTTGGATTACACTGCTGGAGATCAACTCCAGTAAATAAGCAAGTTGCCCTCTTTACTCTCTAACTGATGGTTGTTCCAAAGACTTTCAAACTTTCAAAAAACCCCTCTTGATAGCCCCATATTCCCACATATGTGCACACACATACAAATCTCATTCCAACCCATTGCTCTTTTTTTCAGCTAATGACCCTAGTCTCCAGGTCTGAGGTCTACAAATCAACTTTAGTTCCTTTCTCTTCCTGTCCCTTCACCTCCAAGCCTGAAAACCAGCACACCCTAGCCCTCACTAGATGTGTGAGTTTGGCCTCAGAATATACAGGATTAAAATACATGGCAATTCTTTCCTGAAGAAAAACTTTCTGTATTCAAGCAGATTTTGACTAGCATTTGCTCCCTAAGTAACTGCTCACAAATTCATGCTGAGAAAGGGGATACTGGCCAGCTGTCCCCATAGTGGTGGTTAACTTGGAGGTGCCTGCTGAGCACCTGCAGGCCTAGACATCAGAAGTAATACCTTGCTCTATTCACCTGTAAGGAACTATTCACTTATGTTTAAGCAACTTTGAATACTTTAAAGATGATCTTAAAATCATATTTAAAATAAATACAGAGAGGAGGGTCAGAGTGTGCTTTAAAAGAGATCATTGTTCTATGGTAAAAGGCTTACAGATTTTATTGTTTTGATCAAAGATCTCTATAGTGAAGACTTTGTATCTCTCTATAAAATGAGGTTGCAGTGTTACTGAGGTGAGATATGCTTAGCTCTAGTTGGAATTTGAAAAGTCATAAGAACCTACTGCCACCAACCTAACAGATCAAGAGAAATAAATAAAACAGATGAAGAAAGAATTATTTTAAAGTGAGAAGAGTATCTAAGGCCTATGGAAGATATCAAATGATCTGAAATGCAAGCCTTTGGAGTCTCGGAAACTAAAGAAAGGGTGAAAGAAGCTGAATAAATGTTTGAAGAACTAAAAGCTGAAAATTTTCCAGAAGTGATATAAGGTATCAAACCTCACTGAAAAGAAAATTTCAGTGAACCTTAAGAAGGTGAAGTTAAACTTGATCTAAGCACTTTAATCAAACTGTTGAAAACCAGAGACAAGACTTGAAGTGCTCAGAGACAAAAGGCAAATTAAATAAAGAAAAAGAGAAGACCTATGGTAGACTTTTCATCAGAAAAGCTGGAGGCTAGAAGACAAGGGGTTGGAAGAAAAAACAGAATTATCTTAGAATTTTGTATTCACTGTTGCACTCCGACTTTACCCTTAGCCATTACAAGGTGAAAATTTTATTTCATACATAATCTCAATGATGGAAAATCCTAGATAAGATTAGCTTAATGGAACCAAAGCCCACCAAAGAGTTCACAGAACCAAATGACAATTCATTTCTTTGGCAGTGCTAAGCTCAACAGAATCTCCAAGAGGAGCATCTTCTATTCCATGCAGTACTCTCACCCTTGGGTGCCCAATATCATAACAACCCCCCAAACACTTGAAGGTACATCATTCAAAAAATTATGTGCTTCCAACTGCCACATTTAGAGAATCTGCCTGAAGTATTACGAATATATGGGAGAAAGCTTTTTGGAGCTTTTTAACAACTTATTGACACTAATCCAGAAAGAGGCATGGTCGCACCCTATCATTTAAATTGTATTCTTTCTCCTTTGAAGGCAAATTTTGAATTTCAACATTACTTTTTATGTTGAATCTTGTGTAACCATTTCCTAATGGTGGCCACCAAATTGTCTTCAGCGAGGTTGCTGTAAAGCTGGTTTACTCTCAGAATTCTATGTACATTGGTATCACCTTGATAATTTTTAAAGCAACTCTTCAGGGATTCTGGTTTACCTGGTGTGGATTAAAGTCCGGTCATTTAGATTGTCAGAAGCTCTGTGACTCTTAAGAGTCTTTAAGAAGTTTCTAGTGAGGAGTTAAGGAGTTTGGGCCAATCGGAGATTGTCATGGAGAACACGTAAGAACAGATGGCCTCACATGAACTCCAGCCTCTGATCTGCAAACGCTGCCCCCGTTCTGGCTCAGCTACCTTTCTTTCCTCTAACGGGCATCCTTCGGTGATCTCTGCCCCATCACGTGCCAGTGTCCAGCTGAGTGCCTGCTCTAGCCCAGCACTGCCCCTTACACCGACCTCACAAGCCCCCCTTGCTCTTTGACATCCAGCCCAGGAACAGAAACCACATTAGATAAGAGTTGAAGGGGTTGTCAGAAAACAAGCACTGGCTGCTCCTTGGGTTTGCTGGAGGTGACCAGCAGAGGCCTGTCAGAGCTGTGGATTTCTGAGCCCTGCCACAAGGCCATCAAGCTGCTCAGTAAGAGTAACCATCACCGCATCACCACTGTAGGAAAACAGTCTCTTGATCGCTGAGCATTGTGGCTCCCCCTCCCCTGTCTTCTCATGATGGGAGGGAAAGGTGTGTCCATAATTCTGGATGCTATTTTCAGCATTAACACCTAAACCCTGCCTCCAGATCAGACCATTCGGTCATGGGCAGGTTTAATTACTAGGCGAGTCCAATGCCAGTTCCACTGATTTCTGTAAATCCAGCTTCTATTCTTTACTCTCATCACTTGGGGGGCTGATGGTACATTCATATTTCTCTCTACTTTTATATTTCCTTTTGTGCCTGTTTTTGTCCTTTCCTAATTATCAGTTTCTCAGTGATCCCAAAATCATGCACTTGCCATCACTCCAGTTGTCTATCTAAATTGTAGATTTCTAGGCCAACTACATAACCACTGAATCATACCTAAGGCAGGAGAGGATATCTGTGCTCCTCCTAAGCACCCCAGGTCATTAGGAACGTTGCCAACCACTGACATGGAGTAGTAGCATGTGGCCTATGAGAGCGCAGCTTCCCAATCTAGTTCCCACCATGCTGGCTGAATAGTCTGGAGCAAGCTCTCTAGGTCCTCAGTTTCCTCCTCTGTAAAATAGAGCTGCTAGAATACCCACCTTACATGATTGCTGTGAGGAGTAAATGAGTGCAATGGGGAATGCCAAGCACACAGTAGGAGGCCATCACCACGATCAGCCCATGCACTAGCAGGACCTTCACAAAACATCAGAGAATATAAAGATTTGATTTTAATTATTTAAAATGTAACAGAAATAAGAGTGTTAGAGTGAAGAGAAAGCCATGACATCTCCAGGACACAGATGAGCTTTCTGCTCAGCTTGGGGTGGATACAGGCTTTGCCATTAACTACTCGGGAAAAACTCAATTTCCCCACCCTGGGATGATGTCTGTAGTACTACTGCTGATTTATGAAAGAAATTTTTCTTTTTTAACTTTCTATTAAACTAAACAAGAAATAACCATATACACTCACAATTGTGTACGAAAAATGAATACAATCACTCCTTGTTTTTTAAATTAAAAAGATAAATTTACAGAAATACTGAGCAGATGAGTTCCATAAACTGTCTCTCTCCCACTCCTTCACACAGTTTCTCCTATTTTTGACACTTGTGTTACTGTGATTCATATGGTACCAAACATTATTGTTGACTAAAATTCACAGTTAACATGGTTCACACCTTGTGTTGTTCAGCTCTAGGGACTTTAATATGTGGAGACATGAATACAGCACTACATACATGTATGAGGCATTTCACTGTCTTAAAAATCCCCTTTACCTAGTCTTCCATCTTCCTCTCTTTAAGTCCTTCACCTTCCCTACTCTTTCACACTTTCTGTGGTTCTGCATTCTCTGAACTGCCATCTTTTTTGGAATCATGCAGTACTTAGCCTCTCGAAACAGGCTTAATTTCCTCAGCAATAAGTGCTTAAGATCTCTCTATATTTTTTCACAGTGTGATAATTCTGTTATTTCTTTTCTCTACCAACAAATGATATTCCTCTGTGCTAATGGAGCAAAATATCCAGCCACTCATTGAGGGACATTTTAGTTACTTCCAATTTTTACCAATTATTAACAAAGTTGTTAAAATCCTTGTGTGTTGGATTTCTTTTAACAAGAGCTACCAATTTGTTTGGAAAAATACCAAGTGTGATTGCTATATCACATGGCAAAACTGTGTTTAGTGACTGTGCATGTGGGTTCCTGTTGCTCCACATTCTTGTCATCTTTGGGCCTGTTAATATTTAGGGTTTTTTGCTATCTAACCAATATGCAATGGTATCCTTTTATTATTTTAATTTACAATTCCCTAATGATATTTACATTGAGTATCTTTCTTTGCCAAGTTTATGTACTATTTTTTAACAACCTGTTTAGATCTTTGTGCTTACTCTTAAATTAGGTAATGCCTTAATCTGCTTTGTGATGTTATAACAGAATCCCATAGATTGGGTACCATAGTCAATCAACAGAAATTTGTTGGCTCACAGTTCTGGAAATCGCCAAGGATAATATCAAAGTGCCAGCATATGGTGAGTGGCTTCATCCTGTATTATGTTGTGCCTTAAGTAAGGTATCTATATTAACTGCCAAAATGATAAAATCTTGAAGATAGTTCACTTATAAGCAGGGAAGGTTTATTTTGGCTCATGGTTTTAAACGTCCCAGTCCATGAGCAAGCAGACTTGTGGCTTTTCAGACTCTGGTGCGGGGAGGGGGGCACGGTTCAGATGGCGATGGCAGGGGGAGCTTGGTAGAGCTCACCTTGCAGCAGGAAGCAAGAAGGAAGGAAGCTGGAGTTTTACAATCCCTTTTGGGGACAAGCCTCCATGACTGGAGGACCTTCCGATAGGCCTCACCTCCTAAAAGCCCCATAACCTCCCTAAAGCATCACCCTGAGGACCAATCCTGTAACATGAGAGCCTTCGGAATATTTAACATCCAAACTACAGAAGCATCACGTGGGCAAAGGAAAGAGAAAGAGGGGCCCTAACTTGTCCTTTTGTAAGAAAAAAAGAAAAACCCTCCCTCATAACAATGAGCTCACTGTCATAATAATGACACTGCTCAGTTCTTGAAGGCACAGCCCTCTTTCTTCCTTCCTCTCTTTCTTTCCTTCTTTCTTTCTATAGACTAGGCTGGTCCTGAACTCACTATGTCACTCAGTCTGGCCTCAAATTCACAGAAATCCTTCTGCTTCAGCCTCCTGAGTCCTGAGACACGCATCATCACAATTGGCTTATGTGGTGCTGGGGAATCGAACCTAGAGCCTTTCTTTTGCTAGACAAGAGCTTTAACCACTGGGCTGTGCCCTTAGCCCCACGTAACCTTCTCTAAAAATCTCATTCACAACATGTTTGCATTGAGGATCAACTTAACGAAGTTTTTTGGTCACAGATTATGCTTTTGGTGTTGTATCTGAGGAGTCATCATCAATCCAAACTCATTTAGATGTTACACCTATCTTATCTTTTAAAGGTAACATCTTATTATACTTCAGTTAAGTCTATATTTTGGAGTTAATTTTTTAAATAGTGTAAGGTCTGAATCTAATTCTATTTTTACAGAGATACATTTTTTCTGTATCATCTGTTGAAAAGACTCTTCTTCATTGAATCACTTTTGCTTCTTTTTCAGACATCAGTTGACTATATTTGTATGTGTCTATTTCTGGACTATATTCTACACCACTGATGTATGGTCTATTATTTTGCCAACCACTGTATTCATTGCCTTGATTCCAGTAGCTTTATAGACATCTTCAGAACAGTGGTGCCAGTCCTCCAACTTTGTTCTTCTTTCTCAACATTGTGCTGGTTGTCTAGGATCTTCGACTTTTCCATATATTAGAATCAGTTCGTATCCACAAAATAAGTTGCTTCTTATTAGGGTTGCACCAAATCAAAACCAGATAAACTGGAAAAATCTAATGCTCTCACAATATTTAATCTTTCTTCTCAAGAACAGCCATAGCTCTCCATTTATTGAATGATTTAGAAAATTATTTCATCAGTACATGTTTTACCAAAACTCTTTCAGGTTTTTCTTCAATCACCATTTCTCTCCTCTATTTCTTCTTCTTCCACCAGTCCATTTCCCTCCAGGCTAGGTCTACAGACTATCAATAAGAGTAGATATTTTTTTCTCTGTCCTCAAGTACTACCGTATTGATAGATATGTGCCTAAATGTATCTTTTTTGCCTATCATTGTCTCTGTCTCTTTATCTATACATGCACACATACAGACATATATTAGCAGGCTTTATTTGTTTAATTAATGTCAGCTTATGAAAATGAAATTCTGTTACCTTTCTGTCATGTCAAGTGTGTGAATAATTTTTCCTGGAGAGAAGTGAATACCAACATCTACTTATTATCCCAGAGAGGGTACAGCAGACAAGCCGAAGTCAGGATTTCACCAAAGACCAATTTGGTCAGCCAGTTAGTTTATTGGGGTTATTTATAGGAGTGTGGGTGAGGGGCTATCCACAAAGTCCTAGATGGGGGCTACCTACCAGAGCATGGGCAGGGGTTACTTACAAGCCTATGGATGTCTTGCTTATCTCATTTAACTGTCTCATATAAATGTCCCTAGGAGATTTAGTCAAACTCAAGCCTTTTTAAAAATTGAATGCATAAAGCCCAGCAGTGATGTGGACTACTATAATTTATTCATCAATTTCCCATATTTGGTCATTCACATTGTGTTCCAGTTTTTCTTTCTGAAAACATAATTACTATACGTCTTCTTGTCAGTATGTTTTTACCTATTGATGTTGTATTTATAGGGATAGAGTCCTAGGAATGAAGTTTCAAGGCCAAAAGAGCCTTTAAATATAATTTTTATTTAAAGAGGTATTGCCAGACTACATGTTCGGGAGTTGTGTTAATACTCCCTTTTACATCATAAGAGCACAATGGAAAAATTTTCCCATTTTTTTCACTATAAATTGCTGCTACTACTCTTAACAATTTTCTCAACTTAATGGGTTTAAAAGAATATCTATTATTTTTTATTTTTATGCACACTTTTCAAATTCAAGTATATTATTTTACATTTGTCAAACATTTATATTATGCCTTTTGTTAATTATTTATTTATATAGTTTAGATTTTATTCTGAGTAATTTTTATTGTCAGTTTGTAAGAGTGCTTTGTATATTATACACATTACTCTTTGACTCATCTGTATTGCAGTTATGTTTTCCAGGTATATGTCACTAGTTAAATTTTTCATGGGTTACTTTACTCTTGACATAGATTCTACTCTTACACTTCAAGCATTAAATAAAATACGTGGGAAAATATTTTAGCAAAAATAATCAGAGTCTAATGAGTGACTAGACAATCTATTTTCAAAAGACTGCAGGATTCTGGGGGACTCACAGAAAAACTAAAAGTCACTCTGTCTGAAAAAAAAATTGAGCAAGTTCTTAGAAGACAGGAATATAAAAAGCTGTTTGTAAAAACTGGAAAAAGCTCTCATGGAGATGAAAAGATCACTAATTCTGGATGGTCAGAACAGACAAGACTATATGAAAGAAACATTATGAGTGGGCAGAATTAAGCATGCTATAAGAAAAAAATATCTTTAGCCATGGCTGTCCCAGAAGGATGGTAATGGTTTATGGTTCCAAGAAGCTTCTGACGAAGGCCAACCTGTGGATGGAAAACTTTTAGGAGGAGATATTGTGGATAGGTTTCTGTAGCATAGAAACACCATATCTAGCTGAAGCATGCTATCATAAGGACATGGTTTGTCCCACCAAAACTCCTGTTAAATTTTGATTATTACTGTGGCAGTTCTATCCCTCCTGGCACTAGATCATTATTATCAGGGTGGGTTACTGTACACTAAGGCTGCCTCATACTTTGTTCCCACACCTGCCTTCTTAGTTGACTTTCTGAAATAAGTTTGAAGCATGGAAGGCCCTCACTGGCATCATGATCTTTGACTTCCTTGCATCCAAACTTATGAGGCAAAATAAACAGTTTTTCCATATAATTTTTTCAGTCTCAAATCTTCTGTCATAGCAGAAAATAGACCAGACAAAACAAGGTATTGCTGACAAAATTAATACAGATAATTTGGCAATCGCAAAACTTTTGAAAGGGCTAGAGAAGTTCTAACAGAAAGCAGGCACTACATGTCATTTCACCAATACAATTATAGTTTCACAGCCAGAAAAATATTGCTGTTGCCCAAGGGTTAATAATATGATGGACTCTGCTTCTGCCTTACTGCTCCTTTACCATGTGAATATCAGGGAAATTCAGACATCAAAAAACAAAAAACTTCAAAGACTCTCATATATACTTCCCACTGCTACTATAGAAAGAAGATGGCTTCTACTTGTACTTGACCTTTGTGTAAGAATATCTAATTAACAAAATATAAGTGAAATGAGATTCTAAGAGTTATAGCTCATAGTCATCTAGCTCCTGAAATTCAGAAGAAAGGTAAAACAAGACTGAACAGCACCTAGAGCATTATTCAAGCACAGGGTATATAGGAGGAGATGGAGTGGTGAATCTCGTGCTCCACAACCTGATTACAACTTGTAGAAGTTGGACTCCTAGAAGCCCTCACAACCTTTTCTACCAAAATTGGTTTTTAAGAAAGCTGCTTTGCTATCACAACCATCACAACACTCTTCATTCTTTTCTACTTTATTCTTAGAGAACATGAGCAGCAACATCTTTTCAAACATAATGGCAACCCATCCACTACACTGCTTTTACAGACTCAGAGCCAACTGTGCTTGAATAGAAGGCCTTTCCCTGAAGATGATCATCTTTTTGTGACCAGCAGAACATAAGCATTAAGACTCATTAAGTCTATGTAAATTGGAAAGCAACTTTCACAAGCTATTAAGAGCATCTTTAGAGGCCAACAGGCCCAGCTGACCATGACTGTTGTAGGCAAAACTACAGTAGTATGTCTTCCCAGCCATAGAACTCTGCAGTACAGGCATGGAAATATACCAGTGCCCTCTGGGTAGAAGGAAAATGAGGCACAGTCTTTCTTACTTGGGTTAATTACATCAAGCAGGCAAGTCTCCCTCTTCCACACTATTCACCCACCAAATCTCCAGGACACATAATTCAGTAAGACCACATATTGAAGGCAGATATTTAGATTTTTCAAGGGAAAAGGAAAACCCACAAGGGCAGGATTCTTAATATAAAAATGTCTACTGTATGTAAGCCTTTATCACCCCACTGAAAGGCATACCAGGGAGAATGAAACAGCCATATAGGTATACCCTTCATACCTCACTTCAAGAGAGATGTGCCACGGGAACAGAGGTAGCTAGTTGATAGCCTCCTCTTTCAGGGCCCCGAGGATCTACCATTTAAGTTAGGCCACACTCTTCTCTAGCAGCTCCCAGCCAAGCACTGAGGATCCCATAGACACAAGGGCCTGGCCTCTTTTGCCCACCTTGGAATTCCTCTGTGAGCATTCTTGTTTGCCTCCCCCATTGGACTGATCAAAGCTATCTCAGGACTTGCTATGGCAAGTCTTGCTATGGTAGAGTCTAAGCTTTTCCTTCCCAGTCTGCTTCCTTCCTCTTCTGAAATTCAGAAGAAAGGTAAAACAAGACTGAACAGCACCTAGTGCATTACTCGACACACGTCAATATGTGACGCAGGTGCTCCATTCCCAGTGTGTTCTGAAAGCTTTTCCTGCTTTATCTGACTCCTCTGCCCTCATTTTTCATTGACCTCTTCCCCAGTGAATTTCTTGCACTTGTAACTGGGTCTCAGTATATATTTTCTGGGAAATCTAGGAAATACAGTCAGGGCATTTGGAAGACACAATGTGAGTTTTGTTGCAGAGAAAGAAGCCTACCCCGCCTACAGACTGCTCATTTTCTACTGTTATAATGAAAGAAAGCAGACAGAGAATATTTCCTGTGAAACAGTCTGGATTTGGGGTGCCAGCTCTCTACTAGAATTGTCTGAAAAAAGCCAGTTGCTTTAACTCGGGGGAGGACATAGCTCTTGAGATGACCAAAAGCCTTAGTCCTATAGAAAACCAATCTTCCCATAAGAAAAGGGGTCCTGGATCCCAGAGGATCATTCTCTGATAATCCAGAGTAACCCCCCTCCCCCAGGTTATTTGTGAATACCTTTGCTCATTATGCAAGGCATGAACAACACTGTTCATTTTATTTGTACACTCTGGTGGCTCTTCGGGGAAGGAGTTAATGAGGTAATTATGGATTGTGTGGCTTTTAATCCTTAATTCAGAGTAGGGATATGTATGCGTGCCCTGCTCTTAAAATTGTTCCAGCTGGAGAGATACACATTGTCACTTGTGTTCTACTTTCTGCACTATAGAACTGTTAGTTTTGTGAAGATTTACCCATTTCTCCTCTTACATATGACTTCAGTCACTTTGTACCCCTACTAACCTATAATTATCCCTCTTGTTCCCTTGTGATATTCATACCTGCCACTTCCAGGAAGAAAAAAATGAACACAAATCCTTGTTTTGAGTTGTTGATTTAATCCAAAGGAAGAGAGTGGAGTTCACATAGCCACACTTGTGAATAAATTGGGGACACAAATATGGTTAAATTGAACGAACCAGAGTTACAAAAGATTTTCTAGAATAGATTACTTTGATATTGAATTCAGACTACATGATCTTAAAATCAATACTTGTCCTTCCCCTAAGGTCTAAACACACACTGCCAACAGGAGACATGCTCCTTTTGACCTGCTGGTCCCCTTGTGAGCACAGGGCAGCAGTCAGCCCCATAGTTCTTCCATCTCCTTCTGGAAATGTTCCTTCACTTCCTGCAACTTCAAATAGTTAAACCCATACACCAGCTAGGGTACCAGCTTCTACTTAAAGTCAACCATGCCTTTGTAATGAGGGACAGTCAGGGAATAATGTTGATTCCAGTTGGTCTTCTCTCTTGCCCATGCTATTTTCAAAATCCCTGTTGTAATAACCTCAGGCCAAATATCTAATATAGAGACTGCAGTCATACATGGATTTCTGACCAACCTCACAAATGCATGTGGCTTAATTCTATACTGAATGTCTCACTCTACCTCTCATAGGGGCTCTGCTTCTCTCATGCATTGAGTGAGGCACCATTGACTTTGCAGTTGACTTAACTCCACAACCAGAGTAAGTTTCCTCATCTTTTAAGTTAGACATAGCCTAGTACCCCACCTTAATGTGACATAGGCTCCACGAGCTTTTCCCCTCTCACAACTCTGCCATTATCACATGGGGAGCACAATCCACCTGGCTGCTGCTCCCAGGAAGAAGGTGGGAATTCCTGTGGAATATGGTCATCTGGCCACTAATATCAGGAGGAAAATTGTCCTAGCCAACCTAAGAGCCACAATACAAAAAAGAGCTGTCATTCCCACCCAACAGCTGACCAGCTGACCACAAATATATGAACAATAATAGATGCTCTCTCTCTCTTTTTTTTTTTTTTTTTTTGAGACAGGGTCTCACTCTGTAGTCCAGACTGCTTTTGAAATCACTATACAGCCCACACTGGACTGAAATTCACAGCAGTCCTCCTACCTCAGCTTCCCAAGAGTGCTGGGATTGCAGGTATGTGCCTCCACATGTATATCATCTGGTATGTCTCTAACTTAGGGCTGTGTGCTTGTAATGCAAGCACTCTAACTCCTGAGCTTTCCCTCCAGCCCTGATACACCCTCTACTATGGTCACTGAGTTGTAACATCTTGTCACACAGCAACAGCCAACCAATGTACTATTCCAATACTTTTATGCCAGAAAATAAATCACACACATCTCTGTTGTTTTTAGCTCCAGCCACACTTCATTTAAAAATTACTCTCTTTCTTTTCATTTTAGAATCTTCTGTAAAGCACACCAATGTTGGAGATGGTTTGAATTTGGATTTTGACTTAAATGCTATTTGTTGCATGAGAACCTACTACTATTTATAAATTTCAATTTCCTTATCTATATAATTGAAATGAAATGTTATCTAACTGGTTGTTACAGGATAAAATGAGATGAAATTTAACACCCAGTGTGTGCTTAGTCATTAGATGTTTGTGTTCTGCTGAGGGTACTGCCTTCAAGTGTTTGTTTCCATTGCAGGTTTTGGTTCTCAGCCACATGTCACTTGCTGACTGTTGAATCTCCATGTAAGAGGCTGGTGTCACCAGCCTCTGTAACGGGCCCATGAGATGCATTTTGAGCAGAACTCAGCCTGCCCTGAAAGATTCCTATCACCTTTGCTTTCTTTCAGCTACTCCCAGAATAACTAAATCATTTCTGAAAGGCAATATTTCTACCCAGTGATGGAAATCAGGCTGGAGAGGCAAGAGCTACTTTTTATGATTCTATAGAGTATTTCAAAAGATACCCAGAAATATTAACCATTCAGTCATTCGAGGGATGGAGAGGGGGCTACATGTTCTGTCCAGTTAAACTGCTGTCACATCATCATCATCATCATCATCTTTATTTCAAGCTGTTCAGCTATTAAGCAGAATCATTACAGGATTTGTGTTTTAATTTGCTGTTTCTATTTTACCTTTATTTTTCTTTTGGATGTATAATTTAGATTCTCATTTTGCTTTTCTTTCACAAAGGAGCCCATTCATTAATCTTATAACTTGTAAAATGACATTAATCATTTGCACTGACCTCATTTCAGGCCAATGGACCCACCAAATATTTCTAATATGCTTGCTGTATATCATCCATTGTTTTAAATGTGCAATATAAATTTATTCAATTAATACAAAAACTCCATACAGTAGGATTTTATAAATATTCCCATTCTGTGGGTGAAGATATGAAGGCAAAAAGATTAAATCACCTTCCCAAGGGGACATAGTTACTCCACAACATGGGCGGGATTCAGTTAGACTTCAGTGTCCAGTATCTTTAGCCCCAAATTCTACCGTATCTTCCCCCTGCTCCACAAAGAATCTCTGCCTGATGTACATGCTGTTGCTTAATACAAATCCTCTCAATCAAAACATTCCTCAGAATAATTTCTTCATTCTGCTGAACCCTTTGCCTTGAGTGATGCTCTCTGCCATCTTTAAGCATAATTTCCATTTAATAAAGGTCCTCTTTTTATTGACAGGAATTTCATTAACTTGATCATCTCTTGGGCCCGGCAGAAAGGATTATCACATTCAGAAAATCGGAGGGCAATGGGTTATTACTTGGGAGGCAAACAGAGTGGGGAGGGGAAACCCGGGAAAGGCAGAGAGAGTTGGCTGCAAGGAGAGGTGGGAGAGGAATCCACGCAGCTCAGCAGCTCGCGGGGGTCTCCCAGTTCCTCGTCTCCCTCCCTGTTGGCAGACAATTACCAGAAGGCTCAGGAGTGAGTGCTAGGCAGGTGATGTGGCTGTCCCAGGGGCCCTGCAGATTTCTGTCATGACCACTCTATCAAGGAGCAGGGAGAGAATAGCAGCCACAGCCCGTGCCGCAGGCCTCAGCAGTGACAGCCGCAGCCGCAGAAGCTGGGGATGGAGGCGAGATGAAGGGATGTGTCTTGAATTTTTTAACTAGAGCCTCCTGGAAACTTCTCTCCGCTCTGCTTGTTCCTGGGGAGCCAAATGGAGCAAATGAAAAGCATCTTTCAAACGCGCCCAGGAAGCAAGTAGCAGGATTTCAAAGGCCCTGAGTCATCATTTCCAGGCCCCTGTGGACAGGTGCGCTCCCCTGAAGCCCAGCACTCCTCTTTAATCACTTGGTGACTTTCGGTGACATTATTTGCTGACACAAGTCTTTCTAGATGGAAAAGACTGCTTCCCTCACCCAGGACACAGAGGCTAGCTTCATTTTTGCCCTGTCATTGGAAACAATTCTTATGAGTTTTATCCTAACTTTTACCTAACTGCCCCTCCCCTGCACTCATAATACCTTAATGCTGCAGGTGACAAGGAGCAACAACTCAGTATATAAAGATACAAAACATGATGTCTTCCTAGCCAGACTTCCCATACTCCTTACCTTATTTCCCATCTATTATTGGCCCAGCAGACAGAGTTATC
The DNA here is from genome assembly GCA_004027205.1 of Ctenodactylus gundi. Lineage (NCBI taxonomy): Eukaryota > Metazoa > Chordata > Mammalia > Rodentia > Ctenodactylidae > Ctenodactylus > Ctenodactylus gundi. Next base: position 660,005 of record PVKB01000517.1, on the reverse strand, counting down.
TTTAAAAACATAAATAAAAATGCCTTGGCCACTTTCCTTGCTGAAAAAATTTTAAGTTATAGAGAAAGATGATTGACATGTCCTTTAAGGAGGTGCATGTTTTCCATTCTGCTCTTGTTGACTGTCTCCTCTGTTCTCTACCTTGTTGACACACTGTTCTTTCTCTGTTTTTTGGAGATACTGTGTTGTATCTTTGCAGGCCCCTTTCACACATGCTATATTGCAAGCTTAGAACTTGCCCCTTCAGTTAGTTAGCTCTCACTTATCTTTTGGGTCTCCAAGTTAGGCAGTCTCCTTTTCCTCTCCACGTCAATTGTCATCTCTGCCTCCCTATTCTCTGGCTCAAAAGATGAACCTATATGAGCTACATTAATGGTCTTCCTTTGACCGACAGCTCTGTAAGGATGTTGAAAGGAGAAAACAGAGGTGAATCAGACCATTTGTTTTCCGGGATCAGTCTTTGTGCAGATAAACTCTTTGCACCCATCAAAGACATTGTATGGATCAACTGTTGCCATGTAGCGACCACAGTCTCCATGGCAAAAAACAATGAGCATTTGCCTTTGTCACTTTTCCACTAATGGACATAACACCTGACATCTAGGTTTATTTTAGCTCACAGTTGCAGAAAGTCTTGGTCCATTCATGGGCAGCTGGCAATGGCAGGAAACACCTGATGAAGGCACTGAATGATGATCATGAAAGGGAAGAATCTGGGGCAAGAGAATATCCTTTCAGGCCACACCCTCAGTGAGCTACCATACTTTCAGTAACCCCCCAAACCCTCAGCGAGCTACCACACTGTCAGTAATCTCCAAACGCTCAGCGATCCTCCTCTCCCGCAAGGCCTCACATCCTAACAGCATGAGAAATCCATAGACAATCCAGAACATCTAAATACATATAGTTTTGGGGGGACATTGCAGAGCATAATCACAACAGCATCCATTTCTCAAAGATTGTTATGTCACTTGGGGTGAAAGAGCTTATCTAGGTTGCACTCACATGGAAAGAAGAAAGCAAGCCAATCACAAGGTACTTTTGAAGATTTAAGAGTTTATCTTTCCTACTCAGTTATTACACCCGTGTTTGTTTTGCCAATATTTATTTTCTAACACCTAGTAAGTTCCTGACACATGACAAGTTATCAGTTAATATTTGTTGAATGAGTAGATAACACAGGAAATTTGCAGTAGATGCAGCTCAGTGCTTTATTGTCAACAGGGGCAGAAAAACTATCAAAGGGGCTGGCTTCTTTTTCAGATGGAAAACAAATTTAGAAAAAACACCCCCTTTCCTCTGAAGGCAAAGCGACTGTGGAGCTCACTGTAGAAAGGTGACAATTTCTTGCTAAGAGTGACCAAATGATTTGGAACAAAATAGTCTGAACGTTGTCAGACTTGTTTCCCAGAGAATGGCCACCAAGGTTCTGAGATATCTAGAATTCATCTACAGTGTTGAGTGTAATTTGAAATGCAATGAACTGGTGACTTTCTATTTTTTTAATCTCTTTGAGTTCTAGTGTTCTCTATAAAATGGGATAATTAATCTGTCTTAATTATTTCTTTCAAATGCAAAAATATATATAAATGAGTTCTGCAAAAAAGTGTAGACACTACATGTCATACATTTCATTGATTTTTTTTTTGATGGAAGTGGTTTTTGTAGCATTGGTTTTTCACAGCTGTGACTGAGGAGAAATTGTAATAAAATACCTTGTTTCACTAGCAAAGGGCTCTTTCACAGTATATAAAGTCTTTGTGCAGAAAGTGGCAGGAAATAATAGGATGGTTTGGGTGAGCACATACATTTGCTCTCTAATCTTTCTACCACACGTGTTCTCTAGTAGAGATTTAAGAAAAAAGAAAAGTGCTGTCTGGAGACTGAGAATGGAAAGATCTAGAGGAAGAGGACTATCTCCTAGCCATCTTGAGCCTTTAACTCCAAGAGGCAGTGTTACACATCAGTTAGGTCATACCTTTGTGTTCTACAAATTCATGTTTGAGTCCCAGCTCTATTGCTTTCTAGCCCTGTGACCCAGACAATGTGCTTAACTTATTTGAAGTTTATCTGTCAAACAGGGCCCAATAATAATCTTCTTGTTGGTGTTTTATGAGTATTATTTTAGATAATAGTTGTGGTTGCTGGTACACAGTAAATCCCTAGCATAGTCAGTAGCTATCATTAAGCTTAAAAGGAGACTGTAGAGATATAAATGACTCCAAAAGAAACAGGATCAAGTTGAGCGAATTTTATCCAACAATTGTTATCAGCAAGATAGGACTGTTCTGGAGGCTTCCAGGGAGAATTCATCCCTTGCATTTGCCAGCTTCTGGTAGCAGCTGGCATCGCTGGACTTGTGTGCACACTACTCTGTCTTTGCCTTTTTGAGCACATTGTCTTCTCTGCCTTCCTATTACAAGGACATTTTTATTATATTTCCTGCCAACCCATTGGGTAATTTCACAATCTCCCATCTCAAGATCTTTTACATATCAGTAAAGACCCTTTTGTCATATAGATTATTTAGGAGTCTTAAAGAAACAGAATGAATGGGATTGATTACATTGGCTTATAAAGTCAAAAAAGAGAGTCCAAAATGAAATATGTGAGAGTGGGAAGACCCATTAGTTTTCAGATGCAAAGATGGAAGAGCACCAACCCAAGATCGAGGGTCCGGAAGTTCACTGTAAACCAGCTGGTGCAGATCTGCTTCGAAGATCAATATCCAGAGGGAATGGTGAAGACTCAAAAGCTGGACCAACTCTAAGCTAGAGATTAATGTCCAGACGTAATGACAAAAAAGGAGCAATTCTGCACTGGGTGGTCAATGTCCAGAGGCAAGGGTGGTGGCCAGACCTCTCCCAGAAGAAGAACATGATAAATGTCACCCACATAAACTACAGTCACAAGCTCTGAACACCTTGGGAGGGGGTGGTATTGCTCAGTCACCATAAGTTTATCTCACAGAAAAGCTAAGGCAACAAATCCACGTGATGAGGACATAAGAATCAGTACCTTCAGGCTTCCTGCCCCCAGATGTTCCTATGTTTCATAAGCTTTTCAATAATTGAGGAGAAGAGGGAGGAAGTAGCCCTAAGAAAGAAAATCAAAAAGTCCATCCTTGAATAAGCCCTGAGCTGTTGGTAACTATGACAGGTGTTCACGTATTTTGCTCAAAAGGAATCACAAGCAGAATTTGCTTGTCTCTCCATTGGAGGCACTGTTACAAATACTTGTGTATACACAATTGCATGTTTGGATGGCAGGTGAATACAGTGCTTCCAAGAAGGTACTCTACTTCCTTTTTTATTCTAGAAGTTACTGCTCCACTGCCCCACCCTGTCAGCCCTCTAAAGAGATGATGTTCTGTGTGGCGAGTCATCCTTTTCTCTTAGTCTCCTTAGAGACATGCCATAGCAGGTCTCCCTGCTGCCCACCACTACCCACATGCTTGGCTGATGAAGATAAAGGCCCATCAGCCCAAATCTGTTGCTTTGTTCCAGCCATCTAGCCACAGCACAATGGGGGGGAAAAAAAGAAGCACATGCAATTTCCCATTGGAAACTTTTCAGAAAATTTGAAATAGCTCCCTGGGATTTTGGAAGCCAAAAAGAGGCTGTTGGCACAAAGAGGCCCTAGAGAATAACAGGAAAATCGTGCGATGTATGTTGAGCTGTGTGTGCTTTTGTGAGCGCATCTACAAAGAAAACCAAAGGTGACATAGTCAGAAGGGAAATATAACTTGCAACTAATAAAACAAGATTGTTTTTAGACAACAGAATCTCATCATATTCACATTTAACAAGACTACAAATTTAAAGAATGTGTGTAAGAGAGAAATAATTTGACTTTAATGACATAGGAAATTTCACTATTCTAAGTGAATGTTACTTAGGGTGAGCTCCCACTAAGCAGACCCCGAGAGAAGGATCACAAACATGTAGCATATTTGGGAAGTGACCCCAGGAATTATTGGTAAGGGAGTAAGAAGGTGAGATAGGGAAAAAAGAAAACTAATGTAGAATGCATTAAAGGAAAGGATATTGCTATGAGCAAAGGGGGCTCAGTCCAACAAGGATTCTCTGGGTGACTGTAAAACACGTTTTCGGGAGTCTCGTCCAAGGGATGAGGAAGTTGGAGTGTTTGCCCTCCAACAACTGCTCAGAGCTATAGGGGGCTATTCCTTAGGGCATGGACTCTGGCACCTTGGGCTATCTCAGACCAGGCTGAGCTTGCTCCGGCCATCAGAAAAAGCTCTCAGCTGCAACTCTCAAGTGTTTGTAGGAAAAAAATGATTCTTATTTTCAGGAATTGTGAAGACTAGGGGAATTCCAGCAATACACAGACAGTGGCCTTGCCAAAACTGGCCAGGTGGGAGAAATAAACCACCAATTGTATCTTTCTTTGTGTGGGGCTGTCACCACTGAACACCATGGCGTATTCAATGTCATTCTGTCATTCAGCAGGCATTTCCATAAATGAAAAAACACCTCAAATACCAAATTGTCCTGACACTTAACACTTGGTGAAAACTTTCCCTCCCAAACCTTTCAGAAGATCTTGACACCTTCAGTGACCCAGTGGCAGTAAATTCAGTAAAAAGGAAAAGAGAACTCCTGATAGATTACAGGTCATCATGGATGAAAAGAAACAAATGTAACAGTGATTTTAAACAGATTGATAAAGATAATATGAGGCATTAATCACATTGCCCCGTAGAGTAATGGAAAATGAATTATTTTCAAAGTAAGAGAGGGTGTCAATATCATTACTGTATAACATTGGTTAGTTACTCTGCCCTTTCCTAACCCTATCCTTACACAGTTATAGGAGTTACACAAGCTGGGTTACAGCCAGAGTCCTGGCACATTGTGGGCATTCTAAACACATCAATTCTTGCTTTCAAAATTGGGATTTGCTGGACAAAGTAACATCATTGATGCATTGTCTTATCACTCAACAGTCAAAAGCAAGCCTGGCTTACCTACTTAGCATATGGCCTCCAAAATGTTCCCAGTGTGGAATCACCTTTATAACCTCCTTTTCCCACAGAAACACTTCCTCCCTCTGTGACTGTCTCCCGAAGCACACACTTTCTTCATCCAGACAGTACTTAATGCTAAACTTCATTGTAAACCTTAAATTTTGCACCTGTACGTATCAATAAAATGGGGGGGGGGGGAGTTGCACTTTTCATCTGACATAGCAAGCACATTCTAAAGGCACTCAGAGCAAAACCATCTACAAGAAGCTGGTCTCTTGAACAACTTAAACCTGGCCAGACACAGGCGTGAAAGCTATTTGATTTTTTTCCTCATTCTCTTTGACTGCTCTCTGTCAAATCTCCCTCCTGTTGCTTATCTTAGACAGATTCTATACTTTTCAATTGTTTGGCAATTTAAAAGGTCCATTCTGCTTTGAAACTTCAATCATACATACCATTTAGCAGACAGAGAATGAGAGCGGACAGAATTTTGAGGGAGGGCAGCTGCCTCAGAGCATCTTAGGTCCCAGCCACCCCGTCAGACTTCTGGGCTGCTTCATTTGTTTTCTATGGCGCTAACAGGGGAGTCATAGAGATGGGGAGAAATGAGAAAGGGTTAGGGTCAGAATGACGGAGATGAGGGAGGGATGTTTCTGCGTCTCTAAGTCTCTAAAAATATCTGAAAATTAAGTTGTCATGGTCTCTTCTCCTACCCATACCCTCTCTTCAAAATAGAAAACCTGAATTTTAATTGCTTGAAGATCTTCTCTATTTAGATGTTTTATAGGAACTAAGACAAGTAGAGAACTAAACCCCTTGACTTTCCCTTAGCTACACCTGTAATCCATTCTTTTTTTTTTTTAACCAGCTCTGGCATTGCATTGCCAATTACAGAAACTGCAAACCATCAGGTCATTATTTTACTTCTCTTGCTTATTCAAATTCCTTTTCACAGCGCCAGTTCCCACACCCACTTGCACCAAGGTCTTCTTACCCGGCTGACATTCCTTTTGGACAGATTGCAGAGACACAACCAAGCCACACCCACAGTGCCCACAGTGCCTGCTACAGGGGAGCAAAGATGCAGCGGCACGCCCTGCTGGCATGACTTGTGACTCACCAATTCTCTCTCCTGCCCCAGAATTGGTGAGGAAACAAATGGGGAGGTGGGCGTCAGATCTATTTAGGTTGACATTTTAATGAAGCATTTCTTTTTTTTTTTGGTTTATATAAGAATAAAATTAACTTCTTCAGGGAGTGTCGAATCCTGCATTTTGACCAACATAGAGAGTGTACAACCAACACAATAGACAGATCAGCTTAATTACATCTAGAAATTCCTGCTTCTCTCTCTTACTTACTTTTTCGTTTCTGTGACTACATAACTGAGATGCACAAATTAGGAGAGGAAACATTTATTTAAGTCACAGTTTCAGAAAGTCACAGTCCGTTATGGGCAGACTGCAACAGTGGCAGCACATGGCAGAGGCAGAGTGGAGGCAAGTCCCCACAGCACTGCAAACAGAAATCCAAGCAGAGGAGGAAGGGAGAAAACATATACTCTCCCGGGTCCTATCCCAGTGATCCAGCCCTTCCCAAGTAGGCCTCAGTGTTCTGCCCCTTCTGGGTTAAGTCCCAGGCACCTGCCCCTTCCAACCAGGCTACATTTCCCAACAGCATATGACTCCATAGATATCCAAACTACATGAGGCTTTGGGGAGACACTCCAGCCCCAAACTACAACAGTCTTTTTTTTTTTTTTTTAAACTGGGGATTAAACCCAGGGCCTTCACACCACACCACACTGAGATACATCCTCAGCCCTCAGCCCTTTTTTATTTTTATTTTTCTGAGACACAGTCTAGCTATGTCATCAAGTAGCCCAATCTAAGTTCAAACTTGTGATCTTCTTGTCTCAGCCTTCCAGGGTGCTGGGGTTAAAGGGATACGTCACCATCTCTGACTCGTGATTTCATCTTCTACTCAAATCTTCCCTGCCTGAAATGCTGGCAACTATTAATTTCCTCTCTGATCCTATAGTTTTATCCACTCCAGAAAAATGGGATCACATGCATTTTGAGTCAACTTTCTTGTGTTTAGCACCATATTAAAGTTTCATCCATATTATTGCTTCTACCAAGGATCTGCTGCTTTCTTGTCACTGAGTCGCCCTCTTTTGTATGATCAGAACACAGTTCATTTGTCTCTCCACTAGCTGAGAGACACTGGAGCTTCCCATTGAAGGGGACTGTGAATAACACTGCTATCGTCATTCACGTACAGGCTTTGGGAGGACAGCTAAGTCAAGTGGAAGTCCAATGTCACTAGAAACTCAACTGTGATTTTGGATGTGATTATACCACTTCCAGTTTCACAACAAAAGTTTAAGAATTGTTGTTTGGCATATTTGGCAGTATTCAATTGTTGGTATTGACCATCATTTTTAAGTAATTCTGATGTCTGTAGCAATATTTGCTGTGACTTTAGCTTTCATTTTTTAATGACTAAGAGTCTTAAAGTTTTTGTTACATGTTTCTTGGCCAAAGAAATACAGATAAAATAACTGATCAAACTGTGTGATCATTTTAGAGCTGTTCTTTTTATTTTTTTTTTTTTTTAGTGTTGAGTTTTGAAAGTTCTGAAAATTAGTCCTCTGTCAGATATACAATGTGCAAATCCAGTCTTCCAGGCTGTAGCTTTTCTCTTCATTCTCTTTAAACTATATTCAATAGAGCAAAAGGTTTCAATTTTTCATCAAGTCCAACTTATCATACATTTTACTTTTACGAATTGTGCTTTGGTGCCGTGTTTGAGACTTGCTGACCCAACTGGAAGCTACAAACGTTTTCTCTTGCTTTTCCTAAAAGCTCAGAGATTTGCATTTTACATTTAAGTCTATGATACAATTTGACTTAATTTTATATAGTGTATGAACCTGTGGGTGGAGGTTCCTTCTGCTCCTATATTATGCATAGATCTTTATGTCCCCCAAGTGCCTCATATTGGAAACTGGCTCAATCGACAGTTAATCCATTGATCTCCTTTGCTGGTCTGAAGGCGGGGCTGGTCTGAAGGGCCAAATCATTGGGGCTTGACCTAAAAGGGTAGGTCGCTGGGACATGACCTGGAAGACTATACGCAAGCTCCACCCTTCCTCATTCACTTGACCTCCTGTCTGCCATGGATGAACAGTTTTTCCCCAGCTAAGCCCTCTGCCAGACCCTTCTTCCATGGTCAACCACCCATAAGTAGACTGAGATCTCCTGAAACTGTGAGCTAAAATAAACCTCTTCTCCCTTAAATTATAGGAGTCAGGTATTCTGTGCTGGCAGTAAAAATGTAACTAAGACACACAAACAACAAATACACCAGTGGAAAAAAATGTTTAATATTGTTCCATTTATTTAGTTGTTTGATTTTTTCATTGATATTTTATAGCTTGCAGCATTGAGGTTCTGCATAAATGTTATTTGCTCATTATAAATAGTCTTGCTTTTAATTTTTATTTCTAATTGTTTTTCACCAGAGTATGTTTACTGTTTGTGTATTCAGCTTTTATCTTGTGAACTTTTAAACTCACATATTAGCATCAGAAACCTTCTTTAAAATTCTTTCTACATAGATTATCATGCCAACTGTGAAAAGAAAGAGTTCTATTTTATCCCTTTCAACTTGTGTGCCTTTTATTTCTTTTGCCTGCTTTATTGCACTGCCTAGGATTCCCACAATGATGGTCAATAAGAACTCCAAGAGCAAATATTCTTGCTTTGCTCCTGATCATAGTGGAAAGCACCCAGATTTTGCCATTAGGTATATGTCTCCTGTAAAGTTTTTTATAGATATCCTCATCAGAGTAGGAAATTTCACTTTGATTCTTAGCCTGCTGAAAATGTTAACACAAATGGATGTTGAATTTTTGCATGTATTTTTCTGAATGTATTGAAATGATCGTATAATTTTGCTTCCATGGACTGCTAATACAATGAGTTCTATCGGTTGCCTTTTCTATTGTTAAATAAGTCATATATGTTTGGGGAAAATAAAAAACCTTCTTAATTAAGACTATCACCTACTTAAAATAATTTTGGATTTTCTTTGCTAAAATTTGATTGAAGAGTATGATTTTTGTGTTCATGAGAAATAGTAATCCATAGGGGGTTTTTGGTAATACAATGTATTTGTTTTGTTTGGGTATCATAGTATTGTTTTTCTCAGAAAAATATTCTGTTTTAGTTTTGAGAAGAAAATTTGTAGAAATGGTATTGTTTCTACTTTAAACATCCAGTAGAATTTTCCAGTAAAACCATCTGTGCATGAATTTTTGTCAAAGAATTTTTTAACTGAGATTAAAAACAAATGCTGTGAGGATACATAGAAGGGGAAACTCGCACACATTTTGGTGGAATATAAATTAGTCTAGCCACTATCAAAACAGTATGAGGATTTTTCAAAATATTAAATGCACAACTACCGTGTGATCCAGAAGTTCAATTACTGAGGACGTATTTCAAGGAAACGAAATACTATGCAGAAGCAACATTTGTACTTCCATGCTTATTGCAGGCATTATTCACAATAGCCAAGATACGGAATTGGATGAAAAGATTTTAAAAATGTAGCACACACACATAATGGAATGCCATTCACTCACTAAAAAGGAAAACTCTAATTACTTTCAATAACTCGGATTGGCCTGGAAGAAGTTATGTTACATGAATTAAGTTGGGGACAGCGTGCTAACACACTTTCTCACTTCTGTGTGAGATATGAGTGTGATCTCAAAGAAGCCAAGAGTGGAAGAGTGGTTTCTAGAGGGTGGGATGGGTAGTGAGTGCGAGGAGGACAGAATGATTAACTAGCAAACGGGTGGAGTTGGATAGGAAAAATAACCTCTATTGTTCCACGGCACAATGGGTAAGCATGGTTGGCAACACTTCCGTTTATATTTTAAAATAGTTAATAGAGAGGATTTCAAATGCTCATATCAGAAAGAAATGGTATTTGAGGTGACAGATGCATCTTCCATGTTGATGCAAATGACGTAAGAGTCATACCAACATACATTCTCATCAGCAGTACGCAGAAGGTCCCCTTTCTCTGCATTCTTGCCATTATTTGTTATTTTTGTGTTCTTCATAATAGTCATTTTAACTGGGACGATATTTCGTGTTATAATCTCAACTGTAGTATTGGGGTGTTGTTTTGTATTTCCATGATGACAAGTGACATTGAGCATTTTTTCATGTTTATGTTGGCTACTTACTTCTCGTCTTTTGAAAAATGTCCATCCAGACAATCTGCCTTTTCAAAATCAGATTGATAATTTCGCCATTAGTTCTTTGAGTTCCTTGTATGTTCTGGATATTAATCCTTTGTGGGATGAGTAGCTCGCATATATTGCATCCCATTCTTTATGTGGTCTCTTAACTGTTGATTGATCATTTACTCTGGTGTACAGAAAAGAGGTTTTTAATTTCAATTTGTCAAGTCTGGCTTTCTTCCCTGTGGTCCTGAGGTAATTTTCAAAAAGTCCTAGCCCAAAACAATGATCAAAAGCATTTCTCCTATACACATTTGTGTAGTCTCATTTCTTACTTTCAGACTTTTGATCAATTTTGAGTTGGTTTTTTTAGTATGGTGAAAGGTATCTAATTTCCTTTTACTGCTTATGAATATTTTATTTTTCTAGCACCTCATATTGAAGGTACTGTCCTTTCTCCAAAATAGGTTCTTGTCATCATTTTCAAAAAATAGTTGGCTTTAAATAACATGAATTTATTTCTGACTCTGTGTTTTCCTTTAATCTATTTATTTGTTTTTATGCCAGTACTATACTCTTTTGGCTATTAGATCCATAGTACATTTATTTAAATAAAAGATTTTATGACGCCTCAAGCTTTGCTCTTTTTGTTTAGCTTTGTTTAGTATTGTTCTCACTACTTGGGCTTTTTAAACTCTATATGAACTTCAAGATTTTTTTCTATTTCTTTTAAGAGTGTCTTTGGAACTTTGAAAAGAACTGCATTGAATCTGAAGGCTACTTTGGATAGTATAAACATTTTAATAATATTAATTTTCCAGTCTATGAATAAGAGAAACCTTTAATTTTTCATGCATTTTGTAGCTATCTATAATTACAATCACTTTTTTATTTAATGTTCAATTGGTTTATCATTGTTGTATACAAATGCTGCTGATTTTTATATGATAATCTTGTACTCTGTGACTTTACTGAATACATTTATCAGTTTTTACATGAAACTTTAAGTTTTTCTACTTATAAGATTATGACATCTACACTCAGAGAAAGTTTAATTTCCTCATTTCCAGTTTGAGTGGGTGTGCTTTATTTTCTTTCTCTTGCCCAATAGCTTGGGCTAGGACTTCTTATTCTTTTTACAATTTCCCTTGAAACTTTATCTTTGATTCATTGGTTATTTAAAGTATGTGGGTCAATTTCCAAATATTTGACAAAATTTCCAGATATCTTTTCAAAATCAATTTTAATTTTTAGATATGGTTCAGTTAGAGAACTTACTTTTTATAATTTCTATCCTCTTAAATTTGTTATATTTTGCCCAGAAGACACTATATCTTGATTACAGCCCCTGTGAACTTAAACAGAATAAGGGTTTTGTTGTGTAGAGATTTGTAAATGCCACTTGGGTCAAGGCACTAAAAGTGCTGTCTCAGTCTACTATATTATAGCTGGTTTTCTGGATATTGATTCTTTCTTTTTGATGAATCTATCCTATTATTACAGGGTATGTCTCTCTTTATCCTCAGAAAACTATCTGTTGTCAGGTCTGAGTGTTTGATATTCATATAGCCTTTCTAGTCCTACTTTGACTAGTGTTTGCACTGTGTATTTCTTCCATTATTTCCTCATAACCTACATTTACTATTATGCTTCATGTTGGACATTTGTGAACAACAAAGAGCTGGATTTTTTATGTTTATTAATATTGTGTTTAGATCATTTAGGATCAGTGTAATCATTCATATGATTTAATTTAGACCTGCTATTTTATTATTTGTTTTTTTGTTCATCCCTCTCTGTCTTTCCTTTTTCCCCCTTTCCTGCCTTCCTTTAGATTATTTTGATGTATGAGGTGTGATTAAAAAAATATGTGTGTTTAAAAAAAATAATTATACAGTAAAAGACACATTGCCATTAATCCTCTTCAAAATACTCTCCCTTGCTTCAGACACACTCATCCCAACATTCTCGACACTTTCTGAAAGTCTTCTTTCATGAGTGTCTTTATGAGGTCCTTTTCTGTGAGCATCGTCAGTTGTCTCCATATCCTTCATCAACTTAAAATGTTTACCTCGTGGCCATTTCAACTTCAGAAAAGAGCCAGAGTCACATAGATTCAAATGAGCAAAGTAGATGAGTTCATACCATAATCTTTTTATAAAGCTGTTTTTCCATTGATTGGCCCTCTGCAACAGCATTCCCCAATTTTATGATCACACCTCGTAGAGACACTTGTGAAAGATTTCCAAAACTGCTTCAGAAAGTGGCAAGAATGGTTGGGCAAGTGTGTTCGAAACAAGAAGAAGCACTTTGAGGATAACTGGTGATATTTATATTATATTATGGTAATTTTTTAAAGTACTTCCTATATTTTTGATAATTCTTGTGTTTACTATTTAATTTTGATTGATTAATAGACTTTCTCTTCTTTCCTTTAAAACATTTTCCTTTTGGTCATTCTAGTGATTTAAACATATATAACTCATTTTTTTTCACAGTAAACTTAGAGCCCATATTTGCAACTTTGATAATACAGAGAATCTTTGTTAACTTAAGGCCTTTTATCATCCTTTTTGTTTTATAATTTTCATATAAATTACATCCACATACAACCAGAAAATGGTACAGTATTTGCTATCAGTAATCATACATATCACAAATAACTTAGATGAGAAAACACACAATTTATATATTTCTTTACACATGTCCCAGCTTTGTTGCTCATTTTTCACTCTTGAATTTCCAAAGTTTCCTCTGTGCAAAGAACTTCCTTTGACTTCTTTGTCTTTTTTTAAAAACTGGAACTAATAACAACAACAAAAAATCTTATGTCTTTTTTATAATTTGAAAATGTCTTTATTTTGCTTTCTGCTTTCACTCTTGAATGATACTCTCCCTGGTTATGATAGGAAGTTCTTTTCCTTCATCCTTTAAATAAGCCATTCCACTGTCTTCTCTGTGGTATCAGACAAGAAATATAGCCATTCAAATAGTTGCAAATAGTTTTTCTTGGATTATTGTGTGTAATATAAACTATTTCTGGATAATGTAAACTTTTATCTTACATCAAAGCCAGAAAAATTTTAGACAGTATTTCTTCAAGTTTTTTTTTTTCCTGCACAAATCTTACTTTTCTAGTTTTCTGGAACTCCAATAGCATAAATGCTAAAATATTTGATACTCCTAAATTTTTTTAGAAACCTTTTATCTCTTTGTTGTCCAAATGTGATAATTCTCATTACTTTATGTAGAAGTCTGCTGATTCATCCTTTGTTTCTCCTCTGCTATTCACTGAAGGAGTGTTCCATTTCAAATCGTGGAGTTTCTTTTTGATTTCTCAGACTTATGTGTGATTTTTTTGTAGCTTCTTATTTTGTGTTAAGGTCTTTTATCTTTCCCTTCCTTCCAAGAACTTTCTTCTTTACTTTATTGAGTTATAATAACTGCTTAAGTCTCTGATAATTCTAACTCTGCAGTTTTCGTGTCTGTCATCTGGGACTTGCGCAGGAATTTTTATGTTGTTATTCAGTTTTCAAAGCTTGTTGTGCCTTTTTGACTCTTTTCTACTTTCCATTGATGAATCTAGGAATTATGTTAGTTGGTATACAGAATCACAAGCAAAATACCATCTTTTGTACGAGTCTCATAGCAAGAATTACCCATATGTTTTGTCTTTGGGAGATCTCTTGTGGGTCCAAGAAAGATACTTGATCTCCTTATATCCTATTATGTATACATAATTATGTATTCAGAAAGTAAATATTTCCAGTGGCTTCCTGACTTCTGGTTCCCCATTTCCCCCTATTTCTATGGTACTGACCACACCAAAGGATGGTCAAAAGGGTGTACCAAAAACAGAGGAGGTAAGAACACAACAATAAACCACAATTTTCAGAATAGGGAAAAATCATACTTTGCCTTGATCAGTGTTGGAGAATCTGTTTTCTAGACCATACATATTGTATACAAATGCAGCACCCCTGACCTAGAGATCGTGTCTACCCGCTGGGGCTCTTGGAAAATTCTTCTGGAATCAAATGAATAAGATTTGGCGGGGGGCGGGGGGAGAAAAAACACTTCTCATTGAGGAAATTCGTCCATGACCAGCTAAATCCAGGAATATAAACATACCAATGCACTCATTTTAATCTCTAATTTAATACTATAAAGTCAATGTTGGTCTTTTAAGTTTGTAAACAATACGAATAAAAATAAATTCATCTACTGTAAATGAGGACCAGATCTTTGAAATTTATAGAATAAAATCCTTTATTATTAAATATTATTGCCAACTTTTCCAAAATGTTGATTGATCCTACTACCCAATTCTAGATTCCATTTTACCATGGCCTTAGCCCCTTTGGACATCAATCAGATTGTAATACAAAATATTACCTTAACATTGATGAGCTTTGGCATCACGAAAGAAGGATTTCTTAGAAAGTTTAAAAGGAAAGGTGTTTGTAACATTAACTCCAAGGGTGCTGAAAGGCCAATGGTTTTTCTCCAGAGATCACAGACATCAGAAAACTTCCTAGAAATGAATATTTATACCAATGACCCAGATCAGACACATTATTCACTGTAGACAGAAAGGGAAAAATTCAAGGTCATGTGTGAAGTGTTTCTTTTTTTTAAAAAATCAATAAACAGTAAAGACAAAGAAAGTAACACAGAAAAATGTATGTGCCCATAAATGTTCTTTGGAGCATCTTATACTAAGAAAAAATAAAGTAGAGATAACTTAAGTTTAATTATAGAGGAATAATTAATTATGGTATATCCACTTAAAAGTTGACATGAAGCCATTAAAATAGACAACGTTTAAAAGGTTTTATGACCATAGAAAAGTCTATATTCTGTAATATAAACCAATAAAGGGCAAAATGTCTTTTTTTCACTTCTTGATACCTACTAGAGATTGGTCCCAGTACTTTTCTTAAGCACTAAAATGTGTGGATGTGGGGCTGGAGGAGCAGCACAGCAGTTAGAGGGCTTGCCTAGCAAATGCAAGGTCCTGGTTTTGATTTCCCAGCACTATATAAGCTGGGCACAGTAGCGTATGCTGGTAATCCTAGCCTGGGAGTCTGAGTCAAGAGAGTTATCATGACTTCAAGACAAGCCTGGACTACCTAGTGAGTTCAGAACAAGCCTTGACTACAGAGCAAAATCATATCTGAAATAAAAAACCTGTGGATATTCAAGTACTTTATATTTTCATATAACTTCTACACATCCTTATGAAATTTTAAATTATCTCTAGATTGCTTGCAGTATCTAACCAATGAAAATACTATGTAAATATTTATTATACTATAGTGTATACAGACAACAAGGAAGAAGTCTACATGTGTTCAATACAGACACTATTAGTTTATTTATTACTTTAGAATACTTTTTGATCTATGAATAGTTGAACTTATTGATAGGACAGAGAAAGCTTCCTGTAATCTATGTACATGTTTCCCACACACACATACATAGTATACATATGTATACCATGTGTGTGTCATGGATCCTTTACAAAACTACCTCTGGGAAATAACTGATACCTTGGAGATATCATTAAGGACTTCACAGATCAGCTAAAAAGCTGAATTTGTGCATTCTTTTCTTGTGCTATTAGCAAACACAAAGTTAAGTGGCACACAGCAAAAATAAATCAGGAAGTAAGTCATTTGAGTTCCTGGTGATTAACTTAGTCTGACCATAATGGAGTAAATGGCACCCTAGAACCAAGGAAACAGTGAAGGTAAGTAGTATCTGTGACTTCACATTTGCTGGTGGTTCTGAGATGGCTGGATAGCAGATAGAGTGCAAGTGACCTACACTTTACAACAAAGCACTTAGATCAGTTGCCCAATTATCACTGAGTATGTTGCTTGAAATAACCCAGGAATTCATATACAAATTTGGGCTTGGTAAAATACCTCCTTCTGTGCTTTTATCATAAAACAGCTAGAAGAAAATCAGATATAATTACAATTTTTAAAGCAGTACTAAAATTAGATTAGTAAATGCCCAAAGGGTGAATGTATAAACAAATAATAAAATGTCATAGACTTACTATTTGGCAATAAAAAGAATGAACTATCAATATGTACAACAGCACATATAAAGAAAGAACTTATGATTTATACAATAGCATGCCTGAATCTCTAAAACATTATGTTGTGCAAAATAAGCTACACACAAAAGAATGCGTACAGTAGGATTCCACTTCATGATGTTCTACTACAAGGAGCACTAGCATGTGATACAGGAAATAGATTGCTGGCTTCCTGAGCTGGAGGTGGGTACAGGTGACCACAAAAGACCACAAGGGAACTTTCTAGGATGATGGTTAATACTCTATCTTATTTGGGTAGTGGTTGGATGAATGTATATATGTGTCAAATTTTATTGAACTATGTACTTGAAATAGGTGCAATAATATTTATTAGAACTCCGAAAATACATTGGCAGCATACAGAATAAGAATAGTTATCTCATGTTAGACAGATATAATTATGAAGCTCCCTTAAAGGGCATTTGTTTACAAAAGCATTTCCCTGCTGAGTGAAGATCTAGATGGAGTTCCAAAGATTATTCTTTTCAATCTTAAATGCATATCAAAATCACAAGTATATTTTCTTAAACTTCAGTTACATTGCACTGCAAAGTAGCCCTTTCTGGGGACCTTCTGGAGCTCCCAGAGTGACTCCAGTGGAAGACCACTGCAACTGATTCCTGTTTTCCTAACCAAGGCTCCTTGGAAAGACAGGAGACAAAGTCTGAGCTTCCTGGCCACCAGGGAATTCCAGGTATTTCCTGATTCTGGGAGGCCATAAAGTCAACCCACTTGGAGATTAACTGAGCCATGGGCTTAAGGTTCCACATCCAAAGGAGATTCTAAGAGAGAATCAAGCCTCATTCACACAGGATCACGTGAGCACGTAATGATCACTAAATAAGTGACCAGCTAAACTCAACTGGTCTTTCAAAACAAAGATGAGACATTCCACCTTCATTAGCACAGCATGCTATTGATATATCAATCTTTCTGCCTAAGAATTAGGTGAGATGAGTCTGGGGAAATCATGTATTCTACCTCTTCAAGATGAGGGAGGACAGAAATAAAGTATGTCAGGACAGAAAAAAAGATGTACATATGCAAAACACAGTGTCATTTATGCCATGACCCTCTGGAAAGGAAGGAAGGAGCTAAAGTATAGACGCCACGCATTGTATAAACACTGTTGCATGCAGCTCTTCGCTTTTCCTGTTGAAGATCCTGAACTTGGATTAGCTCAATTAGTGATATGACAACTGATTCAGAGTGGTCATCTGTCTTTACCAGGTTACGTAACAACCAGCAGAGCCAGAAAAGTTTACTGTCCCTAATACCCATCAGTCCTCTTTATACTACACCACATCTCCCACTATCTTGAAAACTGATAAAAGTAGCAGTAATAATAATAAGTCATCTATGTGTTAGAAACAGATCTAAGATCATAGCTACATTTTTGTACATGTCTAGACCTATACTTCTACCTCTACCTACATATAAATGCATAAAAGGCAACTTAAAATTCATGCCAACCCTAAGAGGGAGGCATTATTATTATCCTTATTAAATATGACATGACTAAGTTGCAAAGAAGGTAAATAATTTCCTCAAGGTCATAAAGCTACAGCAGAGAGAAGTTATTTAATGCTAAATCCCTTTTAAAAATATTCTAACAATCCCAGCCAAGAAAAAGGTAATTTTGCTAACCTTGCTTTCCATCTCACTGTGCAGTACAGCTCAGTGCAGTTCTGATTTGAAAATACTCTTTGCCTTCATACTTTGCAAAGTTGGGATAGTTCTTTTTGACTGCACAGATTATGGCTCATGGAAAAGAGCTAGTTAACTGCAAACTCTGATTTGCAAGATCAATGCAAACATTATTCCCCATTTTTCTAAAAAATCATGGATTAGCAAGCTAAGAAAATACTTCTGACAGCTTCTGCAGCAAGAGAAGCAGTGCATTGTTTGACATGGTGAAAAGGGAATGTAGCAGGTAGCTGAGAGCAAGGACTGTCAGCTGGAATTGACTTCGAAAAGATCTCACTTTCTTTATCAGATCCACTTCCAAGCAGCAAACTGTGAGTCAGGACTTCTTCACATTCCACTGACATATGCAAGTTCTTACCACACCAAGCCCTGCAGGGCAAACCAAGTGTGGAAATGTGAACTAGGTCCTACCCTGCCTCTTCCATCATCAGCACAGCTGTAGGCTGAGTTTGCACTGAGGGATTTTATTCAGAATAATGCAGTCAGAATGGGAAAAGAGTCATGGAGCCCAGCAGACTGGCAGCATTATAACTTGAGTGCATTTGTAGGTAGGTACATGTATATGGAGGTTAACTACAAGCAGCAATTATTTCAGCACCAAAGAAAGATGATTTGAATGCTAACTGCATCAAGTCACCAATTTAAACTTTTATTGGCTATAACAAGCTATTTGCATTTTATTTAAGTCACCCGCATTTATTCAGGTGTAATTATAGGCTTTCCAGTCCATCTCCTTGGAGCTCATCTGCCTGGAGGGTGGCTGAAGGTGGGCTCTTTCTTGCCCTGGGGAGCCCAGGCTTTGCTGTGGTTCTTCAGGAATGAGTATCTTCAGGGTGCACTCAGCACATCAGGGGTGACCTCCACCTCATCCTGTCACCAAGCTTTGCCGGCTGGCTGGCAGGCAAAAGTGGCAAGATCCCGCTCCCTTCTTGGACAGCCAGTCTGGCAACACTGGCTGTCACATCATCAAGGGAAATCTATCCTTCTTGGCTTGTATGTAGTAGATGAATTTTTTTCTCATTAAAGTACAGGCAAAATAGAGTTCTAATTTTCCCATCTCTGTTTTTATTTCCATTTTATCTAATCCATATTTTCTTCTCTCAACAACATCTTGGAGAAATTCCAAACTATTTTCTCAATTTCCATTATTGGAATTGGTCTGGATCTATTTTAAATTTTAATCTCATGCTCACTTCAAAACTCTCATCAACCCCCACCTACCAGACTTGTGGCTGAGCTCAGAGAGTGTGGGTGAGCACAAGGGAATGTCACTGCTTTGCCCACATTCCTGCCCTCCCTCCTAGAATCCACTCATAGAAGTGCTTGAGTTGAGAAAGGAAAGAAAAGGAGGCCATGCATTTTCTAACTGCACAGTTGAGACCATTTCTCCCCGTGGAATGTGGCTATTTGTCTGGCCTTTACCTATGGCCCTCAAGACTTTCAGATTCTTTGTCAGGCCTCCTCCAAGTGCTCCAAGCACAGGGTGCCCCATGAAACAGGGGTCCAGCTCCATATCCACCCTTCTATAGGACTGCAGATGCACTGTCTCTGCCCAGTGTGTGTACCCTGACTTGTGTTGCTAGGATCCCATGTCTAGCAGGTATCTTGAGGTTGGGGTGTGGCCTATCTGAATGCCTGTATATGCCCAGCTCCCTTACTCTGAATGACTTTGACTGACAGACTTCTCTTGCCAAGCCAAAGGAGCTTGGGGAAAGGAAAACAGTGAGCTTCTCCAATTCCCCTCTTTACTCCCATTTCTTGCCCTTTTGTCCCTATTCAATAGGCACAGAGACCAATCACCAAGGCCTCTGCCCAAGCAAATGTATAACCTGAGAATGCAGTGTCTTACAGAGTAGAAATCTCCAAGACTTACAAGTGCTCTCAAAAACTCTGAACCTTCTTTGTTCTAGACAGAAAATCAGAACCCCACTTTGTGTATAACTGGGGGTAAGGGAGAAGCTCCTCTGCCCCATGGTTCTTTTCCCTTGTGACTATTGAAATAATAATCCCTGCTAAGGTTTGGGTCTGGAGTGTTCCCCCAAAAGTCTCGTGTATTTGGAATTGGGAGCTATTGGGAAGTAGGGCCTTACTGAAAGGGGCAGATTCCTGGGGTTTGATCTGGAGAGATTGTGTCAATTTGTTGAAACTGGGAAGTAAGGGGAATACTCAGGGCAGAGCATTTGGGTAAGTGTTATTAACTTATTGGCCTGGAAGTGAGGGAGGGGCTCTGAGTGTGGGGGGCCCAATGGCAGCTTGAACTGATTAAAAGAAGGAAGAAGAAACATTGCTACAGCGTCTTCCTGAGAAAACTCTGGCCTTGCCTGAGTCTCCAGAAATCAACTCACTCCTCACTTCACTTTTTTCCTTTTTCATTTGGCTTCTGTTTGCAATGGAGTGAGCAGCACTGTGCCCTAATTAATGTCATGTGTTTCCACTGTTGCCAGAGGCCTGTGAACAGACCATGTGAGATCTTCTAAAACTGTGAGCTGAATAAAATTTTCCTCCCTCAAATTGTGGGTATTTTGTCCCAGAAACAAATGAGTAACTAAGATAATCCCCTAGTTCAACACTCTCATTGTAGAAACAAGAAAGACAGTAGGGCTGGCTATGGACAGAAGTAGAGATGTGTTGGCCATATTTTGATAAGCCCTAGGTTAGAAGGGCTGGGCTTGAAGTTGTCAAGTTAAAACAGAGCCATCTCAGTTAAATTTAAGTCTCTGAAAAGGACTAATTGTTTTTAACTTAAGGATGTCCTAAATATTGCATAGAAGATCCTTGTTTAATGATGAATTTTTTAGTGTAAGGTTTCCCAGGAAAATATTAAGGTCACCTTTATACTACAATAATTTATTATCATCTGAAATTTACATTTTCCTGGAAATTCTTTTTTTTTTTTCTGATTCTGTCAATGCCAGTTGAGCCCTGCCTTGTCTTAAGTGATGTGCCCCTCCCAAATTTCTACATGGAAACTCAATGTCCAGTGATCGTATTATGCTATTAACGGTAGGGGTTTTGAGATGTGATTAAGTAATGATCATTGTGCCCTATTTAATGGGGCTAGTGGCCTTAAAAAGAAGGAGTACCCTCGTCTCTTTTGCTTTTCTGTCCCTTCTGCCATGTGAGGACACAGTGCTATTCCTTCTGGAGGACACTGAAACAAGACAATACCTGGAAAGTTCTGTCTGAGTTCTTACTAGATAATGAATTTGCCAACACTTTGATCTTATAATTCCTAGACTCCAAAACCATGAAAAATAAATATCTATACTGTATAAATTACCCAGACTAAGATTTTGCTAGAACATTGTGAATGGATGAAATTATTTTCATTTTATAAAGGATTTTTGTTTTCTTCTTTGGTGTCTAAGCAATATTATAGAACAACAACAACAACAACAAAAAGACCACACACAACCATTATACATGGTTTTATTTCCAATTATTCTGTTTGTACTGCAAAGGCCACTCTGTCCTCTCTTATCTGCCTGGCATCCTGGATAGGTTCTCTGGACATATTTCTACTGAGATCTGGGGAAGCCACAAACCCACAGGATTTTCCAGAAATTGTGCACCTGCTTTGATTGCTGGTTACACCTGGAATGTCAAGCCTGTGAGCACTTCTAGGAGATGTTGGTCTGTCAGGTTTGCTGCCTACCACCACAGCTTCAGAGAGCTTCAGCGTCTTACAGTTCTAAGCATTATAACCTACAGTTCTAGGCATCCAGGCATTCATTCCCGCAAGTGATTTAATTTGTCCAGGTCCCAAACAGAAACCAAGTTATCAGAGCACTAACTGATAACAGGCTTCTCTACAATGTCCACAGTAAGATTTCTGCCACCACTACCACACACAGAGGGTCCAGGATGGGCTGTGACATCTGGCAGCAGATGGCTGATGGGCCAACTGGACCACATTCTTTAGTCCAAGTACTTTATTTTTCAGATTGACTTGGCCTCTGTACAGTGACTCTCATGGGTCACCCTATCAATGTTCCATGTAAATCTTTTTGGGTCCATTTTACTGTTCTTTTGTGTTCCTCTCCCAGTTTCTAGAGGATTTGACTCTGAGCAGACTACCCACTATGGCTATCTAGGACCAGCTGCTGCTGGGACAACGGGGCTGCTGAGACCACACAGGAAATGAACAGAAGTGCCAGTTCTTACCTCTCTCTCTGTGGAGTTGTTCACTGATGACTAGTACGTGAAGGAGATGAAAGCCCAGTCTCCTCCATTCAAAAAAGGCACTCTGAGGTCTGATTTACCCTCTTGCGCTCTCCTTCCCGCCCAGATCACAGCTGCCTGCCCTGGGACTTTCCTTATGACTGCTGCCTTATGTTGCTTCTTCCCCTACCCTTTCCTGCTACCGCATTCCATGCTCACTTCCCTCATACCTCCTTAATAAATCTTCTACACAGATATTCTTATCTCAGGGATGTGCTTCCATGGAATCCAATATAAGACATTCTCTTTTGACTAGGAGTAATCCCAGCTCTCTGGAAGACCAAAGCCTGGGAATCACAAGTTCAAGCCCAGCCTGAACAATTAGCAAGACTCTGATAACAGTTTTTAAAAGTGGACTGGGAATGTAGCTCAGGATGAAGGCCCTGTGTTAGATGTCCAGCACTGAAAAGAAAGAAGAGAGAAAGGAAAGAGGAGGAAACACTGGACAAAGCCACTGCTCCTTGTTTCTCACACCTTCCTTTCACATGGGTCCATTCATGCTCTCAGGCATCCTCCCACTGGCACTCAGTTAATCCACTAAGAATGAAAGCTCTGAAAAATTAAATAAAACTCTTTGGCTTTGTGGAATGTTTGTATGGATTTGTGGGGGGGAGGGGATGGAAAGGGGCATTTTAACACACTTACCACTAATTAGCTCTAAGAGGAAACGCAAGCATTTCAAAGTCATGATTTTGGCAAAAAGAACTGAAACACACAGAATAAAAATCAAAATTATAATTTTTTGGAAGAGTCAAGATAATCATGTAAGTATGTTGGGGGAGGAGAATCACTTTCTAATTAGTAGGAAACTTCTAAGAAGCCTATGCCACATCAAGCATCTAAAAAAAAATCCAACAGAAATCAAGAGCTTAGGCAGTTAAATTTTATATTGTGTTGTTTTATTTTAATTTTAGAGGATTATACTCAGGCAACTAAGAAAGTCATATTGTATAAAGAGTTTCTATGTGTCCCCATATGTAAGCCTGAATTTACTCTGAGGGCATGGTAGGAGGAAGGAAGCAAGGACAGTCCTCCTCACTGCCTCTGGGAAGCCAGTCTGTTCCACTTGCCTCCTTTATAAGGCATTTGTCTTAGGCTTGTTTCTGCAGAAGCAGAGCTAGAGACCGGGATTTTTTGAACGTGTGACTTAGTAAGGGGTGCTCTCAGGTAAAATTTGCCAGAGAATGAAGGGAGCAGGGGTCAGGCAGATGAAAAGTCAGGTAAAGTTGTGGTTTCAGATAACATGCTGATCCTAGGATGAGCTCTAGAGTTGTCCCATCCAGAAACAAAAGCACTGGACTCCCGTAGCCTCTGTATGTCATCCACTGGCTGTGGGTGGCCAGGTGGGAGCGAGGCGGGCTGAGTGGGCCAGCCACCCCATGTCTCTGGATGTGGAAGCACCAGCCAAGGAGAGAGAGCCTCTCTGGAGAAGGGGTAACTATTAGCACCCAGCACCCCCAGCTGTTGAGGAGGGGGGCACACCAGGGTACCTCAAAACCTCTATACCCCAGAGGAGATGCCACAGAGAGCTGATTCACTATGCTAACTCCTAAGTGTGTTCACTAGAGCTCCTGAAATTTTCTAAAAAGGAAACCTAATCTTCAAATCATCTCAGTCTATAATTATTCAATGTTGGCTCTCAGCTGCAACTCTCTCTCTCTCTCTCTCTCTCTCTCTCTCTCTCTCTCTCTCTCTCTCTGTGTGTGTGTGTGTGTGTGTGTGTCTGTCTCTGACACTGTCTCTGTCTCTCTCTGTCTCTCTCTGTCTCTCTCTCTGTCTCTCTCTCTCTCACACACACACACACACACACGTACACACATACAATGTAGCTTCTTGGCCTTTATTAAAAGATGTGTATCTCATCCTCTCCACACACCCAAGTCTCCCTGGAGCCCTCACCTGGGCACTGGGAGCTCTTCGGGGTTTTGTTCTCCGTGCAAGCGATCTTGTTCTGAAGAACTCAGAGGAGAAAATTATTGGAAACTGTTGTTGCCCAGCTCAGCCAAGGACTAAGCCCCTGAGAGCAGACAATCAGGCCAGACTTGCCATTTTGTTACTGTGGAGACTTAGGAAAGGTATTTCCAGCCTTTGTGGATTTCTGTTAAGTATCAGAAATCATGGTGCTTGGTCCTGTGGGAGGCTCCAGTCTGAGGAAGTCAAATCAGAATGCTCAATGCCTTCTGTGCAGAGCCGGGAAAGCCTGTGGCTTTCTGCATGTGTACTAACTGGCTGGGAAGCCCCAGTATGAGCACCTGGGGGCTGAGGAGGAGTCTATACCCCAAGCATTGTGCTGGGCTCCACTCAGAGTCATTCCCTGAATCCAAGAAGCCTCAGAAAAACCTAGAAAGTTCAAGAAAAATGTCAAAAGAGACATCCTAGGCAACTCAGAGGCCTTTTAAAACTAAATAATCATTCTCTGAGACACCACATTTTGAACAGCCCATTTGAAGACTCCACCATCCCTGACTTCAGAAGAGAATGAAAAGGAGGCGGACGTGTCTCCTTTATCACCCTTTCCCTCCTCAGCAACGGTGCCTACTTAGCTCAAGTCTGTCTGTGAGGATTTGTGCTGCTTTCCTCCCCATAGAGCTGCTGAACTGGAGCACACGGTTCTGTGCTTCCATGATCATTTCCATGGTAAGGAGAGTGAAAGAGAGCACATCAGGGTGGTGGCAGGGGGTGGGTTGGGGGGAGGTGGGCGTTTGTTTGAATGCATTATGTTTAAGATCAAAAAATAATCATTGACCCAAAGCCATCCATGAAATGGATTATAATCTCCAGTGCAAAGAATAAAAGAGACATTCCTCAATACTGTAGCTATCCAGAAGTCTTTAAACAATTCTGGAACTAAGCTTTTATTTCTTATCTACAGCCCTGATGGTGAACTTCCTGTAGAATCCTACCTAAACAGTGTTTTCTGTTTCTGGGCCTCAGACAAGGATAGGAATGAGGATGAGCATAGGAATGGAGCTGAGGTTAGGGATAAGGATGGGCATAGGGATGCGCATAGGGATGAGGATGGAATGGGGTTAGGAATACAGACTTATATAGAGGTCGGAATGAGGATGAGGATAGGGATAAAGAAAAGAAGAGGAATGGGGACAGAGGTAGAAGTGTGCATGGAGATGAGGATGGAAATAGGGATGGGGGGTGGATGTACATAGGATGGGGATGAAGATGGAGTTAGGACTGGGGATAGGGATGAGGACTGGAATGGGGCTAGGGATATGAATTGGAATGTGGACGGGAGTAGGAGTAAGGATAAGGATAGGGACATATAAAGAGATAAGGATGGGGTGGAGATGGGGATAGAGGGCCTCTACTTCACCATATCCATCTATAAAGATGCATAAATTTTTGTTTTACTTTTGTGGTCCTCTTTTCCTATACCCACTGTGAGACGTGGTAAAAGAGTTCACTTTGCCTTGTTGATCATAACCTAATCAGCATCATTTTCTAAGCACTAACAGGACTGTCACGTGCTATAAAGATGGTTACAAGCATTATCTCATTACTTACAGCATGACATAAAGGAAAATATGTTATGGTTTAGGTCCGGAGTGTCCCCCCAAAAGCCTCACGTTACTGCAATCATATCCAAATATTGTATTCAGGTCATATCTAATACACTAAGATATTCTGTCCTGTCAAGAGGGGCCTGGTTGGAGGGGGTGATTATGGAGGCAGGACCTGGAATAGTGCCCTCACCCTTCCACCTTAACTTGGCTTTCTGTCTGCCATGTTGTGAAGAGCTTTTTCTCCAGGTAGGTCCCCACCATGTGTTTCCACTATTGGCAGCTGCCCACAAATGGATTGTGACCTTCTAAAACTGTGAGCTAAAATAAGTATTTCCTCCTTTCAGTTGTGGACTCAGGTATTCTGTCCCAGCCATGAGAAAGTCACTAAGACAAATAACTAACCAAATCTGTATTGAAAACATCAGGAAACAGAAGTTAAGGATACGACTTGGCAGGGCCCACCAGGAAGCCAACCAAGACCTAGGAGCATCCTGGACTTGTCCAGGGCTCTTCCAAGGTCCCGCAGCTTGTGTGCCACCGTGGACCCACCTGGAAGCCATCTGAGACCTAGGTACATCCCATTAATGCTGCTGGCCTCTCCTGGAGCCCTCTCAAGGCCCCAGTAGCTTATGTACCCTCAAAGACCCAGTTGAAATCCACTGCAGGTGTCAGTCTATCCAGTACTGTACCAGACCCACCCAGAGTAAGGTCTATTGGGTGTCGTACAAGATCTCAGCCTGAAATCCTACTGGGCCCATCCATTCATCTAATGGTCACCAGGTCCAACTGGAAATAACGCAAGGACAAAGAGGAAACCCCCAGGATCCGTAGCTGAATAGAACTCACCAGACTGTGAGACCGAGCACCTTAGGATGTTTACATCCAAATAATACAGGGAGGTAACTAATTTTTCTTTGTTTTGTTTTGTTTTATTTTGTTGATATTCTGTGTTTTAATTTGAATTCCATTGGGTTTTAAAGATGTTGTTGTAGTTGTTGCTCTCTGTTCTTGTGTTTCTTTATCTTTCTTTGGTTTAACTTTTTACTTTTCCTAAAATTGACCGAGTTTTCTCAATTTCTTCTTCTCTACTTCTTTTTATACTCTTTCTTTGTTACTTTCTTCCTTTCTTGTGCATGTCCCCTTTCCTCCTCTTTCTCCCCCCTCTTTTCTCTCTTCATTTGATAGTTCCTAAATCTCTCCCTCTCTAGATTAACTATCTAAGCATAGTATCATAAATATTTCCTACCTGTTCTTGGATAGGCAGAATTAATATAGTTTATTAAAACAACTACACTGTCAAAATTGACATACAAATTCAATGCAATTCCTATCAAAATGCCAAAAAAATTTTTTTCACAGAACTTGAAAAAATCAATCCTTAAGTTCATATGGAGTCAAAGGAGACCTAGAATAGCCAAAGCAATCTTGAGTAACAAGACCAAGGCATGAGGCATTATGATTCCAGACACCAAGTTATATTACAAATCAATAGTTACAAAAACTAGGTGGTACTGACACAAAAACAGACAGACCAGTGGAACAGAACTGAGGGATGCACAGACCAATTCAAATACCCTCAGCTACATGATCTTTGATAAAGAAGCCAAAGCATACACTGGAAAAAGGACAGCCTCTTCAACAAGTGGTGCTGAGAAAATTGGACATCCACAAACAGAAAAACGAATCTAGACACATACCTGTCACGATGCACCAAAATTAGATCAAAGTGGATCAAAGACCTAAATATTAAAACTGAAGCACTGAACCTCCTGGTAGACAAATTGAGCAAATATCTAAAAGATATAGGTATAGTCAATGACTTTCTTAACAAGATACCAAAAACAAACAAACAAAAAATAGTTTCCAGAATTAACAAATGGGATGTCAAGTTAAAAAGTTTTGGCATGGCAAAGGAAACTGCCCAGTGTAAAAAGAGAACCAACAGAATGGGAAAAAAAAATTCCCCATGAGTACCTCAGACAAGAGCCTCATAACTACAATATATAGGGAACTGCAGAAAAGTAACCTCCTCAAAATCAAAGATTCAATTGAAAAATAGGCAAAGGAAATGAATAGGCAGTTCTCAGATGAAGAAGTTCAAATGGCCAATAAATACATGAAAAATGTTAAACAACCTTTGCCATTAGAGAAATGCAAATCAAAACACCACTAAGATACCTTTTAACTCCAAAGAGAATGGCTTATATCAAGAACACAAACAGCCATCAGTGCTGGTGAGGCTGTGGGGAAAAGGAACTCTCCTACACTGCTGGTGGAAGTGTCAACTGGTACAACTGCTATGGAAAGCAGTATGGAAGTTTCTCAAAAGATCGGAAATAAATATCCCCTTTGATCCAGTGTTACCCCTTCTGTGAATTTTCCCAAAAGAGTTAAAAACAACATATGACAAAGTTGAATGTGTACTCATGTTCACAGCAGCACAACTAACAAGAGCTAAAATATGGAAGACACCAAAATTTCCATCAACAGACCAATAGATATATGTAAACTGTGTTATTTATACACAATAGAATAGTACTCATCTATAAAGACAAATAGGTTGGAGGCTTTTGTAGGTAAATGGAGGCAACCTGAGACGATCGTGCTCAGGTGAAGTGAGTCAGAAGGAGAAGGTTAAATAAGGAATGGTTTCTCTGTATGAGAAACCAAGATCCAAATTATTTCATAGAATTAATTGAGGGAAATAATGGGAGTTGGAAAGGAGAAGGAGAGGATGGAAGGGCTGAAAAGGGGAGAGGAAAAGGATTTGTGATTCTGCCACAATACGTATATGCACACAATACTCAAGATCAATGTAAACATTACGTACAGCATCTATGCATACCAATAAAAATGGGAGAAAGTGAACAAATGAGTATATGGCTTGGCTTGCTCACGGCCACATATCTGGCAAACAGCACTCAAGTTTGAACCCTGCTCAGTCTGACTCCAGTGCCTGCATTCTGACCCACTGTTGCATTTGAATGAAGAAAAAGTACACTCCAAACAGTAGCCATCACTGGGCAGGCACTCAGCATTGCCTGAGGATGGGAATACAAAGAGAACAGGGTACTGCATGCGCCTGCCCATGTGAGAGACTTGGCTTCTCTTAAATGTACCCATCTATCATCCATCCGAGCCTTTCACAGCCCGAGTGGAAGGTGCTCAGTGGATGAGGCGAGCAGTCACCACTGACTCATTGCTGTCCTTCATGCTCTACAGCAAGCTACCCACTACATGCCATGGGCTTTCTCCTTTGGAATGACTCGCTGCCACCCTCTTTCACTATATTTTCCCCCATACAGCGGGCTCGGTCTTCATCTCTTCCTATTAAGATCACATCAACCTTTTTTCCCACTGGCGTCTCTGACTCAGCACTCTCTTCCCTCATCCTGTCTGCCTGCCCACTGCCAGACATGGCTGACTAAAATAGTGTGACCAACATCACACTCCCCTGCTCAGACACCTTAGACATTCTCCGTTCCTCTGCGATTTCAGCTCCATTTCCTGTTTTTCAGCCTGTCCTCATCTCACACAGCCCTCATTCATCCCATCTGTTCTCCTTTCTTTCCTCTGCCCACCTTGCACACCTGGCCACTCTCACCTTTGTTGCCCTCCCCTCCCCCATACTGTTACCTCAATCATACCCAGATATCAAAATCAAGTTCACACCTCATTATGCCCGTGAAGGTTATGCTGTAATCCAACAGCTCAGTATTCTATAGGCAGGGAAACCGTTTTAATTAAGATTACTGACAAAAGGAGAGGCTTGGCCAAGAATCCAAATGCAAATACCTTATTTGGAAGTTAGATAACAGCACGATAGGAGAGTGACAAGGAAAGACAAGAAGGGAAAGGCAGCCGGTAAAAGGTGCATCGTCAAGCCAGTGCCACTGTGGATAACTGGAGTTTCACCTGTGGGAGACAGGGACCAATACAGGATACACACTTCAGTTATCCTACCTAGTGGCCAGGGGAGTGTGTGAAGGGCCTGGGTTCTACCGTCAGCATTACAAAAGCAAAAAAAAAAAAAAAAAAAATGTAGATGCATTTAGTCAGTAATCATGTGTAATACAGTAAGATGGGTAATGTGAGGGGACTTGATTGGGGCACTGCTTATTTCTGCTACAACAATCATATTGTTTATTACACAAACTATTAATAACTATTCTGAGAAAGGTCAAATTCAGGAATATCTTGGGCAAATTAGAATGTATGACTTAGTCACTTTCTTGTTGCTGTGACAGAATACCCAACATACACATATTAGAAAAGGAACTGTTTATTTTAGCTCATAGTTTCAGAAGGTCATAGTTCACGCATGGGTTGCCAGCAACAGTAGAAGCATGTGGCAAAGCAGTGGAGAAGGCAGCTATTCATGGCCTTGCAAGCAGGAAGCCAAGTCCAGGAGGAAAGGTGGAACCAGCACACGCCCCCAAGATGAGGACAGCTCCAAGCATCCACCCCTTCTATCTAGGCCCAACCTCCCAACAGTTTGCAGTATCCATAAACACATGGGGCTTTTGGGGGCACTCCAGATCCAAACCACACCAGTGACCATACATTTTAGCTGTGGTTTTGGGGTCTATGTTGTCGTTCCTCTCCACACAGATGAGATGATCCTTCAAAGCATGTTCTGTATAGGTCATTTTTAGGTTCTTCACTGAAGCCAGCACAGGGCTCAAGACAATAAATGTTCAGAAAATACTAGGTGGAAGTTGTAGGAGAGTAGCAATCAAAACTTCCAGGAAAAGAGTTACCTGGAAAGCAGAGCCCTTGTAATCACAGTACCAAGTTGAAACCTAGGACTCATTTTCAAACCTTAATGTAAAAATGGCACATTTGTGAACTATGATTCTTCATCTCCAGAGTAGAAATGATGTTTGTGGAGTTCCCAAGCACTTCCATGCTGAACTTCACAGAGCTTGGCTTTCTGTGTATGACCTTGTCTTAGAGGGAGCTACTCTAGCATCCTTTTCTGGCCATAGTAACCTGACTTCTTCAGCACCCAACCTAACTTGCCTGGCCTTAGCAACTGGCCAACTGATGATGACAGCCCTGATACCCAGCGGGAACTTGCCTTACCTACTTCACAGCCCATGTATCTGCTCTCCCAAACTCTCAGAGAACTCCACTTTGTCATCTTCTACCCAGTATTCAACCCACATGCCAGCTAAACAGTCCGATCCTCTGCCCTTCTGCCGTCTTATCCACCCACACTAAATAAAAGCTCTGTTCAGCCCACTATTGGGGCCTAATGCCTAGACTTGCTCCACGGGCATATGGTCATAGGGCCTTATGCCTGTTGTTACTACTTAGACATATGTGGCCTTATGCCTGGACTTGCTACCCAAACATAAAAGTATGGGGACAATAACATTTAACTTCAAATTATCTCTGCTTTTAATTTTCCCTAAGTCCTTCTTTGACCTAACAATGTAATACCTTTCTACAGAGTTGTAGAGAGACAAATATGTCTATGAAAAAAGCACCTAGTATTTAGTGAATTGTGCAACACTAAATTGAACTGCAATCATACTATTATTACAAGCTACCTTTTAAGAATAGTAGCAGTATTCATATCATTTCCTATCATTAGCCTTTCGCCACCACCTTGTAACCAGTACCATATTTGTGTCTTGCTGCTTTTTTGTTCCTTCTTCCCTCTGGCTGTTGATGTTTTCACATGACAGATGGATTAAGCCTTCAAAAACTGCACTCCATTTGTGAAGATAAGAAATATAGACTTCACAAGGTACTCTCTAAGTTGAGGTAGATATGTATTCAGAAAGACAGGCATATGTTCAAGCAAAGATATTCAAGAGTAAGATTGTTACCTATGAGCTACTACCTGGGCTGGCCAAAATCAGAATCTTCAGATTCAGCGTCATTGCTCATTTCTGCTTAGACATCCATGATTTAAGAGGAATATCATAGTAGAAAGATGTCTGACTTCTCAAAATGAGATTTTTAACACCGTTGAAGAAAACAGAATGTACTTAAGACTCCGAGATGTACTACTGACTAATTACCATTGCCAATGCTTTTGATGTCCACTGTCTTTGTATTGACAGGAACACAAGAGAAAGAAAATAGATAGAAATGAGTTATCTTCTGTATTAGCATTCTCTCACTACCACAAAACTGTTGACCTTATAACAAGAATAAGGTTATTTTGGTTTTGGAAGGTTTAGTTCATGATCAAGTGGCTTATGGCCTTGGGCCTCTGGTAAGGCAGCACATCATGGCAGAATGTGGGCAACGCTGCTCACTTTATGAGCCAGAAATAAAGCGAGAGAGGAAGGAAAAGGATTCCTCTAGCCCCACTGAGGACACACCCTCCAGTGGCCAAAGGCCTCTCACCAGGCCCCACCTTCCAAAGGTTCCACTACCTCCCATGGCACTACCCTGGGAATGAGCTTGTAATATATCAGTCTGTGGGGGACACTTAACATCTAAACTGTAGCCTAATTAAGCAAATTAGTATTTTTATGTTATGTAAAATTATAAATTTCCACTGTGCAATGAAGCTTAAAAATCCATACATATCATTTAAAAATAATGCTACTAAAATTTTATAATAAAATACAGAAGTAACCTGCACAACCCATTCCTATTCCAAAAGCCTCATTACCCAGCCAGCAACCAATTTTCTATATGCTTGAATAATACTCATAAAAGAAATGACTATGAACTCCTCCATAACCATTCTTCTGTTCTTCCATTAACATGTACACCCCAATTTTTAGCTAAGCTCATGATAACTATTTTCAAGCCCTATTCTTTTTAAATTATGGACAGTTATATAAATAAATCCTGGTCATATTAAGGTAACAAAATATTGCATGTAACACTTGGGAAACATCTTTAAAAGACACCTGAAAAAATAACCTTTGAGGCCAGTACAGTGATACATGCCTGTAATTCCAGCACTGCAAAAGACTGAAGCAAGAGGATCATGAGATTATGCCCAGCCTGGGCAACTTATCAACTTAGCTTAAAAAAAGAAATTTTTAAAAAGGGCTGGATGCAGTTCAGTGTGAAGGCTCTAGATTCAATCCCCAATAGCATAAACACACACACACACAGAGCAAACAAATCCTTGACTACTTTCTTTGGCCATTCTTCCTCCCTAATGACTAAAATGCAGACCTAATGACTGGAAGTCAAGCAGCCATTGTGAACCATGAGCTAAGCTCAAGAATGAAGCCTGTCACATCAGACCAGCAGTCTAGGAGACTGAGTTACTGAGGATTTTATAGACACAACTCTGGACTACCTAATTCTATGTGAAGAAAAAAATAAACTTTTCTAAATTTAAATCATTGTTTAGGTCTTAAGTTTGTATTGCTAGGAGTTGTCATTGTTATTTTGTGTTTCTATTTTCTTTTTCACTTACTTAGTCCTCTCTATGTTACTGCTAATCTTTTTGTGTATCTAGTAGCCTTTTGATTCACTTTTCCACACAGAGAAACCTACCAGTGCTACTTACCCTTACTAGATGCTCCCTGCCCTTTGACTCCTGCCAGAGCCTCCCCTACTCCTACCCTCCAGGTGTGCCACACAGCTGTTACTTCCAGTCTTCCCTTTACCCTTATGTAATGCTTCCCTGTGCTTCCTTCCTGAGAAGGATTCTCTTTCTTTAACATTGAGTGTTTCACTTTCTTTTTGATTTCTCACTTGCTATGGAGAACTTCCAGTAGCCTCCTAAGAAAGAGTGCCTAAGAGGTAATTGACATTTATAATCTCTTTGGTGGGATGCAGACACATCTCTCTGCACGCCTGGATTCGTCACAATACCTGAATGACACAATGCTGGTGGAATATCACCTCTCTTCTTACCCTCAGTAGCAACTGTGATCCTGTGGAAGGCTAGAACCAAGTCAGGAGCTGCCCTCTTCAAAATGGGCCTCTCCAGGAAGAGGGAAAAGGCAGAACTGATACACCTGGAAACGTGAGCTCCAGGAACGCTACGTGTTCCTCTTATGAATATACTGACTTTGAAAAATCTGACTTTACCTCTGTTAACTTACTCCCCAAGGGAAAAATATGTTTTGTGGCACTTTTTCCTCTCATTGCCTACAGTGATAGAATCTGAGAGCAAGCTCCCAAGAGCTCATTAGCTGTATAATTAACTGCACAGCATTTTCAACTAAAAAATTTCTCCTGTAATGTACAATGGAATCAGTACATAAAACAGCTTAGCAAGGACAGGCAGCACTACTAGCCTAGGAAGCAAGCTGGCAGGTGTGCCTCTGAGAATTGGGAAGCCTGGCTTCTCCCTTCCCCAGGCCTCCCAGCAGCCCTTCACCTCAGACTACCAGTGAGCCACAGCCCTGGAGAAAATCCAGCCCAGGTTTTGTGCCATTTCTTGTGCAAGCTTGGATGGGTAGCTTGGAAAGGCTGTTTTGCTCCAGGTAGAAAACCAGTCATGATGAATTAATCCAATCCACTTTCCTGTTTTCTAATTTAAAATTGTATCCTGAGCTGTGTTCACTAAAGGCTGTGCAGCAGGCAAACACACGAGGCTCCAGAAAGTGGAGGGAGAGGCTATTTCCTGCCACTTGGCTCTCTTTGACCCAGAAAATCAGGCAAGAGATCTTTCTGCAGTGTATTCTTAGAAACATCAGCTAGTCAACTGACAAGTCATTCCTTAGTGGTTTATAATTGTAATAAGAACCCATCTTATAGGCAGCAAGGGACCCACATGCTCCATTGCTAAGGGGGGCAGAGATAAGACCAATCTTCTGTGCCCTTTTGGAAGCCTTTGTGTCAAAGAAGGAAGCAGCGAATTTCTTCCCTGTGGCTTTACCTCCTCCTGCTGTCTCTCCTGCATACCCGTCAAAGCCGGAAAAGGCCTGGTGTTAAGACAGTGTTGTCCTAAATATATCCACACAGAAGCTGAAGCAGTGTGTCTTTAAACATGGTATCCTGATTGTGGGACACGTGTGAAAGAGATGGGCTTAGTCTTCCTGGCAGCCACTTTACAGATCTTCAATATGTTCATGAACTCTGACTTCCAAGGCCAGGCCAAAACTCAAACTGGCATTTCCAAAACCTACCTGAACACCCAACCTTTTATTTAGAGGAAGACAGTTGATATTTCCTTAGATTTCACAAGCTCCTGATACAAAGAATGTGGTTTAGGAAACCAAGGAATGAAGTGGAACTAGCCTGTAATGCCTCAAGCTCTTTGGTATTTTTCAAAATCCAGAATAACATAAGCTTGAAAAATCAGAAGCTCAGATCTGAAAACTGCCTTGGCCACATGCTGACTACCTCCACAAAGTCACTAACCTCTATGAGACCATTTTCGCATCTTTAAAATAAGGACAGCAACATTTGCATTTTAAAGAGATATTTAGGAAAGAATGTGTGTAAGTTCTCCATATATGAAGCCCTCCAGTGAATTACTCATCCTGAACAGGAGCCCACAACAACTATTAATCTTTTAAACCTTTCCATTCTTGCCTATGCCCACCACCCTTCACCCAGGATGCACGGCTACCCACCTTTCTGCTGATGCAGAACTGTCTTCTCATAAGGAGTAAAGTAAGTACAATGACGCAGACACAAATCAGGGAAAGAGAACCATGCTGACATGGTGATTCTCGGATATTGACAGCAGCAGAATTACTGGGCAAGACTTTTTTAAATGTATCTTTTAAAAATGCCCATACTTTAATGTACTCATTCAGAATCTCTTGGAAATTATGATGACAAAAGTTTGGCGACCAAGAGTTTTAAAGTATATATTTATACATTTCTTTTTATCTAGGTCTACATTTAAACACTATCCAATATTTCTGTGAGAACAAAAACTGAAGAGAAAGGAGAAAGGTAAAGCCCTGGTAATTGAGAAATGGCATCAGGGAAGGAAGGCAGAGTGAGATGAAAGAAAAAGTTCTAAGAGTAATCTTGGTCTACTTTTCATTGTTCCTAAAAACGGGCCCAGGACACTGGCCAGGAGGTGGGTAAATATCAGTGTGGGCAGGGATAACTGCCTGGTGGATTTCCAAACGTTGGAGGCCCTGTCAGGCTGCCAGGGACTAAGGCATGGTGAGCGGCTGTTTCATAGATCTCAAAGTCACTTTCAGCTCTGCAGTTGACTCTGTACCAATTTTAAAAGCCTGGTGTCATAGTCAACAATCCCTTGATGAGAATGTTTGTGGACCTGAGAAATGTACGTACTGCATTAGCCAAGGCGCAAACATTCTTAATCCTCTCTCAAAGAAGAATCAGCCTGAACAATTTCCTCTCATGGTATCCCGGTAGTATGATGTTTTCACCATCTTTCTTTTTTAAAGAAACCATCAAATTTGCTCTCGTATTCTGTTAGTCCGAAGTTTGTATGTAATTATCAATAATAATGAGATGGAGAAGATGAGAGGGCAAGGAGAGAAGGGGAGGGAAAATAAGGAGAAATCACAGAAAGAGAAGCAAAAGAACCTAAAGTAAGTAAATTAAGCCCTAGATGCCAGAGTTCTGAGAAAAATGACTGATACATAATGTCCAACAGAGCACCGTCTGTAATCTGATGGTCATGAAAGAAGGACAATAGATTTTACATTTAGCTATCAAATATGAACATTCTTGGTACACAGGTACAAAGTGTCTCCCAGGTATGCCCAGGATAAGAATACCACAGATTTTAACAAGCTAACTGGATAGACATGTTGATTTTGGTACCACCATCAAATCAGCACATTTTAACGACAAATACACTCTGTGACCACTCTGTGGTGGCCTCTATTTTGAAGCAGTGGTTCAAAGGAAGTAACAGATATCATCACAATTTGAGCCATTTGCATGCTTTTCTGACAAGAGCAGTTTGTTTATATACACTCCAAGCAGGTGTAAATGCACATTTACACCTGCACTCATACCCTGCACTCCAAACACTCGAACAATATGCTCAGATGGACAGCTATGACATGAAGAGATACTGTGATAATCTGAATTAAAGAACTTGACATGACCTGGGGTGGCCTAAAGGAAAGAGGAACTCTTCACATAGTAACAGAAGGAATACTGGCTATGAGTAAGGCAGTCACAGGACGATAACAGAGGTGCATCTGATTTGATTTTAATTTCCTCTTTAATTAAATGAGAATAATAGCACCTGACTCAGAGTTGTTGGGAAAATATATAAAGTTAAAATGTAGAGCAAAGTAAGATATGTCAGCATATTTTTATTTTTTTAAATTGGGGTAGTTATGGCAAAGTCAATAAATGACTTCCAAAATATCCACACACTAATCCTTCAAACCTGTAAATATGTCGCCTTACTTGGGAAAAGGTCTTTAGAAATGTGATTACATTAAGGATCTTGAGATTATTTTTGTCATATTGGTTCTATGTAATCACAGAGTTGCTTTTAAGAAGAAGTCAAGAGGATCTGAATCAGAGGAGGTGTGAAGACAACCAGAGGTTTAATGATGCAGGGCCATGTGCCAGAAAATGTATACTGCTCTCAGAGTAGGCAAACACAAATAAATACACTCTTTCTCAAGGCCTACAGGAAGATGCAGCCCTGCTTATACCTTCACTTAGCCAAATAAAAGCCATTCAAAATTTCTCAGGTCCAAAAATCTCTAAGACAATAAATGTGTCATATTCAAGCCACTGAGTTTGTCAAAATGTTGTCCAGCAGTGACAAGACTAATGCAAGTGGTTTGGTTGGTTGCTGCTCATTAGCCCTTGAGGCTAAAGTATCCGCAGAAAGACAACAGACCTGAGATGAGAGCAGAACATTAGGGGCACATTCAAAACAGGCTCTCAGGACTCACTCAGAGACCAAGACCAGGGATGATACAGCTTTTGTTTTGCAAGGACTAGGACTTTCAGAGAGAAATGGGTTAATCTAGCTGATTCCAAAGACCCTTAGCTTGTAGACTCAGAAGATGAGAGGAAAGACGGAGGGATCCTATAAGTTGAGGCATCACACGGGGAAGAGATAATCTTCTAGGGTCTAACTTAAAGGAATGTGTGAGGGGGTAGAATTACATCTAGGTGTCCCATAAGAAAGGGCAGAGCTGTGTATGCACTGATAGCAAAATCTGGTGCACTGAACATAGGACTTGTTGAAGACCAATGAGTTTCCCAGCTCACTCAATTGTTCCAGGAGGAAACCCCCTCAGAGTGTGCTCCTCACCAGAAAGGGATAGGAAAGAAGAAAGGGAAGCCTGCGGCCTTCAGGAAGTGAGACCATCTGAGATGGCACTCGTGGTTTCCCTAGAGATCCATAGTTTCTTCTGTTTTCGTGAAGAGACTCAGTAGAAGGAAGAAACAGTCAGTGTATTGGGAGGAATTGAGTATACAGACATCATGCTGCAGTCTATGGCTTGTCCATGGAGCACAGCTCATGACTTATCCTTGGAGCACAGTTCGTGGCTTGTCCATGGAGCACACTCCATGAACAACAACTAAGCTCAGGTGAGGATGCTGAAGACAATCAACAGAACGGTTCCCTCCCTCTAGCTACGGTGTCATGTGTGTTTCCCTTTGTAGCATCCTAGAGGAAAAATAAAGAGATGAGAGAGGGGAGAACCACTAAAAATAAGATCAGCCTTGACTAAGAGTTTCATCTTAGAACTAATTAAATTCTAAGGCACGATTATTGACCCAAAAAATGCAGTTCAAGCGGAAGAGTCAGAATTGTTTTGATGAAAATTCTTCCTAAAAGGTAAGTTTAATTTGATTCTAGGGAAATAAATCAAGTCATACCATTATATTTGCAAGCTATACATTTTAAGCCTAATGGATGAGTGTAAAATGTGTGGCATATACTAGCTGATCAGTGGTCTCACCCTGTCCTGCTGTGAATAAAAGAAAGAAATTTTCTAAAGGTAAGTGAAGAAGATATTCTACAGAAGAAAGTAATACACAGTCCTATAGGAGATAGCAGGTATCTACTGTTTTAGTCTCCCAGTTTAAGGACCTTTCTACTGATGATAACAACCTGAGTTACTGGAGTTACCTGTTTCCAATATTTTTCCATGAGATTTGAGTAGGCTGATCTCATTATCAGCTCTAGGGCCAAGTATATTACTGAAACTTGGTCAGTCTGAACATTTAGTACTCTGTTCACTAGTCAATTTGAAGAAAGAAATACAATTCACATTTCATATCGGCTGGGAATTCCAAAGGCTTTCCTTGGCACCATTTAGAAGGAGGTTCTCTTTCTCTTGAACTTAGTAAGTATAAGAAAAACTGGAGTTTTGGTGCTATCTTGTCAGGGTAAGGAAGATCCTGCCTGAAATTAAAGTAAATGCAGAAAAGAAAGACTCAAAAGATTTAGAATGATACCAGTAAGTATTATTTGTGCACCTGGATCGTTGATGTTTAATCCCCTTTTTGCTTAGGCAAATCCTGTTTCTTTCAGTAACAAATTATTGTACCCAAATAAGCATGCAGGCTTGCATCTGCTGAATTCTCAAGGCAACAGGGAACATCCTAGGAGCAGAATAATGGTGAACAACACTGGAGAAGTCTGCAGGGAGTTAGGCAATGGATATCATGAAATTTCTTGAAGGCCAAGTTTCATGATTTGATTTTAATTCAATGAACAGTAGACAGCCAGAGTACATGAGAAAAAGAAGTGACATTGTAAAGAGACAATTTGGAGGAAGTTGGCTTAGCAGTTATATCAGGGTTAAGGCAAGGCTCTTAACCTGGGTACCAAGTCCTCAGGTGAGAAAAACCTAACAGCTTTATTTACACTAATCTCAACCAAAATGTAATATTTTCTTCTGTATATATATATATATATATATATATATATATATATATATACACACACACACACACACACACACACACACACACATATATATATATATATATATATATATATATATATAATAAGCTTCAGTTGTATCAGTAATACTTGTATGTTTGCCAATGTAAAAGTTAAAGATATTTTCATAATGCCATTACTATTGCAGGTATAACAAAATCTCATTCATCATTGTTTTAAAGATGTGGTTGTATTGAATCTACCAGCAGATTCTGTATAAAGAATTCCTAAAGACACACATATTGTTTTGCATCTATCGGAGAAGGATTTCTATTTCAATTAAGGTATTTTAGTATAATTGGCTTATTTTCTGGTCCTATGCATTTTGCTCTGTAAATGTACTCATTATATAAAGAAGCTTTGTGTTGTGCCAAGAAAGTCCAAGACAAAGATGATACACCAAAATAAATAAATGCAAATACACACAGAGAGAGAGAATGAGAATGATTTAAAGATTTAAAGCTCTTACATTTGAGGTGAACAGTCCACAAGCCAGCAGACTAATGCAGAAGCTATTGACACAATTCAAAAACGAAGCCCAGAGGGTGCCAAGTCAAGAGACAACATGCAAGCCAAGACATATCTCTAAGAAGCTGTGAAATTTTTCAGTTGGATCTGAAGAGAAACTGAACCTGTACAATCCAGGGAATAAAGAGAAGAGGAACTGTACATGCTAAGACCACCTACGTGAATGACACAAAATGAGTAATAAATAAAATGACATAATGACTAAACTAGTACATGTAGGACACAGAGTAGGGGGTCTACTGTTTTAAAATAAAAGCAGGATTTCTCAAAGAAAACACTCCATAAAAAAGTCAAAATATCTCCTAAGAACTCAGCTTAGAGATCAGGGCAGAATATTGGGCCAATTTGAGAAACTCAGTATAATGGTGGGGCTGTGGATAGAGATGCGATCTCCTGGGAGACAGGGAGGGAATCAAGAATGGGAGTACTTTAAGGGGCAAGTTCTGATCTCTGGGATCCTTGCCCCTCTCTCTTCCCCTCTGTGTTGGCTCCCTAAACAGTGGTCAGAAAGCAGCATGTCTACAGGGACCATAACAATTCCCTAACTGACACGCTTCCACAGCGCCAGCCAGGGGAAGAGCTCACCTTGTCTAGGAGAACCTGTGAGGAGAGCTTCTGCTTCTCCAATGCACCTCAGATCGACTGAGGTCAAGTGTTTTCTCTGAATGAGAGTGAGTATTCAACCAACCTGTTTAAAAGAGCTCCAGACTGTGTTACTAAGCCAGCACAGTTAATTGAATTATCCCCGCTTAGAAGGTAAAGCAGGGGGCTCCCTTCCCCAGTCACCAGAAGTTAGGGAATGCAGGAGCTCATTTACCTGGATAGGAGGTTTGGCTAAAAAAATACAGTGAAAGTTTAAATTGTTTAAAAATGTATTTCAGTAAAAGACACATTACCATTCATCCCCTTCAAAATGCCCTCCCCACCCCTTGCTTTGGGCACGCTTAGCCCCCATTTCTTGCCACATTCAGAACCAGTTCCAAAAATCTTCATTTGTGTGACTCCCATTTGCACTGTTGTAGCTGCTTTTGATGTTGTGAATCAGTTCAAAACATTTACCTTTCATGGTCATTTTGACTTCAGATAAGAGCCAGAAGTCACACTGTGCCAGATCTAGTAAATAAGGTGAATCGGGACACACCGCCTGCCTTTCTGTTGGATAGCACTCAACAGTAGTTAGCATTCACTGTGTATTTGGTCACAACTCTTAAAGACATTCACAAAACAGGACTTCCAGAACTGCTTCAGAAAATGACAACACAATGAAGAGTATGTTGGAAGGTAAGGAAAGTATCTGAGGCAGGTTAAAAACAATGTCTTTTACTATGATGATTTATTTTTAATTTAAACATTTACTCTGCATTTTAATCATACTGTTTATGTGCTCCACCCAAGGTCTGGGGATTTGAGTAGGGAAGAATTTCCCAGAACAAATAAGAACAGTACCAGAAGAGAAGGCAAAGGCTGGATAACTAACACCACTGGTGCCTGACTTTGTAGGGAAGATGAAGCAAAGGATGCTCTTCAAGTCAGAAAAGAAACACTTAAAGCAAGGCTGAAGAGGTAGAGCAGAAGACAGTAACTGCACTCAAGAAATAGGGAAGGATTTAAGAGAGGTGACCAGCTGTTATAAAATCATGAGTAGTCACCCAGATTCATTTCTTCTACATCTCTTGGAACAGGTAGCACAGAATCTGGTAGGTCTTTTTTTTTTTTAATTTTTTTCTTGAAATCAAATCCTTAAAGACTATTGGCTGTCCATACACTGAAGTTTTCTGTCACCCAGGAAAGTTACCATTCCCCACCAGTGGTTGCCTCTACAAGAGATGTGTGCAGTGAGGATGAGACAGCAGAAAGCTCCATCCCCTGCCTTCATCCGGCACCTTCTCTGTGAGAAGTCCTGTGAAGATACATACATGAAGAACCTGGTCTCTGCTCTCAAACAGTGTCTCTGCTCCGACATCTGGCTTTTCCTGTCTCTTTTACAGTGTGGCCAAATTATAAAGTTACTATTTCTATTTAGGAAAACAATTCCTGCTTTTTTCAACTCAGGTCAACCCAGAGTTTTTCCATATTTAAATTTGGCCAACTCAGAATTGAAATTTACTAGATCCAGAACCGGCTATGTAATTTTCAGGTTCTGATGAAAAATGACAGCGCAAGGTAACTAGTTCATATTTATTAGTCACATCAAGACAGCAACATCAGAGGAGTAAAT
Source organism: Ctenodactylus gundi (assembly GCA_004027205.1). Classification (NCBI taxonomy): domain Eukaryota; kingdom Metazoa; phylum Chordata; class Mammalia; order Rodentia; family Ctenodactylidae; genus Ctenodactylus; species Ctenodactylus gundi. Next base: position 617,659 of record PVKB01000517.1, on the reverse strand, counting down.
CTAGTTAAGGTCTTTCTGAGTATGTGACCCCATTATAGGTTGAATGTCATGAAGGTAGGTCCATCTCTTCTCTCTTACTCCTCTTAGAAACTCATGAGATGAAACTGATTAACTGTTCTTGCTTTCCTTCCCCAGGGGCATGAGGCTCTTTGCGTATTTTTAGTTGTACAGTAGTACCGAGGTGGAGGGCCTCTTACACTTGAGAACTTTCACTTACTCATGAAACAGGTTGTTGTCAATCCCAACGTTGTCCATTGCCTCCCATACTGGGTCTGTTTGTTTAGAATTCTTTCTCAGTTACTGGATTCTCACAGTGTATTCGGAGTCCCGTGCATATTTTTGATGACTTATTACAAATCCACAAATTGCAATTTTTACCCTGGCAGGTGAATAATAATCTTGGCTGCATATAAGATTCACCAGCCACGGATTTTTTTTCTCTTAGAGGTAAATAGAGATACTATTCTATCTTCCGGTTTGTAGTGTTGCCAAAATAAAGCCCAAATGGCAGTCTGTTTTGTTTTGTTTTTCTTTTTTTCTATGTAAGTAACTGTTTTTTTTTTTCTATCTTGCAGTTTATAGGATTTTTCTCTTTACCCTTTAAGTTCAGCAATTTTACCAGAATACACTGAACTATATGGCTTTTTTCATCAATATTACCCACTGCTCAGAACATTCTTCATAACTCTGCAGACTAAGGGTTTTCTTTAGCTTGAATTTTCTCATTAGCTTGGATAAATTTCTTTTTTATTATTTATTTATACATAAGCTCTCCTTCTGTTCTTTGCTCATTCTGGGCCTCCCGCTTTTTATATATTAGGTCTCATAAACAATATACCAAAGACTGTGCACACCAATTGATGTAAGTTTTTTCTCCATGATTTTCTTCTCTTTACAATTTTACTCTGTTATAAAGTAGTACCTGCCACAACAGGCTTAAGTTTCTTCACTGCATCTGTAAGCCTTTAAGATGCAGCATCATGGTTTGCATTACAGAGAATTTTCTTTGCTGTGTGCTATGTTCAAATCCCCTTCAGTATTCCAACCACTTTTTCACTTGAATTCATACATGTGTTTTCCAGCACATCCATTTTGCTGAGTCAAGGGTTTGCTGTCTCGTATCCTCCCTTGCTTTGGACTCTAGTGCTCTCTATCCTTGGGCATTGGTCTACCAATGGATGCCAAAGAGGGCAAAAGGAAGAGCCTGCCTGTACGCCAGCTACCGCAGTGCTACAGAGGCACAACTGCCCCAGAGAAATTGAAAACAACAGGAAAACCTGACTAGAAGACAGTATGCCTTCTCTTTTCCCATGCACAGCTTTTTAAACAGTGTCAGTGGTAAAATACATCTCACAAACAAAAATCTGTTGACATAACAATTGATGTGGTTAGTGTTGAGTTTTATATGCTTGCAAGCTTCAAACTGGGACATTCATCTTTTCACAAATATTACATTCTACATGGAGATTGCTATAGTTGGGTGCTGATTGTTTCCCAGAGGTTCGTTTGTTAAAGTTATGATCCCCAAGACAGTGGTTTTGAGAAGTGCTATGGGAAAGTCTTAGGTCACTGGGGGCGTGGTCCCAAAAAAATAATTATGGGGCTTTTGTTCTGTCTTTTCTCACTCTCTCTGCTCCCTGGCTTGAATTGTCAGCATGTGCTCCAACATTGTTCCCACCACAATGTGTTATTCTTGCCAGAGTCTTAAATCTGTAGGGCTGCCTGATCTTGGACTTGAATCTCCAGAACGAAGAGCCAAAATAAACCTTCTCATACTCCATAAATAGTCTGTGTCTGGTATTTTTGTTAAACAGAAGTTAGTTCAAAAAAGTCTCAATTATGTAGCTAGAGCCCAGAAACTCAGATTCAGCTGTGAGTTTCTATGAAGAGTAAGTTCATACTGATTTGGAATTATTCCAGCTCACCCCAGATGCAGTTCACATCCACATCCTTTGGGGTCCCACATATTCACGTATTTGAACTGTAGATTCCCAATGAACAGTAATAGTACAATCAACATAAATATGATAAAACAGAACTTGGTTGATTTGACTTCTATTACTAGTGAACACTTTAAGTTTTCATTTATACCAAAAAGATTTTCAAATGACAACAAATATGAATCACAAGCCATAACATTTTTGTTCGAGAAGTGAAAACTTCAATTCATATGTGAAATGCTACTAAATTTGAGTGACATTTATTTAATGTCATTGATTGACATTTCTTCTTCTTTGTTCACTGCTCTTCGTTCAGAGACAAATAAGTTAATGATGATTACCAAATACTGCATGATTACCACTGAGCATAGTGTTGTCATAGAAAGGATAAGAAATCAAAACATGACCCATGTTGGAGCTTAAATGCTATAGTTCCAACCTCTGGTATCTTAGCTGACAGCAGTGGTGCCAAGTCTTCCCAGGGCCAGTAATGACCCAGCTGGCTACTTGCCACCAACATGGAGGTACCAAGATAGAATCTGGGCTTCCTGGCTGCATCTGCAAACACTAATACTCTCTTGGGCTCCATATAAGGAAGACTCACCCACTGGCTTAGTCCCATCATAGTTTTCTTAGAATCTGTCACAAGACGGAAGTCTCAGAACCATGCACAGCTAGTGCCAGTTCTTACGTACACTGCAGTAGTATTATTATTACCCTCTTTTTATAAACGGGAAAATGAAAGCACAGGAAGCAGCTAATGTTCCCAAGAGTGTACACCCAGTAAGCGGCAGGACTGGTACTGAATCCACATGGTTTTGCTTAAAGTCTCTGCTTTTAAATGCCATGATAGTATCACTTCATTTATTAATCAACAGTTATAAAACATTTTGATAAGCACCACAGGGTATGAACAGAACTTAAGAAAACAGTAGTGGTGTGGCATTGGGTGTTAGAGGCAAGGCTCTGTTGTACTTCTTAGTGAGCTTGTTTTAAGGGGTGATGCTTGAGCTGGGCCTTGAAAGTTGAACAGTTGTTCCTCAGATGAACCGGTCCAGAGGACAGATATGCAAAGGCCCGAAGGTACCAAGCAGTGTGAAGTATTCAGAGAAGGGAGTCACCTGATTGGACAAGGGGTGGTATGAAAGGAGAAGCAAACACTGTATAGGGCAAAACTGGAAAGGCTGTAAGGGTCAGAACAAAGGTCTTAGGGGCTGGGCCAAGGGATCTGACCCAGAATATAAATTCCTGGCCACAGCTATGAGTAACATGCTTCACCATTCTTTCAGTCTCCTGATGAAAACTCCCAAATAACCAAAGTAATGGAATCAGAATCTTCTTCTCTATCAGTGGAAAGAGGACCATGACTCTCCTCCCTGACTCCCACCCAGAGAGCCAGGTCACTACAGAGGGATATTCAGGAGAAGCAGGGGGTATTTCATCCACAGTGAAACCCCTCCACTGAAGTAAGCATCTCGTTGCCCATTCCTGAAAACATATCAGAATGAGATTATTCCTATCTGTCAGTAAGTAGCTTACCACCTCACCATCCCTCATAAGATTTCCCCCAGGGCCTGAAGCTAACACAGAAACTGTGAAAAATGAGGCCAGCAGAAGGAGAGGTTTGAAAGGCTCACATCCTGCCAACCACCTTTTTCTTCTTCTCAGCACTTTTCCAGGCCACCCTGCCTGCATGCGAAGCCAAGGGGCAAGGAAAGGAAAGCCAGATCAGAAGGAAAAGGGAAGATCAGTCTCTCATCAATTCTCTGACCCAGGACAAAGAGAGATGCAAGAGGGAGAAAAGCAGAGGATAGCACTTTCAGCATGAATGATATTTCCCCAGAGCCAGAGCAAAACGAGGGCAGAAGTCCTCTGGACCTCAGAAGCTCACGTGGCCAGGGTGGGAGCCCACTAAGCTTCAGTGAGACGGGAGCAGGATGGAGGCTTGTGTTTGTGAATTCTTGTATGGCTGCAACACTCTTTCCTCTAAAAGTGGCAAGGGCTTTTGCTTAAAATATTAACTAACAAATTAGCATTCATTTGCATCCATTTCTTATGTCCCCAACATTATGAATAAAATTAATAAAATCAATTGCAGAAGTATCAAAGCTATTATTTGGAGCATGACAGAAAAGAAACTCAGTCCACATGCACACATACACAAACACACACACACACACACACACACACACACACACACACACACACACACAAACACACACAACTAAAAGGTCCCAGACATCTCACAGAGCAGTGATCTTGTGACTGCAAGTGGATATTTCTTTCACTTCCACATATGGGAGAAAACCAGAGCCAGAGCCAGAGAAATAAATTGCTTTCCACAAGCCCCATTTCAGCAGACAGAGGCCACCTGAAAGTTTGACTAATAGATGTCAAACCATCAAAATTCTCTGGGAAGTTGTTACAATGGGGCAACACTGATTCTCTTAGCTGTTTCCAGGCAATGCCACATCTCCTACTTAGATGGCTATACTTCGGAGTCTGCTGTTTTAGAGGATTGTGCTGAAATAAAGATTGTACGTACATGTTTGGCCTATGCATGATATAGTTGATGAATAATTCTACATGACGTTGTATCCCCAGTCAGGGAGATGACATAGGAGGACAGGTTGAGGAGGAAAAACAGAGGAAGGAAAGAATCACTACAACAGAGGGTACAATGGTTTCAAACTCCAACTCAGGATTCACAAAGTTAAATAGCCATAGGCTCTTGGAAATGACATTAATGAGAAAGAAGCAGGAAATAATGAGAAACGGTCTCTGTCTATTCCAGTGTAAGACAAGCAGTGGCTGTGGGTGACTATCAGAACCAAGAGTGGCACATTTTCTCCAAAGAAGACTGCCTTTATTCAAATCGAGTTGGCTGATATTCAAAGAATGGAGTTTGTTGTGTGCAAGAGTTGCCAACTCTTTTGAAGAAAGCTAAAATTTTTGGACTTTCGTAAGATACACGAATAAGATAATGATAATGTAACTCAAGATCAAATGAAAGAAGTCCATTTAATAACTAGGTGATCCTGGAAGAGACCAGGGTGAGCAATTTTGCAGAATTTTCCTATGAAACAATTGACAATTTTTAAGGGATCTAAACATTGTCCTCTCGCAAGAAGGGGAGCAGATTATCTTAAACTTGATGGGAAGGAGTTTGAATAGCCTGCCAGGGACATGGGACCACATTGAAATTTGGCTTCGTATGTCCATGTGGCCTGGATGACAAGTACTGTCCATCTTAGAGCCAGGTATGTTGACATTTCCTCTTCCCTAGAATTCCACTGGCAGAGCAAGCCTCATCTGCCATGGTCTCCATTTTGAAGAAGGCCGCTGATGTACAGCTCCCATTGGATCTATCACTGGTTTTCCTGAACAACAGTTCAGGGAGGGAGCAGAGTCACCTCAGTGAGAACTAGCAAGACTAAAACACAAGACTGAGAGGTCTTCGGAGGCAGGATTGTGTCTCTCCCTCCTCAGCCTCTCCCAAGTCTAACACAGGACCAGGCACAACATGGGAACTCAACATCGTTGGCCTAAATAAATATCCTTTGAAATAGGGGTCCTTTGAAGAATTGATTAATTTTCTTAAAAGTCTTTGTTTTTCCTCTCCTTTTCTTTTGTCCCCTACAATTTCCTTATCCCTGGACTCAGGATCCTTTCCCCAGGGTCTATGAAGCACACAGTCATTTTGGATGGTCAGTCATTTTCAACCACTTTGGCAGGGGACTAATCCTGCCCATCACCTTTTCCTTCCAGCAGGTCCTAGAATGGAGAGGTAGGTACAAAAAAACAGAGGCCAATAGGCCAATTTAGGATTTAAAAAGAAAAGGAAAGGAAAGAAAAGAAAAGAAGAAAATCTTCAAGCTCCAACTGAACTGTAAGGCAGGCAGCCCATCCACTAATAACACGTAGCCCAATCAGAACAGGAGATTGCACTCTCTTGGAAGCAAGGAACCATGAAGACAGTGGAAAGAAAGACAGTGCTAGAGAGTTCTACTCCAGAGGAATTAATTCTAAGTTGAACTCCTTCCTTTTACTCTCTAAGAAGCCCAGCCTGCCTTTTAAGAGACTTGTTAGTGGACCAGCCCCTTTCTATTTTGTCTCAGTGCTCCAAAACAATAAATAAATAGTTTTTCGCAAATCCTTTCTGAAACATGATTGCTTTGACACAGTGAACTTCAGCATTTTGCTAAGGCAGATTCCTCCTCCATTTAGGTTGTTTCACCATGAAACGACTCCATTCAGCATTTGTATGCTGGATGCCACGCAAAGACCCTGCAATCTCCATTGATTGTTGGGAAAGAAGGAAGCACAAAAAAAAAAAATGCTCAAGATGGAGCATAAACTCTATTTAAAACAATTTTCTGAAAACCAGTGATTGCAAAGGCCCTGGGCCAGGACAGCTGAGTACCAGCCATTAGATTTCCTTTTTAAGACACCGCTCCCTGTTGTTGTCAGCAGACCACATATTTCTTAGCATCTCCAAAGAAATGTTAAATCAATAAGCTACTTAAAGGTTGCTGACAAATCAGATGCTATTCTATAAAAAACTGAACTTCACTGCCAGGGAGAAATTGAATATATGAACAATTTTTCAGAGAAAAAAAAAAGGCTGTTTTCCACCAATACCCCGCTTTATGTTCTGATACCAAAGGCACCACAGTTCTCAATAAAGGCACAAGTGATAGGTTCTTGGTTGATTCTAATAAGGTTTAAGACCTCTAAGAAAGCAAAAATAGAACATGAATTTGACCAACCTGATGCTCCACATTAGTTCTGAAAATGATTTTTGACTGACAAGTTGTCTTTATTATCTGGTTGGTGCCTTGTTGTTTCAAGAGTATTTCATACTATCAGGTCAAATAGGTTGCCATAAAATCCTTCTCAGTTCATCACTGAGGAACAGGAGGCTCAGAGAGCACTTATTACCATGTTCTGGGTGACATGACCAGAAAATGACTGATTTAGGTCTAAATCCGAAGGCATCTACTTTATATTTTACATTATTCTCTCCTTACTCTTCTGGAAACTTGGTATACTTTCTTCAACTATATCCATGCTTTTCTGCTAGCTATTATACCCTTATAATAATTTACATCTTCCAAAAGCACAAAGTTTTTAGTTTCCCCAATAACTAGGCTTGCTAATATTTCTGAAGATATTAGTTTTCCATATTAATAATTGTGTGAGTTTTTATTTTATCTCCCAGATTCATTCAATCATTATCTAACTATTAATTAGATTCTTCCATGTAGTGTGTAAAGTAATAACATCAGGATACAAAAATTAGTAAGACACTCTCTGCCTCCACAAATCCCACAGGCTTGAGCAACAGGTAGCAATTCAGTTCTGTAAATATTTTGGGTTTGGCTGTCCCTGTTCTAACTGCTCAACTCAGCCATTACAGGGAGAAAACAGCCAGATATCATGTCAGTAAATGGGTGTGGCTGTATTCCAATAAAATTTTATTTACAGAAACAGGCAGTAGGCAGAATTTGCCCCACAGGTTATAATTAATCTACCCCTAATCTATAAGGAATCTAACATTTAAAAATGTAACATTAGAACAAAATGTTAATTGCCTTAGTGTCAAAAAGCACTTGCATTGCATGCTGGCACCTTGACACCATTACTTCTACCCGTGGACGAAACCTGCATTTCCCAGAACCACCTTCCCTACAGCTTGGATTGAAGTTCACTAAGGCAGAAACCCATGTGAGATATGGAAAAGCCAGGGGACCCTACTGTGTTAGTAGGTTGCAGTGTTGATAAATGGAGACACATGTTTTGGATTCAGAGGAGCCCAAATATGACCTCCTTTCCCTCTCATTCAAGGTCATCTTCCTAGCTTTAACCCATTGACGAACAGCAGGCTCAGGTTTACCATAAGGCAGTGGGTTGTAGGGTGACAGGATCCATGGGGACAGCTTTCATAGAAACAGTTTTTGCTAGGTCTCTGTGCAGTACTCGTCTGGAGCACCTCTACTGCAGCCAGCCACACACAGCACCAGGTATTTCTGCAGTCTCCAGCAGCCTAACAGTTTCTGTACTTCTGAAAATTGTGAGATGGTCCTGGCTTTCTGATTCTAGACCCTAATTCCCCTAACACCTTTATTTCCCTTATAAAGAAAAAGTCCTACATTAAACATAATATTCTCATAATGGCAATAATGGCTCTGTTGTCTCAGCCTACAGATACACCATTTGAAATAAGAACCTTAGGGGAATAGATGAGGATGCTTCCAAATAATTGAATCTTTCATTCTGTTTTGTTGGGTCAGAGGCTGAAAGAAGTAAGATTTTACAAAATTATTGTCTTAGATCAGGCTATCTTAGAGACAAGCCCTTAATCTCTGAGATGTGAGTCAACTGGAGAGTGTTGTACAAGCACATGAGGAAAGTAGACTCAGAGGGTTCTGCTAAAATGGAGGGACCAGTGATCTGGAAGGATATGTTATTTTCCTCAGCTCCTCCCTTCTCTCTCTGCTTCCTGACCAACATGTAGTGAGTGGCTTGCCTCCACACTACGACATTGCCAGACACCTACGCATGGACTGAAAAAACCAAAACTGTGAGCTAAAATAAATCTCTCTTCCTGCTCAGTGATGAGAAAGTGACCAAGGCAGGCCTCCTAGAAATCAAGAACTGTACTGATGATTATTTAGTTCTAAAATATCCTCTAAAAGTTCCACATGTTCAGAGTAGAGTCTAACTGGAATATAAGGTCACTGTGAGCACGACTTGGAAGGATGTGCTGCTGGCTCTGATTTCCCCCTTCTTTCCTCACATTATGGCTTCTATGGGGTGACCAGATTCTCTCCTCCATGTTGCTTCTGCCCTGAAGCCAGCCACCATGAATGGAACACACTGAAAGCGATGAGTGTCAAAATTTTTTTCTCCTTTAAGTTTTGAGTGATGGTCTTTTGTCTTATTAATGAGAAAGTGACTCGCATATGTACCTTGCTAGAAATAATAGTCAGCATGCTAAAATCTTTATGTAGAGCTCTCTGAATACTAAGCACCCTAACAGGTGGTGTCTTGGTTACCTTCATGTTTCTGTGATAGAATACTCAACATCCACAATTTCAGGAGGAAGGATTTATCTGGATCACAGTTTCAGAAGGTTTCTCATAGTCCATTCACAGGCATCAGCAATGATGGAGGCACACAGCAGAAGCTGGGGAGCTGCTCAGCACATTGTTCACAGAAAGCCAAATCAAGAAGGAAAGAGTTGATCCCTGGAGCCCAAGGCAAGGTGAGAGCTTTCCCAGAAGGAAGCTAACACAATGTTTCTTCTTCCCTTTTTCATTTAATTCAACCTGTCAGTTGGGCCCCCCACATTAAGGGTGGGTACTCCTTCCTCATTTCTTGGCCTACAAGTCGATAACACAAACCTGAAAACTCCGCCATGGGTGTCCCCCAGTCTCAACAAGATGACATAATCTCTCCAGGTAAAACCAAGCATCTGCTCTGTCTTATTTATTTTATCATAGCTAGGACAGAATACCTAACATCCACAACTTTAGGCAGAAAAAATTTATTTTAGCTCACAGTTTCAGAATGTCACAATCCATTCAAGGATGTGTGACTAGAAGTGTTGGAATCCCATGGAGGGTCCAAAGACAGAGAGAGGTCCTTATAGCATGGCTAAACAGAACTAAGTCTGAGAAAATAAGTGAAGATATCCTTCCAGGTACTGCCACCTCTTCTCAGCCATGACTCACCTTCCAATAGTATGGAGCATCCATAGGTACATTAGGTTTTTTGGGGACACTCCAAAATTAAACCACAACATTCTGCCTCTAATCCCAAAAGACTCACGTTTACCTCCTTATGCAAAATGCATTTAGTCCTTCTCAAAGAGTTGCCAAAGTCTTAACTGTTTCAGCACTGCTGAAAAGTCCATGTCAGAGTAGGTTCTAACACATAAGGCAAACTCTCAGCTATGAGCTCCTATGAAAGAAAAAGGTGCGCACTTCCAACATACAACGGTACAGGGTAAATAGTCTCATTCCAAAAGGGAGGAATAGAAGGATGAAAGGCAATTAAACCACAACAAGTTTTAAACCTGATTGAGCAAGGGCTAAATCCTATAGCTCCATGTTCAGCACCCTGGGTAAGCTGTGGCAATAGCAAGATGTGAACAGCAGTGAGACTGAGGGGGTCCAACCCCTACAGAATTGATGTTGGCTACAACATCCATCTTTTCTTCTTTGGCTGCATCCACTCAGAGCCTGCAGCTCAGCCAACAATCTATATTCCTGGCTTCTCCACATGTCTGGGGTCTTCACTGCATCTTAGGCTTCTCCTTCACAACTTTATGCATTGCCCTCCCAGGGTCACACTTCCTCCAAAATTGGGGTGAAAGCCTCCATGAACCCACAACACTTGCACTCTGAAAGCCTATAAAGCCAAGATCATATGGACATCACCAAAGTTTGTCACTGGCTTGGGTAGTAGCCTGGCCCCCTTGGACAATCACTACTGAGGCCTTTGAGTTCTTAGATGGTTGAACTCCAGGTGGCTGAGTTTTGGCAAACATTTCTTTCTTTGGCCCTGAGGATACTTCTCAGAGCAAAATGTTCTGTCTTTCAGCCTTTGAGTTGGTAAGTTGGGGGAGAGGAGTCTTGATAACTTTTGTGATGCCCTCAAAGTATCTTTTTTATAGTCCTGATTATAAGTACTTGGCTTCTTTTAAATGCTAATCTCTTTAATTTCCCTGTGCTCTTTTGTTCTAACACTGTAAACAGAGTACCCAATCTACTGAGTGCCTTTTTGAAGGGCAAAACTACAAACTTCTTACATCATTTTTCTCTTCTATTTTTTCTGCCTTTCACCATAGAGTTGGCTAAAAACTACAAACAGTACCATGTAACAGCCTGAAAATTGGGCTGCCTTGAGATTTCCTCCACCAGATTAAATAGTCCATCACTCTTAATCTCAGTTCCCGCAAAGTCTCTGGACAAGGAGAAAATGTCAACAAACTTTCTGCCAGAGCATAGCACATGTGGTTTTTAGATCACTTTCCAACACAGTTCTCCTTCCTATTTGAAACTTCTTAAGCCTGGTCTTTCCAATACACACTTTTATCAGCATTCTAGTCTTATGAGCTCTGACCAGAATCTTCCATGAATCTCAGTTCAAAGCAAGCTAAAGCTTCACAAGTTGGCATCCTAAAAACTTTCTAAAAACCTCCCACAAACCAGTTCCAAAAGGTTTCAAGTCACATAGTCAGGTAAAGTCACAGTAATAACCCCACTCCTGGTACTAATTTTTTAGTTACTTCCTTGTTGCTGGGACAGAATACCAGATATCCATAAATTTAGGGAATATTTATTTTGGCTCATAGTTTTAGAAGGTTACAGTCTGTTCACAGGTGGGCAACTGGAAATGTTGGAATCATATGACAGGATCAGAGCAAGAGACAGAAGTCCTCATGGCAATGCAAAACAGAACCAAGCCAGAGAGAAAGGGTAGAGCTAAACTTCTAGGTACTGCTCCAGTGTCACACTTCTTCTGGGCCAAACTCCATATCTCAATATTATGCAATATTCATAGGTACTTGAGGTTTTGGGGAGGCATGCCAGCCTCAAACCACAGCGTACCTCTTCAGCCAGGCCCTATCTTCCAAAAGCACATGGTTCCACTACATGTAGCCCACTACATCCAAAAATATGAGGCTTTTGTGGGATATTCCAGATCCAAACCATGGCAGGTGGTGAGGCTTAGGGTAATTATATAAATTTTCTTTTCTTATTTACCATACCTGCCTGGCCTCTCCCTTGGCAACTGAGTCTGAAACTCCTTTTCCGAAAGGGCTAAGAATGCAGAGATTATGCCTTCAAACACTCCCAAAAAATTAGAACTAAAAAAAAAAAAAAAAAAATAGATGTTGAGAAAGGAATCCCAGATGGCTCCATTAGGTCAGTAAGACAAGGAAAACAGAGCAATAAATGAAGGTGGTTTAACTGAGTCATTGAAATTTAAAGTAACTAAATTTTAATCCAAAGGAATAATGCTGTGAAATTAAATAAAAATATGTGCCTTTGCTGGACCCTGTGGTGCAGGCCTGTAATCATAGCCCTCTGAGAGGCTAAGGTAGGAAGATCATAAGAGCCCAGGGTAGCAGAGAAACTTAGCACCCTCTCTCAAAGTCAAAACTAAAAACAGGGGTGGGAGGTGTAATAGACGTATAGCTCATTGTGAAGGTCTTGGGTTCAATCTCCAGTACAAAAAAAAAAAAAAAAAATGTGCCTCAGAGATATCTCATCTAAGGGATGAAGAAGTAGAGGTACTTTCACACTCTGACTCTTGTCCATCATTGTTCAAGAGTTGTTTGGCATAATATTAAGTGTTTTCTATTGGTAAGACACAATACCCAACACCCCCACGTAAAGGAGAAATGGTTTAGCTTGTTACATTTGAAAAGGATTCAGTCCATGATTAGCTGGCTCCAAGGCAGGAAGGGTATGGTGGAACAAAACTACATAGTTCAAACTGTAGCAGGGTGCCCTGTCAGGGAGGAGGGAGCCAGGAACCAGATACAGCACCCAAGATCCTACCCCCATGATCCACACAGGCACACCTAAAAACATGCTCCACCAATCTACTGAGTGCTTACTAAGCCAATCAAGCTTCCACTATCAAGTTTAACCGTCACATCCCATTCTTGTCCACTTTACACCCAAAAACATCTTCTTAAAACATACTTAATATTTATTACAAAAGCAACTTCAAAATTATGCTTAACATAGTAGAAATATTCTGCATACAACCAAAAGTGCAATAATCCCTTCCCCAAAGTGTCAACAATTCTAGAATGTTTCAAAAGTTCATGTCAGTCTCTTCTGAGACTCAAAGTAAACTCTCAGCTGTAAAGTTCTGTGAAAATTAAAATAATTCATTTAATCCCAAGGTACAATGACACAGGATAAACATTTCCCTTTCTGAAAGAGAGGAATGGGTGATAGGAAGTGATTGAATGAGAGGAGACCCAAATTCCAATAGGGTAAACAAGTCTCTACCTGCATATCTAGTATCTACAGCCGATAGTGGTGAGACGTGAGTTTCAATGGGCCCCTCTTCTATGGCCTTGATAGTTTCAGCCAAAATGGACTCTATCTTGGGCTGGATCTATTCACATCCTACAAATTTTCTCAGCAGACATGCTATGTTCTAGACATCTCGACTTCCTGGAGTCTCCACTATACTTTCAGTTTCTTTTTCACAACTTCCCTCATTGCCACATCAGAGGCTCCTTCCAGTCTCCTAAGCTTTCCTTCAAAATGTGGATGGAAGCCTCCCTACTTCCACAACATTTGCATACTAGTAAATACTAGCAGCATCACATGGATGATGTCAGTCTGTTTTCAGCAAGAGAAGTAGCCAGGTTCCCTCGGATCATCACTGAGAGCCTGAATGGCTAGACACAATACAACGAATCCTGGAGAAATATTCTCTAGGAGGCCTATCTTGAGCTGGCATCCCAAGGACTTTCTCTTCCCACAAATGATCTACATCTTGAGCCTGCAAAAAGTGGGGTCTTGCTAATTTCTGATATGGCTTTAAGGCATCTTTTATTTCTGTATAAATTACTTGGTTTCTTTTAAAAGGTGACGATTTCTTCAGGACCCCATATGTACAGAGTTCCTTCTGGGCCAAAATTTAAGTTTTTCAATTTTTTTCTGCTCTGATTTTTGCCTCCAATCCTCACTATAAATCTGGCTAAAGGAAGTCCCTAATACTCATACCACAGACTTAATGTCAGGCTTCCTTTCAATTTCTTCTGCCAGATAAATTAGTCCCCTGCATTTAATCTCAGTTTTAGCAGTTTCAGGACATGGGGAAAATGTAGAGACGTTTTATTAACATATAACGCACATTGTCTCTAGTTCAATTCCAATGACAATGAAGTCTTCTTCTCAAGTGAAACCTCCTGCACCTAGCATTTACGGTCTGTGTGACTATTAGCATTCTTGTATTCTAAGTTCTGACCAGAATCTCATACTAATTATTTTTTACAGCATTCAAGGGCTTTTCTAGCCCACATCTCTAAAACATCCCAACCTTCTTCAAATCATGTTCAAAAGCTTCTAAATTATGTGGTCAAGTATAACATTCATGCACCTATTTCTCCAGTACCAATTTTCTAGATTAGTCAACTTTATCATGTCTCAATGCACCTGACACCCATATCTTAAGGGAACAAGAAGTCTAATTTGACTCATGTGTTAAAGGGATTTATCCCACAGTTGCTTGGTCCAAAGTAGAAACATCACGGCAGCAGGGTATGGTAGAGCATAGCTTAGACAGGGAACAGTGTCAGAGTGGAAGAGGCAATGGACCAAGTATTATATTCAAGGTCATACTGTGATGATCCAAGACACACCCAGAAGAGTGTTCCACCAATCCCCTGGTAGCTCCCCAGCCAATCAAGTTGACACAATCAAGCTTAATGATAAGTGATTTTTTTCAAAGCTCTAGAGAATATCAAGAATCAAAAGGAGACAGGCACCTGAGGGCAGAGGCCTCAAGAGTAAGTGGAAGTACATAGGATATGTGTAGAATCTAAGAGCATGTTCTGTGGCATATTCACTGCCATACAGAGCACCTGGGAGGTAGCAAACACCAAAATGAGTGCATATGATTGAATAAGTGTGACTCAATGAACTGCTGAATGAGAAAGAGGTACTCACAGCCTGATTTCCAGCAGAAAGCTAGGTAAGTGGAGAGCATCTCGAAGGATCTGTGTATGAATCAGACACCCATCCTTTGGCGGCTGCTCCTACCTGAGAATTATTTAATGTTTTCAAAATGCTTTAAGACAACCAATTTACTACATAATTGCAGCAGTAACAATCACCAAAATGATTCTTTGTACCAAATAACACATTGAAGTCAGTAACAATAACAATTATATCATAATTTGGTTAACTAACAAAGGAGTTCAGTTTGGGTAATACTGTATGCATACTTGTTTGTCATTTCCATTTATGTTTCTTACTTTTGATTATGTAAAGATGTCTCCATCACAATTTTCCCAAAGATTACATTCAGGAGATGAGGTCTGGAAAGGAAATGTTAATTATCATCTTTTCTGCATGTAACTCATGTCTGCCTAGGGCACCTCTTTGTTGCCAACCTAATGGTTCAGAGTGATTACTGTAACCCTGATCGCTGTCAATCACATTTTTCCTTTTCTTAATGAAAACTCTTAATAATCTACAATTTTCAAAGCATTGTTCCATTATATATGCTCGTATGGTTCTTGTGACAACACTGGTAGATAGCCACATCAAGGTGTTATCGGAATAAAATTCTGTAATCTAAGATAAAAGTGTCCAAAACAGTAATCTCATAAAACATGAGACTGCACTGTTGTGAAATAATAATATATATGCTTTATTTGTTCTTCCACTTACCCTATGGAAAACAAAACATTTAACATAAACATGTATTAGATGTTTAAGAACCAGATAAATTACAAAAAATGAAGTGTGCTCTACTGAACTTAGATGGCTGTACTATGTAGAGGAGACCAGCCCAAAACCTTCATGTCATCATACTTAACATGGTTAGTGAATTCTCAGTAACATCCTTATTGCACAAAAATATTCCTGGAAAAGAAATACCAAATTCAATAGTCATTCTGACTATAATTTATTGTAGCTGATTTAATATTACTATGATTATGTTTTGAACAGGGTTTTATTATATTCTTTGCAGTTGAAAAGACTGAGATTCATAGAGGATAAGTAGTGTTAATAGATGCCAAGATTAATTTTCTTCACAGGGTTAACAGAGGTTCATGTGCCATATATGGGGAAAAAAAAGATAGAGAGGTAGAATAACAAATAGAACAAGCTCTTTCTCAAAAAAAAAAAGACAAAGAGGATGAAAACTTCTCACAATTTGCTAAGAACTACCCAGTGATTTTAGCAAGTACTTCAATTATGATGACTTCTTATTAGTCCTTTCAAATTGACTGCCTAGGATGTAGACCATTAGTATAAGGCTCCCATCTAGGGGATTTACACTAATTGGGATGCACAAGTTTTAGGGTGATTTTACCTGTGCAGGTATGTTCCCATAATTCTTTGCATTGATTTGCATGAGTTTATTTGCATGAGCTCTTAATAAGCTCAGAACTCCTCTATAGAAGAATTTTGTGGGACTTAGGAGGAAAAACACATATTATGTTTATAATGGTCAAGGCAGCCTCATCTTTGGGCCAGCATCACCCAGGCTTGCATCTTTATGTCCTCTAGCCTGTGTCTATGAGCAGGTACCCATGGTCACCTAACTGCCTACCAAGGGTCAGCCAATTGCAAGCTGCACACCAGCCCTGTGGTCTAGCCATCTTGGGGTATACTGCCTCTTCATTAGACTGAGTTTAAGAGGTCATCGCTTGACAAACATCTTCCCTGCATATGATCAAATCTGTTCTCAGTTGACCCCAGTAACTTCTAGTCCCTGCTCTTACAGTTACACATAGTAAGAACTAGAAACATATTCTACATTCTCAATACTATACTGCATCAGTTAGCATCACTACTGACTGAGACAGAAGATTCCCTTTCTCTCAAATAAGAGCAGTCTATGTATATACAATCTAGAGTGGCATGATGGTTTCACAGCTGTCGTGGACCAAGCTATCATTTCTTCTCTTTCTCCTTCTTTGTCCTAGAAGCTCTGATTTTCACAAATGTGAACCTGGGGAAGCAGGAAGTGAAAGAAGAAGGGGGCAAAAGGACTATATATCTCAGTTGAGGCCACTACCTTTAATCAGAGCCTGAGAAATTTGATTGAGTATTCCATCTAGTTGGCCAGTACTTGATTACCCAAACACATCTAACAATCAGGAAAAACTCTAAAACTGTATTCTTTTAATTCAGATCATTTTGCCCAAGTTGATATAGGATTTTGTTTTTATAGATTTAGGGAAAAATTAAGCAGTAATTTTCACAACATTTTGTAAAAAACCATCTCAAAACTCTGTGGTGACAGCACACACTTTCTTCTTAGTTTGTTGCAGTTTAGAGATTGAGGCTGTTCCCGATGGGTCTGACTTCCAGCTAGAGCTTCAGCTCGCACTCCTTCTCCTAACTTCCTCTTGGGGGACTAGAAGGCTATGTGGGAAATTCCTTCCTGGGCAATGGCAGAAGTGCAACAGAGCAAGCCAATCATACTAGAATATTTCAAGCTTCTACTTGATTTATGTCCAGTAATATCCTATTGGTCAAAGGAAATTCTATAGACAAACCCAAACCCAGTTGCAGGGAACTACACTGTGTCTACCAGGAGATCACAGGGAAAATAATGTTACTTGCTCTGTAGTGGGAATATACTACTATACCAAAGTTTTATGATCAATAATTCAATCTTCACAGGAGCAATGAGTGACTTTCTGTTATAATTCAGTCTTTCTTATCTGTCCTCAACTATTCCTCCATAGCATGTTCCCTCTTGCACACCAGCATCTTAGTTTCCAGATGGATAATTGCTAAGCTGTAGAAACCCATAGGTCTACTTATAACTGCTCCCATAATAAGCATGAGAATGGTTTTAAAAAACCTATACAAGATCCACATAGTTTTGGGTAAGGAGGAATAAATAGAAAATAGTGCCAGGAGTGGTTGGAGATGAGAAACTCCTGTGAGATCCCACATTGATAAAGTGAGAAGACAGAATAAGGTGGGAGAAGTCTTACTGTGAGCATTTAGTGGGGAGGCCTTCATCTCCCCTAAAGTCCTACTATTGGGTACCTTGGATGGAGATAGCCCAAAGCTTTTTTGAGAAACAAAATAAGGCACTACCTTGAAAAGGAAACCATGAGAGTATCCCAAAAGAAGAAATCAAATGACTAGAACTCACAGGTTATAAACAAGGTATGTATCATCTGTGTCTGTAAAGGAGACAGCATAGTGCACAGGAATATTGCATTGAGAATTCCAGATATGCTAATCACACAGCACTCAATGGAGTTAACAGTACACAACCTGTATGGCCTTGAGTGTGAGTCCTAGCAGTGGATACCACACACATTACATACACAAAGGCATCCTTCCATGGACACCCCCATCTCTTTTTGCAATTTTCATAGTGTCTATGGTATAGACTTATCACATTGTATTTAGTTAATTCACTACCAATAGACATTTAGGTTGTTTTCTAGTTTCTCAGCACAAACAATATTTCAAGAAGCTTTGTTCCATACTTGTATATTTCATCCTCTTCTCACATTAGACACAAACATAAATTCTAGACAGGAAGAAAAAATTAAATATAAAAGAAAATAGTGTTAAAATATATAAGATGATACTTTTACACTTTAGGGTATCAACAACTATTAATAACATGAAACCATCTCCTGGATAGTTTAATTTTATAAAACTTCTACATAGATGAATATAATAAAAGGACTTGAAGCTAATATTTGCCATGCATAGTACAGTGTAGTGGCCAAAACACAATTTATTTAAGAAGCTCTGATAAAATGATTTTTAAAGTAAATTATTCAATATAAAAATTGAGTAAAGAAGATGAATTAGAATTTCACAAAGGAAGAAAAGAAGAAATGCAAATGGAAAACAGGAGATCTGGGCTCACTAGTGAATAAGGAAATGCAAATAAAAACAATACTAAAATACAACTTTAATTTTTTAAAACATTTTAGAAGTATTGATAACATGTTTAAAATTCTTGGAAAAGTAAGCATTCTTCTGCTTGCTGGAAGTGGATGTATTTGTATAATTTTGTGCATAACATAGCCCTACCTTACCAAAACAGTCTTTAATGACTCAACAATTTCAGTTCTGGGAATCTATCCTAAAGAAAGATGCGTACGTGTACACAGAAATGCACACACATGTACATGATTCTTACTGTTACATTATTTGTAGAAATATTAAAAAGAAAAACAAATGATCTAAATGACAATCTGAAAACAGCATATATGTGTTCATGTATGTGTGGCTTCATTTCATTTACACAAAAATATTATTAGTTTTTATGTGCTTACAGAAGTATAGACAAATTTGAGAAGGCTATTGTCTTATTACTTTCTTGATGCTAGGACACAATACCCAATGCCCTCACCTTGAGTGGGGAAAGGTTTATTTTGGCTCACAATGTCAGAAGGTCTCCCATCCATTCATGGGGGCTGGCAGTGGTGAAACAGCATAGCAGAGGGCCTAGCATGAGAAAGGCTGCTTGGTCTATGGTGGCCAGGAGACAGATGAAGAGCAGAGTCAGCAGGGAGGTATGCCCTTTCATGTCAGGCCCCGGTGACCACACATTACAACCATGCCCATCTTACTAGCACAGAAAATCAATGGATTAATCCATTGACATAGGTAATCTCCATGATCCAATCACCTTCCAAACACCTGAGGAGTTGGGGGCTTTTCCCTATATAAACCATGGCACCTATACCCCAAAGTCAGTTCTGTAGGAGAAGAGGCATTGGATTGGAAAACAGGAAGCGTTCTCTTCCTTTCTATATTCTGTTCTTTTGAATTTGTTGCAAAAAAAAATCCCACATATACTTTCTATGATTTTGAAACAAAGATATAGAGAAGAGAAATTGTCTGATTTTAGGTCTGATTCCAGCAAACCCTGCAGGATGAAGTTCCCCTCATGGTAAGCAGTGGTATGCTGATGAATTAGCAGGGCTGGGAAGCAAAATGGAAGGAAGCCCTGATTTGTAGGGTTCATTCATTTTTCTGTAGTGAGTAATCCTACCATGTTTAATTTTAGGTGAGTCAAAATATTCAAGTCTATTATATTTAACATAATGGATGTTTAATGAATCAATTTTAAGAAATGGATGAAGAAATCTAACTTCCAAAGCCCTGGATAAGCAAACAGAAACAAAACAGAAACTCTGTTCCTTGGAGTGAGAACCCTGTGATTACTGGGGCAAACCTCAGCCCAGGCTCAGAACACAACCCTCTCTCCCCAGCCCCCTGCTGAGCACTCACAGTTCAAGACTGCTTCAGGTGGCATAGTCTCATTACAGTTCTGCAAGGTCATTTACCTCATCAACCCTCTAAGAGACACTTCGCCATTCAGAAGTAGGTTAGGAAGTGGAAGGGAAGTCTGCCAGGAAGCGTTCTTTGTTCATTTCAAGTCAAGGAAATCTCCAGGTAACTGCATTTTGCAGAAGGTGCACAGACGGAGGGATAGAATCTGGGTGAACTTTCAGCCTTAACAAAAATATTTCTCCAGATGGGAAGACATGAGAGCTGTCATGCAGCGCCACTTCAAGGGGCTGCTCTACACTGCAGCAAATAACACGGCACTTGGCAATATCCCAGGTAGGAATTAAAAAGGATGCACGTCCTTAATTAACTCACAGACTAATGGCACAAGAATCAAAGCAATACTATAGCATAAGTGCTGAGTGGCCAGGTTCAGCCCTAGCATCTGTGGGGACCATAAAATCTACAACGGTAGATATTTAGTAGCAGCCTGCAAATGTTTGGGCTGAGAATTTCAGGATCTTCAGAGGACCCTCAATAGCCTCTCTGGCTACTCAGAAAATGATCTAGAAGCGAGGCAGGACTCTTCATCCAGGGAAGAATTCTGTCCACAAGGGAAGACAGGAATCCTTGAAATGCAGGGGAACTAATGTAAGACCCCCACGTACCTGGGAAGTATTAGTAATGAGAGTAGTATGTAAGGCTAAAAGAACAACTAGCCCACTCTTACAGGGTGAGGAATGCCTTCCTGGATTAGGCTGCATAACTTTCAACCAATCAGAAAAGAGGACAGAAGATTCCCACAGAGGAAACTTAAAAGAGCTGGTGTTCAACCGCCCAGGTGCACATGTGCCTTTTTGTTTCCCCCAAATAAGGGAGGAGATGTCTACGCTTCACCAAGAAGTATAAGAAAATGAAATGATGATGTAGCTGGATCTCCCAAAGACGAACGACCATGAGCTCCCTAAAAGAGAGGTGGAGCCCTAGACCTGAAGCACACAACGCTCATTCTCCATTTGCTGAACTTACTCATGGTTTTACCAAAGCCTTCTACCCTTGCTCCCAACCACCCAAACCCTTTCCCATCCCACGCCACCCCTTCACCGTCACTACTTTCCCAGGAGACTAATATAGAAAGACAGGATTGGGAAAGGAATTAGCATCCCAGAGTTAATTGGGGTAATGAGTTAGCAAATGATTCATTTGCATTTTATGGGCTCCTTTAAGACCTTCATTTAACCAGAAAGAGTGATCAAGACAGGAATCTTGAGGACACAAGCAGGCCCTTGGAGAGACCTGGGAGGTCTTTCAAGGTCCCTAACTGAAGCCCTACACCCTTAGATTACACCTCTAGGTCAAGGATTAACAAACTCTTTCTGTAAAGGGCTAAAGAGCCAATATTTTGGATTGTGTGGGTCATATCATCTCTGTTATCAATAGCTCAGGTCTTGCAGCTGGAAATTAGCCATAAACAAAACGTGACTGGATGAGCAAATGAGTGGAAGAGACTGACTGTGTTCAAATGCAACTTTGTTTGCAAAAGTGGGTGGCAGTTCAGTTGCTGGTCACCACTCTAGAAGGTTCTGGCTTATTTGCCTTTCCTCTTGCCACATCTAGAAAACAGCCTTGTTCATCAGGTGAATTTATTTTATTTTATTCTATAGTTTTGTGTGTAAATGTGTGTGCTAGAGGTGGAGCCCAGGGCTTTCACACTGAGTTACATCCCTGACCCTAAGTCTCTAAGTTGTCCATGCTCAAAGTTGTGATCCTCCTGCCTCAGCCTCTCAGAGTGCTGAGAGTACAGAAATATCCCTCTGCACCTGACACAAGTAAGATTTTATACTTGAAATTCTTCCAAAAACAATCATAACTGATCAACATAACTGACCTCAGTGCATCCAGTACATGTAGTCAATTCAGACCTTTTGTGATATCTTGCATGAAAATTACATTTTCTTATTTTTGGAAGGCAATCATATATATTGCTTCTTATTTAGCTGGTGTTTTATCCTATTGGTTGGAGACGGTAGCATAGGTTGTGGTTTAAAGAAATGCTGGGCTCCTGGAGACAAACGAGCAGGGACTGCCTTATTCAAGATAGGCTAGATATGCTGCAGTAACAGATTAACCTCCTTTGTTTCAACATAACAGAGGTTTACTTCTTGGCTGTACATCTAATGCTGCCATCGAGGTAGCTCCACACAATTACTGATGGAGCCAGGCTGATGGAGGCTCCACCATCTGGAATAGCCCTAGCACTGCAGGAAGAGAAGGAACCTGGAAACTTCACGTACACTTTCCATATCTCAGAGTGGTAGCGAGTCATTTACTTCTGCTTACAGCCCGTGGTCCATAGGTAGACCTGTGGTCATAACTAACTACAAGGGATTGTGGAGGATAAGAGGCCAGATGGAATGTTTACTAAGCACTGTTGTTTCTGTCATACTCGGCCTCACCAGTGAGCTACTGTACAACCCTGGACAAAGTACTGATACAATCTGGCCTCAAATTTCCTGCATGGTAAAGCAAGAATAGGAATAATTGTACTAACTCATGCAATATGGTAATAAAAATTGATAATATACCTTTAAATCAGAGTATCAGGTGCTTAGCAAGCATTCAGTAAAAATCAACACCATTAACTTTATTATTGCTAACTGTATGATTGTGAGAAAAATGTTTTATCCCTCTGTGTGTATGTTCTCTCATTTTCAAATCAGATGTGTCAATAATATTGTTAAAGTAGCTGTTAGATTGAATAGCATAATACACAAAAATATCCTAACACTGTGCCTGAAAAACAATAAGTACTTTATGAAAGATGTCTTTTTTACTATTGAAAATTCATATCTGTTCTCATCCCAAAGGGCTTATTTGCAAGTCTAATGGTTACAAGATTATTTAAGATGTTAAGCCATTAAAACTGAAAGATGGAGTTTTGTTTTTTTGTTTTTTGTTTTTGCTTTGTTTTGCTGGGTTTGTTTTGTCTTTGGGGAGTTTTTCTGGTGGTACTGGGGATTAAGTCCACAGCTTCACACTGAGGTACATCCTCAGCCAACTTTCCACTTTTTGTTTTGAGACAGGCTCTCACTGATTCAGTAAATTGCCTATGCTGGGCACAAATTTGGAATTCTCCTGCCTCAGCCTCCTTGAGTGCTGGGATTACAGGCCTGTGCCACCAGGTCTAACTGATCAAGTATTTTAAAACAAAGTAATTTTAGAGATTCTCTGTTCTCCAGATATAGCTTAACACTCAGAGATGCTGTATTGTGTAGCATGCTGTATTACTCTTTTAATAACTTAGTTACACATGGAACTGCATTCCTCAGAATTTCTTGCCTTGTACAGTCTGGATTAGAGTTGCCAAAAGTGCAATTATATAAGATGTGAGATGTGGAACTGAAGCTTCAGCTATTACCATCTAAGTTAGATGCTGGTAGGAGACATTGAGCAGTGACACTGAGGTGCTAATAGATACCAGTGTGTCCTTTCCCTTCCCTTTGCACATCTTTCTGACTTTCCTTTCTGCTTGCTAGTACTGATGAGCAGTGCTGAGCACAGGCCTACTAGCACCATGAACTCACACAGCAATGATCCCAGACAGCTGACACCACTGTGTGCTCCTCCATCAGGTCCTGTGTGGCTTCCCTCAAGGAAGTGGGAGGATCTAGTGGTTTCAATTTTCCCCTGAATGCTCCAACTCTTTCATCCATATCAGAGCTAAAAATGAATTGTTTCAACATTCATATATTGAAGTTCTAATGTCCAGTCCCTCGTAATGTTACAGAATTTGGAGGAAGAGTCACTCAAGCAATGATTAAGGAGAAATTAGATTGTATGTGTGGACCCTATGATCCACCACATGACAGGTGTCCTTATAGGGAAGCTAGAACACAGACATGGGAAGACCATATGTAAACTCCAGAAGAGACAGCTGTCCACTAACCAAGGGGAGCGGTCTTAGAAGAAACAAGTGCACCAGCACCTTAATCTCAGGCTTTTATCCACTAAAAACATGAGAAAATGAACTCTTGCTTGCACCACTTAGTTCGTGGTGCTTTGTTACAGCAACCCTTGCAGACTTTATGCATGATCTTCCTCTGGTCCTTCAACTTTCATACATGGGCTTTTGTTCTTCAGTTCTTTCCAAAGCTGGGGAAGGTCGAATTCTTGTAATAAGTTCCTTATCCATGATGCTTATAGTGGTACTGCTTTCCTGACTGAACCCACAATGATACATGTAGCAATTAAATATATGGACTTGGTCCAGCCTGTTCAGATAGAAGTCTAATCTCTGATTTTACTCTCTCTGGGATCCTTGGACTGCTACTTAACTTCTCTGTCTCACCTTGCAAATTTGTATGAAATGAGGAAGTTGCTACACAGAAGACATACAGTGCATTGCCTAACACATAGATAACACTCAATACATGTTGGCTGGTGTCATGATTATGTGTTGCCTAGCTAAAAATAAAATACTGACTCTCAAGTTTTCTTCTTGTCCCTGGTTTATTTTATTTATGTCTATTTTCTCTCCTGGATTGTAAATATCTTGAGTAAATATGTCAGTGGTTTTTGTCTCTGCTTTATTCCACCTGATCTTTTTCTCATCACCTAGAAAGAGGCCCGTGACTTTTTCCCATGAGATTTTGGCCAAGTGAGAATTGGTCCAAGGAGGGCTGGAGGCTTGGGAGCCAAACTTTAAGGTGACGCCCATGAGCCTCACCTTCTGGTCATCAATCCTCTGTGTGGTCCCCTCCCTGTACACACATTCGGTAAGTGCCGGCTCTGTAATCAATTGAGCACTGTGGGAATGAAGCTTGGGATGCTATGGCTGAGTGTGGTTTGTCCTTCCTGAAACTTAAACCGAAATGCAGTCCACATGAAGGGATAATAAGAGGTGGACCTGAAGGAGCTTTGGGAGGTGATTAGGTCTCTGCTTACTCTGATTCCTGAATTAATCAGTTGACAGGTTAACGGGCTACTTTGAGAGTAGGTCTACTGTAATAGTCAATTTGTCTAGGTCTCCCTAGGGTGCCCTGTCTCTCTGTGCAATGCCCTGCACTATGCTGGAACTCCACAGGCAAGGAAACCATCAAGACATGCATCCCCTGGACTGTAGACCAGAACCACAAGTAAAAATCAGCTTCTGTTCCTAATAACTGGACCAGTCTGTGAACTTCATAATTAGCAACAGAAAATAAGCTAAGACATGTGACTTCCAATATCATATTTTAAATGAGATTGAGGCTTCCACTGTGCTTTATTGGATCACTCATTTTTGGAGCAGACACATGTGTCAGGAAAACCATCACGAAGGGGTCCGCAGGGCAAGGAACCAAGGTCTTTTTCCAAGCACTCAAGTGAACCCTCTTGAAAGAGAACCTTTTCACTCCAGACAAAACACCACAGACTAGAAGGCTGAGGCAAGAACATCACAAGTCGAAGACCAGCAAGGGCAACAAAACCCTGTCTCAACAATCATGCTTAGTGAAGTGAGTCAATCTCAGGAGGTTACACATATTACGTGGTTTCTCTAATATGAGAAACCTCAGGACACAGGCATTTTGTAGAACCAAATGGGTGTGATACTGGGAGTCAGGGGAGATGGAGAAGGGTGCAGGAGGGCCAAAAGGGGGAGGAGAAGCAATTGAAATGTTGATGTGATATATATGTGCACAAAACATTCAAGCTCCATGTAGATGTAGCCCTTGTGTATCACATATTATATTAACAAAATATCAAAGGAAAAAAACCCTGTCTCAAAATAAAAATGGTTAAGGATGTAGCTCAGGATAGAGCACCCAGAGGTTTGGTCCCCAATATCATAAAAATTTTTAAAAGTCTACACTCTCTATAGACCATATTGGTTATAAGGTCTCAGGTAAAACCCTGAGGGAAACTGTCTAAATAAGTCATTTAAATTTCTGGCCCACAGAAACTGTATGAGGTCATAAATATTTGCTGTAATTTGTTACATACATAAGTAATATACCATGTAAAAGATTATTTTTGAAAACCTTGTTTCATCATCAACAACAACAATCATTTTGTATTACATATTGTGTTAACTGATACACAGTTGCTGTTCTAGGTACTTCGTATTTATGGTCTTATTTAATTCTCAAAACCACACTATTCAATGCATAAGTGATTCAGTTTGTAGTATCAGTTTCATTTTCAAATAAGAAAGCAGAGACTTGGAAAAAGCAACGAATTATTAAAGGTCAATAGGTCGTTAATGATGCAGCTGATCCTCAACCCCCATCCTTGGACTCTGGGTTGGAAAATCTCTTCAGTGATAACCTATTTATCTTATTTAAAGTGTACTGGTTTCAAGAAAACTTAGAATACAAAAACTTTGAGCTGCAGATACCATCTCAGTTCATTCATGGGTGGCTGGCAATGGTGGAAGCACATGGCAGAGGCCGGAGAGCAGTGCAAGGCACAGCAAACAGGATGCCAAGTGAGAGAAGAAGGATGAACTAGCATACACCCCTCCAGGTCCTGTCCCAGCAAACCATCTCTTCCAAACAGGTCCTGCCTCTTAACAGCACAGGGTTCCACAGGAATTTCACAACATCCAAATACATGAGATTTTGGGGGACAGTCCAGAGCCAAACCATAGCATTCTGCACCTCTTGTCTTCAAGTTAACAAGAGGTGGATTGTGACCATTGCAAGGATTATGTCAAGATTAGGAAATACCTAGAGTAGAGTTTATAGGTGTGTGTGATCGACATGTGGACTAGCAAATGAGGAAGAACAACCACCCTGGGTATAGGTGGCTCAAGTGGCAGCTTGAACTACATGAAAAGGAAGGAAGAAAAAGATTGTTACAGCTTTCCCTGGGAACGCTCTGGCCTTCATAATTATCTCCAGATACTGACCAGCTCCTGTCTTGGCCAATCTCCATTGTAAATTTGCTCTCATCTCTGATCACTGCCATTGCTTTTTGGACAAAGACCCATGGCAAACCTGCCCTGGCTGTCCATGGTCTCAGATTGGTGTTCTTCTCTGTCACATCTGAGCAGCCACTGGATCCTCCAGCTCCTATATGTACATGTAACCACCTTGGACTTGTAAGCCCTCCAAATAGCCCTTTATTTACATATAATTTCTCTTCTGCTTCTGTCAGAACCCTAACCAATGCAGCAGGCATAAGCTGTCCCAAGCTAGTGGAGCTGGGGTTCTCAAATTCTTCATGACTGTACTCTCATGCCTGACCCATTGCCCTGCTCAGGAAAAAGCATGGAGAACCTGCACTCATAGTCCATTCTAGAAACCTGCTCAGTGCTCCAGTGGAGGCTGTGTTAAAGAAAATAATAAATTCAGAAGCTTATGGATATTATGAAACCAAATAGCTTTTGGTTTTTAGAGCTATGTGTGCTCTTTGGCTCCTTCTATCCATAAGCACTTGGCCTAGCACGAACTTCTTGGTGGTGTCATTTTTGCTTGATTATGGAGGGAATATTTAGCTTCTATAATAAGAAGTTACTTCCTATTAGAAAAATTCCTTGACCAGAAAAATTCTAATTAATTAAGCCATGTTGTTCTCACAGCATATTGCCTTAAGTCCTACAGTGTGTAATGTAGTAGTGACCTTATCAGACTTCTGTCTCCTTAATACACTAGGGAACCCTCAATATTTATTGTTTCCTTTCTAATTATAAACATCAGAGTTGGTAGACATACAACTATTCCATACGTACATAACATATAAAAGGAAAGTTCCTTCAATCTCGTGCCCCAGAAAGATAATCACCATTAACTATTCAGAGCATATAGATTCAGCTTTAATTTTCCACATAGCCTAAAATATTTTATTTTTATTTTCTTCTTTAAATTGGTATCATATGACACATACTGTTCTCCCATATGTTTTATTTTTTTCTCTTTGCAATATTTCTTGGCAACCTTCCACTTTAGAAAGTTGTTTCTACATTTCTATGTATAGATTCTCATTCTCTGGAACGTCTTCTGATATACCATAATATGCCCAATTATTTTCATACTAAAGGATATTTGGGTTGTCTCCTTTCATTTTATGATGACAATCTCTCTGAAATGGCCATTCTCATACAAATGCCCAGCACTGTGTTTCTGGTAGATAAATTCCTATTAGAAGGGATTTGAAAAAAGGACAGTGGTGATACTACTTTACACTCACACCAATAATGACGGGGATGTCTGTTCCTCTCCACCTTCCCTGATATTAGATATCATCTCCTCTTTCATTTTTGTGTTATGACTAATTCTTGTTATAATTAACACTGGCGAGAATGACAATAGATTCTTTTTCTCCTTTACAGACGAATTAAAAAGGAAATTCCCTAAGTGGTAAATAAAAGATTAAGTTTGCCCAGGAGTAATTAGCATTTATATAGCTCCTCATTCTCAGAGGTAATACAGCATTAACTAACTCACATTTCCCACACAAACAAAAATTTGACACTGGGGAGAAATGTGCAGGTCCT
The DNA here is from genome assembly GCA_004027205.1 of Ctenodactylus gundi. Classification (NCBI taxonomy): domain Eukaryota; kingdom Metazoa; phylum Chordata; class Mammalia; order Rodentia; family Ctenodactylidae; genus Ctenodactylus; species Ctenodactylus gundi. The sequence goes on along the minus strand of PVKB01000517.1, from coordinate 589,250 downwards.
TCCTGGGAACTTATGTTTGCTGTTACTGGCCTCAGCTGGTGACCTAGAACCAGGTGGCTTTACCACAGATTAACTTTTGGTCCTTTAAAAATGACTTGAAGGACTTAGGAAAATAAAAATTCCCATCCCTTCTGTTTCCTATTTTGATTCAGGAGGTCCTGGGTGAGACACTTTTGCATCCTTTGATCATGAAGTATGGAAAGTCAAGGTAATGAAATTCCTAAGTTTGGTATACTGACATTTTTGCTCTATAAAAACTCACTTTCTTGTTCTATTTGGTGACGCCTTTCACTATAATTTCGAATTTCAACTTCTTTCCCCACTGGAAACAACCACTTTAATTTTATATGCATACACACACACACACACACACACACACACACACACTTCTCTTCCAGAATTTTAAACTACCTTTGGAAACAAGTGTGGTTTTGTGTGACGATGTACAATGTACATAAATTACATATCTTTAGGAAAATGATAATAAATTTAATATGTACATATATTATAAAACATTATATATAAATTCAGTTGTGGTATAGATTTTTCTATTTCTTATGGTTTTTCTCCCTGAAATTTATTACTTTAAAACTCGAGGCCGATCGCCTGTGGTATATCTTATACAATTGCTGTTTCTAACAAATTTCAATACTGCACTTCCAACACCACTCTCTTGTCCATTCCCCACTGATGGACAAGTAGGTTATGTGCAGCTTCACCTCCTGCTACTACACACAAGCCTGCAAAGAACAATCACATACATGTAGAGAGTGGAAACATCTCTAAGGTTTATGCCCAGAAGCTTGAATCAGGCAGTTGATTTTAAGTTTTTATGATAAAAGATTATAAAAACAGAGCAAATAGGATATTAACCTCCCTATGTCCATCTGCCATTTTTAAAAATTACCAATACATTGCCACACTTTAGCTCTCCTTTCTTTCTTTTGGGCTAATGTAAGGTATAAGGGAGATCTCTGACATCAGGCCATTTTTCTATGATTTCCTAATGCATATCTAATACACTGGGATTTGTTCTCAAATAACTTCATCACCAACATTGCACATAACAAAATTAAAAATAGTTCCTGGATATTATCTATCAACAATCCACAGCATCCGTATTCAAATCTCCGTGGTATTCTGAAGGTGACATTTAAAATTCATTTGTTCAAATTAGGCTCCATTTGATGGGAACATTGACACATTGTATTGATGCTTGTGTCACCAAGGTCTCTCATTCTATCAGCTATACTCCCTTTTCCATGCTATTGACTTTCCTGAGAAACCAGCTGAGATTCCCATAGAATGTTTCACACAAGATTTGTCTGGCTGTATCCTTAGTGTAATCACCTCGGGCCTCTATCCTCTGTGCTTCCTGCAAATTCCAAATCAGACCTCAGGTTTGATTCGCTTCAGGTTAAAGGTTTCCTATGTATGATTCTAAGTGCTTTACAGTAGATTGTGTAGGAGCACAGAATGTCTCCTGGTTCATTTAATTAACGATAAGCTGATCAGCAGGTATAGATCATGACAACCTGATCTTTCTCATATGAAATTACCTACCTACAAGTCTTCTGATGGTTTTCGCAGTATTTCTTTGAGGGTTGTAAATAGTTGTTTTCATATTTTATCATGTCTTCTAAAATTTGTTAGGTGTTTTCCTATGAAAGCAATTTTCCTTTGCTAACTGGATTTGCTATCCTGAAAAACTGTTCACATTAACAGGCAACATATATTTTTCTTTTCTTTTAATTATCAATTACGAATATAAGGTATTGGTGACCTGGCTACCACCAATAGCAACTACAGAGTTTTTTTGGCTCAGTTTGTTTATATTTTGATGCTTAAAATTTTTTATGTTTAAATGCTCTCAACCTTGATTGATCCAATCCTTAATCATGGCTGCAGTGACTTTTGGACTTGACCATGTCCGCCTTTAAGGCCTCTCTTGAATTTTGGCCCACCAAGACAATTCAAGCTCATCCTGTCTTTTTCCTCCTGCAAACATGGGGTCAGCCATAACTCCAAGGCCTGGTTGAATTCCATTATGAATGGTATTTCAAAACCCCACTCTGGACCAAAGAGTGCTCAATGTCACGGGACTGAGCTTTCTTCCAGGACTTTTCAGAAGACACAGAGAAAATAATGGACGGTTAAAAAAAAATTACAAGATTTCGAAATTCTTTGATTTTACACCTTTGCTCTTTTACATTGACAATCTTGGTTTCTAACACATAAACATAATAATTTGTCTGGATTTCCTATCCAATACAAATAGATGCTATGACGGTTAGGATCTGGAAGGTCCCCCAAAAGTCTCATGTATTTGAATGTTACGGATTGTCTATGGAACGATGTTCTGTTGGGAGATTGGGGCCTCATCTGCAGGGGTGGATTACAAACATTAAATTGGATTACAGGCATGTAAATTGGATTACAGGTGTGGAGTGAAGGTTTACCACACCTTCCACACCTGGATCCAGGAGGGGCTGATCACTGGGATGAGTTGGAAGGATATATAAGCTGCTTCCTGTCTTCCTTGGAGGACAAGTCTCAACTTGCCTTGACTTGGCTTCCTGTGCATGATGTTGTGAGGAGCTGCCTCCACCTCTGCCTCTGCCATGTACTTCCATTGCTGTCGGCCACCCCTAAATGGACTGTGACCTTCTGAAACTGAACTACAATAAACCTTTCCTCCCCTAAATTAGTGGATGTTGGGTATTGAATCATAGCAATGAAAAAGTAACTAAGACAGATGCTTTCAAAATAACTCTGCATAATTCCACAGCACCGTAAAAACTGGGTATGGAGGCACACACTAGTAATCCCAACACTCAGGAGGTTAAGGCAGGAGGATTGCCATTTGTTTGAGGTCATCTGGGACCTCATAGTGAGTGAGGATCAGTTTGGACCATAGAATGAGATCTTGCCTTGAAAAAAAAGAGAAAGAAACCCCTACAAATATGAATAACAACAGCAATTCAATAAAATAAAGTTTACAATGTCATTGTAGCTCTTTTTATCTATAGATTTTTACTTCATTAAGGAGGCACAGTCTGGAAAACCCTAAATCATTTGAAATATTTATGTTCGTCTGTAGTGTTAATCAGTAGTTGAAAGGTTTTTTTTTTTTTCTAGGAAAGCCCAGATGGCAAATATTTCAGGCACTGCGTGCCATCAGTCTCCACGGTAACCACTAAAGTCTTACAGCTGTGATACACTGATAGCAGAGTGACTAGGAGTGTGACTGCATCCAATAAAATGGGCAAAAAAAAAAAAAAATGAGCAGCAGGTCTGTTTGTTCCTAGAGATTGCAGTGTGATTCCCCTCAGGTCATGTCTTCAATTTAGTACAGAATTAGATATATTTGTTTCATTTCTTTTTAAAAGTTGGAACATTAATTTTCTATTTGTTCTCTTGTTTCCTCAATTATAAATTTTTATTAATTTATTTGTTCATCAGTATGTAAACATGGAGAAGTTATGCCAATTTTCATAAATATTTTAATTCAAATGATCTATGGACCTAGTTTGGAGAAGCACTATTCTAAAGGAAAAGTACAGTCCTAAAGCTAGAAGACCTGGAATCAACTGTTGGATAACTGCTATCATTTGGGGACTATTTTAGTCACTTTTGTTGCTGGAACAGACTACCCAACATCCACAAATTTAGAGAGCAAACTTTATTTTAGCTCATAGTTTCCAAAGGTCAGAATCCATTTATATGTGGGCAGTGGGAAATGATGGGACCATTTATCACAAATCACATAGTGGGACCAGAACTTGGCAGACAGAACTCCTCATGGCATGGCAGAACAGAGCCAAGTCTGTGGGGAAGGGTGGAACCATGCCCTTTCAAGCCAGGCCCTAAGCTCCACCCCTTCCAGCTGGGCCCCACCACTCAAAAATACACAATATACATAAGTACATGAGACTTTTGAGGGACATTCCATATCCAAATCACAGCATTCCACCCTGGCCCCCAAAAGACACATGTTTATCTCTTTATGTAAAATGCATTTAGTTCTTATCTATGAGTTGCCAGAGTGTTAACTGTTTCATAACTGAAAAAAAAAAAAAAAATCAAAGCCCAAAGTTTCCTCTGAGACACAAAGCACTCAGTTGAAAGCTCACTCCTGTGAAAGTCAAAGAGTTAAGTTCTCCCAACACACAATGGCACAGGGTAAATATTCCCATTCCTAAAAGGAGAAATAGAAGAATAAAAGCCAACTGGACCAACGCAATCCTAAATCCAGCATGGCAAGGGTGAAATTCTGTAGCTCCATGATTAGCATCTGGAGTAAACTGTGACAAGCTGTGAAATCAAAAGGGACTGAATGGCCCTGCCCATGTAGTGTTGCCACTGGCTGTAATCTCTACCTTCTCTCCTTTGGGCTGGCCTGTCCCAAAGCCTACAGCTTTCCTCAGGGGACGATCCACGCTCCTGGCTTCTCCACACTGTCAGAGCCTCCACTGCAACTTAGGCTTCTCCTTTGCAACTTCACGCACTGCCCTCCCAGGGGCATACTGCTGGCCTCCAAGGTCCTTCTCTGAAATCTGGGTAGAAGCCTCAATGACCCCAAAACTCTTGCACTCTGTAAAGGTAGGACCATGTGGACTGGCATGAGGAGTCACCTGGTCCCCTCAGACAATCGATGTCAATGCCTCTGAGTTCTTAGGTGGTTGAACTCTAGGCAGCTGGACTCTGGCAGACAGTTTTTCCTTTGGTTCTGGGATACACTTTTTAAAGCAAAGTCAAGTCTTTTTTTTTTCTCTCTCTATCCTTGAGCTGGTAAAGAGTAGGGGCTTGCTCATTTCTGACTACCCCTCAAGATGTCTTCTTTTATAGTCTTATTTCCAAGTACTTGGCTTCTTTCTAATGGCAGCGTCTTTAACTTCCCTGTCTATGTACATTTACCCCACCACTGCAAGCCAACTGTCAACTCTTTATGTCACTTTTCTGTGCCATTTTTTCTGCCTTTCACCATACAGTTGACTAGAAGCTGCAAACAGTTGCCATTTAACAGCCTGAATATTAGGCTGCCTTGAAATTTCCTCCAGATTAAGTAGTTCACCACTCTTAATCTCAGTTTCAGAGGAAGTCTTTGGACAGGGCAAAATGCCAACACACTTTTTGTTAGAGTGTAGTACGCATGATTTTTAGACCACTTACTAAAATAGTTTTCCTTTCCATTAGAAAATTTTTGGGCCTGCCCTTTCCAATCCATACTTTTATCAGCATTCTTATCTTCTGAGCTCTGACCAGAATCTCTGATGAAGCTCAGCTTAGAGCACTCTATGGCTTCTCCAGCACCCATCTTTAAACTCCTTCTACAAACCAGTTCCAAAAGCTTCCAAACCGTATCATCAGGTAAGGTCACAGCAACAGTTCCACTTCCCTGGCAATAGGGGAGGACTGAGCCCCTGAACAGGTGGGCAACTAAAGGCATACTGGGTGTTTTAGAGGGCAAGGAAGAACTTGGACAAGGTTACCTGGCTATTAAGTTAATATAAGACAGGGATCATCATTTTTTTCTCACTATTACTATGTCCAACACATCGATGATACTTTGTTCTATTCATTTTACCTGTACGATAGTTTAAAAGACAACGTACCTGGCAGGTTTGAAGCTAAGCTATCATACAAGCACTTTGTCATTTGTGTTATCTATGTAGCTTGTTACCAGCACTTGAAATTTCAATCCCTGCTTAGCACACTGGCAGAGGAAGACAATGAGAACACTTAGACATCCAGCCCTGAGTATTTTTTGAGAAAAGGAGAAGAAAATGCCAAAATCACAGGGAGGCACTGAAAGATCTATTATGCTAATTCTCAAATTTGCCTTCCTCTAGTTTGGGGTTTTTGGTGCAAACTTAGTACCATGGACAATTGAAGTACACTATAATATTCAAATTGAGTGTCTAGTCTCAAAAGAACCTAAAGTAAGTATTGAATTTTAAAATAAGCATTTATTGAAACTTTTCCAACACCAGTAGGAACAGGGAAGGGAAAAATATAACAAACTCTTTAAAAATCACCTTTAACTAATTAATGACTTGTTGTTGCTTTCTTATACTTGAGAATAAAAATGGTACAATTCAAAAGTATGCTGATCCTCCAGTCATACACGCTTGGGTTGAATGCTGTCTCTGCACTTTGCTATGTAATCATGGCCAAATCAGCCAATTTTCAAAGCCCCGGCTTCCTCATCTGTAAAATCTGGTTTGACTTCTATTTCCCTCTGAGGATGAGAAGGTTTTCACTGACAGATAGAAGTCCAGAAAGTGTTTCTGGAGGTCCTAATACGAACACAGCATTTGGGGTGGGCTGGACATTTGCAGGTAATCTGGGTGCAATCAATTCAGAGTTGATGCTTCTTGAAGCTTTGTACTTTATCCTCAGCAATGTCTCTTTTTCACTAAGTAGCTCATTTTTCTCCCTGTTGGTCCTGTTCTTAACTTGGCTTCCTCCTCAGACAGATGCTCTGTTGCAATTTAAGAAGCCCGGACCTTCTTTAACCAGGATCAGCCAGCCCCTGCCCGAAGCGAAGACCTTGTAAATGAAATTCCTTAGTGGGGCCTGCTGGGCTTCTTTTCAACCTCTTCAAAACACCACGGCAGCTAGGAACTCCCGGAGATAAAGCCTAGTTTTCAAGCAAATAAATTGCTAGAACCTACAGTCTGAAAGGGCAGGAGCCAGTGCCCTTCCCTATAGCAAGGTGGAAGGAAACAGAAATAAACCATCACTCCCCACAGGGCTGTGGGATTGCATAGCGTCAGTATATTTAGATTCAGTCCTGGACTTTCCAAATGTCTGCTAGCTCTGGGAAGGATTTTCTTTTCCTTTTTTTTTTTTTTTTTACCTTACTCTACTCTTCTTCTTACCCCTCTTTAAATTAGGTGGATAATTTTAGGGAGTAAAACCCTTTCCTCTATCCCCTTTTTCTCACCATGGGGATTTACAAATCCAACTGACAAAAGGCAGATTAACGGGAGGAAAGATGAACTTTATTGACACAGGTGCTCAACAGCCCACAGAAAATGCATCTCAAAGAAGCAGTGAGAATTTAAAGGGAAAGAGAGAGAAGGCACTTATGGAAGAACGAATGATATAGGGGAATATTCTCAGGAGAATAAAGGGGAGATGTTATAGTTTGGCCCTTGGGACAATAGATGGGAGACGTGACAGCTTTGTGATGGTGTCTGTAGAGATCATTTCTTATCCCAGTGCCCACTTCTTGCTTCTGGTGATAGGAAGGGATCCTCTCACCACCCCTCCGTTCCCATGTGGGGGAAGTGTCCCTTGAAGGAGAGTTATGGCATTTGAAGTCTTTCCTTCAGAAGGCTCTGTTTCTTCAGTAGATAAGGGCAAGGGAGGGAAGGGTGTCAGACAGTCTCATTTTGCATAGGTTGTTCTCAAATGTCTTTAGCTCAAAATAATTTTTATGCCATTCAGTGGTACATTCTGGATCCCTTCAGCAATTAGGAAAAGAAGGCTCATAAAGAACATTTGTAAGGTTTCTCTGTAACACACACACACACACACACAGAGAGAGAGAGAGAGAGAGAGAGAGAGAGAGAGAGAGAGAGAGAGAGAGAGAGAGTCACACAGTCACAATTCCCACCAACTGGAAACGAGTCACATTTGGGTATGATTTGCTTTCCAATCTCCTTTTATCTTGGCACTTGACTGAGACCATCCCATATATGCAGTTGGGCTTCTTGCTTTTTCAACCTTACATTTTCAGCTTAGCATTTGAGTTGCACTTTCTGCTTAGCAATTTTAAAACTTCTTTAAATTTAATTTGAAATTATGACATCTTGCAAACACAAATGGAAGATCAGAAAATAATACAACAACCATCCATAAAGCCACTTCCAGTGTTTATGACACATTAACATTTTGTTGTATTTTCTTTGGATCACTCTGGGAAGAAGAAGTGGCAAAGGCTGTTAAGTTTCCCCTCATTTCTAATCTCTCCACTCCATCAGAGACCCCACAGCTTGGGATGGTGAGGATCCCGAGACTAGTGTTTCATTTCTAGGCCTATTTTTATGTTTTGGTAATAAAATAAAAATATTTTGTGTTGGTATTAAATTTTAAAGAAGTGGTAAAACTTAGTTTTTATCATTAGGTTATTTTGGAAAGATAGGTTTTTTTCCATTTAAAATAAAAAGCAAGCATATTTGTTCTGTTAGAAAACATTTTCACGCAGTTGCAGAGGCCAAGAGCTTACAGCTGATGGTAGATGACCTTGTAACATAATTGTTAACCTTACAATCATTAAGCTCAATTTTCACCTTGATTGATTAGGGAGTCATCTAGGAGTTTAGTAAAGCACATTTTGGGGAGCATCTGGGAATGTCATGGAGGCATAACCCTGGGATGGATATATATATATATATATATATATATATATAAAACCTTACAATCATTAAGCTCAATTTTCGCCTTGATTGATTAGGGAGTCATCTAGGAGTTTAGTAAAGCACATTTTGGGAAGCATCAGAGGCATGACCCTGGGAGATATATATATATATATATATATATATATATATATATATATATATATATATATATATATATATATATATATATATATATATATATATATATATATATATATATATATATATATATATATATATATATATATTTCTAGCCTCTTCCTCCCTAGCACTATTCCCTGTTTTGCTTCCTGGGTACCACATGAAGTGTGCTACTTTGCTCTGCCATGCATTTCTTCCAAGATATTTCTAGGGTGAATCTGAAGATTATGAACTGACACCTATGAAACCATGAGCCAAAAACAAACCTGTCCTCCTCTAAGTGCCAGGCCAGGTAGTTTGTTCCAATAGTAGGAGAAAAAACTGAGACAGGATTGAGAGAGTGTTCTGAAAAGCAGAAACAAGCCCAAGAATCTATTCTTATCTAATGTAGGGAAGGAAAGATATCAATTCCTTTCTCTTCTCAAGGTTCATGGCTAAGACCTCTAAAACAAACAAAAAAAAAGAGTAACAAAGAAAACCATAGGAAATGTATTTTAATAAGAGTTGTATATGCTTCAAAGATTTCAGAAATAAAACCCCAAAGACCCAGGAAAAATTGTGTATTTTTATTTGACAATCATACAGATGTGTAATTGAAGGGGAAAAGGTCTAACCCAATAGTAATAAACAAAAGCAGGGAAGTGGGAAGAAGCGGGAGGAGAGAGCAGGTCAACAAAGCCAATTTGTTCACATCCTCCTTGGCCTCCACGCATAGGGAAGGACCCCAGTGGAATGAGGGCCTATGACCTACATTCAGGGAAAATAAGTCACAAAACCTATTTTCTGACCTGCATCAGGAGAGGACAGGGAAGACTAGAGAAGGCCCCTAGTATTTCTGTAACCTTCTCAGTTTCCTTTGCATTAACAATATGTAATGTGACAAGATGCCATACTTTGGTGTGCTGTGATCACAATCCTAACACTTAGGGAAATGTAATAGATCATATTGGCTCTGGCAAGTGTCAGGAAAAAGCAACAGAAAATTCAGGGGACTCACTATAAGATTAGGGTGGCAAACCTAAGTTGAGATTCTGACTGCAAAGTAAGGCTATGTTTGGTACAGACCAGAAGATAGACGGATGTGGATGCCGCATGCACGTGAGGGTCATCTGGGGCCTAAAGTTCACCTAAGCTACCCAGCCTGGCTTACAGGCATGGCATGGGGTTCGGAGAACTACGTATGTGTACACACAGAAAGAGCTAGTCTCTCTCCTATGATAACCTTGCAGTGTAATAACTCTGAAGTGTAATGATCTTGTGCCAGAGACACGTGTGACACAGTGCAGTAGATGGCGACTCAAAAGGCTACCAGGAACAGCTAGAAGCAGACCCTCTAGACTTTCTGTTTCTCTTCTGCTTCATCACAGGGCTGAACTTTTGGTGTTCTGGAGTGAGAGCAAAGAGGGTGAAGGATGGGGCTTTTCTTAATCAGATCCTGTCCATCCTCTGTCAATAAATTTGAATGTTTACTATGTGACCAGTCCATACATCCTCCAAAATGTACATACAAGAATGATCATAGAAGCATTATTCCAGTCACCCCCAGATGCTGAAAACAACTGCAATGCCTATCTGTCAGGGGATGGATAAATCCATGGTGAAAAATCCACATGACAAAATTCTCTATATCAAGAGGAATGAGCAATGCACAACTACAAACAACAACATAGACAAACCTTGCAGATACAGCGTTGAGTGAAGGAAATCATACAGAAAAGAACATAGAGTGAAAAGTTCCATCCTATGTACACAAACAGGCAAAATGAGCTTGGCTATTTGAAGCTGGTCAGTGGTTTACTCTTGAAAGTAACCATTAGAAACAGAAAAGAGCTTTTGGGGACTTGGTTCTTCTCTGAGAACTAGTTAAAAGGGTATACTTAGTTTATGAAAAATCATCAAGCCTTACATTTACTCTGTATCCAATTTTCGGTATGTATTGTCAACTCAAGGAAAAAAAGTGATTTGATCTTATATTTCAAGCAGGTAAAGTGAAATCTACACAAGAATGATGACTAAAGCCTCACATTGATCAGCCATGGTCTCTGCTTGAAAATTCAAGATGCATCATCACCTATGTCCAAGATGTGGCACATATTCATGAGATTACCATCTTGTAAACGCTCTCCCAGGAAAATATCATGACCTTTCCTCTTTCGTCACACTACCTCCCCCAACCCTCTTGGCAGGTGTAAGAGAAAACACATGAAATCTGTCACAAGAGATAAACAAATATGCATGGGAAGGAAGGTTTCCCAATCCCCAGGACATAACTGGGGCAAAGTGAGAGATCCGATGGCAGATGGTGCCCACCCTGCACATCTCTCCCAGGGGAGATGAGGCCCAGCCTTTGGCACTGTTGCATCCATATTTAGCAGCTGGTGTTCATGTTGGGCAGGTTTCAGTGAGCATTTCACAAAGTCTCTCCTTGCTATTCACCTAAGACAGCATCAAACTAAGAAATCTTCCATCAGCATTATCACCTTGCTTTCTGGAAATTGGAACCTGCATGGACAGCCCTGTTTCACATCCTCATTCCTTTCTGTCTATATTTTTCCCTGGTTCTTGCTTCTGATGTCCATTCTTGTATAGTTTTTAGGCAGGATCGCCAGATTACTTCTGTTTCCAGTGCTTGCTTTTGATCTGCCGGCAGCTCTAAATTCTCCTGTTAAGCTCATGTTGCCTAAACATCTTTCTTGTCCATCCCTCAGTAAGACTGCAGGACCAGTTGATAGGATTCTTTGGACAATGTGGAGAAATAGTTCATTCTTCAAAGCAACATGGATCTACTAGCAATATGTGGTGTCTATTTCAGGTGCACTGAAGACTATGAAACTGTGTAAGTATAAAATGTTCTGATGTATAAAAATTACTACATATTACTGGGGAACATAGCCTTAGTATTATATTATTTATTTTTTGTGTGGCACCTAAACTACTATGTGCACCAAAATAATGGCACCTAATGTACTTCAATATGGTACTAGATACATACTATGTGTTCAAAATATGGTTAAGAAGGAAATAGAAAGGGTTGAAAGGGGCCATGAGACAAAGTATATAAACGTAGCTTTAACTCAACCAGGTGTAATTCATAGTTTGAGAATATGAATTCTTTCTCTGTAAAGAGCTCCTAGAACTACACCATGAAAAATATGAATGCCTCTGAGGCCATTCCAAGAGCAAATATTAAAGCACTTGTTCATATGAAGTCAAGAGCATAAGACCCTACTATGCTAAATATTCAATCATCCTAACCATTCTTTGAGCCTGTATTGGGATGATGCTGTTGAATTCTGGTGGCTACAGCTAAAATGACTCTAGGTACTGTGGCTGTGGTTGTTGGTTATGCAGTAGTTCACTCCAAATGCCATTAAAAAATGAACCAGAGGATTGACAGACACATTTATTTGTGTGTGTCATCTGGCCTTGCCATTCAGTTCTATTCTGTGTCATTAATTTAACACAATGAAACAAAGCATCAATTACCATCTTCAAATTCAATTGGACCCTGCCATGTTTAATGAGTGGAAAGCAAGAGATTATTGAAATCAGAGTTTGTAGGTGTCAATCAGACAATAACAAAAGCAATCTGAGCTTATCTCTCAGGAAAAAGGATGGAGGTTGATTTGGTTGTGGCTTGTCTCATGATACTGGGAAGAAGATAAGCTAGTGACTTCTCAGATGGAGTTTTTTTCTTTTCTTTCTTTCTTTCTTTTTTTTTTTTTTTTTTTTTTTTTTTTTTTTTTTTTTTTTTTTTTTTTTTTGTCACCAGATGAATATTCTTCCTGTTCCTTCAGTCCAGAGACGCACCACCACCTAGTGGACAGCCTACTGACTGCTAATTTGACTACAAATCACACTGAAGAAATCGAAAGATATATAAGATGTAACAATGGTACTCAAAGGCTCAGTTAAAAAATAAAATTTGAAATATAACCATGGATTTTCTTGTATTCTCATAGTTAAAAACAGTTAATTAAATTAATATTTAAGTCAAAATTGTATTTTAAAGGCTTTTTCTTGTCAAAAATACCAGCCTACTGTCTTAAGAAATACTGGTCCATAATGAGATATCCTCCAAAATTAACCACTTTATATGTAGATAAAGACAAGCATCATAAAGCCAGAAACACCCAAAACATGCCGAACATTTCCATTTTACGTGTTTTTGGGAAAGAGACAGTTTGCCTAAATAACAAATGTGCCTGAATTAGTACGTGGTAGCCAACTGCCAATAAGGAACTAGAAAAATTTTGTCAAAAAATTGCAAAAATGAGATCAGGTGCCTCAGACGCTATTCTTATCAGGGGGAAATAAAGCATTTCAAATCAAAAGAGAGTTATGTGTCCAGTGTCTCTTGTATCATCGTTCAAGAGAGTCGGTGATATAGGTCTCACATATTGGTCTATTGAATGATATCTTGTAAGAAGATATTAGTGGTAAGATGTAAGCAGAAAGGTATATACAGTTATCTGTCTCTTTGACTCTGGAGAACCAGTTGGGAGACAGAGCAAAGAAGTAAGTTTAGACAAGAATTTTCAAATACAGGTTTTCCACTGGTGAAAGCAGATTGAAGAACACTTTTCAAACTATGGCCAAAATACATCTTTCTAAAACTGCCCTTTCCTCTTGAATTAAATTTATGCTGAGGTAACTAGAGTGCTTCTGTCCTGAGCTCATGTATTCTCTCCTTTTTTTTCCAGAACTGTATGAATTAACACAATTTCTTATTTTCTCCTCTTAACCACAGGATACTATAACCATTATCCAAATTTGAAGATAAGGTAAAGAGAAAATAGGATGACTTTTTGAGACACTACTGAAATTTTATTTCCTATGCCTCCACAAGAGATTGTTTCATTTTTTAGGAGGATGTGCTTGTGTTTGGCCTACTACATTTTATTTGTTAAAGCCCAAACATTGTTAAGTTTTACACCAATTTGTAGAGTTCTGTTTTGAGAAACTGAATATACAAATAAATATTTATAAGACCACATATTAAAAACAGAACTTTGACCCAACTCTGACCTCAGAACCTTGAGGAACTAGACCAAAAACCCAACCTACAATCTCCATTAATCAGCTCAGGAAGCCAGCCTGCCTCTGACATCCAGCCAGCCTGACTTTCAGGGGGGCTAATAAAAACCTAGGAAGTCAAACAACAGCCCTGTAACAATTGGTCCCAAATAGCTAAAACAAGAATAGTACCAGACAGCTTTCCTATTTCTTGTCCTCCCCCCCCCCTCCGCCTTCTTAGAACCAACCTGAGAAAGTCAAATACAAGTCCCTACCAACCTCACAGAATACCCTGCCTCCAGCTAGCCCATCCACAGCTTCTCCCTGCATAGCCTCCTACCAGGAAACATTGTAAATATGCTCTTTTTGATGCTCTAACACTTCCCTATTCCTCTGTCTATTTTGGGATGCATTCCAAGAAACAAGAGACAGTGGCTGACCCCCTTGCTACAGCATGCTCTAGCAATAGTCTCTCTGCTTCTTGTCTAATTGGTTTTTATTTCCCTAAGCAGGTCCAAAGAGAAGAGAACCTCAAAGTTCATATTTATTGCCCTGTAAAGGAGTAACCAGACTTGTGTATAGCCTAGCAATCCTGTTTTACAATCTCTAGAAACCAGTATTCTTCATATGCTCTTGAAACCAGCTTCATTGTCTTTTTTGTTTCCTCCTTAATGAGTTGGCTAAATTGTTCACTCGTTGCCATTCTTTATTTGACTGGAATTGGGATTTTTCCTTTCAGAAAATTACACAACAGACAACAGAAAAGAAACACATTTACCTGTAAACATCTAAGAAATTCTAATCCATATTTTATTAGAAGTGATATTAACAGAGAAAATATAGTCATTAATTACACAGGTAATTTCAATATATCTTAATATTGTAAAATGATGATGTAATAGTTATTTATGGAAGAAAATTACAAAGCAGATGGTGGACAATCTGGAACTAGAAAGCTCTGCGTATTCCAACTTGAAACTTGTGTTAGTAAATTTACACAGTACAATGTCCAGGTCCTACTGTCAACATTTATTTTGCTCACTCTCAGGTACAAAGATCAACTTGGGGTGGTTTTGCTGGAGCTATGACCCGGTTCAGGCTGCTCTACCTCTGGACCAGAGACCAGTCTAGGACAAATTCTTCTGCTGATGCCCAAAAAGCAAGAGAACAGCTCAACCATGCAGCCATCTTTAGCGCACATCATGCTCACTAGTATTCCTCTGGCCAAAGTAAGCCACCAAGCTAAGCCCATGTCACAGGAAAAGAGAGATATATTTATCCCATAATACTGAAAGTCACCACATCTCAAAGTGTGGGCCAATACACCTCACTCAGAAAGGGGTGATATAATCTGACCCACAGCAAAAGCAAAACTGTGAGGAGAGAAACAGCACTTTTGACCAGCTCCCAGAAGTCACAGAGCCAGCATGGAAGAAGGGAAGTAAAGTCAGGACTCATTTCCCAGAGGAAAGAGCCCTGCCTGCAGGGAATCATAGACCCTGCTGATCTGCAGAGCCACTTGAGAGAGAGAAAAGCACACTGCAGAGGCCCTCACCAGTCAGTATGGAGGAAGCCTTAAGCTCTGAGGAAGCATCTGCCATGCAGCCTTTCGGAAGCGGCAGATATGATGAGGTTATGCTCCAGCAGGCACTGAGGGGACACAACGATGCCCTACAAGCCACATCTGCGTCCATGGAACCAGAAAACAAGTAGATTCTCAATATACTAAATACAACTTCTGAAAGTCGTATTATATAACAAAATTCCAGGCTACTTTAAATCCCATTTTTCTCTCATAGAACTGACTGAATCAAAGCTCACATCTAACATGATTGATTTGCTTGTGTATAATCCATAGTATCAAGAATTATTGTCCATTAAAATACCAATGGGTCATTGATTGTGATAAATAACTCTCTGAGCTTAAGTTTTATTTTTATGTGAATAACTTTTGATTGAATTTGAACATGTTCTGTTAAATAAAATTATGGGAAGTCACCATTATGGACTGAGCTCCTGCCTGAGGCCCCAGGAGACCAAATAAAACCAAAATGAAGTCATTTATGTTAAATGGCACATAATCAGATTGAAGGCTTAAGGAAGCAGGTGTGTCCCCAGACAGATTAGTGTTTCCTGAAAACAGGAGTTAAACAGCAACCAGTCAGAAAGAGCCCAGAACACCTGTGCCATCATAACAGAAAGTCCTCTTGCTTTCTTACAGATAAAATGACCTATAATAACCTCATGCTCACAAATCTGCCGTTTAAATTATAATTCTGTTTCCATATTGCCACCTTACAAAGACCAGCTGTTCTATCTTGTCCATCAGAACACTGATTTGATGTTATAGAATCAAGTATCACCGAATTCTAGAATCACAATTAAAAGTCAATTACATTTTTTAATTGAATTTTTCGTGATTTTTGTCTTTTCACAGATATAACTGATAAAAATCGATGTTTTACTAACAATTAACTCATGATCACTTCCTCTGTCCATGCAGTCTACCCAAATATTAGTGCCCAATTACACAAATCCTGAGAAATTTCAGATGTGTACAGAAAAATTCTTCAGTTTACCAGTCAAGTTGTTCCATGTTACCAGTAAGCATTGTACTTAAGGGACTTTTTTTCATTGATAGATGCTGTTTATTCATTTTCAGCTGAATATTGTGTCCCATTGTCTGGACATTCCATTTTAAGAATTTGTCCTTGTATTAGAAGTCATGTTATTACTTCAGTTTTCACCCATAAATACTCTTTCTTCTTACTTTTCATCTACCCTTACTTAAACTTCAGGGGCTCTAGGACCTGCATTCTAACAGACTCACATAATGATTGGAGGTTGGCCCTATCTAAGCCATTGTGAGTATGGAACACAATGGACGTGCTGTTGTAATGTGTGGCCTCTTGATGATTGCTATGGTTTGGATCTTCAGTGACCCCCCAAAGCCTCATGTATTTGGAACTGTCTGTTATTGGGTGGTAGGGACTGCCTGGAAGAGGCAGGTGTGTAAGGTTTGACCTGCAATGATTGGGGCAATTTGTTGAGAGTGGGGATTGCTTAGTGCAGAGATTTCAGGTGTTTGTTATTGACTTGTGGGCCAGAAAGTGTGGTGGAGGGGAGCAACTGGCAGATTAAAGTACTTAGAGGAAGGAAGAAAAAATGTTATTGTAGCTTCTTCCTGGGAAAGCTCATCTGCCTGCTCCTGCTTCAGTTGGCTTCTGTTTGCAATGGGATGAGTAGCTCTACAGCCTCTGCCATGTACTTTGACCATTGCTGGATGCCCCATCGATGGATTGTGTGTGAGAGACATTCTGAAACTGTGAGTCAAATAAATCTTTCCTCTCTTAAGTTGTGGTGTTGGGTATTTTGTCACAGCAACAAGTAAGTAACTAAAACAATGATAGAGGCAGAGACTTGCTGTGACCTGGGCCAGGCTTTGGAGCACTGACTAGTTTGCTCACACATCACTGGCCAGTTGGTGGGAGGCTGACTGACTAGAACATGTATCACTTACATTTCTAGAGGTAAAACTAAACGGCTGAGTCACGTTCTCTTATCCTCCAAGAGACCCCAAAGGCAAGACACAGAGAAAGCAGAGCAGTTTACAAAGCCCTTAGGGACGGATACATTTCTCATTGAGCACATCACTTCTTCCACATTCTTTTATCCAGACTTCAGACATGGCCAGCCCACATTCTAAAGCAGCATCCCAGATCGGATGACTACGTCACAAACCACCTCAAGATATCACAGCTTAGAACAGCCATCACTTAACTTTGTTCACAAATCTGCCATTTGGTTAAGCTTAATGGAGACAATTCATCTCTCCTCCACTAGATGTCACCTGGCAACTCGACCAGGGCTTGAGGATACACTTCCAAGATGGCTCCATCATTGGGCTCACCAATTCCTCTTCCTGTGAAATTTCACAGGAGGCAGAGTAGTTTCCTTACAGCAAAATGCCTGGGTCCTAAGAGCAAGCTCCCAAGAATCAGAAAATGGCAGCTTCTAGTCTCTAGAGATTTGGCCCAAATGCTCCAAAACACTATTTCTCTGCAGCTGTGCCCTACATCCCAGTGGATGCCTGAAACAATACATAGTATCAAAAATTACAAAATAAAAAATATAAATAAAAGTAATACTCTTATACATATATATCTATGATATATTTAATTTATAAACTACATAAATTAAAAAGGTTAACCATAAATAATCATAAAATAGAACAATTAGAACATACTTCAGTATAAATTATGTCAATGTGGTTTCAAAGTCAAGACAAATATTAAGATTTTTGGACCACTGGTAACTGCAGGTGACTAAAATCATAAAAGTAAACTTTGGATGAGGTAGAACTACTCTGTTCCTTTTGTCAAGTAGTGAGGGCTCAGTCACGAGAGGGAACAGACCCATCTCTCAAAGAATTCAGGGGTAATGTATTAACACTGCTATAGGCTGACTCTAGAGTCCACCCTTGATGGGAGGAGCGATAACACCACTTTTGAAGAGCAGGAATACTGGGCAGGGTAAAAAACTTTCACAATCCATCTATCACAGTGTGAATAGGAAGGAAGGAGGGGTTTTGAATAAATATTTCTTCTGTTCATTTGGCCTAAGCTATTATATATTTGTCCCAGCCTTATGCTAGCTATGACTTAGGAAAAGATAAATTTAGAAATACTACCCGTATGTTTAAATGGCTTAGAGGACTTTATATAGAAAGATTTTTATAAATTCTTCCTTTTATTTAGGAAGAAATGTTAGCACTTGAGTTCCCCTTGAAAGATGTGAAATCATGTTTTATTGATGGGGTGACTATTATGAAACAACAGTGCATGTAATCATCTTATTCCACTTGATGGGATGAACATGTCCATTTTTTGCACACACACACCAAAAAAGACAGTGAAGTATTCAATTGTAGCTCTGTGAACAATGTAAAAACTTTCATTCATATGAACTGCAGAGTCACTGATTGGTTGTGAGGCAGAAAACTATCAACAAGCTGGGACCACCCTCAGTTTTATGTAGGTTATCTTCTTTGGGCCCTAGGATCCACAGCTGGAATGGCCTAGAGGTCAGCCAAGTAAAATTACCCAAGGATTTTCCTCCATGCCTGTTCATACATGTTCAAACAATTCTCTCTGGGACACTGCCTCTTCTTTGGAGTGAACACTCTAAAACGCATGCAACAATTACATTCTTAATCCCTCTTTTCTTTCCCTTGGTAGATTTGTCCCAGTTGTACTCTCAATTCTCTCTGCTAGAATTGTTCTCATATTGGGAAAGGAGATTGATCTCCTAGAAGTCCTAACAATAAAATACCTATAGAATCCATATAGTATGGTGTCATAACCTTCATCCATGCTACAAGCAAGCAATCGCCATCTGGGCAACACTGAAGTAACAGCTTTGATCTACTCAGCCTCAGGGTTGGGCCACTTTGTATGATCTGCTTTTCAAACACTTTCAGAACAACATGTATTTGGGAAAAAGAAGCAGGAAACCATACATTAGTGCCTTTTAGAAACACAAAGATCTGGAAGCACTGTGATACAATCAGGGGCATATGTTTCTTTCTACCTAGTTGTTCTTATTTTGTGGTTTTCATCTTCATGGTTGTCACCATAGTGTTGTAAATGTGATATTTTGTGTCTAGATTGAAACTACTGTGATGATCTTATTAAAAGTCTGACTTGCATATAAGCCATGGTAGTCACTGACAAACAGAAAAAAATAGAAAACAGTAGCTAGACACTATGCTCACTTTGATTAAGCTAACCCAGAAGACATTCTTGAAATATGCATTACCCTACTCTTTTAAGTTGTGTGAGTCACGACATTCTTTTTTCTTAAATAAATGGGCATTGAGCTCTTGTCTTCTGGAACTAAAAGGGCTATAACCGATACAAACCCCATTTTGACAATGAAGAAGTGTGACACTTCCCAGATCTATCCTTTAAAAACTTTCAGCACAATATTTATTTTTTGTAGCCACATCACGAGAACTCCTCTGTGAGACTTTGGACAAAATTTGTAAAAAAAAAATTACAATAGTAAGAAAAAAAGTGAGCAGAAATAAATGAAACACAAAAATGCAAAGGATTACAAATAATAATGAAATCTGAAAATATTTAGACTTAATTACAATGAAAAATATTATCTATCAATACTTTCAGGTGGAAACAAAATGGACACTGAAGAGGAAATTTAAGCTTAAAAATGCGAAGGAAACGGCCAGAAGTTAAACTGCTCGACATATGACTTAATCATTTAAAAGAGAACAACAAAACAAAATCAAAAAGTACAAAAGTAAAAAGATAAAACAGAAGCAGATCAAAGAATTAGATCAAAAGACCAAAAAAAATCTCTGAAAAGGTTATTGAGATGGAAAATATATCCCTAATAATATTAACATTGAAAAAGGAGAATGTGGGAAGGAGACAAAAATAAACAATAGTTAAGGATATGAGGGTAGATTCAGATAAAAAAGAATAAAATAACATCATAAGCAATTTTATGTTCATAGGTTTCCCAACAGACAAAATGGACAACTTTCTGGAAAATTATGACAATATTAAAGCAAGAGAAAATAAAACTTACATAGTGTGAGAATCATTAAGGAAATATTAATAGGAATTTCATCTCTTCCCAGCTGAGATCTTTTTACAGGTATGCGTCATTAAATTTTCAAAAGAATGTATTATTCCAAAATATATAAATTCTTCCAGAGATTTAAATATGAAATATAATTTCTAAAAGACAGAATAACTCCTTCACCAAATTAAAAAAGAATAGGAGAATTATCAGCCTATATTATTCTTAGAATATTTTTATGACCCAATGATAAAAATTCCTTATGGAATTCACAAAAATCACTTAACATAAAATAATTGAAAATAAACCTACATACAAGTCAATATCATTAAAGAAAACAAGCTAAAAGTGCATAAAAGAGAAAGACAAAATGGGAGATAATATCTCAACATATACATAACAAAAAATTAGTATATTAAATTTAAAAAGAATTCTTCAAATCAACTAGAAAAATAAAAAATTAATGGGCTAAAGACATGAGCTATTATTTCAAGTAGAAAAGAACTAAATCAATGAGTAAATACAAGATGCTCAACTGCATTGCTAATGAAAGAAATATGAATTAAGATCTTAATAAATTATCATTTTAAATAGATCAGATCGGCAAAAATTAAGAAATCAGGTAACATTGTGTTCCAAAGAATACCATTCAGGGAAAACACACCCACTGCTGACAGAAGGCAAGCTGTCAGAACAATGTTAGCCAGCAAGTCGGCTCTCTTCTCTAAGTTTGAGAACTCACATCTCCTAAGAAGTAGCTATTCTTTGCTTAAGCACACTCTGGAGAAACTTTTCACATGTGTACCAGGATACAGTTGCTAGTTTTTTTAACAGAAACGTAGCAAATAAAGGAATGGCTAAAAGTACAAATAAGAGAATGAATAAATAAATAATGGAATATTTGTATGAGTATTTTATGGCATTAAAATTGAATGAACTATATATATACATATATATATATGTATATATATATATATGTATATATATATGTATGTATGTATATGTAAAGGTAGGAATAAATCTTAGAACTATTATAATATTGAAAGAAAAAGCAATAACTAGAAGACTAAATACAGAGTGACTAAACACAGAATGATCACTATTTTTTTTTTTTTTTCTGTGCTAGGAATTGCACCCAGAACCTTCACAATGAGCTACTTACATCACCAGTCTTTGTTACCTGGGCTAGGCTCAAACATGCAATCCTTCTGGTTCAACCTTCATATGCATCTAAACTCCAGCAACAATATACACAGTAATATCACTTATATAGGCCCACAAATACATAAACCCACACATGCATGTATTATTAATAACATCTAAAATACAAGAAAGGGGCCTGAGGATGCAGGTGAGTGGTAGAGTGCTTAGTGAGCATGCTCAAGGCTTTATTTCTAACACCGCAAATACAGTAATAAAGGTAAGCAAGTGATATTGCAAGCAAAATTTAAGATAGTTGTACCTCTGTGTAATATAGGATATGAGTGCATGTACAGAAGGACTCAATGATTCTAATCCTGTTTTACTTTTTTTTTTTTTTGAGGGAGCCTTATCTACCAGGCACACCTCATGTACCTGAGCTCAAGCAGTCCTCCTGCCTCAGTTTCTGAAATAGCTAAAACTATAGGCATGCATCACCACACCCACCTATATTTCTAATCCTTGAAAGTGGATTTGTGGGTACAGAGAATATGCTTGATTTGCTATCATGCATTTTAACATATATTATAGATTTATTGTGTTGTGTGTGTAAGATATTAAATATCAAACTTTTAAATGAAAGATAAAAATTATCTGGAAGCTATGTGTTGCACCGGGAAGCCTCTACAACAGTGCTAGCTCCAGAACAATGCAGCTTCTTCCACAATCTACATTAGCAAAATGTCTGATTTATCCCCAGAATTTTCTCCTGTTGAGTAGTCCGATTTTGCTTAGAGAAGATGATGCTTTGTAAGCTAATTCAAAGTGCTCAGAGCACCTGCTATCAACATTATTGTTCCAAACAGTATTTCAGGTGCAGTAAGAATGAGAAAGAAGAAAGCAACAGTCATTTTTTGGAAATTCATATGATCAAGTTTAGAGAAAATGCAAGAGGATGAACAAATTATTAGAACAGCCAAGTAGAAAGAATTTTATGGCCGGCACACTAACCCCTCCCCCTAGATTCTACCACTGATACTTCACTAGACTTGCTTTTTATTACATAGTCTGTCAACCTCTCTCTCTACCAATTTATCTCAGTTTGTAGATTCATTTCAAAATAAGTTAAAAACATTGGTGCACTTCACTTTTTATTATACAATTAAGGACATTATTATAAAAACTAGACTTGAAGGAGGTTTTTCCTTAAGGCTAAAATACTCATGAATATATTTTATGCATACAATGATATATGCACATCTTGAAAGTACATGAATCAAGCTTAACAAATGGAGACACCTTTGTAACCCAACCCTTTAGCAAGCTATAAAACATGATCCATTGTAGACAACCCTCTCCCCTCTATTATAGCCAACCATTGTTCTGGTATTTTACCACTATAAAAAATATTTTCCCCACTCTACAACTAATACAAACAAAACCATGCAATATATACTCCATTGTACAAGGGCTGTTTCACTTAATGTTCTTACAATCATCTATGTTGCTGCTTGCATGGCTAGCTCATGTCTTTTCATTTTTCAGTAATATTTCTATTGCATGGATATACCATAATATAATTTCTCAACCTCATATAGATGCAGCTGCCTGGGCTGTTCCCTATTTGGGGATATTAATGGTTAAACTCCAACATTCCTGTACATCTTTTTGTGCAAATATGTTTACTCTCTCTTGGGCAAATGCTTAGGAGTGAAATTGTTACGCTACATGAGCAAATGTTTAGTTGAGAGTTGAGTGTCCTAAGAAATCACCAGATCAGTTGTAATAATTTTACAACACCACTCAATTTTATGGTTGCCCCACCTCCTCACCAACATTTTTTATGGTTAATTTTAATTATTTAAATGTATGTGGTTTATTTCACATTTCCCAAGTAATTTATGTTGAGCATTTCCTCAGGTTTTCTTGGCAAGTTGGAGTCTATTATGACATCTGTTAATTTTTTTTCCCACTTTAAGGCTGTTTGCCTTCTATTATTAGATTCTGGCATTCTTTATAAAGCTAGGTACTACTCCTCTGTAGAGTTTCTCTTTTGTGAGTATTTTTGTGAGTATCAGTTTTCTTACTGATGTCTTTGATGGGCAGGTTTTGTATTTTTATTCCAGTTTTCAGTTGAGTCTTATGACTCATCTTGAGTTAACTTTTGTATCCAGTACTATTTTTTGAGGGAACTTCAGAAACTGACTTTTAATTGTTATGAAAGAAAATTCCACCAAAACCAAGCTGAGATCGCTTCAAAAGTTGTGAAAACATGGATGACTTTCACTTCAAGCAAGTAAGAAATATTAGAAACTATTATTTGTTAATGCATTTTAGTAGGTTAAGAAATAAAAAATGGATTAAAATACAGTAGCTAAAAAACAGAACCAACTATGTACATGTGAGTACTCGTTTACATGCATGAGTGAAAGGATGCACAATACAGTTGGTGTTATAAATTAGGGAGAAAATGACTAGATTATTTTTACATTATTAATTGAGAAAACTGGTTGACTGGTTGAAGAAAATCAAAGTTGAAACTCATGTCACAACAAGTACAGACTCCAAATATGTGAGAGTCCTAATGGAAAAGACAAAATCATAAAGGAAGAATAGAATCTATATGGATGGAGTGGGAAAGAATTCATTATACAAGATCTAAAAAGTATGAACAGGAACATAGATATATTTGGCCACATCAAAATGAGAGAATTCTTTTAACAAAAGATGAAACTGTCAGGCAGGTGACAGACTGAGGGAAGATAGTTGAATCACCCAAAACTCATGAGGGATTCATAGCTAGCACTAGCAAAAAAATTTCTGAAAATCAGCAGAAGTAGGCTAAGGATATGACTAGGAACTTCAGACATCAGGAAATATTAATGGCTTGGAGAAATGTGAAGAAATGAAGTCATTCTTAATTGGATAAATGCTTAAAATGTGAGACTTTATGTAAATCATATTGACAATGATAGAAAGCTAGATAACATCAAAAGCTTAGAAGTTATGAAACAAAGGAATCCCACAGATACTGAGAGACTTATACATTAGTTCAGATGATTTGTGATGCCCAACTTGGTATCGTTCTCTCCTGAGCACTTTCATACACGTCCACAAGGAAATGCGTGCAAGGATGTTTATTGAAACATTGTTTGTAGAAGCAAGAGTTATTTCTATAATAATGGATAAGTAGGATGTAACAAGCACATAGGATGAAATTCTATGAAAACTATGAAATAGGAGCAAGAAGCCAGACTCACCAAGTGCACATAAATAGGTCTTTAAAATGCAACGTTGAGTGGAAGAAAGAAGAGTGAGAATTTGATTCATGTCTTAGATACACTTATGTAAATTTTTAAAAACACACAATGCCATACATTTTCAAAGCTACAGCAATGACAAAACAAATATATTCAAGAAAGCAAGGAAGTTTATTCATTAAATACAGGAGAGAGAATGTTGAACAGTGACATGGAAAAAGAAATGGGAACAAAAGAGAGAGTAATGACAATTCACTAGGGAAGAGGAGCCGCGCGCTGGATGAGGTGCAGGGCTCTCGCCACCTACTGAAGTGTGGAACCAGCTCTCCTCCTCCTGGCGCTGAGGCTCACGCACAAACAGCTACACAATCATTCCCTGGGTATGTTTATAAATTACCTGTGAAACTACTGACCCCTTCTGATTTTACAGCATTCGTGTTGTCGTCTTAAGTATGAAGCTATCAAAGGAGATTGTCAAATGTTTTTGCTCAAATGACAGGCTACTATAGAATATCTTTGGATTTTCAAAATAGTAACTGTATTCTTTGAAAGTTCTTTTCACTGAGAGTTATTAGTGACCAAGTTAGTCTGGCAGGAAAGACTTTAACCAGTAATTGTCCAATTCTTCAAACTTCCACAAATGGAACAGTTAGTTCTCTCTTAGAATTGCTTTAGGTTTTTTAAATATAAACATTCAGATTTTCAATTCCTACTGACCTCCTTTTGCAGATAGACTCATGTCTTTCCCAGCATTACCCTTCTTGTGCCTCTTCTATTCTCCAAAATTTTTCAAAAATAAGCTGGCAACAAGCCAGGCCTGGTGGCACATGCCTATAATTCCAGCATTCTTGGAAGTGAGGCAGGAGGTTCACAAATTTAAGCACAGGCAGCTTAAGCAACAGTAGCAGGTCGTTGTCTCAAAACAAAAGAAGGACCAGGAACGGGACTGTGTAGCTCAGTGCCAAGGCCTTGGGGTCAATCCCTAGTCCTATAAATAACACTAATAATAATCTTTAGTAAACATAAGATAAAACCCACAAGTTTTTTTAGGACTCTAGGCTATAATCCATCTGGCCTGGCATGAGTAAATTCATTTAAAAAAGTAGCTTTTTGGAGTTTTTTTGTCAACTCATTAATATTTGACATATTTTGATATGAAGGTATTGATTATTCACTATAGGCCAAAGCTTCTAAAAGGGCTTCAGTGAATTAGAACAATACATTAAAAATCTAAACATAACACGGCAAGAGGACTAGCAGTGGAACATGAAACCACTGATTCAACATTCAGCTGATTATATTTAAAAGGAATTTAATGGTGATGTAGTCAATGAGAATCGAGAGATGCGAACTCCAGTTCCAAATTGTCCACTAATGACCTTCATCTGTGAAATGGCATGCTATTTGTCAGGATCAAATGAGATAATGGATGTGAAATACCCCCATGAACTGCAGAACAAAATAAAATAAAATAAATGGATATTTTAATTTTTATTTCTAAAATTGCACTCAAAGAAATGGAAGGCAGCATTTGCTAAAATGCTTTCAGTTACGTCTAAGAAATGACCCAATTCCAAGCAGCCTAAGCAGTGAAATTTATTAGCTCATGTTTGAAAAACCAGGTGGGAGGCAGAGGCTGGACTCTCACAGTGCAGGCAGCCCACGTTCTCTCCCTGTTTTTCAGCTCCAGCTCCTCAGCCGATTCTCCCTCTGTGGCCAAGAAATAGTTTCTGGCAACACGTAGTGCTGCATGATTCTTTGTAGGATCCTGAAAAAAAATGCAGTCTGCAACCCTGAGAGTTTAAATAAAATCTCTGCAATAAAATCAATTTGGCTCTAATGCGTGATATGCCTGGTCAGCCACTAACCATTCCTGTGGCCTGGAGCCTGGGACATAGTGAGGGATGGAAGCTCATCAGACAAGAAAGCAGAAGTAGCTGTTGCGCCCAACTTCAGGGGGTGATACTAACAGATCTATAAGACATTGATCAGCATAAGTCATCCACAGTGAGTCCTTGAGAGAGAAGTTAACATTGACAGAGTGAAGAGAGAAAACGACAAAATGGGGGGAAAAATTACCACCAACAATTCAGACAGGGAGCTAATAAATGGAATATACAAAGAAGTGAAGAAAAATAGAGCCCTCAAATCAAACTCAATTAAAAAACAGACAATGAATAGACAATTCTCAGAAGTACAAATGGACAGCAAATACATGAAAAAATATTGAGCATCTTTGCCATTAGAGAATAGCAAACCACAACACTATCCTACTAGCAACCACCATCCTACCCCATGAGAACTCACAAAGCAGTAGATGCTGACAAGGGTATGGGGAAAAGGAACACATCTACATTGCTGGTGAGACTGCAAATTGGCACGACCACTATGGAAAGCAGTAGACAGTTCTCTAAAAAAGGAGAGTAGCTATTCCATTTGACCCAGTGATAACCTCCTCTAGGTATCTTTCCAAAACAAAAGCAACATATAACAGATACACACACATTGATGTTTATAGTGACACAACTTCTAACAGCTAAATCACAGAAGATGTCAAATTATCCATCAACAGACTAATGGGTATAAAACATGAAATTTATATACATATTTATATTATGGAATACTGTCTTTATGCCATAAAGACAGGTAGATTTGAGTATTTGTAGGTATATGGATACAACTGGAAACGATTATGCTCAGTGAAGTGAGCCAAACTCAGAAAGTTAAATATCGCATAGTTAGTTCCTCTAATATGAGAAACTCAGAGTACAAGTAAATAAAACGGTCAAATGGGCAAGATGGTAGGGGTCAGAGGGATGAAGGAGGGAGTAGGATGGTGAAGAAAAAGGGAGGGGAAGGGAATGTCAAGTGGCATGATATATATGTGCACAAACTTCTCAAGTTCATTGTAATCATTGTGTATTACATATACATACTAATAAATGGGGGTGGGGGGGGTATTTACATTTAGAGTCCTTTGAGCTGGGATCAGGGCAGCCAGCTTCACTTGTAGGGCAAATCAAAAGGAAAATAAAATCCTAGATTTCATCTATTAGTAATTTTCCTCACCTGCTGTCTATCTACTGATGTCCCCTTCTCACAGTCCTTTGTTGAAAGCCCTAACAACAAAAGTGACTGTATTTTGAGACAAGACCTATGAGGAACTAACTAAGGCTGCATGAGGTCGAAAAAGTGGATCCCTGACCTGAAAGGATTAGTGTCCTTATGGATGGAAATACCCCCTTCTCTGCCTTTCATGGGTGTTAACAGAGAGGCCATGTGAGAACACAGTGAACAGACAGTCCTTTGCAAGCCAGAAAGACAGCTTTCACTCCAAACCAGAATTGCCAGCACATCCTGCTTGAACTTCTCAGCCTCTGAAACTTGAGGAACAAATATCTATCACTTAAACCACCCAGACTATAAAATTTTGTTGTAGCATCCCAGACCAGCTAAGATAATCTCTCTGCCCATATATTTTTCTATTCACTACAACACTTTGGTTTCTGTCCTCAGAAGCTCAAGAAATTATTTACATTCATCATTACCATTTCTCAAATTTCTGTCCCTTACCAGTTTCCTATGGAGAGACTTTCCCCTAATGTTCTTGTGAAACTTTTCTAGAAAACATCAGGTGCTATAAATGCAAATATCATATGAATTATGTGACTTTACTGAATACCCCTTTCTGGTCTCCCTCATCTGGAGCCTGTAACCCAAATCATAATTTCTTCCTCTCCTCTAGCTCATGTCAGTCCTGCTTAGCTCAATAAATGCTAGTGGGTTTCTAGCCCCTCTTCATGTTCATACTCTCTTGGTATTTCGAGATTTTGAGGACTTTGTAGATGTATCTATGTGGAAAACCTCTTATAAATCCACTCACACATGCCCATTTATTCAACTTCCTAGCAGGCATTCTTCAGTGAATGTCCCCATAACCTTCAAATTCAAGCACTTGAAACAAAGCCATTGCAATTATTATGTCTGCCTCTGGACAAAAACAAAGTCTCTCTGCTCTCTGGATAAATGATGTCATGACTGCACCACCATCCAACATAGAAACCACAGGAGTATTTTCAACTACTCTTTCTCCCTAACATCCCATATCAACTAGTGACCTAGTTCTCTTTTAATATCCTTACACACATCCCTTGGTGTATACTCTAAGTATCATTCTGGGATAGAATTCTCTTCCCTCAAGTGGCCTTCCCACTTTCATTTTTGTATATCATATGTGCACTTGATGCAAAGAAATGAAAATCTGAAAAAAAGTATGAGAAAATATGATCCTGTCACTCCTCTAATTAAACTCTTCCATGGTTGCCCTTTGCATAGCATACTTGTCCTGAAGAAGATGTTACAGTATGCAGCTAAGAGCATCTTTGACATCATCTAAACTGGGGAGTAGATAATTATATGGGAGACAACCAAGATTCAGTTTCTCCCTAAACTTTGTATCAACTTCTAACTCCACTTCTGCAGAACGTCCTGACATAATTTGATCATAGCTTTAGGCAGGAGTTTCTCATATCATCCCTATTTTGAAAATAATGAAATAGAAGGAGAGAGACAATAACCAGCTTTCTGGAAAATGCATAACTAGGCCAAGAATGGTAGCTAAACTCAAGGGTCTACTTTTTAAGCCATTGATCACAGGAGCCATGTGTATTTCTCAATCTGAGTTCCATGAACCTGGCTAGTGATAGGTTAAAAATTACACTGAAATCATTGCACGATGTGTTAGCTTTCTGTCACTATAGTGAATATCTGAGAAAATAAACTTTTAAAAAATGGTTTATTTTGGCTCATGATATTAGAGGACTCAGTGCATGGTCATTCAGCCCTGTTGCTTTGGACCTGATACAATGCAGTTCATCATGGGAATGGGACTATGTAGTAAAGAAAGTTTGTTCTCCTCCTGGTGGCCAAGAATTGAAAAAAAAAAAAAAAAAGACACAGGAAGATGCTAAGATCCCAATATCCCTCCATTCATCCAATGGCATGCATTTGATGACCTAATTTCTTTCCACTGACTTCATCTACTAAAGGTTCAACCACCTAGTAACTAATAGCACCATGAGTTGGGGACCAAGCCTTTAAAAGACTAGGCCTTTGGGGATCAACTCATATTTATTTACATGTATTTTGTTGGGATGAAGATGAAGATTTTTCTAAGATTCTCAAAAGAATATATGCCACAAGCACAATTAATAAAAAGAAGAAAAAAATCTTTCCGTGTGACTATCAATTCCAGGGGCTCTAAAATGACTTCCTGAAATCTTTCTTGGAAGACTCTGAAAGTTAAGGAACTTGGGAGCATTTTATGTTACCAGAATCTGCTCTAAAAATTCATCTCATCTATAAAGTCTTCCCTGTCTTAATTAAACTTCCTTCTCATAGTGAGTGAACAAGATGCTGAAAGGGCAAGTGGTGACCTGTCCAGAGAGACACAAGTATCAGGAGTTCATCAGGTATTTGAACCAAAGGAGAATGAATTCACCATCAGCAAAGCATCAAATGCAAAGTCTTCACACCTGAGTTACCAGAATTCTGCTCAGGTAATGGAGTTCCTCCAGCTAAGGTCTATTGTTTCCAGGGATGTCTGCAACTCATTCTGATTCTTCTAGGTACCTGGTTCCTTGATTGAGGTGGTCATGTCCTCCAGGCCTGGATATTCGCAAAGTGCCCTGCTTGCTTTGATTAATGACTTTGTCTTATAAAGCCAGTCTTGGTGATGACATGACAAAGCTCCTCTGTCCCCCAGTGTTAACAGTACAGAGGGACCATTAACTGCTGGCAAGTGTCCCAAAATTGCTCTAAAGATGTAGAGGAATTCTAATGAAATGTAAAGCATTCATCACAAAAGAAATACAATAGATTTTTCAAAGCTCATTTTCAGTACTTCCATTTAGTGTATACTGTTCTATCCCTCCAGGTATAGAAAATATGCATTTCCCATGCCAAAAAACCCTTACAATTTGCCTTATCTTTTCTGTATTTCCTAAATTTTAAGCTATAAACATGTACTATTATTATATGGAAAAAGAAGTCATGAGTATTCTTATTTTATTTTTAATTTTTTAATGTCATGTACACTTGTAATTCTCAAAGGTGTTTCATTACCAGACACAATAGGAGACAATCACACTCCTAGTGTTCACACCTAGTAACTGCCAACTGTCCAGACACTTGTATCCAAAAGCCCAGACACTTGTATTAAGGACTTGTGCTTATAATGGACACAGTTGGTTGCCCACCCAATAACTCCATTCTTTATAACTCCCAGATTTCTGGGAAGAACTAACCCTCTCTGGATATCCCATACATTTCCAGAATAAGCTCAACCCTCTCATCACTCCAACAGTGTAGTTAATCAAGCATGAATTCAAAGTCAATTGTGTGACTTCCATAGTCCAATCAGGATTTAACTCAAGACTGTTGCTCAGATGGCTGGAGCATAAATCCTCTGTATCCCACCAGCACTGAACAGGAAATCCACAAACCCAATGCTTATGCCAGCTATGTTAAAGACTGAGGTAAATAAGCCATAGGAGACAAATAACATCAACGGAGCCAGAGTAAAGGGAACAGAATGAAATAGAGTACTTGATAATACCATCCAGCTGCTATATTGAACAATCACTGAGCTTTTCTTTCCACTTGATGCTTATGTACATAAATTATTTTCATTGAAACAACCACTTAGATTTTCTGTTCCTTGTAATATGATGCAACTCCTTGTAGTTCTTGGCCTCAGTGTATCTGCTGAATTCAGCTATTTTTTTGGAGGGTAGGAGGAACATTGAGATCAGGTTCCAACTAACCTAGTATCAATTAAGCAACATTTACTAAGACAAAACAAAAACCACACCCTCACAAGAGCAAAACTGATGTAGTCCAGGTAATGACCTAACAATCATGCCCATAGCCAATGACCCTCGACAACAAGACCCTAGTTTTAGTGCTCTTCAACTCCTCCCTCAGGTCTATGCATCCTTCTTTGGTTTTTGTATTTTTGCCTCTGATCTGATATTGCCTTCATGTTCAACCTTCTATGGAGAGAGCTTATGTCATTTTCCAGCTCACTTTTACCTCCACTGTTGACTTTCATCTATGCTTGATTTCCATACCCATCTGCCATGAGCTAGTCTCACCTCCTACATTGTTCAGATGTTCTCAGACAGTTAGGCAGACTGGCCTGGTGATATTGTAGATACAATAAACCATGAGTATCAGTCTTCACATATAGAATGAGAATGTTGAGTTGAAGAGTCTTAGGTTTCTTCAAACACTGAGGTGCAAAACATTAGCAACACAATCCTTATCTAAAGGCCCAGTAAAAGCCCAGTACTGAAAAGGGTCCTAAAAAATCAGAGGACTCTGTAATCAACGTTTTCAAATAGCATTTTTTTGTCCAAAAACTATCAAACCCACTCCATACTTGTTAGAAATAGGACACATATAACACCATTTTCATCTTTATTTTTCAGAATGTAGGATACATTTTACTAACATAAAAATGCTTTTTATAAAATAGAAAAGTCCCATAATCTCATTGTCTTGCTTAACCCTCCCAGAAGCTTCCTCACCAACAGAAAAAATTCTTCACATGTCAAGACCACTGGAGACTTATCCATTTTCTACTTCTTCAACTTCATCTTTTATTATCTGTCTCAACTCCCACTTTTCAATTTAATCAGACCACCAATTGTTCCTGGATGTCACAATTTTAATTATTCTTTGTCTTTTCTGTTTTCTCTAACCACAGTGCCCTTTATGGAACTTGTTCATCCTCTAGCTGAATTCCCCAGCCCTCATTTAAAGCTTCCTCGATTTTCTCCAGTTGTTACTGTGCCTTACATACAAAAGACAAATGTTTGATGTAAGTTTGCAGAGAGGGGCTGCATATTATTTGAAGACCAGGAAATGCACCAGTGATGATGCCTAGTCAATGCTCTATTGCCTAATCAACCAGAACAATCCACAACTTTCCTTTTGCAGAGGAGCCAAACAGAGTGAACAAAAAGGCAGATGCTTGCAACGATTTGGATATAGGTTAAGTACATCTCTAAAGGGTTCCTGAGGTGGAAACTTGGTCTCTAGTGAGACAACGCTGAGAGGTAGTGAAACCTTTAAGTATATGGGGTTGGGGGATGTCCTTAGTCATTGGGGCAGCTGTACTTAGAAAGGATAAAAGTACCTTTCTTAGGATTGTTGGGCTCCTACGAGAGTTATTATAAAGACAAACCCAATCCCTGAACTGCAAGCAGCTTTCCTACCTGGTGATGTGCTCTCCGCCTCTCACACATACTCCTGCCATCGCCATGATGTCCTCACCAAGGCTAAGAAGATGCTGGCATCATGTTCTTGAATCTCCAAATCTGTGAACTATTTAAAACTATGTTAGTTATTTTGTTATGGTGAAAAAATGAGACTAAAACAATGCTCTTCCTTGCTATCTATCGCCAAATTACAATTGAAGCATAATATGTATGTGTCCCAACATACAGCAGCTAAGCATACTCAGAACTCTACATTGCAGGTGTGTGTATAATATGGGTTGTGAAAGTCTGTGACCCCTAATTCAAGTCTGAAATCCATGACAACATAAACAATGCTTTCTTCATATCACAGTACCTTGTACTCTAAACGCTCAATAAACATTTTTATTTATTTATTTTTGAGACAAGGACTCGCTCTGAAGTCCAGGCTGGTCCTGAACTCACTGTGGAGCCTGGACTGACCTGGAGCCCATGATGATCCTCCTCCCAGGTGCCAGATTAGAGGCGTGCATCACCATGCTCAGCTTATGTGGTGCTAGGGAACTGAACCCAGCGCCTTGGGCGAGCACTTTAATCGCTGTGCCCTTCCAGCTTCTCAGCGAACATTTTTAATAGGAGTCAATTTCAATGATGGATCAAATAAATGAACAATAATCTTTATGTCTGATATAAGAATAACAAGTATTGATAAGAATATAAATCAAATGATCAACATTGGTAAGAATGTCTCTGACATATCACTGTGGAAACTCTTTGGCAGCTCTCTCTGAAACTAAGCAAATATGACTCAGTAATTCCACTGCTGCACACGCACGCTAGGTGGCTCATCTAACTTGTGGCCCTCTGGTTTTTTGTCCTTATCTTCTTGAGTGCAAAGGAACTATTTTGGGCTGCATGTAAACTATATATTATACAGTAGTTATGAATTAACATTTCCATTTAAAATTTTTATAATATTACAAAAAAATAAAGAGCAACATCAGTGGCAGGCCACAAGCTGGACATGCCTGCGTGGGGAAATGGGTATATACATCTGCCAAAGAATGTCCACAAAAGCTTCATTCAAAAACTAGAAGCTCCGAGGCCCATTAACAACAGAATAAATAAACAACAGTGTAGATGAGGACTACACCACAGCAAGAGAAAGAGTAAACTGTTACTCCACAGATGAATCATACAAATACAATAAAGGAAAAATTCCCTTATTTTATAAATGAGGATTCAGAGCCCAAAGAGATTAAATTATTTAGGCAGTAGTTACTTTTATCATTAGTCACAGACCTAAGTCAATACATTTTCATTTTCCCATGCCTCAGGGCCATACAAAGTAACTGCACCATGGGCATAAATGAGAAACAGAAACAAGGCGAGGGGGCTCATAAAAAACAAAAGGAATTTTTCTCTCTGTTTTGTCCTCATTGTCCCTATGCCATTGCCTGTTTCTTTTCTTGTTTCTGACTTAATCCCATGCTAATTATTGCCCTGGTCTTCGCATACCCTTCTCCACAACTTTCCTTCCCAGCCAAACACCAGCGGTACTAGGGCAGATGTCAGAGTGCTCTTTTGATGATAGAAACCAAAAGGATAAATAAGCACAAAGCGTATTTTCCTAAAACGTTATTAATTTTTGTACTATTTACATCATATTTTATGTCCCAAAAGACTTTTAGTTGGCATATATATATATATATATATATATATGATAAACAAAAGCTGAAAAAATTAGTGTGAAGAGAAAATCAGAATTGGAAGAATAAAATGATTCTAAGGAAGAAGTCCATGACTTAGCACAGGGAGGCATTTTCTTTGCTACTTTTAAAACTTTAACATTCATGTCAGCAACTGGTTCCATAACTACCTCCCAATGGAATCCCCATTGGAGTGGATTCTGAGGTGTCAGGGCTGCGTCCAAAAATTTCTTTATAATATATGAACAAGTATTAGAGACCCTCTTATCTTAGTTTATTTAAATACAATCTTAAGATAAATGACAACCACAATGTAAACAACATAATCCTTCTGTGTGCAACAGTTCAGAAGCATCAGGACACCAGCACTAGAGTTTTTCAAGTCAATCAAGCTGCCAGATGGTGGGCCTCTACTCTGCTCACAAAATGATTCATAGAACACAACACATATTAAAGCTTGTGTATGGAAAATAAACTGTTGACAACACAGAAGCCAGGACATATGCACTTTGAATATTCTCAGATGATTGTTGTACATGTAAGTCCAACACAGACAATCAGCACCCTCAAAACCAACTAAGAAGTTAACAATGTGACTTCCTACTGCCACAAGACATAAAGAGTAGAAATGATAATGGTATCATTAATTGCTGTCTTTATCTATCACTGTTGTCTGCGGAATCACAAGTGAAACATCTTAGGTTAGCCAAATGAAAAAGAAGGTTTAGGAGTTTTGTTATAAAAGATACAATGGGACAGAAAAAGAATTTGAAGATGATAAAAACCATGAACATTACAAATCATTAAGAACTTTAGCTGGTCATCAAGGATAGGCAGTTCAGTTGTTGAGACACAGTAGGTTCAGAGTGTGACCAAGAGAGTCACCTAAGTGTTCCTTCCAGTCTGTGTCTATTTCCAAGCAATTACAACCGACTCCATCAGACCATGGATCAAACTTAAGATCTGCACATCTGATCTCTTAATTCAAAATTTGATTTGTAAATATTTATTTGCTATTATCTCATTGGTTACACTGTGAGGCTTTGTAGACAGTTAGATTGGGGTTTCAATTCCAGATCCAAAATGTGTTCGTTGTGTGATCTTAGGGAAGTTACTTAAATTCTCTTAGACTCAATTACTATGTCTGTACAAGAAATATAATGGCATTAAATTTTAAATATTACCAACAAATGATATTTATACATAATTTACTTCTAAGAATAAATTATAATTAAATATTAAAGACTATAGAAAGCACCACATAAGGGTGTTGTTAGGATTGTATGGGAGAAGTACAATCACTGTTAACATCAACCTCCTCACCATTGTATTTACTACTACCATTATAATGAATTACTGGGAAAAGCATAAAAGGAGAAATCTTTATTTTCTAAAATGAAAAATATCTCTACTCCAAAAAAACCAGACAAAAGCCATTCACATACATAATTAGTAAAGCAGTAAAAGGTAGTATTTGGTTGGACTCAAACATCTATAGATATCTCAGGCAGGGTGGGGGGGGATTTTGCTGGAAATAATGGGAAACAAGTAAAAAAAAGTCTATAAATAAAGCCTAAGAACTTATAAAGACTATAAATTTGTGGTAAATAATAAGATGCTGAAATTAAAGAATGAGTGAATGAATGAATGAATGAATGAGATGATCCAGCAGAGCAAATCCACAGACAGCTAGACAGTACAAGAAAAAAAAAAAATCAAAACACAGTGAGGTTCACTTGTGTGAGCTCAGGGTCGAAAAGTAGTTGAGGGCTGGAGGAATGGCTCAGCGGTTAAAGCACTTGAGCAAGCACTCAGCCAAGCGCGAAGTACCCAAGTTCTATTCCCCAGCACCACATAAGCTGGGTGTGGTGGCACACGTCTGTAATCCCAGCACTCAGGAGGCTGAGACAGGAGGATTGCCATGAGTCCAAGGCCAGCCTGGGCTCTGAAGTGAATTCAGGACCAGCCTGGACCACAGAGCGAGACCCTGTCTCAAAAAAAAAAAAGAAAGAAAGAAAGAAAAGAAAAGAAAAGAAAAGAAAAGTCATTGAACCTTTCGAAGAACAGACTTCAAATTCGTATCAGAATGTATTACGTAACCTTTGTGGTACATATCATGGTTATGTTTAAAAGCTTATACAGGGTTGGGGGCATAGCTCAGTGATTAGAGCACTTGTCTAGAAAGGGGAGGCCCTGAGTTTAATGCCTCAATAGCTGGGCATGGTGGCACATGCCTGTAATCCCAGTAATCAGGAGGCTGAGACAGAAGGATTGCTGTGAGTTTGAGGCCAGCCTGGGCAACATGGCAAGTTCAGGATCAACTTGGACTACACAGTGAGACCCTATCTCTAAAATAAATAAATAGATAAATAAATACACGCATGCATACATACAAGCTTGCATATGGTCAATATAACTCGCTAATTTTAGGATGTGGATTTGGTCATTCTTAACTAATCTTTTTGATGCCATAAGAATGTCCTACGGGAAAAAGAAAATCTGAGTAGAGTTGTAGATCCACAACGGAGATTCGAACTCAAGGTCCTTTATGTTCCACAGCAGGCAAAACCAGCTAAACTGCATTTCCACGCTTTCAGACAATTTATGTCATCACTTCATTCAGCTCTGAAATAAGGGAAATCCCACTGGTGACATTCAGATGAAAATAATTTCTTGAGACTCTTAATATTTAAAGTAGCCTTATGTATCATTTCCTGGAAGGCCTCAGATGCACAGAAATCTCCTAGCAAGTGGCAGTCTTACTTATTTAACCAGCTGAGGCAAACCAACAAGTTTTTGAAAAATAACAAAACCTAGAAATTACTTCTTCCTGGAGCAGTAGGGAATCGTCTTGCCATCTTCACTGAGTAATCAGCTGAAAGTGGAATTTCTAAGGAAATGCTGACCCTAACCAAGGCATGCAGAAATCAACATCATGGGGAGCTCTGGGGCCCACAGGGCAGGCTGTCTCTACCCTGCTGAGATCAAGGGAAAGAAAACACTTCATCTGAGGAGCCTGCACACCTCCCAGTCCCTCTTATCTGCCCTCTTCTCAGAGCTCTGCTGCAGTTCCCACTGCACAAGTCAATCCCTGGCTAATTGTTCTCTTAGCAGCTAAGAGTAAAGGCTGAGGACAGCAGCAATAATATTAGTGACACTTGCGAATGCTTATTATGAGCCAAGCACTATGACAAGTGCTTTGTTCTATACTGAAACATTTAATTTTCACATAATGCTAGGAAATAGGTACTAATGATGAGAATGTCACAGATGCAGTAGCCAAGGCACATCCCTAGAGACCCAGCTACACCAGGTAGAGACAAAAATCAGGGGTTACAATTGAGCTTCCTGCTAGAACTCACATCCTTTACCACTTCTTGAAAAACTGAGATGGCCTAATTAATGTCCATTTGCTCCAGAGCTCAGAACCATCTCAGGTTTCTGACTGGACCCAGCATGGATCAAAGGGGAGGGAGAGGAAGACAGACAGGAAAGCTCTGAGGAGAGAAAAATAGAATTGATTTGACAAGCAATTCTGTAGTGCAATTTGTATACTTGCTAACTACAGTCTTTCTTTCCTTAATTTTTTTATAAGAACAGAACAAATTTTAATGGGAACTGGTCAAAAAAAAAGGTCTAGAGAGCAAGTAAATTGTCATCTGTAGATTACTGCACAAATATAAGGCATTTGAAACTGTAAGGAATTCAGTAAATGCAATTCCTCACAGACTAATTCACAGTGAGTCTGCAAAGGGCTTGCCCAGGGCGTTAACTCTTTGCAGCTTCTTGCAAAGTTTCTGCACCTCCATGTGCCTGCTACTAAGGATCTATTTGGAGAATGAACAGAAAGACAATTCGGGATGCAGGTGGGTAAATGCTCTCTGGATCACTTCTTACATGCCTTACGTAGGAGCTAGGATACAAGAAGAACTGAAATAGCTTCCCTACCCTTGGAGAGCTTATTGTGTAATGCAGGAATCTAAGAATTTTTTCTGGAAATAACCCGTTAACAAATACATCAGGCTTGATAGGCTACAGTACTCTAACCCAGCTACTCATCACTACTGCAGTAGAAGAAAAGCAACCATAGATTACATGTGAAAGACCGGATGTGGCTGCAAGTCAATAAAGCTTTATTGGAAAATAAGATAGGCAGTGTAATGGACTTGGCCAAAAGGTCATAAGTTTGCAAATTCTTGTTCTAGGAGACATCTCAAGAATGGCTTGTGGGACAGAAAAATTAAATCTCTGTGTGGCTTCATGTTTTGATCAGTTGTCTTTATCCTTGAACAACTTTCACTTAGGCATCAAATCTTTGAGTCTCATTTTGTTCTTTGGAAGTACTGTGGTTGCCACTCCATGGTCTTTTAGCAATAATTACTGCTGGAAGAAATCTGTAGCCAGTTGGTTTCTTCCCTCTTATAAGGTACTTCTAGGGAGTTCTTTATCTTTGAAGTCCACGAAATTTATTTGGATATGTCTTAGTCCTTCCTATATCAAAGGCTTTTTCTTTCCACAGCAGATTTAAGCTCATTTACAAATACTGATATAACAAGTATGCTATCATATTATTTTATATTATGCTTGCTTTCTTTAGTTTTAAAACCTTTCTCAACCTCTATCATCTCTTGCTTTATGTTTTGTGTTTCCTCTAACCTTTAGCAGTATATATAACTTTGCTCAAGTGGTGACATTTATTACTATCATATACAGTATCTCTATTTCTTACAATAAATAAAAATGAATCTAATACTCTCTCCCCTTCTTTCATTTCCATTGTCAAATCTTAGTCAATATTATTTTATAGGCACTTTTATAATGTTCATTTATGTAACAGTTTAACATTTACTATTGAATATTTTCTTTCACAAATTACGCTGAGCTCATATTTGATCTCTTACTATATTTTTGTCATCTGCTGGGAATTGAGAACCTGAAATGTGTATGTTGAAGCCTAAGTACCCAATGAGATGGTTTGGAGAGTAGACCCTTTGGGAGATAACTAGGTGACGAAGGTGGAGCCCTGAAGAATCGGGATTAGTGCCCACATAAGAAAAGATAGGAGATAGATGTCTCTCTCTCTTACCATATGAGAATAGAATGAGAAAATGTCTATTTGCAAAACACAAAGTGGGCCCTGATCAGACATTAAACTCCCCAGTGCCTTGTTTTTAATCCTCCTCCAGAACTGTTATCAATAAATCTCATTTATGTATTCATTCTGTGATAATCTGTGACAGTGACCCAAACTGACTAAGACTTTATCTTTCTTTAAGTTCTTACATTTCTGCTTTAGGTGACAGAATAATAAAATTTTTAAATTTTTAAAAGAAATTTTGATTATGATGTTGATCTGTTTGCTAGCCACACTTCTGGACAGATAGTTTGCTCTGCCAACTCGTTCATATTGTTTTTCATCACTTTTTTCTAGCTTGTTGCTTGTAGCATTTCTGTGCTATACATGTTTCACTCCTCACAGTTTAAGTAGTTCTCTGTATCAATTACATTTAGGAAGTCTGGGGTGCACAAGTGCCCTTGATGATTGTTTGGTTTTGAATGTGTGCGTTTGCCTGTTCCTTCCTTTTCCCCCGAGTAATGGAGATGGACAACTGCTAAGGTTTGCAAAACGAAGATATTTTCCTCTTCCAATGATGCAAAACACCCTGCTTTTTTTGCAAAAGTGACTTACCTACATAGGTCTTTCTTTAACCTCTTCTTTGTTTCTTGAGAGAATACAGGCATGATGAGTTCCATCAGCCACCAGATTTAGGGTTTTTATCCAGCTGAGGCCATGCTTCCGCTTTGCACAGGCGATTTGTTTCCAGCTTCCTCGCTGTAGCATTTCTCCCTGCTTCCTGTGCACCCGTCTCTCTGACTCCAGCAGGTTTTGGCAGCCCTTCTACCCATTTATACTTTGGACTCTGTGCCATCTTTGAGTTTTGCTGAAAATGATGTTTTCACTTTCCTTTTTCTTTTAGAGAATTACTAGGAAGCCATTAGAAATGTTGTCTTATCACATTCAAGGCAGAAATCTCCCTTTGTGTGAGCGTCCACTACTCAAAAATGTGAACATGCTTGAAACTGCACAACAAATGGAAGTGACTCGGGCTGACCAAGGTAAGGACTTAAAATCCAGAAGCTCAAACAACAATTTCATGTCACTAGTTACCAAGTACCTGATTACCTAAGGGTGACCAACATCCTCTGGGGGATAGCAAGAGTGCAGAGCGCAACCAACCCATTGCCCCAAGCCAATCTATAGTAGCCCCTGTCAAGCCCACATGAGTTCTTCAAGAGGAAGGTAGGTGTGAACACAGGAACAAAACTGGGGAAAAC
Organism: Ctenodactylus gundi; assembly: GCA_004027205.1. Lineage (NCBI taxonomy): Eukaryota > Metazoa > Chordata > Mammalia > Rodentia > Ctenodactylidae > Ctenodactylus > Ctenodactylus gundi. The sequence goes on along the minus strand of PVKB01000517.1, from coordinate 548,376 downwards.
AGGAGTCTTCTGTGGAAAAAGATACTGCCCACTGCCAACCTTAAGTGTAGAACAAGATCTTTCTTATTCTCATTACCATATCAGAATGAGTTTGCAGAATCTATTGAGGTTAAAATAAATGTTTTTCTCTCATGTGCTTTATTATTTTATTGCATTACTTGTAATTTAATGTATTTCCAGGTATATACTTAATTTTGCTGGATGCATACATGTGATTATTTTCTTTACTACAGTGTCATTGTCCCCCTTCTCGATAGTTGCTTTTCTGTCTCGCAAAGTGACATCCCACAGCAGTCCTACCCTCTTCTTCTGCTCATCTCTACTTACCAAAATCTTTGGGTTTTTTGTTTTGTTTTCTTTTTATCCACATACTTCGTACACAGACACAGGTGCACACTGCTTTTTCTTATCATGCCACACAAACAAGATTATATTTACCATTCTTGCATGTATCTCGCAGAAAAACGCAACGTTGCCCCATGTTAATTCCTTAAACTCATCTTGCATAGCCTCAGTCACCTCTTTTGCTATCCACACAAGATTTCATGGTATCTGCAAATACCACAATTTACTCAGTCATTTCACTGTTGATGAACATCCATATATTTTCTTATATTTTGCCCTCACACATTATGTTGCAAAAAACACATTTTAGCATGTGTTCTATGCATTGGTGCTTTTGTTTCTGTAGGATAAATTCCTACAATTTGTGGTTGCTGGTTCCCAGGGAATATATTTTTTCATCTTAATAGAAACTACTAAATTGCTTTCTGAAAAGGCAGAAACACCTCATATTTCTACCAGCAATGTATGAAAATTCCTTTTTCTCCACATGCCCTCAATAAATATTTAAATCAGTTAGCTCTGATTTATATTATTTTCCTTATCAATCTTGAGATAATTTCCTCCTTCTTACAAAACAGTGCTATGAAAGACATGGGCAGAGAGAGATTTAGAAGAAAAAGGGCCAGTGTAACAAGGTCTCTCATATAGAGCCTGGGGAACATTTATCAGTAAATCCGTTTCCAGAAATCTACTATATGTGCAAAAACTGTACAAGGCATTGGTCAAATTGTAAAATACATAATTATGCCCTCTAGAAGTATATAGTCTACATGCAAGAGAATAAATCTAACATGGTTTCTCTGCTTAGGAACATATAGACTATATTTTCTATTCATGTATGACTCTTTGAATCCTCAGTTTTCTCATCTATAAACTGGTTTTGATTATTCTGCATGCACTCTGCAATTTTTCCTGTAATTTACAAGGTCATTTATGTAAGCCACTTAGCAGTGCTAAGCACAAAGCAAACCTCTGCTAAATGTTAGGTGGTATTACTACTATTAAAAGTTTAGGTATTAGAACAAGTGAATGATAAAAATACACAAACAGATTGAAGTCAGCATGGAGAAGGCCTTGAACATAAGGATGAATGATTGCATCTTGAAAGATAGTGATACAGTGAGACTGATGTTTTAGGAAGATTTCTGGGTCAGGCATTTATCAAGGGATACATGTAGGAGGGAGAGACCAATAGCAACTGTCTGCTAGTGAGATGCATATCCCACAAGCAAATGCATCTGAAATACGTTCTTTAATGGCACAGCATTGACATTGACCAAATGAAAGAGGAGACCTAGTTGCTGGAATGGATGCTGGCTGTCAACAAGCCATATCGCTATCCCAGTGCATACAAACAGAAGAATATCTTCTCAAAATGGCTTAAATATTAGTGGTTTAATGTTCCCATGAAAAAAATTCTGAAGGAACATGACCCTACAGTTGACTAATTGATATCCTGGGAGCAGTGCTCAAGTTCTCATGGAATCCAATGGAAAGAACTTTGGTGTCCTTAGCCCTCGAGCAGGACAACACTGTCTCTAGCTGGCCATGACAGAGTCACATGTCCACACTGTTAGGTAGACTAATCACAAGGAGAAATGAGATAAGACAACGCACTTTGATTAAAGATGACCCATATTGTAGGGAACACTAACAGAAAGTATTTGAACAGAACTGGAGCTGTGTTACCAAAAATGATAGGAGAATGGCACTGGGAAGGCTCCAACAGTCTTGTACAGAAAACACGTCTCTAATAACCTGGGTATGAAGCAGAAATAACATCTACCAGTGTGGATAGCCATAAAAATCTTCATATAACTCCTGGACTAGATTCACTACCCTTTGAATTTTGAATCTTTCATCTTCCTTTTCAAAACTGAGAAGTTTTAGCATTCAATTCTGTGATTAACCTACCATAAATCTGATCTGCATATTTCTTACATAAAATGGGCTTAATACATCTTAATTGCACACAATAGAAATAACATTTTTCATAATGAGTGGGTATTCACACTGCCCTTTCCCTTCATTTATCTAGTGTTCAGACATATGTCAGAAAAATTTAAGAATAGATCTGCCACAAAACAGCCCTTGATTACATGTCTGAACTACCCCTCTATACAACTGTGTTGAGATACCTAACACAAGCAGGGGATGGTCATTTTAAAGTCATTTATTAATATCCAGACAATCTGTGTGGGCAAGACAGGTGATGATCGATTGATAGCTCAGGCCACAAAGGTTTTTTTGAAGACAGAATCTTGAGTACATTCACATTGTGTTTAAATGTCTGATGAGAAGAGTTGCCTTGTCAGCTCTCTCTGACAGCTGAGAGTTACTTCAGGCAGGCCTTTGACTCAGCCTGGGACCTCAGCTGCCATGTTGCTTACTTAACCTTTCTGAAATCTCAGGGGTTTGCACAGTTCACTGAGACTATCTCCCAGAGGTGACACCCTTCCATGGAGGTCACACGGAGAGAATTTCCTGTGGGCTGGGCCTGTCACACATTTCACTGCAGACCAGCAACCAGCAAAGACTAAGTGTTTAGGAAGGGGGCTGTCACCACTCTGAGGCATGTCAGTCAACATGGACTGGGGCCCAGCTGTTACTGCTGCCCGTGGTGTGTGAGAGGGGCACAAGGTGATGGAGTTTGCCTTCAGCTGGTGCTCTCTTATCTTCGTTGGCATGGAAATAAATTGGTTTCACTTTTTATTTCTTTCTTTGAAAGTCCTCTAAATTCTACCCAGCTAATGGAGTCAGTTCCTTTGGCCACCCAATCCTAGTCCATTAACTCCTGCTCTACATTGCATCCTAACCTCCTGCCCCTTTTCAAGCCAAGCGATCATTCATGTTCAGTTTGTCTTGTAGGAGGCAGTACCCAAAGGTGTCTGATCATGTCTGTTGAGAGGGAGATTCAGTGAGAGGGCATCGGCCAGTTCAGCATCCTTCCGAGATTGTCCATTTGTCAATCTTGGCCTTGTTACATCATCAGGCCAACAGCCAGGAAGACAGGCCATGAGTAAGAAGCCACCTTTTGGCCATCAGTGATAATGAAAGCTGAAGAAGTGGGGGGTGTTGGTGAGATCCATTCTTAAAAATAAATGCTAAACACCGTCCACCAGAGAAGAAAAAAGTAGCAGCTGTAGGTCTCAGCTTCCATCTAACTCAATAGGTAGGCACTGTATGAAAAAAGGCTTGAAGTTTTTTGGTGCACTCCGTCAATGTCATATTTTCCCTGTGTTGTTATTTTATCTGTTTTCACACACTATTAACAGAAAAGTCTAACATGGAAGGCATGTGTGGCCCAGAAAAAAATGGAGGAAGAAGGCAAAGCAAAAGGACTGAGTCATGTTCAAAACTGGTTGCAGAGGGAACAGAAACCAAAGAACAGAGTGGCAGCAGCTATAGAGAGAGGGGAAGTTAAAGTGATGGGCCAGATAGAGTTTTTGAGAGAGAAAAGGCAAGTAGAGAAAGAGGCCTGTGGTCTCAGACAGATCTACAGGGGTCATAACACAGCCACAACTCTGGCGAGCATTATGTCAGTAGGAGCCATTTGTTTTTTAAATTGAGATCCGCACATTCAAATGTCCTCTGTGGCTATTAAGCACTTGCAAAGTGGCTAGCTGAAATTAAGATACACGCTGGATTTTGAAGACTTCATATGATAAGGTAAAAACGGGTTATTAGATGTTTATTAGTTATTTTTATGTTACATGTTGAAATAATAGTTCTAATACATTGGTTAAATAAAATGTTATTAAAATTAATCTCACTTTCTTCTTACCACCTGTAATATGGCTCACATTTTATATGCATGAACACTAAAGGTCCATATGAGGAGACACAGAAGTTCCGAACTCTGAGAAGTTGACTGTGAGGAAGCTGTGCCTTCCTCCTCTGAACCCTTGAGCGTCATGCATCTCTGGGAAGGACTCAAATCAACCTAGATGGAACAGTGACAGAGAATTTTGGCCCTGATGCTGAGAAGCAGACTGGAAAACAAGCGTGACTTTCATGTGGTGTATTTATGTCTTCCTTTTGACAAAACAGAACTGGAAATAGGAAGCTGGAAAGCGTGTCAATTCCTTTCTCTGCCCCAACTGTTTTTGCTTTGTTTTAGCTCTCTTCAAAGTGGAAATTCTCATCTTCTTCCTGTTGACCCAGACATAGGCCAGGCAGTCTATGGAAATGAGCCCGCCACAGGAGGTGCTGAGTGTCTTTTCTTTTGTATTGAGACACCAAGTTCACAATCACTGCATTACTCATTGTCGGGAAGTAATTTGGATATCCTGGAAACAAACTTTGTTCTACTTACTCCAGGACTGAGGCTTTTATTTATCCCTTTGAGTCATGAGGGGAATTTGCAGAACATTTTGTGAATTGTAGTTGCATGGTAGGTTTTGATTTTTTAAAAAGCTTTTTTTTTAGTTTTATTTTTTTCTTTTCAAAAGAAATTCATTCATCTGCTTAACAAAAGTGAGTGATTCATGCAATGTACAAGCACTTTGCCAGATACATCACCCTTAATGATCTCGTATCAACTGGATGAGACAAATTTGTTTAAAAAAAAAAAAACTTACTGGTACCATGAAAAACACCTGTACAGAATACAAAGTCCTATAATTAAAGGAAAAGTCAGTTTTTCCTCCAAGAATCAGGAACATTTTTAAGTGCCTCTGAGTTCAGAGCCTTCACCTCCTTCTTCTTCTTCAATATGCATCTACTCTAAGTTCCAGCTCCAAATTAGTGAATCTGGATGTCTCCAGACATTTCCTCTTGGGTGCCTCAGAGTGTCAACTTCTCACATACAGGCTGGAGATTTAGCTCAGTAACAGTTTATTCTCTTCACATACACAAAGTCTTGGGTTCAGTCCCTAACACTGAAAAAAAAAAAAGCACCCTTTTCTATCATCTCCAAAGTGCCCTCAGTTCCACAGGTCAGTAATGGCACCACTGCCCACTCAGTTCTAAAGTATAAGCTGAAGACCATCTCCTTATTCCCTTTCCTCCACACCAATCCTGCCAATCCACCTGCTAACCTTGCCAATGCTGAGCCACCAGTGTCCTCACCTGGGATAATGCAACTGTCCCCTGCATGGGTTCTACATTAGTTAGGGTACTTAGAAAAACAAAATTAACAGGAAAAAAATATATACATATAAGGAGATTTATTAAATGGCTTACAAAGTCCTAAAACAGAATCCAAAATGGCTACCCACATGAGCCATAGCAGGAGAGTCCAGACTGCAAAGATACCAGTCAGAGATTGGAAGTCTGACTTCCCTGTGGAACAGCTGGCACAAGCCTGTGCCTCATGTCAATGTCCAAAGGTGATGGCAAAGACTTGAAGATTTGGGTGACTCTGGCTGGAGACTGGTACCCAGAACCAGTAGAAAGAGATATATTGGCCATTCGAGTTGATACAATACCTTAAACAGTCACAAACTCCATTCCTCTTCTCCTTTCACTCATTCTAATGAGTGGCACACATGAACTTTTACAGACAAATCAGATCATGGCACTTCCTGCTTGTTATCTTTCAAAGGACGCTCATTGAACATAAAAGAAAATTCAAAACTTCCATTAGAATCTGCAAAGGTTTCTAACACAGGATACAGAAAGCTCTAACTAATAAAGAAGAATATTAGATAAACTGGATTAACTGCAAGTTAATGACTTGTTTATTATCAAAGAAAAGTGAAAGGGAAACCTATACAATTAGAAAGGATATTTGCAAAACATACATCTGATGAAGAGGTTGTTGCTAGAATGGAAAAGAATTTGAATGAATCATGAAAAAGAGAAACTACTGAAGAGATAAAGGAGCCAGATACTTGAATAAATGCTTGACAAAAGAGAATATCCATGTGGCCAGCATGCACACAAAAAGACGCTCGGCTCTGCTAGCTGTCAGGGACTATTTAAGCCACACTGCAATGCCACCACATCCATCAGGATGACCAAAATGAAAAAGGCAGATGGAATAATATCATGGTTGGAGGCACTGTGGAGCAATTAAAATGCTCACGCACTGCTAGGAAGAGCGCAAATTGGTACTAAATGGCTTAAAAATTATTTGGCATTATCTGTTAAAGCTTTTTATATGTTCAGTCTCTATTATCTTATCTTTCCTTTAAATATCTACCCAAAATATATGCACACATACATACATTAAAAGATAGGTATAGGATTGTTCTTGGCAGCACTATTATAAATTTAATCACAGGAAAAATATGGTTGAATTTCAAGATCACATTGCAGAACAAAAGAATACAAAAGTAGCAATTCTATGATTTGTTTATCATACGTATAAAAATCACCAAAATTAAGAAAGCTGTGAGGAATCAAGTTAGTCACACATAACCCTGGGTGGGAGTGGGCTCATCGTGACTGGGAGGGAACGCGCAAGTAATTGTGCTTTTGTTGTGTGTGTTTCTTTCCAGATTTGAGTGTTAATATATAAGTGTGTTGAATATGAGAACATTTACAAAAATATGCTTGTGGCTTTTATACGTCTGCATCTTAAAACTTAAGTAAATGTCTTTTTAAAAAGAAAGAGGGAAAGATAATCCAGACTTCCAACTACAGCCTACAACCTCTCAACTTCCCCCTGCATCCCTTCTTCCCTGGCACCCCTACCACACTGCTCTCTCTGCTGCAGTCCAATGATGTTTTCAGCTTCTCAAATACATGAAATTCCTTGTCACCTCGGTGCCCTTGCTTATATTGTTCCCTCATTCTGAATTTTCTCCCTTTTACTGTCACTTGGCTCCTCCACTTCACATATGAGCTTGGATTCCGCTTCCTCTTGATTGCAACATTCAAACAGATTTCTAGGTGTCATTCTCTATCCCCAGTCTTTGTCGTCTTCTTCCAGAAGCACCTGTCACTTGCATTGTTTTACTTGTCTCCGCAGTTTTGGGAGATGTTCTTTTTTGGCTACAATGCCAACTTCATGGAGATGCAGATCACATCCACTTTGTTCAACGTAATACCTCAAAACTAGGACAACAGCTCATTCCATCCATCTGCTCAGGACTCCTCCAATTTTTTTTTTTTAGTATTTCTCTTTTTTCCCCATTTTATTGATATGTACAAAGACCTGCCTCCTGGGTAACCAACCACTCGGTCCTGGCCAAAATGAGACATCTGTCACTTTAGTCCAAGTACAGCTAGCTGCCACTATGTGGTAAACACTGAATATATGTTAAACAAATGAACAATTTTTAAAGAAATGTGTTGTTCAAGAGGGAAAGAAATAATGCAGAACTATAATACTTGTTTTTCAATCCTGATATACAAAGAAAGGAAAAGAGGCCAGGACTGAGAGCCTCTGCTCCCAACAGGGCCTTCGTAACATGTTTGCTATATACTTGATTATACAGTGGTGCAATTTTCTAATGTGTCGCTGGGTTTCAGAGTCTGTTTGTGTTGATTTGTAACACTTTCCCAAGACTTCTCTTCCATCAGGGAAAGGAACCTGCTGAAAGACAAGGTAATAGGCACTGCCTGCAAACACTCCGGTCAAAACATTTCATTTAAATGATTGCGCTGTGCTGGCATCCTCAGGAAATGGAAGCCCTTCAAAGAATTCATTATTATTCTGTCAGGTAGAGTAACTTTTCAGCCTCCACAAACACTGGGGACAATTTTCATTTCCTTCTAGGGTGTCCCTTTTGGAGTAGAGTTCCCTCAGCAGGTGAAAGCAACAGTTTCTAAAATTGAAATGCTGACCTAAGTCTTCCCCTCTGCAGCTTTCACCGAAGGCTTTGTTATAACCTCCCATTAGAGTAACTGCTTCTTGACCTGAAATTCTCCACTACTCGTGCTTATGAAAGAAATCAGCAAGCCAAGTTCAACTGAAATGCAAGGGTCTGAATATTTTCATAACAGGGAGGTACAAGTCAACCCAAGGGGAAATGCCAGGGCAGCTAAAGCTTGGACTACTCCTCATGTCCTGTGTCTCCAAACATATCTCTAAATTTGTGATGCTTGATAATCTCAACTCAGCTTTATCAAAGAAAGTATTTACAAAGAGGCACAGCATATTACATCATTATTATTTCCAATTCTTCCTTTTTGCCAGTTTGTTTTTCCAGATTTTGCAGTTTCTCCAATTAAATGCTGAGTGCATTTCTCTGGGCTCTGATGCTGGATGATCATATGTTGGTCTTAATTGGCACAGGAAAAGTTTGACAAAAGTCAGCATCATCTTAGGATAAAAGTCCTAAAAAATTAGGTTTGGAAGAAAAACACCTCAACACAATAAAAGCTACATACGACAAACCCACAGCCACTGTCACATTAAATGGGGTAAAAGCTGAAAGTGTTCCCTCTAATATCTGTAACAAAATAAGGAATTCCACTCTAGCCACACTTACTTAAGGTAATACTGCAAGTCTTAACCACTGCAATTATACAAGAAGAAAAATACAGGTATCTAAAGTGAAAAGAAAGAAGTCAGATTATGCCTGTTTACAAATGGCATGATTTTTTATTTATATCCTAGAGATTCCATTAAAGAATTGTTTGGATGGATAAACAAATTCAGGAAAGTTTCAGGACCCCAAATCAGCCTATAAGAAACAGTACCATTATTATATATCAACAATTTGCTAAAAAGGAAATAAAACCAGCCTGGGCTACAGAGTAAGACCCTGTCTCAAAAAAAGGGGACGAGGGGGGTGATAAAGAAAGCAATCCCATTTACAATAGCAATAGAGAATAAGGTATCTAAGAATAGAGTTAGTCAAACATCTCCACGATCAAAATTATAAAATGTTGACAAAAGAATTGAAGAGGACACACACACACACACACACACACACACACACACACACACACACATCTCCTGCTCATGGATGAGAAAAACTAATAACACTGGCATGTTCATGGTACTCAATGTAATTCTTAGCAAAATACTAATGGCAGTCATCACAGAACTAGATAACTATAATTCATATGAACCACAAATAACCCCTCAATAGCCAAAACAGATCTGAGCAAAAATAACAAATCTGCAGGCATCACAGCACATGATTATAAATGGGAATACAAGCAAGCTGGAGTAAGCCATGGTGCTAGAATACAAAAACATAAGGCAGCAGCGATGCATTCATGGGACCATTACCTGGCACCGAGTGGTTGTATCTGCTCTCCACTTGGGGACAAGGTGTAGGCTATCTAACGTTTTCAGTCCTGAAAATTTGCTGAAGGGCACTTTAGGTAATATCTATACAACCTAATTGTTATTTTGGATAACAATTTGGTTTGGATCCGGAATGTTCCCCCAAATACCTCATGTTGGGAAGGTGTTACAGTTGTGGGGTTGTTCCACTGATTTCCTGTGTTGTTAGTAGGTGGGGCTGGTTGGAAAGGTGGGATCACCCGGACATGACCTGGAAGGGAATACCTGGCTCCACCCTTCATTTCTCACCCAGCTTCCTGTTTGCCATACAGTAAACATCTTTTCTTTTGCTAGGTAGCAGCATGTGCTTCCACTGCTCCCAGCCACCCATAAATGGACTGAAACCTTCTGAAAGTGGGAGTTAAAATAACTCTCCTTTAAGTTGTGGGTGTGAGAAAGTGGTTGTATCCAGACGCTGGGAATTTGCTTCTCTTCAGGTAAGAAGAGGTAGCTGACAGGGCCAATTTGTACAATGTTCAAACAGCAGGAACTCGGGACTTCTTTTTAGTGTAGTTCTCTTTTTAAAGCAGATCATAATATATGTTACCATGCGTTCACCAGTCTCAAAGTGTATAATGGATAATTTTTGATAAACCTATAGTTACATAATTATCATCCAAACTGATGTAAAAATGTTTTTATCACTCAATTAAGATCACTTTTAAATATTTGCGGTCATTCCTATGGTTCACCTTTCCAGCACCAGCAACCACTAACCTACTTTCTGTCTCTATTAACTGCCTAATTTTCGACGTGTTTTACATAGAATACTACAGTGATCTTTGCGATGCAGATTGAAATCTGCTAATCTTCTTTCCCTTAGCATAAATTTGAGGTTCTAACTCTACTTCTGGGTTGATGCATTTGTAATTTTAGTTTCTCAAGCAAAAGAAAGGTTGTTGCCTGCAAGAAATGGAAATAACACTGAGATAAAAGTGAGGTTTTCTGGGGTTTATTTTCCACTTCCCACATCCTTTATCACAATGGCATGCAAAGAATCAAACCCTCGGTCTGCAGAGGAAGCACTATAAGTCACCATTATTCTACTAGCTACTTCCCTGATGAGGACTTTGATAGTTCTCTAAGTCCCGTTTTCCTCCCCATCTCTGTCTCTCCTCCTTTCCTCTCTCTCAATCTCTCTCTCTCTCTCTCTCTCTCTCTCTCTCTCTCTCAGTCTTTATCTCTCTTTCTGTGTTTACGTTATGCATAATTTCCAATTAGCCAACTGAGAACTGAGGACTCTTGAACTTTGCAGTAGGACAGGATCTTATCAAAGAGTGCCTTCCTGACAAAGACCAGAAAAACAGTCTAGCTACAGCAAAGACTATAAAATTCGACCATTCAAGTACCAATTTCTAAAATAAATGCCTATAGAAACGAAACAACTGATTTTAATGTGCTCATTTTTAAAACCTTTAAGTATGTCATTTGAACAATTCCAGAAAGGAAAATACTTTTTTTTTAACAATTGCTTAGTATTTCCACTGGTGAAACTGGATCGTTAAATCAGCTCCTGATTTAAGAGAATATTTTTAGAACAACAGTTCTTTATTTAAAAAGGAGAAAGGAGTAAAAGCTCCCACTATGGGAGGAGAGTGATGAGTGGGTTGTCCCCCTGATTTAAGAAGTTTCTGCTGTACCTTTTTGGTAAAATCAGAAGAAAATCTTAAGCCACACACAGAATGGAACTTTCAGTTTGTAATAAGCGAAGAGAAACTAAGAATCATAAGCAATCGATTACCAGCTCTGTCCCCAATCTAGGAACCACATCTATACTTTTACCTCTACCCTCTTGCCCAAGGGGCAGTTGCAAAATTGCAGGGCTACTTCAGACTCCAGGCAAAAGGGCACTGTCCATCCTGCAGTGGTACAAGAAGGGCTCCTATGACATCACTACAGTCATCTGAGAGGCGATGCTATGCAAATACTCCCATACAGAGTGAGACACCACCATGCCAAACCTCTTGTAATTTTGTAACCAGTGCCAAGAAGAAGTGATCTGGTCATGCTGTGTCAGAAAGCTTTAATCTGAAACAATCTGGACAGAGAGGGTAGGCAAGGTCTAAAGTAAACAGAATTGAACTGCAAAGAAAAAGGGAAGACAGCAACCTGTAGACAGTAATAAATCCTGCAATTCGAAGCTCAGAAATACTGGGCAGGAGAAAAGGATGGAACACACAACTAGCAAATCCTATGAATCCACCAGGCTCACATCGCAGAAAACAGGGCTGCAGGCAGCACAAAGAGCCTCTGTCTTAAGAGTCAGACAGTCGTTTATTTCTCTATTTCCACAGCCTCAGGCTTTCAGGGAAAACAAGGATTGCCCACATTTTTTAAAATGTGCATCTTTTCAGGAAAGGGTTGAGTTGACTAATTTCTCTTTCTCCCTCCCTTTGATCCATGGGGTGTTATCACTGTCTATATATTTCCTGGTTTGATTTGTTCCCTTTTTACAAATCAAACGTGGCAAAATTCAAACAGCATAAAATTTACCACTTTAACCCTTCTTAAGTATAGGGCACTAGTGATAAGGACGTTCACATCATTGTGCAACCAGTGTCCAGAACTTTTGTCACCTTCCAACCTGAAGCTGCACTTAGCGACAGCTCTGTGTTCCCTCCAAGCCCTGGCAATTACCCTTCAGCCTTTTGGGTCTGTAATTTGACTACTCTGGATACCTCAAATGACATAGTGTTTGGCCTTTAGTGACTGCTTACTTCACTCACCACAATGTCCTCAGGGTTCATCTGTGTTGTAGAATGAGTAGAATTTGCTTCCTTTTTCAAACTGAATAGTATTCCACTGCATGTGTTAACCTCCTGGTTTCTAGCCATTTTCCTGACAATAGATGCTTGAATCACTTTCATATTTTGCCTATTGTGAATAATTCTGCTATGAACAAGGGTGTGTGAATGCTTTCCACACTCTCCTGTTTTCTATTTTTGAGATATATAATCAGAACTAAATCTGCTGGATCACACAGTAATTCCAGGTGTGTGTGTGTGTGTGTGTGTGTGTGTGTGTGTGTGTGTGTGTGTGTGTGGTGTGTGTGAAGGGCTTATATATTGTTTGCCACAGTGACTGCTACACTTTGTGTTCCCAATGGTGACACACAAGTGTTTTCACTTCCTCACACTCTCATCAACACTGGTTATTTTCTTGATACTCTCCACCACAATTACAGTGATGACATTATTCTTATATTACCTTTCATTTTCTATTCCCCTTCCCATAAGCAATCATTTTAATGTTTTTATGACCCTATATTACAACTATGTACTGTTATTTGTTCTGCAAACCTTTCTAATTACATGCAGACAGGTTATATTTATTACATAATTTGTTCTATTTCTTTCAATTTCTACTAAGTACTAGCCTTTTACTTTTCATATATATATAATATATATTCATATATATAATATATATATTCATATATATTATATATGTGACACGTACTGGTTACACTGAGGTTGAATATTTTGTGCACATATATATATGGCATCAATATTACAATCCTTTCCCCTCCCCATTTTTGGCCCTCCAGCTCCCTCCCTCTTCTCTCCCCCCATTCCACTATCACACCCATTTGGTTCTATAAAATGCCTGTATTCTGGGTTTGATAGTCATGCTGTATATAACCTCCTGAGTTTGATTCACTTTACTAAGCAGGATGGCCTCAAGTTGCATCCATTTATCTGTAAAAGACTCAACTTTATCTGTCTTTATGGCACAGTAGTACTCTATTTGTGTACATATACCACAATTTTATATACATTTTTCTGTTGATGAATATTTTGACATCTTCCACAATGTAGTTATTGTTAGTTGTGCTGCTCAATCTCTCTCTTTCTCTCTGTGTGTGTATACACACATACATACATATATATATTTGCTTTGAACTCTTATGGAAAGATACCCAGAAGACGATTGCTGGATTAAATAGAATGTGTATTTTTATCCTTTTGAGGAATCTTCACACTGCTTTCCATAGTGGTTGTACCACTTTACAGTCCCACAAACAATGTAAAAGTGCTCCTTTCCCTCCACAACTCTGTCAGCATGGATTGCTGTTCAACTTCTTGGTATGCACCATTCTCACTGGGGTAAGGCAATATCTAAGCAATATTTTGATTCACATTTCTCTGATGGCTAAAGACGTTGAACATCTTTTCATGTATGTGCTGTCCATTTGGACTTCTTCATCTGAGAACTGCCTATGCATTTCAGTTGCTCATTTTTTAACTGAGTCTTTGATTTTGAAGGGTGTATTTTTCTTCAGTTCCTTGTATATTCTAGTCATTAGCCCAATGTCTGAGATGTAGGTAGTAAATATTTTTCCCATGATGTATGTTGTCTCTTTACTCTGTTAATAGTTTCCTTTGCCTTGCAAGCATCAAATTATATTACACAGCAACACTGATAAAAAAAACTATATGGTACTGGCACAAAAGACGAATGGAAGAAAATTGAAGATGCGGGGACAACCTCATGTACCCCCAGCTACCTGATTTTTGAAAAATGTGCCAAAACCATATACTGGAAAAAAGGATAGCCTCTTCAATAAATGGTGCTGAGAGAATTGGTTATCCACATGTGTACACACATCTCCCTACACATACACCTATCACCATGTACCAAAATCAAATCAAAGTGTATCAAAGACCCAGATATTAAAATGGAAACACTGAACCTTCTGGAGGATAAAGTAGACAAAAATCTAGAAGACTCAAGGCATGGGCAAGGACTTTCTTAATAGGACACCTGATACAAAAGAATAAATCCTCCAGAATCAACAAATGGGATTATATTAAATTTTAAAAATTCAGCACAATAATGCATCAGCTTTTTAATGTTCATTCACATTTCTATGAGTGCCTCAATTGACCATCACCTTCTCATTGCTGCCTAGTATTCGTGGACGTAAAGCTCACTGTGCTCATACAGTTCCCTGGTGTTTGAATGGCTTTTAACCTCCCACCATCCCAAAGAATTCTGCAAAGGGCATGCCCATCAATTCTATGTTTTTAAAGTGCTGGTGCTAAAACTCAGAATCTTGCACATTCTAGTAATGATTCTACCACTGAGTGACATCTCAAACATGTTGCCTCATCTATCTTAAGTTAGCATTAATCGAAAGAGAGAGAGAGCAGAGTAGTACTTATTATGATTCAAAAATATGAACTGGATAACAGTCAAGAATGATTTCTCTCTCTCTTTCTCCATTTTCTTCCCTCTTCTCTGGTATTATCTCCCACTTCATGAATACAGCTGGCCCACATATCCTGAGCTTCCAAGTCCTTTATTCAGAAGGCTGACTAGTAACTATGCATCCCGATTCCAATACTCTGGAACAGGGCTGATAAGAACAATTGATCCCATGACAATGGCAGAAGGAAAAGGGAGGTAAGGCTTCAAGGGTGCATTAGTTAATTTGGTGGCAGCTCTCAAAAACGATTGGGGTTCTACCAGCACTATGTAAAGATTAAGAAGAGCCAAGAAAAGAACTTAGCAAGTGACTATGAAACTTGGGAGAAACTTATCTTAATGCCTGATAATACTGTCCTTGTTTTCTTGGCTGAGGCCAGGGACAACCTGGACTTCAACTCTGATTCCTGGACCAAGTATAGATCTTTCTTTTCTGAGAGACATCTGAGAATTCTGGCTTTGTCCCTGACATTTGAAGACCAACTTGAACATTCAGACCAATAACTTGTTTTTGCATCTTGACTCTAAAGACTATGTATGAAAACCTGGTTCCTGGTCCCTGACTAAGACCCTGTAGACTAACAATCTGAATTTTTCTCATAAAAATTATCTTATCTAGATAGCTATCTGATCTCTATGGCCAATTTTTAAATACAAGAAATATGTGTACTCAATCTCCAGGATACTTGTACAAATCTGACCCTGTACTTTGTGTATATTAGATAGCTTATACATACATTATAAATATTTTACTGTCTTCCACATATGCATATGTTAAGAAAAATCGTTAATATTGTGAAGTTCTCATTATGAGGCAGACTTTGGGCTAAGTACTTAACATTTATAATTGCCATTGAAAACTTGTGATCCTCCCATGTAATAGCTACAATCCTCATAGGGACCCTATGAGGAATTATCTCCATTTATAGTTGAGGAATTTGAGAGGTAAATGATTACGTAATTTGCCCACAGTTAGACACTGGTGGGTGTAAAGCCAAGATACAGATGTAGCCCAACCTTTGTTTATCATCATAACCCAATATTTCATCTTCATATATATGTATATGTATTTACCTTATTTTGTTATTCATGAGCCATGACTATTATTACCTGTTTTGGGATACAAGAACTCACAAGGCAGTAGCTACTTTCTATTTGTTTTATGCTATACCTTGTGTTTCAGTTTAGACATAAACCTATAAAAAAAAGTGATAAATCCAGCGAGTTGCGATTTAAAGATTCCCAAGGGCATAGAATGCCTAATTGGAACCTTGAAGAAAATTCCCAAGATACAAATCCAACACATGAGGAGGTTTAAAATGAAACAAAAGAAAATGTAGGATAGAATACAACATGAATCTAGCCAAGCCAGGAGGTTTTTTAGAGTCCAGGAGCCTACAGCATCTTCTGAGAAGCAGCTTACAAGCCAAGAGGGAAATACCAACTTCCAAAATGGCCATGTGGTCAAGGCCACGCAGACAGAGCCAATTAATTCCTGGTGGTAGTGCCCCACCCTCACCACCGCTGGGAGTTGGTACAGCATGAAGGAAAAGAAGAATCTCAGAACTCAGAAAACTCCAGGTCCAAATGATTTGCATTGGAATTTCTGTTTTACCTTCCTGGGCTTCCATTTACCTATCTGTGAAACGATCCTTCTATTACAAGGCACCTGGAAGTATTAGAAAGGAACTTTCAACCTTCTGTTTGACAGATACAAGGAAGGCATTAATTGAGTTGCAGTCAATGAATCATCACCATTGTGGAAGAAATCGGGAGAACATTAGGGATTTCCCTGTACCCTAGTAATGCTCTGAGCTCATGGACACAAAGCTGCGGCCTTCTGGGCTCTTTGATTCTCCTAACACTGAAAAATAGCCAATACATGTCTATACCTCTCTGCCACCTGAAAGAGAAAGATTCGCCACTTCCCATGTGTCTAGAAATCTTTCAGATAAAAATGACCAAAAACCAATTTAAACCAACTTAAGTAAGAAGGGCCTTTATTGGCTCCTATAACTAGAAGGGTCACAAAAGTGCTAGTTTCAGGACAAATTGTATTTGATGCTTAACCTCCAGCCACAGGAGTCTTTCTCCTTCCCTTAATTCTGATCCCCATCTTCTGGGCTGACTCAACAGTGGGGCAAGGCTTTGAAAGTGGAGAGAGAAAGATGGCTCACAGTTATAGCTCCAAATACTCACTGCTCTTGTTGATCTCATAAAAATACTCTCTTTCTGGTTATTCTGGAAAATTTGAGGGTTCCAAATGTTATGCCAACTTGACTCCCACTTCCGTCATTAAACAAATACTCAGGACCAAGTCAAGGAAATCATATTCATGGCTTAGGCTAGGGATTCAAAATTAACTGACCCCCACCTAAATCAAATGAATCAAGTGCAATAAAATAAATTTTCTAGGATGGTACTTTCCGTTAATTACCTCATTTTATTCCCACAAATGTAATGCCACACATATATTTTTATTATTGCTATCCCCTTTTAATAGATGATGAAATTGAGATATAAAGAAGTTAAGTAACTTGTCTTAGGTTGTTGTGATGCTAGTCAATGGTAGGGCAAAAATTTGAACTCAAGCCACGTGACTCAAGAATCCACACTGTAGCAAGTTGAATAATGATCGTCCAATCTTCTGGGTCCTAATACTGGAATCTATGAATATTTTCACTTATGTGGCAAAAGGTCTTTGAAGATGTGATTAAGTCAAGGATCTTACAATGGAGAGACTCCTGAGTTGTCCCAGTGAGCCCTAAATGTCATCACAGGTCCTTGTCAAAGGGAAGCAGAGAAAAAGTTTACTATAGAGAAGTGGTAGTGTGATGACAGAAACAAAGACAGGAGTGAAGACAAAGAAAGAGACTAAGAGCGAAGGAAGGTGAGTGGCTTTTAGAGGCTGCAAAGGGCAAGAAAATGTCTTCCTTCGGTGTCTTAATAAGGCAGCTGCTGACACATTGGTTTTAACCTGCTGGCACTGATTTTGGTCTTTTCACCTTCAGAACTGTAAGAGAAGAAATGTAACTATAGTAAACTAATACACCTGTCAAGTCAGCAAATGCATGCTCCTCCCCTCCATATGAACAAGTATCCGTGCACGTATTTATGAGATGAGAACCTTTCCCTGTGCCCATTTTTGGATATGTGCTTCCACAGAAAGCATGGTAACCTTTGTACGTTCTACTTGTTTCAGACCTATGCCAACTTCTCCATACCCTCCTCTCTACCAAAGAAGCTCATGCATACAGGCAATCCCAACTGGCTCCCATGCCCTCTGGCTTCCATCTGGCTCCCCCATGGAGCACTCAAGTGGTAAACAGAAAGGGGCCTGGACCGGAATGATTGATTGTAACTTCCCCCACCTTCCAGTCTGACCAAAGGGCTGCATCTGACCAGAGTCCAACGCCCCTGGAAGCATAGCCTCATAGCTGTGTTTTCCAGGCTCCTGTAAGCTCTCCTTTTCTTCCCCTTCATAGGCTGAGGTGGAAATTCCTCTCTACATATACTTCAGAGTTTCTGTCCCTTATACTACCCTTTGGGGTGGATTTATAGTACTCTGCCCAGGCCTTTATATATTTTTGTCATCTGTTCCTGCCAGGGCTTCAAATGATCCAGCTGCGGAGAAAAGCCAGAAGATTAGACACTTGGACAGGAGAATTAGAAAAAGAAAATAAAAGAGAAAGAAGACAATGTGTGGGACTATTGATTGACAAAATGACAGGAACATGGTCACCTCAGCTGTACTTACGTGGCCTAATTACATTAAGAAGAGTTCCAGTTCTTTCAAATCCTCCCCAAACTCTCCTCCAAAAAAAGTCTCCACATGCATTTTAGGATGCATTTCTCCAGAAATAGATTCCATGAATGCAAGTTTTTTACTTGATAGTTAATCTCTGGAAGTACCAAGAAGGAAGAAGAGGAAATACAAGAGGGAAGGCAGCCAACAGAGGGTCACAGTGGTGAGGAAAACCATCCATCAAGTACTCTGCAAGCCAATAGAGAGCATATGCCTGGAGTTTTCCCACTAGAGAGATGAGGAGCCACAAGATTTCTGTGTCCTCGTGTACCTTACTCATTGATACTTTCAAGGAGCAGAAATGCCCCACCTGGGATGGGAGTGCTGAAGAAGCCCAGGCCAAGGACAAAAGCAGAGAGCTGAGACCTGGCAGTGGGCCTCTTGGTGTACACCGCTAAGGGAGCATCCAAGAGGTGTGTGGGGGACATTGGCACAGTATGTATCGTTTCCCCAAACACTGTAATGCCAAAGGAAACCAGGTGTCTCTGGGTTGATGGAGATTGTTTGTACCACCCAAGTAGAAAAGGACTCAAAAGAGAAATCACTGTGATTTACAGACAAAGCAAAGTGAATTTCTTATGCATCTGAGTTTGTGGGTAGAGACTCCTATCTCCTTAATAACAGAAAAACAGAAAGCAACTAGAGCATCAAAGAAGACTTCATTGCATGCATAGGGACCTCTCATGGAACTTAAGGGCTGGAATCAGGGACTGACTAGAAACTGGGATTTTTATCTGGGGGGAAAAAGACACCTAACCTTTCTCCCCATATGTGCTTGTTTCACCCTCGAGGGCTGCCCAGGTTGGGGCTTGGCTTTGCTAACTGCCACTACTGCTCCATATCTTTCCTCCCTTTCCTTCCCCCTTTCTTCCTTCCCTATCCTCACTTCCCCTCCTATTCTCACCTATCTTGTTTGTTCCTCTCTTTGTCATTTCCCCCTCCCCTTCAAGTCTCTTTACTTTCCTATGGCACCCAAATAAATAAAACCATCTGTGTTAGGAAAAGGTCTAAACTAACCCCTAAGATCCCTTTCGCCCTGGTGCCCATGCCTTTTATAGGAATTTCACTCCCCAGATGCTATAGTTTGGCTGCCCCAACCAAAACTCACATTGAAATGTAACGTCCATTATGACCTATTGAGAGGACTGAAATGTAATCCAGGGTACTTGGAGACAGGACCTTTGGAAGGTAATTAAGGTTAAGTGAGGCCATAAGAACAGGACTCTCCTGGGCCCAGTGGTACAGGCCTGTAATTCCAGCATTTAAAAGACCTAGCCAAAAGAATCACAAGTTCAAGCCTAGCCTGGGCAACTTAGCAACTTCATGAAACCGTATCTCAAAATTAAAAGGGGGGTGGGGCTGGGCATATAGCTCTGAAGGGTTCAATTCCAAGTACCACAAAAAAAAAAAAAAAAAAAAATGAAGCAAGGGTGGAAGGAAAAAAAGGTAGCCCTTTCCTAATGGGGCTTTTTCATTACAAGAGACAACTCCTGAGCTCATAAATTCTGTCTCATCATATGATGCTGCATGTCCCCTAAAGAGTCTGCAGAGTCCTCATCAGCAAGAAGGACCTCATCAGCTATGGCCAACAAACTGTGAGGTTTCCACCCTTCCAAATCATAAGCTGAGCAAGCTTTATCTTCATCCATTACAAATCACCCAATACTGATAATCAGTCTTCTCAATAATGAACAGACTAGTTAGTACACATGATTACATTTGAAATCATTCATCTTTGACAGTAAGGAAAGTGGATTTTGTGCAGGTGGGCCAGGTCCAATTAGGTGAGCCTTTAAAGGATCTGGGGACTTCCTGAGAAAAAGATAAGAAAGAGCTTCAACGTGAGAAAGATTCTCGATCGCTGGCTTCAGAGATTAAAGGAGTTACATATCAAGGGTAGCCTCTACAGAATAAGAACAGCCTCCAGTCACCCATCAGCCAGGAAATGAAAACATCAGTTCTGCAACCATGACAACCACAAGAAAACTAAATTCAACTAAAATCCTGAAAGAGCTTGGAAGTGTACTCTTCCCCAGAGCCCTGATAGAGGAATACACCTAGACCAATGCTTTGATTTTAACCTTTGAAGACTCCAAGCAGAGACTACATCACACGGGGCCTGAGATACAGAACTGTTAGCCCATAAGTAGATTTTTTTTAATCTGCTAAATCTGTGTAGCCTGTTACACATTAACAGAACACTATCATTAGGTCTACACAGTCTCCTAGTTAAACATCCTACTGCAACCATAGTCTTGGTGTCTTCAAATAAGAGAATAGGCTCAGCTTGCTCCTAGTTAGGTTAAGGGTCCACCAACCTTGACCAAGTAGCCACAGCTACTTACTTTCCACTGGTCACCCTAGGGAAGGGCACAGGGACAAGTCAGGTAAACTGTCCTTCCAATTTGAATGTAGCAGATTTATATCAGTTCATACCCTCCCCCGAATTAGGGGCCTTTTCTTTTGCCTGATTAGCTCATCCAAGGCAAAGGAATATTTTGGTGCAGGAAGACAGACAAACACTATTTTATGGGACAAAAGAAGTTGGTTATTAATACATACTTGCTCCGTGAGCTTAGGTGTCACTTAACTTCTCAGGATCTCTTTCTTCATTTTGGAGGATAGGTTTTATGTAGAGTGTGTGTGTGTGTGTGTGTGTGTGTGAGAGAGAGAGAGAGAGAGAGAGAGAGAGATTCTCACCACATATCCTGGTCTGGGCTTGGAGTCCTGGGCTAAAGTGATTCTCCTGCTTCAGCTTCCCAAGTAGCAGGAACTACAAGTGCATACCAACATGCCTGTTTCTTTTTCCTCATTTGTAAAGTGAGATTAATGTATCTACCAAGAGGCAGAAGAATTCCAAGTATGAGCCCCACCTAGAAATTTCTGTAATTCAGTAAGACCCTGTCTCATAATACTTTAAAAGTGGAGGTTTGCGTTAGTACTAATGATACAGCTTGGTATGAAGGTCCTGAGTTCAATTCTCAGTACCACACACACACACACACACACACACACACACACACACACACACAAAACCTACCATGTAGAAGCATTATGAGAACTAAAAGAGATGAATTAAGTAAGGCCCTTTGAGAGTTCAATATATATTGATTCTCTTCTGAATTTTATCGCTTTTTGTTTGTCTTTGGCTGAGCTGGATGATTGACCATGCTACACGAGACCTCTACCTCTGAGCTGCACCTCCAGTTCTGTCATTATTTTTTAAAACTCATTTGCTATATCTACCATAGCAGCTTGTACAAAAATATAATGTTGCACTAAATTTTAAGAAAAATCTACATGCTGATTATCTGATTGCTGAGAAGGAACAGGGCCACCAATAGAGTAGAAGTAATGCAACTAACGCATGTAATCACAATGTCAGGAGAGGACAGAACTAGGAACAGGTTCTCTGGATTTTAATTGGCTAAGATCATAATAATGAATAGCATAGAAATAGCAGTAGATATGAATTGAAAGCCCCTACATTGTACTGGGCACTGTATGAAGGCCCCTTGGTGTATCTTACTCAACAGTTAATGAGAATATTTCATTAGTATCCTTATTATGGTATTTTATGCAGAAGGGATATGAATTCAGAGAGAAGAAATGATTTATCCCAACTAGGAAGAAACAGGGTCAAAATTCAACCCTGGCTGGATATGACTTCAAAGTCCAAAGCTTTTTAACTACTCTGCTTCAGATTGCCACGAACAGGGCACGCTTCCTTCGGAAGCAGAGTTCAAGTTAGTGGAGGCACTTAAACTCTTGGAGCCTGGAACTGAATGATAAGATACTGTTCCCTTCGTTGCCTTCTGGGCTTTCTTCAAATCTTTAAGTTTCTAAGAAATTTTTTTTAAATCACAGGACAAAAAAAATATCCCAGAAAAGAAAATAGTTTGTGACTGCCAAACTGAAAGTACCTATTCAAAACTGAGCCCAAAGCAACTTCATTTCCTTGCCTGGAGGAATACTCCATCAGTGAAGTCTTCCAATTACTACTTGGTTTTTAGTTGCTTAGAAAATTAAGAGAAAATGACTATTCCCTGTACTTAGAGCCAAGAATCTCTGTTGTTTGTTTTTATTTTAATCCAGGCTGAGATCTCTTTGGTAGCAAAACTAAAATTTAAAAAATTAAAAATTTAAAAATAAAATCTGTTCACTGCTTGAGCTATCAGAGAAATTCCTGTGTCACCCTTGACAAACATTATCTCCTTTGGGAAGCTGACATTCCTATCTTTATTCTGCACCCCAGACAGAGCAAGAGGTCCTTCTTTTTTAAATCTGAGTCTCACTGCACAGGAGCGCCAGCCCTGTCTACAGGGGACACCCTGAGGCTCATTTTGATCATCTTAATATCCCTGTCTGTTCCCCAGTTAAGAGCCAGTCATTACTGCTCAAGCCTGTTCAAGCTAGCTAGAAATTCACCTTGGCAAGGAGTCCATCCTTGTTGGACATGTCCCCTTAGCTTTTCAAACTTAGTAAAAGGAATTGAGCCCTAGTGGGAAATGCACGCCTGTCGCTGCTCTCTGTCTAGATTCTGTGTGAAATCTCCCACAGGGTTGTCCTGCCTCTGGACTAATTGGGCTGTTTTATTATACAACAGCATCTGGGAAAACTAAAGGTGACTCTTACCTCAACCTCCAGGCCCCTGTCTCTGAGAGTTTGGAGGGTGGTGAGAAATCAGAGAACAACACACTGAGGGATACATGAATACCTGAGGTTTATATTCGAACCCTAGGCCTCATTAAAAATGATTCTTATCTATAAGCTACAGTCACAAAGAGGAAAATAAAACAGGTACAAAAAGTTATCCATTCCCCTCCTCTGTTCTCTTCCTTGTCTACACAGCAAACACTCAGCTTTCAAACTCAGCTCATTCCAGATATCAATCTTTCCCTTCAAGGCCCTGTACACAGTCCAGTTCAGCAGGACATAATGTTTTCTCCTCTCTGTTAGTTGCCATCAATACCAGTGAAAGCTTCAAGTTATTAGAGTCTTTCAAGTGGGTAGTAACCCCCAATAACAAAGCAACAGGTACAAATTGAGCCAGGAAAGAGTCATATACAGAAATGTGCTACTTTATGTGTGGCCTATGAATCACATAGATTATGGTCCAGTGTCAGACACCCAAGAGGGAGATAGAGAAATTCTGCTTAGAAAGCTTCATAGTTATTTGTCAGTCCTGGAACATTTTATGGAAGTATCAGTTCCTGATTGACTGGAAATGAAATTTTTTTTAAATAAACATTTGAAAAGCACTGGTACAGAAGATACTAAAAAAGAGGGAAGGAAAGAGGAAATGAAGGAAGGAAAAGAAAGAGTGGAGCCAGGAAGTGATGATGGTAAGAGTGAAAGAAACATAACAACCTGTATATAATTATTGACATGAAAAAAATGTATTTACCTTCCCTCTGTCCAAGATCTCTCTCCTGTTCCTCACACACTCCAAGCCCATGCCCATCTCTCCATCCTCTGTTCTCTTTCTTCCCTGGCTTGTGCTTCCCTCCGCTAGCTTTTTCTTTTATTAGGATCACAGTTTACATTTCCCTCCCCAGGGACCTTTCTCTGGGAAACAACGCTAGGACATTCTCACTAACCCCATGCCTTCCTTCCCCTTCATATGATTCTATTTATTGTTTTTCCCTCTGTGAAACATAAAACAATCTATAGCTATCTTATTCATGTACATGCTATTGTTAAAGACAATCTCCCACTAGACAAGCTCTCTATGAACAGGCATATTGATCCAGGTGAGGTGGCACATGCCTATAATCCCAGCTATTTGAGAGGTTGAAGCAGGAGGCCTAAAAGTTTGAGCCTAGCCTGAGGAACTTGGCAAGAACCTGTCTCAAAACAAAAAAGGGCAGAGGGTGTAGCTCAGTGGTAGAGTACTTATATGCAAGAACAGGGCCCTAGGTTCAACCCCCAATGTCACCAAAAAGAAGGAATAGGCAAGCCATACATCTCGCTCACCCTGTAAATCCCACAGTTAGACTAGGGCCTTGAATAGGAATGAATGAGTGAGCAAATGATGCATGAACAGATGTAGTTTTGTTTCTATTTAAAATGCAAAGAAGATAAGGGAGATGAAAATAAGAGTCCAAAGAAGGACTTTGCCCAAAAGAACTTTAAAGTCTTTCTCCTCCAAAAATGTATTATAGTCTTTCCCAAAGATGCACAGCTCCGTAGTTCCTGGGCTCCAAGTAAGACTCCAGATCCCCAAAACAGCGTTCCTTTCGCATTATGACACTGCCAGGTGTTGAAGTTTCTGTGGAAAGACCTACAGAGTCTACTATATCCAATTAAAAAATTCACAGAGGTTGCATGTGGTTATGGTCAACTTCTGCAGCTCTAAACAAGGATCCTTTTGAAACTAAAAAGAAAACAGCCAAAGGCCAAAAGGTTGAGAGCAGAATCTGCTTCGAGCTGAAATGACATCTAATTTCTCATCTATTACCTTAGAAGTCTCATAGAATCCCTTAAGTCCTTGCCTTATTGTTGTAAAAGAGTGGTAAAACTAAGGACTATGGAGCCAGCCGCACCTGAGTTTAAATCCTAAATTTTGTTTTCTGCTACTTGAATGAGCTGCTACTTCCCTCTCCTCCTCCATTTCTTTATTTCCTTTTCATAATTTTATTTTTTGTTACCACAATGATATACCTGAGGCAGACTAACTTTATTTAAAAGAGGCTTTTTATTTCACAGTTTGGAAGCTAAAAGCTCAAACAACATGAGACAGATGCTAATTAAGACTCTCTGGTCCATCAACTCATGGTGGGTGACCGTGGTGGGAGCACATGTGGGATCACAAGACTGAGTTACATTTTCATCATTGTGACTCAGTAACCCACATCTACAACTTTAGGGAGAAAAGATTTATTTTATCTCACAGTTTCAGAAGGTCACAGTTCATTGATGAAGGGCAGGAGGCTTCAGGTGGGAAAAACACATGGTGGGACTAAAGCCAGAGCCCTGACTGAGCTAGGGTGGGGGCCAGAACTGGAAACAGCTCATCATGGCAAGGCAGAACCTAGCCTTCTGAGAAGAAAGGCAGAATCAGTATATACCCACCCCCAGGTGAAGCCCCAAGCATCCACCCCTTCCAGCCAGGCCTCACTTTCCAAGAGTATGCAGTATTCACAGATACATGAGGCTTTTGATGGATACATCAGACCCAAACCACAACATTGACCAAGGGATCACACTGAAAGCCAGAAGTCAGAGAGGGTGTGGTCCCACAATCTTTTATGATGCCAGGCCTCCAATTAGGCTAAAGACCTACCACTGGATTCCACCTTTTAAAAGTCCCTCCACCTCTATACCATTGTACTACTGGGAGTGAAGCTCTCAACCCATGTGCCATGAGGAACAAACTACATCCAAGGCTCCTACATCTTTTGTAGGGTGTGTGTGATGATTAGTCAAGATAGCATAGGCAAAGTGTCCCCTAAGGACAGTCAACCAAGACAAATACCTCTCCCTTTTTCCTGTTGACAACTCTTTTAGAATCAGTTGATTACAAAGGTGCCAAACAGAAGGGAGAGTGAGTACAAAATGAACAAAGATTTATAACCCACACAGCTTTTCAAGCTACTTGAGAGCTCCAGTTAACTCTGTCTTGTGAATGAGGTCTTCACAGAGACTCTCTATGACCAGTCTATAATCTCACACAGCCTCAAGGCTATGAAGAATGGTCCTCAGATTGACTCTTATTGGCAATAATGGCCACTTCATGCCTAAAACACAATGATATGAGGAAATGATGTTCCTGAAAACTGAAGTCTCCACTTCGCTTCTGCTTTTCTCTTCTATCAGAATTTGGGTTGAATATGCAAAGGTTCAAATCTCAGTCCTGATATCTGATGATAATTTTCTCATATGTCTAAGCCTCAGTTTCATTTCCAGTCTACTAATGAGCAAATTCCTCCTTCCTTTGAGGCATCCTTGGTAAGTCAGTTGATAATATGACAAATGCAGTGAATGGGACTTCATCACAGGAGGAAGGAAAACATGAGGGGGGCGGGGGAGACACCTCTTTACAACAGACCATGCGAGGAACACACTAGGCACTCGAAACAACTTGATGAATGAATAATAAAATGGGTAATTTGTTTGCTCTTATCAAAGGGAAAAGTTTCATATCCTGAAACCTAGCTCTTTGAGAGCTTTCATTTGCAACATTATACTTAGTCACAAGAACTCACCAAGTACTATGCTAAATTCTGGCCCATCCTTCAGCTCCTCCAACACATGGTTAAAGAGCCTATGATTTAGTCAATCAAAAGTGGTAGCATGGCCCATTATGTGTAAGATTAGAATCTCAAAAGTAATCTTCCCATGGCCACCGGAGCGACTTTTCTTCTCTGGAGAGCTGCAGATCCCCATGAGAGAAGATTTGAGGCTGCCACTCTCAAAGCCATCTCACCCCGATTTAGAAATGTAACTCATTCAAATCAGGCCTCTCACTGCACTTGGGTTTTCAGTTGGACCCCAACCCTTCCTGCCAAGAAAATAATGTGTGGCATGCTGTCCTGAAATTAGATAAGGACAAGAAAATGAAGTCAACAAAGATGGAGGGTCTTGAGAAAAGAGCCTACGCTGGGGTTTGCAAAGCCGTGAAGAAGTTTAGAGCCAATGCTTAGCAGGAGAGGTGTAGTTGTCTGTCAGACATCAAGCCTGGTTTGCAAAGCTGTCAGTCACTGCTGTGAACTACAAAGTCACTGTGCAAACCAGCCAGGGCCCAGGAGGATTTCTACAAAATGAAAATTCAGATGAAGGACCGGCAGTGCCCCCAAGGAATGTTGGAATTGTCAGTAACACAGGTGTGCCAGGATTCCAAAGCACAGCACCTTCCCGTTCCTTCTTGACTCCAGTCCCTGTTTCCTCTTTCTGCTTGCTGTCCTCTCCTTCCTTTTTGTTGCCTCCTTCCTTCAGTTTTAGGAAATTTATAGAACTAAAGTAGCGGTAGAAAGTAACACAGCTTATTAGGGAGAACTTTCACTTGTCTAAAATCTATACTCCCATAAAATCATATACACAGACTTAGTTTTCTCTCTCTTTTTATGAGAAAAGAACTAACTGCTACCTGATGTGAGAGATTTAATTTTTAAACTAAATTAATTTCAGGGGAAAAGTACAAGTCAACGCAAATTCAATGTTTATCTACCTATCTACTTCACCTTGGGTAATTGAGTCAGTCCTTCCTGAGCATCTGGCACAGAGGATGCCTCTTCCTCCCTCCCTCTGCCCCGTATCAGTTTCAACAAAAGTTCATTTCACTCCAGCCCCCAATGTGACCTCAGTATTAGGTGGAATTTTTCTGTATTTCTTTGGTACTGGCTCCTTGTACCATTTTCTCTCCATTCAACAAATGTAAACATCCATTCTCATCAGAGGCGCTACCTAATCAATCACCACACTCTGCTGTTACCTCCTTCTTCACAGTGAAAGCAGATGCCATACTGGCCATACTGCTGGAATCCCATCACCCATCCACCTCCATGATGATACTGTCACATGATGATACTGATGTGGAATCCTGTCTCATCTATGCCCCTTTCCCAGGAAAAGTATCCTATAGATCATCTTCCTTCCTCCAGATCCTTGATTCTCTTTTTTCTCCAGTTTTCCTCTATCAGTATTTAAATATACTCTGAGATCGTCCGTCTTGAAAACAATGTACTTATAGGAAAGAAAAAAGAAAAATCAAAACACTCTTTTTTCCAGGGATGTCCCTTCTAGTTCCTCTTTTTTCCACATCACACTCTCAGCCATGGCATCTGCAACAAGGTTAAGATTATTCGGTGAAAGAAAGCAGCCTTGAATCAAAGCTCTTCTTCCCCACTTGATATATGAGATCATGAGCACAGTGTGTGACTTTGCTGGATCTCACTATTGCTTTTTGTCGTTGTTGTTGTTGTTGGGTTTTTGTTTGTTTGTTTGTTTTGTGTATCTCAATATTTTCTGGTAAAAGGAAGAAAATATTATTTCTACTTTTGGGTTGCTATGAATATAAAATGTAGAAATATTGAAAAAGAGGTTAGCACAATGCCCAACACAAAAGAAGCTTTCAAACAGCTGTTATTATTATTATTTAATCCTCATAGTTTTTTGTAATCTGGTTTCTTCTCCAACCATTTCTCCTCCTAAAAAATCTTGCAACTACTAAATTCAAACAAAGATTCATTGCACTTAATCCCTTTGGGACAACTGGTGGCTTGTTTTAATGAAATAATTTCTGAGTTTACTTCTGAGTCCTCAAACATTCCTACCCCTGTAGACTTCCTTTAGGGTTTTGTCCTCTACCTGGATGACTTTAGTCTTTTCACATTCTCTCACTGATGTCGCGTATTCCCATATCCTTTATAGGCTGACAATGTTAAAATCTATGTCCACAGTCTAGAACTTTCTTCCAAGTTGCAGATTCAAGGAGTCAATGGACTGTGGGGCACCTCTACAAAGATGGCTCACATGCATGTCAAACTGTGCCAATCAGATATAATCATCTTCCTCTGTCTTTCTGTGGGGAGTATTGCTCCCCAGAAATTATAACACCTATTTCTAATGTTGTTTTACCACCTGCATGTGTCTCAGTCTGTCCACATGGACACCACAGTTAGCACTGCCTTGTCTCTTCTGTCTATTACTGTCACAAATGTCCACAGATGGTTGTGTTGCATCCCTTCTGATCCATTCTCTGCCTTAGAGACAGAATTATCTTTATATTCTGTATCATTTGAGTCAGACTTTGAGATACAGGAAAACACAAAGAATGGTAAAATGAGCACCCATGATGTTTCTAAAACTAAAATGCTACTACTACATCATCTGTCTATAAGATTCCCCCTAGTTCCACTTTACCCTTAATATTAATTTCAAATGCTGTTTGAAAGGTTCACAGGGAACTCCAGAAATTCCAGCTTCTTCTTGTGAGACTTTCTCACTTGGCAACATGGATCATAACAAACTATTTGTGTTCCTCCCAAAATGCTAAGCTCTCTGTCCCCTCCAGGCCTTCCTACTTTTGAGAAGGAAAAGTGTGAAAGGGGAAGAAACTGCCTGAGTACAGGACATTGGAGAAATAAACAACTGGAAAGTAGCTGGCAGTCATCATAAAAGTGATGCAAGAACATCACAAAATCTTAGAATTGCCTGGAAATTTATTCAATGTATCCTCCCCTACTGTTCACGGCTGAACTTACCCATCATGCCTTCAAAGAATCTACATTTGAAAAATGATAAAATACATTCACTGTAAGTTTTGTATCTTAGGGCTTCATAATGTACTCTAAGGAGAGAATATAATACATGGAGACAGATGATTATAATTCTCTAAGGCTCTGGGAAGGCAGAAATATTTCCCCAGACATCCCCCCAGACATCCCTTTCAGAGGGTAGAGGTGATCTTTGAATGGAAAAGGAAAGAAGATAGCTAACTTCAATTAAGCGGTTCTTTTCACAAAGACAGAGCAAGCATCTAAAGGTTTCTGGCAATTTCTTTGTTTTATGGAAGTAGTTAAGAGGAAACCAAAAAGGAAGAGAAATCGTTCCAGTTTTGTGACAAGGCCCACAAATTGTCTTATTTTGAGGAAACATGGGTATTTCCTTTGTTACCCAGTTTCAGTAAATGATGCTTAGAAAACGACACAGCCATTGTGATTCAGAATTCTCCTATTTTAGTCTGCACTGAAGTCTGTCATCGACATTAAACGCCTGCTTGGACTGATATAAAACTTAGTAATCTACCAGTATGCCATGCAACCACCGTACCAGAGTTGTTTATAAAAAGAGTAGCTGGTGAGGAGAAAAGTGAATTGCACAAACAGGCTGCCTAATCCACAAGGTTGCAATGGAATTGTTTCTATTTCTGTAGATGATTTAAGATAAAGGCTACAGGTTGTTTTTCCATAATTCATTAGTTATTAACTGATCGTAATTCTGTTTCTACAATGATTTTTATAAAATGTGAGAATAAAAACAAAGGGCACAACAGAGACAAAAGATAAAAGGATGAAGGAAAAGAAAGTCAGTCCATGGGTGAGCTGGGTATGTCATCTGAAATCTTGTTTGGGAATCTGTATGCACTTCCCCACTACATATGAGTGCATTTACTCTGGAATATAACTGGCTTTTTAATAAAGTGAAATATTTTCAATGTGTTGCCCTTTCAATTATGTAAAAAAGTGCATTTTCCTTTATAACAGGTGCTTTGGAAAAATCAAACTTATGTTAAGATGGATATTTTAATTTATAATGGAACATTAACACAGATGGCTATAATTAGGGCTCTAAACTATCTTTATTACTTAGAACTTCATCATACACTCTAAAATTCTCAGCCCTCCACTCACAGTGTTGAGCAGGCACACTGGAAGTTGTCAGTAATACCTATGTGACACTTTGAACTACACATGGTTAAAAAAAACAGAAGATGAAATACTTAATACAAGAGGAAAGTGTATGGGAAACTTAGTCTCTGTGTGATACAGTTCATCCTGTACAGGGTGAGCACATGTTTGAGCACGTGTTCACAGACACAGACAGGAATAGGACAGAAGTGCAATGAGTAGGAGTATGGTGAGTTCATGCTTGTCTCTAAAAACAACTTGCAGGGGGAAGGGTCAAGCCAGCCCCTCAGAGAAATGTAGTGGTTATCATTGTTCTTTTTGTAAATGTGTATAGTGCTGAGAAATAAACCCAAGGATATTGCCCTTTTTTTTTCTTGAGACAAGTTCTCACTAAGTCACTAAGATGCCCATTCTGGACTAAAACTTGAGATCCTCCTGCTTCAGCCTCCCAGAGTGCTAGGATTATAAGTGTACACCTCCATGCCCAGCAGTGGCCACCATTTAGCACTAACTTTGTGCCAAGTATGATTTCATCTTATTCCCCAAAAAGCCATATTTTGTCAATTGTAAATTCCTTTTTTACTGTTTTGCTTTATCACCTAAGTTCCATATGACCTTGGAAAACTCAGCAAGGTCATTTGTATCTAAAAGTTATACTTTTTCACGAAATTATACTTCTCAACATTAGTCAGAGTCAAATTAAGTTTTATGATCTATTAGCTTTTTCCCAGGAATTTTGTAATAGAGACACTGAGACTATAATTTTTAATTTCATGATATTCTTTCCTAAGAATATGTTTTAATTTAAAAGTTATAGATAAATATTGAGAAGGATCAGAGAGTACAGATGTTAGAGATGGATAAAGGTGGCAAAAAATAAGACTAGACGTGCAGAACCAAATGATAAATACTTCATGGGCTATCCTCAGCCAGTTGAGCTTTATCCAAAGGGTGATGAAGCATCATGAAAGGACTTTCATCAATAACCCCTTGATTTCATCTCATCTCTATCTTTAGAATTGAAAATTGTTATACCTCAATCTCTTGCACCTGAACCCTCCAGAATTTTTAGTCTTACCACATGTTAAAAATTTCCTAGCGTTTTTCTCCTGAAGCAAATGTTATTTTAGAAAACTCCTGATGTTGCAGGCTGTCCCACCTAGCGGACATGCTCAATCCTTCCACATGCTCACAGATACAATGCTTTGTGTCTTCCAGCTCCAGAACAGAATCCTGACTTACGCAAAGCAAGGAGGAAAGACGACAATTGCTCAGCAGCTGTAGCATAAGCCCTTGTAGCTAATCTTTCTCTAAAATGCATTTCTTTCCTAAAACACCCTCATTTACTTTTAGCTGTTTTCCCTTGAAGCTAGAATTTCCAACTTGAAGCTGTTAAATGGAATTACTTCTTAGCAGACACTGCTAATACTGGTTGAAATTTAAAACTCTCACCTCTTTAAAAGTTTAAAATGACAAATATGTTATGCCTGAATATATGTTTTAATGTATAAAAATGTGCTTTTAAAAAATGAAATATAGGGTATATCCTCCCATGTTAGTTAGTTTTTATTACTATGACAAAGAACCCAAGATAATCAATTAGGATTTTTCATGGTACAAGGAAGATATTTTATTAGGAAAAACAAGGACAAAGGGATAGGAGTTTCTGCTTACTGGAAGGGTCCCAAATAGGTTCCAGAGAGGTTTCCCCCCCCCCCACTAGTTGAATGAGGAAGTAATTTGATTAGGCAGCCTAGTCGCTAAGACCCTCCACCCCTAAAGTCCTACACCCTTAAGTTCCTCCATCATTAAGATTCTTGTAACTACTAAGTAAATGTGAGTAATTCTAGGGAGCAGTCAATTGAAAGTCATTTCAGGAATCAGGAGTTACAGCCGGATGTTATTCATTCAAGGCAACCCTTTGTCTCTAACTGCCTATGTATGCCCACTACCTCTTGTTTCAATCTCCCTGAGTACTTAGACCCTCGCAATGTGGAGGTTTCAAGCTATGATCACTTATTCTTATTGCTTTTGGCCCTTCACAAGGCAATACACCCGACTTCCAGTGAACAACAGAAAAGGCCTTTTACCTCACAGGAGCCAGTAAGCAAAGATAAAGGAAAGAACTCAAGACTCCCCTCAAGGACACACCCCAGCAGTGAGCTTCCTCTCCCCAGGTACCACCTCTCAAAGGCTCTATTACCTACCAGCAGCTCTATAAGCTGACAATCAGGACTTTAGCACATGGGCTTTGGGAACACTTACCCAAACCATAGCATTTCCACAAGTATTTTTCTCTTCTGAACCACACACACACACACAATAAAAGACTAAACCACTCATCTAATGAGAAAATGGGCAACGCTTTTGGTGTGAGACAATCAAAAATGCACTTTTCTGCATTCAAAGATTGAATGCTAATGGAGAAAGAGTTGTTTTGAAAAAGTAGTGTCTGAACAAATAATATCAAAAAGTTCAAGTGTTACCCAGGAGGGAATTTCCACCAGCACGTGCTCCAATTTGCCACAGGCAGATGAGAGCCTCTAACTCAGAACATACGCTGGGCTTCCACCTATAAAAAATTCTACAAGCAACAGCATGCCCTGGCTAGAATAGCGATGCATGGCTTATGGCTGAAAACATTCCACAGCTCAACAGATGGCTCTCTTCTGGGGTTTAAGACAGGCAGGCATTGGCAATATCCTGACAAGAGTGAAATAATGACCGAAGGAGAAGAAAATCAGAGCCCAGAGAGATGGCGTTTCTTTTGCAAAGCACACCATTTTCTGGGTGTGCCCTGCTGGAAGCTCTCCCAGAACACAATAGCAAAGCAATTGCTTGAATTCAGAAGCACGTCAAGGCATCCATAAAACAAGAACCATTGGTGTCAGTGAAATTCCATGAATTCTTTTTATCACACAGAGAGATTTAGATTGTATTCACTCAACTCTGCATTAAGAAGCTAAATCTTGTTCCTGTACATCTAAATTATAACTTAAAGTTTATTCCTTGGGCATATTTTAGACCAAATAATTCCTTATTTTTCAGGCGTAGAATCTCTTCCATACCAGGGACAAAAATAAACTATGGCAGCTGACTGATGTTGAGCTCTGCTCAGTCCTGTGACCAGCCTTAGTCACCTACCCAAACAGGCACTAGCTGAGAGCAAAAGAAGGGCTTTTCCCTGCTGTGTCTTTACTCAGACATTTCCAAACCTGAGATTATTGTTTTCTCTTCAAAACCCAATTCTCCCTTTATCTCTCCAAGTGGAAAAATGACCAATGCACCACCCATCCTTCACTGTCCAATCCAGACATGTCACTTCTACCTCCTCCCTCCTCTCACTTCTTCAGCCAGCAGTGAAGACTTGTCACTCTGACAACCTAAATCATTCTCCATTTTTTTTCTTCCCACCTCCACTCCTGCTTCGTAGGCCAGCTCTTAACCTAACTCAGATTTTGTCTCTCTTGCTTAAAGTCCTTACAGTGGCCTTCCATGGCTTTTGAAGATGAAGTCCAAAGTACTTCTGATGGCTTTGAAGATCCTTCATGTTACAGCCCTTGTTTTTATCTGAATCCTTATCCCTCATTACACCCCAGGTTACAGTGTATTCCCACTAGCTCAAACTCTGGCTTCCCAAAGCACTGCACTATCCTTTTCCTCGGGGCATTTGTATACACTCCTCTCTTTCTCTAACACAAGCACCCCCACTTGTTTTTGAGCCTTAGCTTGGCTTTCTATATCTACATAAAAGCTCCATTTTTCTCCAAAGACTCCTATAGGTGTCCTCCCTACATGTTCTTATAACCCACTTTCAAGTCATAAAACATAACCCAGCACTTGGTGTCTGGGTTCTGTGAGTACTACATCCTAAAATTTAGGCACAGAGCCTAGAATATATTCAACATTTAAATATTTGTTGAATAACCAAATGAACACTTCTTGAATAATTGAATGATGTACTGTATTCATAAATTACTTCTGATTATTTTAGTATGCTTCTTTGCTTCTCCACCATCGTCCTACCTCACTCACTTTCTTGACTCTCTCACTTTTTCACTGATCTTGTCTTCTCTACTTCCTAAATTAGTGTCTTCTTGAACCATTTAGGCTTGTATGTATATGATGTCACTGTTTTCTGGCCATTGGCCTTCCCATAGTGTCTATCATAAGAACTTCCCTGTGCTTTCCCATTCTCCTTTGGGTAGGGCCAGCCCCAAAGAATCAATTTTTGGCCTGTTACTTAGTTGACTGATCCATGGGTGGCCAATCAACACTCCTGCTTCAGTTCATCTGTGGAGTAAAGAGGCAGGCATTTTAATATATACCCTCAGTATTTGGAGTAGTTACTCAAGATTCAAACAAAAGTATTCTCTTTTTGTCTCCTTATATTGCAGCTATGACATTAAGACAGGATAGATACAACTTTATAGTGGATGTATCCTGTGCAGGGCCAAGGAATAAGGTTTAAAGCAAAGATACCAACTCACCTTTGACCACCGGTACTTCCACCTGCCTGTCATATGACATCCAAAGTCTATTCACCATCTCCCTATAGAATAGTACTGAGGACTCATTACAAAGCTGTAGTTACTCATAGATACCCAAAGCTTGAATTTTAGAGAAGATTTCTTCTGCTGTGGGACTGTGTTCAGGAATTCATGCTATCCCTAGAGAGGACTCAATTAGTTT
Source organism: Ctenodactylus gundi (assembly GCA_004027205.1). Lineage (NCBI taxonomy): Eukaryota > Metazoa > Chordata > Mammalia > Rodentia > Ctenodactylidae > Ctenodactylus > Ctenodactylus gundi. The sequence continues at coordinate 512,792 of PVKB01000517.1, read as the reverse complement.
CTTAGCTTCTCCTCAGGGAACACTCAACAGCCCTTTGTAGCCAATGGCCAAAGGCTTACATGGTTAGGACCTGGTAGCTGAGCATTTCTAGAATGTTCTCACATAACCCTGAAACTCCAAGTCTTATCACCAGCTCCCTGGGTCCTCTCCCTCCCAATTGTCCAGGCACTCTCCTCTGCAATATCACTATATTTTTTTTTTCACTTAAATTGGTCTTGATTTCTGCCAAATGATCTTGATCCCAGCTTTGATCTTGCCTCTGCCATGCTCAATTTGGTGTCTGCACAAAGACTTCTGGATGAACAACACTTCGCTTTCTGCTATGACTAGCTGTCTCATTCTCCAGCATAAGAGTCCAACTCCATGGTCTCTAGAAACCTAAAGCCTTTTAGAAGGAGAAAGAGAGTCACAGAACCAAACAAAAAAATTTCAAGCATTCCCAATTGGCCAGAACTTCCTATAAAGGCTCCGTAAAGACTCTGCATAGGCTTTATCCTAGAATTCTGCAGGCTGAGATATAAGGCCAGCACTAGAAGCCAGCTATACTGTCATTGACTGAGAGAGTAAATCAGGTCAGTTTTGTGGAGTATTATTTCTACTATTTATGCCACCTCCAGATATCCTGCTATCTTCTTTAAGGGACTTTTAATCTAAAAAGTGCAAAATTCTTAAAACATACAAGGTAGAACTGAAAATATCACATCAGACATCACAGAAGTGGGAGCCAGCATTTCAGGAGGTAGTTAGATTCTTGGTCTCAAAAGCTATTAAAAGCCATCCTTTTCCCAGTCCTTACACCTGCCTAGCTGATTGCTTTTAAATGAAGATGCAAGATCTCAAGGAGAAGTGGGTGCAGGAAATAGACTGCCATTTTTTTCCTTCTTTCTACTGTCTCACAGATAATGATGTGGAGCATCAGCTGGTGTAGCTAACCTCTGTAAATTAAAAGCTTAACTAAAAGCCTGCAAAAAGGCATCTTGACTCCCTCTGGTTTACTCCCATTCCCACACAAAACACCACAGAAATTGAGAGAAGGTCCCAGAAAATGATGTCAAGAAAACTCAGTTAGTATAGCCACTTTTTCAGTGAAATTGTTATGTTTCAGATCTTTGGTTAGGGAGTTAAAGTGATTCTACCTACACTCACTTCAATGCTGAGCCACATCAGGTGCTTTGTTATCATGATAATATGGAGGGCTTATAGGTCAGAGGGACCTTGAGAATCCAAGACTTGATTAAATCTTCCTTAAAAATGATCTAAAATTCTATGCCAAGAGTGTCCATGCTATGATTGACAGGTGAAAACTAAACCACAAAATTCATCTTGCAAATTCAGATACCAACTGATTAAAAGAGAGGTCATAAAAAATCAAGCAACAAATCAATTCCTAATTCTCATTAGGAGCAACTAGGGGAAAACATACAAAAGAAAATACCCAAATTATCACATCACTTGATTTAGCTGTTCTGTCCAAGCCTCTGCTCAAATCCATTCCCAAGCCCTGTTATGGAAAAAGTAAGCCAGGGGATGATTTCCATGCAGCATTGGTGAATGCCTGACTACAGGAAGGCAAGCATCTCCTTTATAGACGCTGAGTTCATACTACAGTGTTATAGATAGGTAGCCAGAAGTGCAAGACTTGGAGAGTCATGAAAATAAAAGGCATTAACTAGATTTTGCAATGGGTGAAGTAATATTGAGTTGGGGAGAGGGGTTCAGAAAGAGATAGAAACATACACAGAGAAAAGAACACCTCAAAGCCTTCTGTTTCCATTAGTTAGGCCTCTAGCAAAATACCATTAGAGTTCCGTAATAAACTGCTTTTCATTTGAGCTTTAAGAAATTTCTGTTGCTTACCAACAAGAGATGCCTGCTCATGCTGTGTATCTTTCATGTGTTCCTTTGTGTGGTTTTCACTTTCCTGGGCCAAATCACACCTTTGGGCAATTATTATGTGTTTCAACAAAAGAAAATTCTACCAAGTACCCAACCAAGGCTTTCAGTGATTTTTGTGACTGTGGAATTTTGCTATACAAATTACAAAGCTAGGATCCACATCCCCAGTTTTCAAAAGTCTGGAATACAAGAGTTCAAGTCAAGTCTTGCTGCAGAAAAAGAAACAGAATAGAAATACTCTGGACTCACTGAGAGAGTGAAATTGATGTCAAAGGCTCTTCGTGACTATCTTTTATCTTCCCCACTTTTCTCAATTTTCTGGAATCTTTGGGGATTTTACTTTATTTTATTACATGTGACATATGGTTAGGAAGCTAAGTAGGTTTCACTGGATGTTGGAGGTAGGATGTGGAACTACTTGGAATCTTAGATACTAAAACAATAAAACTGAGGAATTCACTTCCCTTCTCCCTTGTCTTCTGGAAATGAAAACCATACACAAACACATCAGTTAAGGAGGGCAGGAGACATCATAGGAAATAAACAGAATAAGCAAATGTGACAGAGATTATCATGTATAATGCATTATGATATTTTTTTAAAATCCTATTGCTAAGAACGTTTAGTAGAACTTATCAGAAATCAGCAAAAGTTTCATCATACAAAATCTTCTCTGTAAGAATGTTCGCAGATACTTTCTTGTGAGACAGGTACCTGTTATGGAATGGCAGGTCACTGTCAAGTACAGAACATGTACAAGGTATGTACAATCAAGCCACTGTTAGGTATACTTCCTGCAGAACATTCAGAATGACACATTCAACTTGTTTTTGACCCAAAGTCTATGACTTTGTCATAAGAAATAGGCTTAAAATTGCCACAGGATGTTAAACAAGATTTTTGCTAGGGTCGCTAGACAACATACAATATGTTCAGAAAAACTGAATTTCAGACAAACAACGTATGCTACACAGGACACAAGTAAGAAATAGAAGTTATTTACGACATCAAACCACTTTAACTTATCCTATTCTCTGGAAGTTCCATAGCTGAAAACACCAAGTCTCAAATACTCACTCTCCATATTACAAGCTACCAGACATACTTGCTTTCTATGCAGACTCTTCTTTGGCCTTTGTGCTTAGCCCTCCATTTGTTTTGTGTATGCTGGCCATACTAGTAGTTCTAAGACTCTACCTTCATATCTATCATTTGCTATAACCTGCACACTCCTTCAGGGCAGGGCCTTGTCCTATTCATCCCTGTTTCCTCAGAACCTTGAAAACACATAGATGTTCAATAAATGTTCCCTGAGATAAAATGGTTGCCTGCAGCCTTCCACATCGATTCCAGACTTCTCTTCCTGGCTTTTGAGAGCTTTCATAATCAAGTCTCAGCAGGAAAACTTTATTTTTTCTTCCTTTTCAACAAGAGCCTCCCCCTCCGTGAAGCTTTTTGTTCCTGCTGTTTGCCTAATGAGATCTACTCCAGTCTCTCTGTCCCTGACAATATAGAACCCCCTCTTGCAGTGCCCTATGATGGCTCCCTGAGAGTCACCATAACTTTATTGAAGATCCACCACAAATACCACTCTCTTCAGGGAGATTTATTTGATTGTCCTATTCAATACCATCTCTGCTCTTCCATCTTAGCAATAAGAGCACAACACAAAGCTCACCTTCAGCAATTTCATGTTTTTTCTGCACGTTCCACCGAATTTTGATGACCCTGAAATCAAGGATTGTGATGTAATTGTCTCTAGTCTAGTCCAATGCTTGCCTGGTAGTCATGCCACACAAAAAGATATTTAATGATATCTCCATCTCTTTTAGCACTTTGTATTAAATTACAAGAGCATAGCTCATGGTTTAAAACCTCCAAGAACAGCTAAGGGGCAAGGTATTAGAAGTTTGTATTGCTCACCTTTTCAACTGCTATCCATTCAACACTCAAATGTCTTAATTTAGAGCGAGTTGGGAGGAGAAACTGACTCCTATGTGCCAAAGATACTTTTATTTAAAAAAAAGAACTCTACATCAGTAAAAACAAAGCTCAGAAAATGGTTTAAGGAAAGAGGGAAGATTAAGAAGCTTTAATCTTAGTCGTTTTACAAATTTTTGTCAGTCAAACAAGTTCACATCTCATTTGATGCTCATTTCTCTGATGATGGGAGGCTGAGCATCTTCCTCTTGCTCAGACACTTGCCTTTCTTCTTTTGTGGATCAGTTCATTGATAGGATCCATCCGCATTCTCTGATTTGGGTTCAGTTGGAAATCTGAGCCTGATACATAGTTTTGGGAGCAAATAGCATACGGTTGGCCATCAACACAATGGTGTTAGAGACAAGGGAATATGGTAGGTGTGACAATCCTACTGGGCTTGTCAGAAAATATGGGTTTCCTACTTAATTTTTTAGAATTATCCATTTAGCAATAGCCAAGTGAACCAGAAATGAGCAATTTAAAACTTAATCTTAAGCCCTCTGCTCACATTTGATGTTATAGGATTTTGTTGGGATAAACTAAATCATGTTTCCAAGAATCAAACATATTGGTAAGTGGGAAATTTCCAGAAGGCAATATCAATAAAGCTGTGCCTGTCACTCTGATTTGACACTGTGAGATAGAGACAAATCTGGCAAGGGATAGTGTCTACATTGGATTCTGGGTAGTGCTGATAGTGGTCCAAAATAATGAAATTATAGCATCTGCTCTGACTGGGTATGAATTGCTTAGAGCAATTTCTATGGCTACTGGGCCAAAGACAGCATTATCCACTGCAGATTGGAGAGGCAGAAATATTGACATAGAGTTCAACATTAAGAAAAACAAGACATGTTTTTGTAAGTCAAATAGATATCACATTAGCTATTTAATTAAATAATTTTCAGAGATGCTGAAGAGGCAGGATATACCAATGGCAATATTATGTCAGAATATACCAAGAACATAAACATATGGCCAGTATGCTTGATTGTTGACGGCAAACAGAGATTCTTAATATTCTAATCAAGAACTGCTTAACAAACAGGACTCAGGGTTCTGAAAGAAGAAGCAATTGTGTTTTATCTACTCCTGATTGAGAAACCACAGACACTGTGTCTGTTCTTCCTCATACCACAAAAAGGTCAAATAACAGGGAGGGAGACAACCCCACCATTGTGAAATCTTCCAGCTCTGACATCTTAGAATCAGAAAAAGCAGGGCGGTGTTAGCTAATCTAGTGATACTTTTCTCACTACCAAACTTGGATAGTCAATGTAATTATCATGGTAACAATGACAAGAAGAAGAGTTAACAAATAACAAGTAACTCATTTATGCCAAATACTCTGGTTTATTTAATACTGAAAACAAATTTAGTACAGGAAGTAGGGTGGACTGTTTAGGAAGTAACTCACAATATTGCATAATCTTTCTAGAGATCTTTCTTGTCTCCAGAACTTCCTGAGGATGCAGGTCACAGGTAGTATCCTTGCTACAGATAGTGTCCATAGTCCAAACTACTACTTCATTTTCCTTTATTATTTTTCTTCTCTGGTCCTAGTTGGCTATGTGTGTGACCACGAAAAAAGGAAGTAGATTAACTCCACTAAATGAGGAAGAAGAACACTCCCAAAGACTGTGTTCTTACAAGATTGAAGGAGAAATTCTGACAAAAGGAATGACTTGTACTTTTGATGCCTATAAAGAAAATGTGGCCCACTACCTTGAGAAGACTCTGAAGAAACCTTGTTTGCATAGTGGTGCTGTTCTCAAGTAGCTGTTTTTATGGTTAGCTTCTGCTGTGAGTGACAAATTGAAAAATAAATTCTTGAACTTTTCTGCAGAACAATTGCCAAGTTTTGTCTACCATAGTGATTCAGAGTATTACAGTTTTATTTTTATGATCTCAGAAGTCTTCATTCTATTTTGGAAAGTAAATAACCTATAATAACGATTTTTTTCCTTTGAAGAGTTTTTCAGCGTTCTATTGTGAAAAATGATCATTTCATTTTATATGAAAAATGTTTTCTTCATTTTTTGTGTTTATATTGTCAACTTTGAGTCTGGGAGGACAATTAGTTAAAAAGTTAAGAATTCAGCTGTTAGTTTATTGGCAGGTTGCAGGTTGCATTCTTTTCTTTCTCCTTTGTAATGTGGCTTTTCACTTAATCATGAAATACTGATAATTGTGATAAAATTATAGCCATAAAAGAAAATTATAAGAATAAAGCCCATATTGGAGAGACGTCAGTACAAGGTAAATGTATCAGTCCATTTTTCTATAACAAAATACATGAGGCAAGCTACTTTATAAAGAAAAGATGTTTATTTTGGATTATGGTGACAATGACACAATATTTAAGGGTCTCATCTGGTGAGGGTCTTCTTGCTGGCAGAATCACGTGGAGTGTCATGTGGTAAGAAGCAAGGAGCTGACATGGCTGTGCATGAACGTCCCTCTTGTTTTGCTTATAAAGCCACCAGGACTCAATCAGGGCATTACACCAAATGGCTTTACTTAATCCTAATCATTTTCCACAGATTTCATCTCTAAGCACCACAATTAGATTGTTTCTACCCTCTTAACACCATTCACATGACTTTGGGATTAAAATCCTGGATGAATTCAGGGGAACAAACTATACTCAAACCACAGCAATGAACATCAGCAAAATGATCCAAATCATTCAGGAAGCTTTTAGCAAATGAAGATCAGGCACACTGAATCCCAGGACACAGGACCAAGGAAGTGGGGTTTGTTGCAGGCAGCATCACCAGCAAAGAGTATGGGTGTGTTCCAGAGGCAGGTAGAGCTGGCCTTGGCCCACCCCGAGGAAAACGTGGCAGTTGGCCACGCACCAGTTACTGGCTGAGGTCCTCTACAGATCACAGAGATTAATCACTTGATTTCTGTTTGCTGTAATATTGTTTTATGTTTATTTTTCACAGATGATTATGAAAACATTTATATTTATGAAAAAATAATGTAGAGATATCTTGTACACTTTTAACCCAATTTTCCACAATGCTATCAGCTTAAATAGGTATAGAGCAGCATCACAACTAGGAAACTGACACCGATATTACCCTCCAAACTCAGTTATATTTCACCAGTCTTACATATACTCTTCTTGTCTGTGTGTCCATGTAATCGTATGGCATTTTATCACATGCACTGGTGTGCATGGCCACCACAGTCAAGATACTGAACAGTTTCAAAGCAATGACTGCTCAGTTCTCCACCTCTATGATTCTTCATTATGTGAATTTTATGTAAATGGAATCATACAGTGTAAATTTTGAGATTGGATTGATGTCATTTAGCGAAATTCAACTGAGGTCCACCCAAGTTGCTTTATGTATACAATACTTCATTCCTTTGATTGCTGAATAATATTCCATGAAATAAATATGCCACATTTATCCAACCAGTAATCTACCGTCAACTACTTTGGTTGTTTCCAGTATGAGGTTGTGGCAAATAAAGCTGCTATGAACATTCATGTGTAGATTTTTGGGTGATATAAAATTTTATTTGCCTGGGATAAATGCCTGAGATAAATTTCTGCATTGTAGGTTTTATGTTTAGCTCCATCGGAAAGTGCCTCACTATTTTCTCAAGTGTCCATTCCATTTTGCATTATCTCAGCAATGTATGATGGATAGTTTCCCTACACTCCAGTCAAAATTTGGTTTTATTACTATTTTTTAAATCTATTTTAGTCATTCTGATAGGTGTATAGCTATATCTCATTAAGAGTTTAATTTGCATTTTCTGAGTGCTAATGATATTGAACACCTTTGTACCTGTTTATTTTCCAGAAGTATTGATGTATTTTTTCCAGAGTACTATTTATTTATGCTTTTTCCCATACTCTTATTAGATTATTTAACTTTTAAGTTAAGGTTTTAAGAGTTTTTTAAATCTTCTAGGTACAAGCTCTTTATCAAATATGTGGTTTGCAAATACTTTCTCACAATTTTTAACTTCTCTTTTCATCCTCTTAACAGAATTTTTGCAGACAAATTTTTATATTTTGACGAGTTATGATGTATCACTTTTCCTTTGAAGGATTGCACTTTTGTTTCAAGTCTGAGAATCTTTACCAATCAAATCTTGAAGATTTTTCTCATCTGTACTTTTTTAGAAGATACATCATTTTATACATTTATGATCCATTTTGAGCCAATTTTTACATAAAGTATGAGGTTTAGCTTAAGTTTCTTTTTCTATATTTTTCTATTTTGTATTTATAGATGCCCAGTGTCCATCCTAAGTCATTTGTTGAAAAAACTATTTCTCTCCCTTGAATTATGGATACCACAGGTGCCAAAACTTCATTCTAACTTTTCTTCACTGGATAGTGGTTTAGAAACAAGCCTGCCTGGCAATGACCACTCTGCCAAAAACAGGTCTACCCATTGTTCAGGAACATAGCTCTACCTGGTTGAAAGGATGTACTGACTGATAGAGCAAGTCTCACTGACGCATAGTTGTGTGAATCCCACAGCCTTCCCCCAACAAACAGAAATCAGAACAGCTTTTACTTGGCCATTTAAGCAGACATGTAATTGTGTAATGACCCCAAGTGTCTCATCTAACCTTAGGAATCAAGTTTTCTAGTTAACAAAATGAGGACAATAGTTTTAATCTTACAGTTTGGGGGGGGGAGGGAAGCATGATACACTTCATTGGCTAACTACAAGTCACTTGTAATTGCAATTGCCTCTTTATAAAGGTAGGCTACTAGTGGAAGTCTCTCAATTCTGGTTAGTTCTTTTGATAGGTCAAAGAGTGCAAACCAAGGAAAAGAAATCTGGAAGTAGAGCTGGGTTACTCTGAAAGAAGAATGAGGAGGAAAGGAGGAAAAAGGGGAAGAGGAAAGGGAACACTTGGACCATCCAGAGAAACCTGGCTGGGACAGCAAGAAGCAGGGCTTTGCAAGAGAAGGAACCTCTTCCCAAAAGAGGCAGACTCAATGTAGTTAGACCCAAAGCAGAGAAACCCAACAGGATGTAAGCAATCATGCAACTTGCATATCTACACAAAGAAAGAACAGAAATCTTGGAGTTATAACCTCTAGACCATAGAATTTGAAGGCAAAAGTCAAGTTTACATAGATCTCATGGAGCAAGTAGCTTCTGACTGACTTTCGATTACATGTATTTTCATTCTATATGAGAAACAATATGATACTGAAATCACTGGTCCTAGGATGACTTTTCTTAAGCAGAGAAAAGGAGGGCAAAAGGCTCCTTACTGTGTGATTCCAACTTTGAAGTTTTATTCATTCTGTAAATGCATAAATGATTGTTTATATCTATGTTTCCATGAGTTAAATGGCTCTTGAACGTTTTGTTTTTGTTTTGTAGTTGTTTCCTGCTATAGGTTTTAACACAGGAGATTTTCCTTTTGAACCAAAAATACTGGCAACAGCCACATGCTAGGTTCCTTTGTGAGCTTTTTCTACCCTATGCTCATAGGCTGCATAATTAATTACAAGTACCAGTAATGTGTGTGCTGCGTAGAAGGGCCTGAGGTGGCAGTGACAGCCACTTACCATTGCCCTAAGCTGCCTACTCACAGCCTCCGCAGCACATGCAGCCCTGGGATTTGCTTTATACTGTGTGGCCCAGCCACTGTGCCACAGGCACAGGTGCAAGACAAGAGTAGGAGCAGCCACACTCAAGCCTCACCATGACCTTTGGGGTGGCTACAGAGGGAAAAGCAATTTGCATCAGTTGGATTCTCTTTCTCAGGTGTTTTAAAGAGGAGATGCATAAGAAAATCCTTAGCTTTAGAGGCCAAGAGTAGTCAGGAACAAGCCAGAATTAGGAGAAAGCAGGCAGAAAGCAAGAGACATAAGAAAACTGATGGCATCCCTGGAATCTCGACCTTCTCCTGCTGCAGGTAGGAGCAGACACATGCCACACACACCACTCCCTTTGCTTACCTTCTTCCATTTCCTCATTTTCCTCTGCCCACCTGCTCTCTCTTTTGCCTCAAACCTCTCAGGCAAAGCAGTTGAGGTTTGGTATTAAAGAAGACAGAACTGCACCAAGCTAAGGTCTTTGTTTTTCCCTTCCCAGGCTGAGAATTTTTATTTTATTAAAAAAATATTTATTTAATTAATTTATTGGCGAGGAGACAGGGTTTTATTCTGTAGCCCAGTCTGATATGAACTCACTATGTAGTACAAGCTAGCCTTGGCCCATGATGGCAATCTTCCTGCCTCAGCCTCCTGAGTGCTGGGATTAAAGGCGTGCACCACCACGTCCAGCTTTATGCGATGCTTGGAATCAAACTCAGGGACTCTGGCCTGCTAGGCAAGTGTTTTAACTACTGTGCCATTCCTCCAGCTCTGGCTGAGCTTTTTGTAAAAGATGTACTGAACACATTGTCAAATGTAATCATGATGACACTGAGCTCTTCTTCTGTCTTCTCAAAATGTCCAAATGGGAAAAAGTCTAAGAGCATAAAGTTTTCTGATCATATTACTCTTTTCTCTAATGGAACCTTAACTGCAGCACGAGAAAAAGAGAAGACGGTTCTTGGAAAGGTCCAGGTGAAATGCCAGCTGCACCACTCCATTAGCTAAACAAGAAGTAACAGTGTTAACAAGGTGTGGAAGACGTAGCTGTGTTGGATTTGCCATTGATTCAGAAATGGGGAGTTTGTCAGGAAGAGAGAGAAATGTGTGCTGAAGTACTGCCACTGCAGGCCACAATATATAGCTGTATGGGGGGAAAGTAGAGTCAAATATATTTTCAGGATGTGGCAAGTGGATGTGGCTCAACAAGAGGAATTTATAGCAGTGCCTGGCATCCCTAGCACCATAAAACTGCACAGACACTTCTTTTAGACTCTGAGGATCAAACAGCTAGATTCAAAACACAGATAATAGAATAGAAGTCGCTGCTTAATAGGGAGTAGGAGATAAAAATAATTTGCTACACTTCGCTGAATTCCACCCCATACCCCGAGCACAGCAATTCTGAACAGTTAATTTATTAGAATATGTGTAGTTGCCACAGACGGAGGAAATTGCTATCCGTGATAGAAGAAACAGTAGCTGGAGATCCTTAGCCAGCAATTAAGCAAGAGGAAGATTTTAGAAGCCAAAGAAGTTGTAGCAGGAGATGAACTGGGTGAGAGGTAATGAATTCCAGTGAAAGATTCTTCACCTTTGATCAGTAAAAACAACCAAGGAACCCAATTTAATTTTTAAGATTTTTTAAATAAGCTATTCATATATTTTTATTAATTAGGAAATGAAACAAATTTCTCAAAATCAACTTGCATTCCAGCTGTGATATCAGCCATGAATCTCATAGACTGACACACATTTCCTCCACTCAAGTTATTTTTTTAAAAAGATTTCCCTTCAGCAACTTAAAAATATTTTGAGAACTCTAAAGTTAGAGAAGTAAGGTTTCTGGCAGAATAGAAGCTGGCTACAGGTGACAATGACATTTCCAACTAGTCCTCCTTGTCGGCCCAAAAGAAGCTTTGAATGTGGGAGACAGATCTATTGAGACACTTATAGGGTTGCGCATGTGACACCTTAAAAGAAAAATGCAAAGCAATCCAACGCTCCTCCCACACATATTCTCCTGGCCACTAACTCACTCAAAAGCATGATACTGAGAGATACAGGATGAACACACAGACGGTAGGTAATAAACATGTGTGTTCTTCAAAGGCAATGAAAGTTTTGACCCAAAGTAATGAGTGAGTATTGCTGCAAGCCTCAGCCAAAAATATAAATAATGTAAAATAAGCTCTTCCTTTTCCTAAAAGTTTTCTTCTCCAATCTGGCAAATGGAAAATCATTACAAAAATATTTTCATCAATACTTCCAAGTATGTGATCCTACGTGGAATTTCATGTGAGATGGCCCAAGGGATTATCTGGAAGACAAAGGCTCAAAAAAGGAGGTGCAAACTGCTTTAAAGCTTTAAGATTTGGTAAAGTATATTGTGCCTTTACAGCACCTCAAGCTAACCATGGAAAAGAAGACAATTCAGCTTCCCACACACAGGATTCAGTATTTAGAGTAGAGCAAGCAGAAGAGATGGTGTCTCCAAAACAATGTGCTGCAGACTCTTACACATCTACTGACAAGTTGCCCAGAAAGGATGAAGGCTGGTACTGAAATTTTAGGCATCCCAGTCATCGATGGGAGCAGAAGGGTGTTGTGAAAGAATAATGGGTGGGGGGCGATTGGGAAAACAGGGATGAAGGAAAACAGGCGGATTCTCAAAGTAAAATATTGTTTAAGTGTAGAGGAACAATTTTTAAAAATGCAACCGGGAAAGTTTTGCTGAAAAAGTTTCCTCACTAAGGAGAGTGTGAAGGAGGATGTATGTATTATAAAATATATTCTGTGGCCAAGACCTTCTGACCACCAAGTTCACAAATAAACAGAAAAATTCCATCAATCGCAAGGACCATAGTCTCCAAATAATATGTCATTTCAATGAGTATTCACATTTAGTTCTAGGGACAGATTTATAATAAGAAAAAAAAAACAAGCACAGATATGCAAACAGGCACACATGTACACAAGCATACACCCAGAGGCACAGCATCCTGTTGGCTGAACGTAGGAGGTAGCCACTGAAAAACTCATTCACAAAGACGTTTTAATTGCTTTGCATTTGTTTTTCATTTTTCTCTTGCATTTCTTTTGATGGTGATTATGATTGTATTTTGAAATCATGATCCACTGCTGCAGCACAGTAATTACATAAATATGGCATTATAAATGAAGGTTAGCACCAGAAATAGCATGGCAGAGACGGGTGCAATTTGTCTTTGTGGATGTAAGTGCGTGTGTATGTTTATAAGTACCTCCCATTTCCATGGCATTTGGAAATCATTTGCTAACCCAAGCAAGGAAGAGTGTTAAGAAATAGAACAAAATCTTCAGTCCTAATTTCAGCTGACAAAAAGGAAGGCAAGTAAAGGCCAGTTCTTCTGGCAAAATATAAAAATATAAATAATGAAGAAAGAGACAAACTTAATGGGTACTCATACTGTCAGCTGGCCCCCAGCTGCTAGGAGGAAGAGGTCTGCAGTGGACAGAAGTCTGTCCTGAGCAGCCAGCACTCAGCAGGGCTCATCAGCTTCCTGGGAGCCCTGGGCAGTGTTTCTCTCCCCACTCTGGTTTCACTCACTCTTATTTACAGGGCACCACCCAGAATCTTTAACCAGTAGCCATGGGAAATGGTAGATAAATAATGCAGTTTCTTCTACTCTCAGGGAAAAAGAAAAGTCTGAAGTGCATTCCATAAGTTTCAGAGTGTGCAGGAGTTCTCAAGTGTGTTATTTGCTATGAAAGTCTTTCCTTCAAAAGATGGAGACTGTTTTGCCTCCCCTCAAATGTGGACGTACTAAATGTCCCAGTTCTAATAATCAGCATATGGCAGAGTGATGCTCTTCCTAAGACTGGGTCATAAAAAGGCTGTTTCTTCCTGGGATTACCTCTTCTGGAACAGCTAGCGCCATATAATGAGCACTCAAGCAGCCTGTGCAGGAGCAGCCCGTGGAGCCCGAAATCACACCATGAAGAACTGAGGTCTTCTGACAACACCTAGCACCAACTTGCCAGCCATATGGTTTACTACCTTTGAAAGAACCTTCCTGCCCCACTCAAGCTTTTCGATGACTATAGCCCTGACTGACATTTTGAATATTTATAATCTTATGAGAGATTCTAAGATCTCTTATGCAGACAAGCCAGCTCCCAAACTCCAGTTATATAGAAAATATGAGTACAGGAATATTACACTAGGCCACTTACTTTTGCAGTAATTTATTATATCATAGAGGATAACTAGTATACAGGGTGTCCCACAAGATTATTAATTTTTCTTATATATATAGTAAATTTTGGGACACCCTGTATCGAATTTAGTGTTTATATAATTTTTATCATAACATTAGTTTCATTTCAAACATTATGAGAAATCAATCCTGAGCAAACAAATTTTTATATCATGTTTTATATTTTTATATATATGACAATCTTTGGGACACCCCATAAGTTTCAGCGGCATTGTCTAGCAGTCACCCATAGCTGTAACTAGCTCATCAACTCCTTCAAAATCTATGCTTCCTCAAATTACTTCCAAAAGAAAGGGTCTGTACTCCAAAATCATATTTCATATCTTCTTGTGTAGCTGAAGTCATAGACAGTATTATGATAACCATTTTAGAGCTAAGAAAAATATGAGACACAAAGGCTAGCGTAACACAGCAAACAATGGGAAAACCACATTTCATACTTTCTAACCCACTGCTTCCTGATTCGCCACAGCGATTTCTCCCTCCACTCACGCCCCAACGCTGTGCACATTCAGACAACTTCTCTTCTCTCCCAAGAAAAAATCAGTTAATATTCGATGTGGGTGAACATTAGTTCACCACAAAATTTAAAACCAGTCCCCAGCAAATTCAATAACCAAAACAGAAACTTCAGTCACTTACATCAAATTGTATTTATTTTTCTTAATGATACCTGTGCATGGTAGGGAGAAGTAATTAGCAAATTAATGTATTGTTCTTTCCTTGACGTTAATGCATAAGCTTTATGTGACTCTTTCAGTTTCATATCCAGACTACAGGAGGTGGTCTGAAATGCTGACCAAGGCTGCTTGTAATTTATTGATGAGATGAACATGTGACCATTCTGCATGAGCCAGAAATGATGAAGATGAAACACATTTGTGCTCTGCTTTCTGTTTGGATCAAATAAAATGTACAGCCAACTCATCTGTCAGACATCTAATCATAATAATTATTGTGCTATGTGGTAATTAGGCATAAATAGGACATAAGTGATTCTTGCTGGAACCGTTTTATGCATCAAATAACAATTTTGGTGTTTTTCTTTGATAGGTTTCAAGTATCCATCTCTATTCAAGGCCACTGGTTGAAGTTCTTTGAGCCAGAGAACACGTATGAGATTGGCAACCAAACTAATCACTCACAGTGAGTAAGCTGGCTCCATCATGTGACATCTCTGGGCCTTTTACATAAAATTGACATGAGGGTCTTCCTCACAGGATTGCTGAGGGAATCAGATGATAAATGGAAATGTACCAGCTCACATCATGCTCCTATATAGATACTTGGCAACACAGATCTCCATTCTCTCTTCTCTTACCATGTTATCTCTTACATCATTAAACTCACAAATGTTAACGTCAATAGTTCTTAACCACCTCCTCACAATAATCTTTCCATATGCTGGATCCTGCTCCCAAGAGCACCTGCCTTCATTCTGTAGGTCATACTGTCCCATACTAAAACATCGAGCTTATTTACATTTAAAAAATCATCAGATGGATAAAAATGTGTATTATAAATTTTTCATATATAACATAACAGACAGGTCTACGTGGAAATAAACAGCTGTACATATTTACCTGAGAGTAGGAGGTGTGAGGTCTAGTTGCAGGCAAATGATAAGGGCAACTTGTCTTTCCATTTGATTGATGTGGCTGGTAAGAGAGCTGGAAGGTTCTGGTCATCTGAAAGGGCTGAAGGAAGAAGAGCAGTGTCATGATTTTCGGTTGTGTTCATACAACAAGCAGGCAGGCCATAGCTTAGGATACTTAAGCAAACATAAAGAAATAGAAAGTGAGCATCAAAGTGCCTCATGTCCTAATGTCTGTGCACTTTGGAGCCTAGGAAGGTTCTGTGAAGGTGAAAAGTTTGCCTCTGTTGGAAAGAAAATATTTGTGAAAGTGCTATCCACAGACAAACACATAATTCATAACAAGCTCATAATGATGGCGGTAACAATAACAACCTCCCTGTATTAAGAGTCTAACATTTATTTGTATACCAAGATTAACAAATTGCTTTTGTGTCTTCCCTTGTTCAATCTTGGATACTATTATGAACTCCATTAACAAAAAAGCAAACTGAGAATCACAGAAATTAGATGTCCGGCTTGACTAAGCTATAAATATTAGGCAAAAGAATCACATTCAGTATCTTAATCCTAAATTCTTCTCTTATCAGAGTCTCTCCATTGATAAATACTTAGCTTATTTGTTTGAAGGATAAATAAGAATTAATTTGTAAATTTTCCAACTAGGTTTTCTTGCCTTGCATTTGTTTTTAGAGTTACAGTGCTCATACACATCATGCTAAGTGGTGCAGAAATAACCTTACATTAATTGTTTAATAATGTTTGAGGAAAATAAGTCATCATAAAGAGACCATATCACAGAGCCCAAGATTATTGCACATAGTGTGTTAAGTCCACGACACCTGTAACTTCTGCAAAAGGAAATATTTCAATCTTGCCACAAAAGAACACAGTGTCAGTGTATCCACTGTAAAATACATTGGCACTCCAATTTTTGCAACTTCCCTACCATAACATGGTGACTTTGGCCATGGATGTTAGCTTTATCTATGAAGCTCCACTTGCATTGTCCACTTGCATTTCTATGAAGGAAGACCAGATGAATCTTAGGGAGATTAAATCAGGTGAAATAATCCAAACATAAAAAGATAAATACTGCATGATTTACTGAGATGAGGTATTTAAAGCAGCAAAATTCACAGAAAGTAGAACAGTGATTGCCATGGGCTAGAGGGAAGAGGATTGAAGGAGGTGTGCAGTAGGCACAGGTTTTCAGATTTGATTTTAAGAAAATACTCTAAAGTTCAGTTCACAACAATGCACATGCAGTTATCCCACAGTAAGCACGGAGGATTGCTTCCAGTATCTCCCTACATTAAAATCTGATGTTTAAGTCTTAGATAAAATGGTACAGCACTTGCCTATAACCTATTCACGTCCTTCCATATATCACTAATTATCTTTAGACTACTAACATGTCTAATAAAATGTGAATTCTACATAAATTCTTATTATACCACATGCTTTGGCAACAATAACAAGAAAAAATTCATACAGATTATAAGCATTGCAGACCTAACTACATTGTTTTTTTTTTAATATAGGTTATTGAATGTCTGGATTTAGAACCCTTTGATACAGGAGGCTGACTGAATAATACTGCTGAAAGCTACATGAAAACCTGGTTAAGAAGATTAAAAAATTTAAATTTTTTTTAAGAAATAGAATATCTGATATGGCCCAAAACCTCAAGCATTTCCCACATTCCATCGGTTTTTCTGAGGCCCAGAGGACAAAGAACTAAGGATTTTTTTCAGCTCTTCTTTTCTGCAAAAACAACGTAAAAACTACTTCCTCAACTTCCCCCAAAGGAGGGTAGCTCCCAGTTACACAAAGTCCAGACCCTTGTTGAATGTCCATTTGAAAACCAGGACAGACAGCTCACTCTGACAAGAAGAGGAGAGCCTCAAGGTGCATGGGATTGGGAGATTGTAGACTAAGGGAATGGGCATGGGGATAGGAGGGTGAACAGCTGCCTTTGGTCTCCTGTAGGGCCCCAGGTTCTTTGGAGGAGTGATATGCTCCTGGGGAAGAGACGGCACTGCATCGAATGTCACAGAATGTGTGATAAGCGTTACTCGCCCTTCTTATCCTATGTTCAGGAAAATTTGCTTCCTCACTTGTCTTTCACTGTGACAGAATCGTTCTGAGAGATGTGAAGAATTGTTTGACACACTGGAGGCATGCATGGGAGCCCCAGCAGGTATAGAGTCCAGGAACAAGCAAGCCTGTTCATGCCCCTCCTGCTGTGGCCCCTCCACAACACTCTATTTGCCCAGATCCCCTCTCTACCTTTCTTCCCCTGCTCTATACCCCAGGTGACCAAAAGAAGTGTCCTTGTACCCTGTTCTGACAGGGACCAGACAATGGAAGCCGCTAGGAGGAAATATGTGAACCAGGAAAGGCGTGAAGCCAGAGTATTCATCAACAGAACCTGGCCCGCTACTGTGCCACATTTCTGGCAGTAGCCACCTCCCTCCAGGGAGACCAGCCCTGATGGGCAGCCCCTCCTGTAACTGTAGCTCTCAAGCACTCCTGCATTGTTTTTCAGCTCTGTAGAAGGCATAGGCTCCCCTAGTGCTAGTCCCTGATGCCTCTGCAAGCCTATGATTGTCCCAGATTCCATATGTACTTTTTATAACATTATTCTCAAATTATTTTCTGTTTTGCTGACATTCAGCTTCTCTCTGGGGCCCTGAAAACACCTGGTTTGTGGGGAGTAATAAGGAAAAAACTCAATTAAGAAGAGTACAAACTAGCCAAGCCTACCATGAATTTCCTAAGAGATGGTTGCACCTCAGCATAGCCATAATCAGCACCTGTCACACATGGGACACTGGACAGGCCTGAATTATGTAATATACCATGATGGCCTGAAAAATACTGCCTGTCCTATGCTTTAAACACAGACAAAAGAACAGGAACCACTGCTACACTGAGCTACCAGTGTCCCCTATATCTCAGGAAGACAATAGAGAGAAACTCCTAGTAGGAGTCTGTTTTGGCACTTACTATTTATTTTTGATCGATGTCTTAGTTACGTTTTTATTGCTCTAACTACCCAAAATCCACAACTTTAGGAAAGAAAAATTTATTTTAGCTCACAGTTCCAGAAGTTCTCAGTTCATTCATGGGCAGCTGGAAAACGAAGCACAAGGCAGAGGTGGAGATAGAGTCAGCTCCTCATGGCATTGCAAACAGGAAGCCCATTTGCCAAAGGAAGGAAGGAAATAGCATATATCCTTCCAGGTCGTGCTCCAGCGATCTACCCGCTCAGAGTTCAGGTTCAATATTCTACCCCTTCCAGGTTAATCCACCAATCCACCACATGCCTGTAATCCAATCCACATGGCTGCAATCTACAGCCTGCCATATCCCTGTCCTCCGCCACATACCCGCAATCCACCACACACCTATAATCCACCCCTCCAGATCAGGACCCCATTTCCTATCAGCACATAGTTTCATAAATAATCTATAACATCCAAATACCTGAGGCTCTTGGGAGACATTCCAAATCCAAACCACAATAATTGATGAATCATAACTATTTATGAAACACAACACACTTTGATATATTTATATATTTTAGCATGATAAAATGAAACTAATTAACACATCCATTACTTTTCTGATCTACCATTCTCTATGGTAAAACATTTGAAATTCAGCCTCTTAGTTATTTTGAAAATACAATAAATTACCATTGACTATAGTCATTTTGCTGTACAACAGATCTTAAGATTTATTCCTCCAGCCTACCTGCAACTTTGTACCTTTGATCAACAACACCCCATTCCCTCCTTCCTCACACTTCCACTCCTCAGGTTCCGGCAACTCTCTTTCATTCTACTTCTAAGAGTTCAACTGTATCAGATTCCACATGTGAGTGAGGACATGAGATACCTGATTTCTTTCATTCAGCATTATTTCCTGAAGATTTATCTATGTTATTACAAGTGACACTCTTTCCCAAAGATAAACAGTATTCATTGTGTATATACCAGATTATCCATTTGTGGATCATATTTCCATATTTTGGTGTACTGGTCGGCTTTTTGTCACTGTGACCAAAATACTGACAAACGCAAAAGGAGGAGAAATTTGTTTTGGTTCATAGTTTTGGGGATTTCAATCCATGATAGAAACATCATGGCAGAAGGAAGTAGTGGTGGAAAAGTGCCCAACTCATGACATCTTGGAAAGAGCCAGCGAAGAACTAAATAGGAAGGGATTAGGGGCTAGGTATAGTCCCCAAGTGCACACCCCCATTAACCACCTAGACACCCCTAGAAGCCCTCTGAGAGAAAGAGGCAGAGGATCACAAGTTCAAGTAAAGTAAAGCCTGAGAAACTTAGCAAGACCTTGTCTAAAATTTTTAAGAGAATTAGGAATGGAACTCAGTGGAAAAGCTCTATGTTCAATCAACAACCTCTGTGTTAAATAAATAAATAAATCATTTACAATTTCTCTTTGTCTACATCCTCTCCAGCACTTTTGCTTTTTTGATAAAAGTCATTCTTTGTTTTTTGTTTTTTTTTTTTTGAGATAGGGTGTGGCTCTGTTGCCCAGGCTGATCATGACGTCACTATAGAGCCCAGGCCAGCCTCGGATTCACAATAATCCTCCTGCCTCAGCCTCCCCGAGTGCTGGGATTACAGACATGTGCCATCACGCCCAGTTTATGTGGTGCTGAGGAATCGAACTCAGAACTGTGCACTTGCTAGGCAACTGCTTTAACCCCTGTGCCATTCCTCCATCCCTAATAAAAGCCATTCTAACAGACATGAGGTGTTATCTCACTGTGGCTTATTTTGGAGTTTTTGTTTGTTTCCTTGTTTGCTGTTTTTGTTTGTTTCCTTGTTTGCTGTTTTTGTTTGTTTAGTTTAGTTTTGTTTTGGCAGTGCTGGGGATGGAACTCAGGGCTCCATGCATGTTAGGCAATTGCCCTACTACTGAGCTGCTACCCCAGCCTTCATTGCGGTTTTTTATTTACATTTCCCTGATTAGCAATACTGAACATTTTTAATACTCCCACTGGTCATTTGCACATTTTTTTTTTTTTGGAGAACTACCTGTTTCTGTCCTTTTCACATTTTCTAGTCATTTGCTTCATTGCCATTTGTTTGAGTTCCCATCTATATTTTAGAGACTGATCCCTCTTCAGAGGCATGGTTAGCCATCATCTTTCCTGTGCCTTATTTCTTTTCTTTGTTCAGCTTCCTTTGCTGATGAAAAGCTTTTCAGTTCGATATCAGTTGGTCTATATTATCTTTTGTTTCCTGTGCTTTCAAGGTCATATACAAAAAAAAAGAAGTTTTCAGAAACAATGTTGGAAGGTTTTTTTCTAACAATTTTCACTTTTAGGTGTAAAACTGTTATTGTACTTGAGGTCTAATTTCATTTTTCTGCAGGAGGGTACTCACTGCTCAACAACATTTACTGAAGATTGCTCTTTTCCCATTGTGTGTTCTTGGGCCTTTGACAAAGTCAGTTGACCTTATATGTATGAGTTTTATTTCTGGGTTTTCTATCCGGTGCCTCTGGGCATTGTGCTTGCTTTTATGAAGATATCATGCTGTTTTGATTACATTCACTTTACAGTGTGTTTTAAATCAGGAGATACGCTGCCTCAAGCCTTGCTCTTTTTGCTCAATTGTCTTGGCTATGTAGTCATTTGTTGCCATATAAAAATTTAAAAATCATTTTTTAACATTTGTTTGAAACATGACATTGAAGACTTGATAGGAATTGCACTGAATCTGGAGATTACTTTGAGTAGTGTGAAAACAAGAATTATTACAATCCATGAGTGTGGAGCTTCTTCCTATTTATTTATGTTTTCTTCAACATCATTTACAAAGTTGTACAGCTTTCAGCAAACAGGTCTTTTATCATCTTGCCTCAGTTTACACTTATGTATTTAAAATCTTTTGCTACTGTGAGATAACTTTCTTACTTTCTTTTTCAAATAGTTCATCATTACCCTATAAAAATGCTGGTGATTTTTGTATGTTTACTTTATCCTGCAGTCTTACTGAAGTTGTTTATCAGTGTAACATTTTTGGCAGAAATTTTAGGTTTTTATACATATAGATCAAGTTTTTAGAAAGTAAGTATGATTCCACTTCTCTTTTTCCTATTAGGGTGTATTTTGTTTCTTCCTTTTGTGTAACTGCTTTTGCCAGGGCTTTCAACATTATGATGAAGAGAAATGTTGAGAGTAGGAATACTGTCTTCCTTCTGACCATATAAGAAAAGCTTACAGCTTTCTACTGTTTAGAATAATATCTATTATAGGTTTGTCATATAACCTTTATGGCAATGTCATAGCCTTTATGATATTGACATATACTCCTCCATACCTAATCTTTTGAGAGGTCTTAATCTCATAATGGTGTTAAACTTTGTCTTCATCTATTGAGAATTCATCTTTATTAAATTAATCAGATAATTGTTATTCCTTATTTTTTATTGTGATATACCACATTTATTGGTTTGCATTCATGAAGTTTTTTAATATCATGTTGAATTTTGTTAGTTCATCAGTGATATCAGCCTAAAATTTTATTTTATTTGCCTTGCTTTGGTATCAAGGTGATCATAAAATGAGTTTGGAAGGATGAGTTTTACTTTAATCTTTTGGAAGAGCTTGAAAAGATCTGCATTTCTTCTTGAAATGTCTGGTAAAATTCAGGCCATCAGGCCATGGGATTTTCTTTGGTTGAAGATATTTTAGTACAGGTTCAATTTCCTTACTTGTTATAGGTTTGTAAAGATTTTCTATTCCTTCATGACTCAATCTTGGTCAATTGTATTTCTCTAGGAATTTACACATTTCTAGCTTGCCAAATTTGTAGACGTATAACAACAAATACATCAACAGTTTCTTATAACAATATTCTCTTTGATACATCATTGGAAAGAAAGTCCCATAGAGCTACTAAAAGTGTGCAAGTGTGGGGTAAATTAGCCATGAGTGAGAACAAGGTAGGTAAGTTCTCTGCAACCACAATGGGGAAAAAAATATCAATACTTTCAATCATAGAGTAACCTGCCAACAATTGTTATTTCAACTTCTGAGCTTTCAGGCTGGGATTAGAATTGGTTATATTCTCAGGAATAAGTTTCAGCCATGTCATGGGGAAACTTGATAGGGGGAAGAAAAAAAAGTCTTCTCTGGGTCTTGGAAGAGTTGTGAGGGCCTCTGAACAAGTAGCAGGGGGAAAACCAGTAACCAATAACCAACTCCACCTTTCTCCCCCACAATCCATCATTCATTCTCTGAAGCCTCATCAAGGATTGGAGAGGGCTAGAGACGGACTATAAGATTGCAAGGGAGGGATTTCTAGTTAGGAGAAAAGGCAATTTCAAAACAAGCAGGGGAGAAGATTGGTTGATGAGAAAAAAAGAATTCTGAGAGAAGTAACCAAAGGATGGAAGAAAATCAACTCAGTGACTAGAAAGTGGAGGAGTGTGAAAATGTACAGAAACAAATTGCACAAATATCAAAACGGATCCCAAATGGCACAGCTGTTCCACTTCTGAAAGCTACTTTCCCAGCTCCCATTTAAGGTAAAGGGGTTAAAAAGAAAGGCGGGGGGGTTACTATGTGCTCTGGAATTAAAACAGCATCTGGAACATTATTAGCTGGACCAAGATATGCAGAAGCTATCAATCTTCCTGCTCGGGGGAATAATTGATTGTCAGAGGGGCCCAGACAGGCTGCTTCTCTCTCCCTGAGGTCTGGCCCTGAGTTCGGCACAATTAGCTAAGTGCGTCTGTGCTGGAGGAGCTGGGAGCATAGCTGGCTCCCTTGTTAGCGTAAGGTGCTTAAGGAAAGTGAACTCTGCCACAGACCTGTCCCTAAATCATGACCAACTCCTCCCACTGACATTTTTTTAGGAGTAGAAGCATTCATAGGTGAAGGGGGGGGGGGGGTCTTTATTTAGGCTTTAGGAGACTAGTGAGTCCTACAAATCCCTTCTGTGGGTATTGTTTTTAAGGGCATAAAACAAGCAGTCGGGACTACAAAAGAAACTAATAATATTAAAATACAGCTGTTTACCAAAATATTTTTCAAAAAAAACAAATCCATGATGTAGCAATGGTTGCCTATCTTTCTTCAACATTAAACAGTAAGATCTAGTAGTGGGAGCCATAACTTAGAGTTATGGAACTAATGATTATTTCAGGTCATCTACAATAATAGCTATGTGAATGTGATGGTTTCTGGAACTGCTAATTCTACTGTGGGTTTCTGGCCTACATTTATCACTGAAAGAGGTACTAAGTTTCATTTAGATGTTAGGGAAAATAAATAATTTTTCCCATCCAAGTTAATAAAGGCTTGAATTTTCTCCAGGTGTCTTAGGTTAAGAACTTCTGTTATAAATGGTAATTTACAATAACAATGACCCTCTCTGGTCAGAGTGAGTGCTACAGAAAAGTATGGATCTTTTTTCAAGTTTTAATTTAACTGAACCAGGTAGAAATCCCTTAGACAGCTGGCCTTGAAGGGCCTGGAATCTGGAATGAAGAGAATGTGTCTCCTACAGGCAGTAACTCCTGTCAACTCTGATCTCTCCCTAGCAGTCGTCATTCAGCCCCCTTCTCTACTGTTCCATAGTCACACAGACTGTGTCCTTTTCTTTTTTATTTCTCTGAGTCTTTGCCCATTTCTTTTAGGGTCCCTACTTGGCTGTTTGGAATAAGTGACCACCAAGTCTATGGAGCTCACCAACTGGACTACAGACAATCCAGCACTCAGGGACAGGGATGGTTTTCCACATGATGTGATTAGGTCAATATTATAGAGCAGTCTCTCTTGCAACCCCACTCTACCTACAGTACTGCATTGCAAGTCTACTATATTTGTCCCAAAAACCTTTTGCTATGGCCCAGATTATTGCAGTGGCATCTTAACTGGTTTTGTTTTAGTCTTTCTTACTGACCAAATTTGACTCCCATCCACCTATGAATGGATACGACTTAAAGTAAGTTGTAGAAATTTGTTTTCTATCTTGGTATATAAATACTTATATAATAAATACTACACAAATTTGCCTCCTGGCCTACAAAGCCCTAATGTTTACTATTTGACCCTTCATAGAAAAATTACCTGGGCATAGTGGCATACATCTGTAATCCAAGCACTCTGAGAGGCTGAGACAGGAGGATCACAAGTTTGAGCCTAGCCTGGGCAACTTAGTGACTTAGAGATATTCTGTCTCAAAATTTTAATAATAATAATAATAATAATAATAATAATAATAATATAAAAACAAGAGTTGGAAATATAGCTCAGTGTGAAGTTCCTGGGTTTAATATCTAGCACCACAAGATAAGAAAAAATAATCTTCTAACTTTTCCATCATGCATCAAGCAGGCTTAACCATGAAACTTACAATTTAGGTGAAAAATGAACTCAAAGAATCAGTTATCTGGGGTTTGTAAGAGGTGAGGATGTGAAAAGGACACAGTGAAGCAACAGAGAATTGAAACAGCAAGCTGCCTTGAAGCAAGAGGATGAAAGGGGGAACGACTGTCACTCTCAGGACCAAGGAACTGAGGCATCCAGGAGCAGAAGGAGGTACAGTTGTGCAAGAGACGTGACTCACCTTTAACGTAGAGCTTGCACTTGCCTTTAAATTTACTCCAAAAGTTGGAGATAATTAGGCGTCCAATTAATATTGTTATCATCATTAGGACTCCTACCTCTGGTCTATATTTGGTTGGGTTCCCTGTGAACATGAAGGTACCACAGAAGATGCCCTTGCAATTGGCCCCCCTTATCCAAAAGTTTTGAAGAATGGATGAAACGGGACCAAGATCATCATGCAGTAGGCCCGAAACTTGCAGCCAGCCTTTCTGCCATCCCACGAAATCATTCCACACCACTCAGCCCCGACCAGGACGATGGTGAGATCAGGATGTACTCAGTAATGCTTTGTGCTGGTGGGGGCTTTTTTTTCCACCCAGAAGCATGTCTGTTGTCAAAAGAAACACTTTTCTATCCACTCATGCACTTTTTTTCTTCTCTAGAACTGTCTGCTGTGCCATCGTCTAAAACCACAAGCATAACAGCTTAGTTTAACAAGCTTCCTCTTTTAAATGCCAGCCAATGAAATCAATGATGGGTGTAATAAGATGAAAAATATAGCCAGTAGAGGAAGTTTTGTCACCTTAAATGTCATTCCCTGAGATGACAAGGTGCACAGTCTCAATATGCTCCACCAGCTCAGGACAGCCATCCAAACAGAGCCAGAGGAATTGGCTGTGGAGAAACTGACCTCCTCCAGCCATGCATGGCTCAGACCCATGACAGCTGCGCACAGAAACTCCAAACCTAAAAGGCTTTCAGAGTCCCAGCTGCAGAATTAGAAAGGAACGTGTACTTGCTTCTTCAGCCGCCCTGGAGGTGTCACCTTACTCCTCCATTCCCTCCTGACTCATCAGGGTGCAGGCCTGGCGTGGAAATGGCAAGATCTAAATGCAGTTTGGTCTTAGAATGGGCCTGTCTCTAAATCTGCTCCTCTCAAGCCTGCTTCTGGGTTAAAGTTGTAAGTATAACAATCAGAGCTATAATATTTAAATTATTCAGAGACTTTGAATGGAAGTAATTTGCCTTCTTCTACCCAGTTCTCATAGATTCCCAGAATGATCTTTTATGGGCACTTTCAAAGGCAGGCTGGGCATGGGCTGGCCTAACCAGAATGAAGGGTGGAGAGAAGAGAGGTTTTGGTTCTAACCTAGTGTTACTCACACTTCACACATTCTCACAGTCTTAAAAATTGTTATATCCAAATCCCATCTCTGTATTTATTTACTAAATATCTTTCCTTAATTGACTTGCAGTTTTATTTAAACTCACTTTAAAGAAAATTTCAATTAGTTCCATAAATGAAAAAGTAGCATCCTTTTGCACGAGCAGAAGGTAATCATAAAAGAACGATGATGTTATTATGTGCTCATGAAGGCTGAGAATCCGAAGCCCACTCTCTACATTAGAGAGAATTAGCAGGCTTCAAGAGAGGTGTTAAAGGAATACTGCTGCAAAAAAATAAAAGTTGTTTTTCTCGAAATAATCAGGAGGATTGAAAGTAAAATTTAAAAAGAATCATTTTTTCTTTGAGTAATTCAGTATTATTTTTCCTCATGTCCACACACTGCCTAAATAATCTTCATAACACATACATAGCAACAGTTACATAAATGGAAAGGCCAGGCCTTGTTTAAAAAAAAAAAATCATTTCCAGACAAAGAAAGTAGAACATTAAACCAAGAATAGGGTCCCTGTGAGCACAGAACATCACACTCCCCAATCCAGCCTTCGAAACAAGTGTCCCATACTTTGTAAACAATGGAGAGTACAAACATCCAAGGAATGAGTAGATGCCAATGGCCTGCAAGAAACTCGTGGTCTGAAAATCTCAAAGAAAGTCTAAAGGCCACCAATCCATCAGCGCTGCCTGGGCTGGAAACAAAGTTGGAGTTTGGGACCAGATGGTACTGATGAGAACAAATACAACAAAGTCGAGGCAGTGGCGAGAATGAAGAATGTGGGTGGAGTCATTGCCTGGAACTGTTTGTGACTTGCTGTTAGAAAGGCAGCTCCCTCTTAAGAAGTCAAGGTTAGATTTGAGAAACAGGAGAAAATAGTGGCATGATCTGATACACGGGCAACATCCTGAAAAGAATCACCAATGGGCTTAAGGAGACAGCTGGAGGGAGTGTAGTAAAAGCACAATGCCCAGGGTGTTATAGGCGGGGTTACAAGCACAGAAATGAGCAATCACACACCAGGACTAACAATACAGGAAGCTGTCACCACCTTAAACCTTAAGGAGGAAGGGAGAGCAATGATTATTGGAATGGAGAAAGCACTGGACCCATTACAGCTGGCTGGTCTGCAGAAGCCAAGGCCCTTACCAAATCACAGCTCCAAGGTGAAGGAGCCAGAAGAATAAATGCACCAATCCCATTCTCTTCCCAGGACCTCCATTGCCTGAACACAACCCAGAATCAGAGGAGAAAGATGAAGCCATCTCAGAAGTCACCTCGCTGAAGCTCAAAGTCAGGGAGGACAAGGAGGGGAAAGCTCTGAAGGGTCAATGAAAATGTAAGCAGTACATCTGGGTAAAATGAATTTATGAGAGTCCAGTAGAACATGTGAGGCTGTGTGTGCTTGGGAAAGTGGCTTGTGAGAGAAAGGTCACACGCAGATTTGGGGTTAGGACAATTAATTACTTTAAAGGGTGATTCCATTCACTGAGCTTAGGAATTCAGGAAAAAAAGGACAATTTGAGAGATGATTTAATACACCCTGTTTTGGCTATGCCAAATATGGAGACATAAGAGACATCTAGAGGCAGGGAAATGAGGCAGGTGAGGTCAGTGACAAGAGAAGAAAACCAAGAACAAAGGTTCAGCAACACCACAGTTGAAGAGGACTTAGGGGAAAATACATTAAAGAAAAACTAGAGAATAGCCAGATGGGAGAGGAGAAGCCCAGGTGAGTTTAGTTTTAGAGGGTTGGGATGGAGTGAGGGCTGGATAGAAACATTTAGTAAGGATTGTCTCTGGAGGGAGACAGCCAATGGTCACTGTACAGGAAGCCATGGCTGAGATGACCTCTTGGCCATGTTCCACCCCTGTGCTTTCACCATGCATGCACGAAGAGGGTAGCTAATTCCCACTGATGGAAGGCAAAATTTCAACCACCTTGACCCTCAGCTCTCAGCAACCATCTTTGGACTCCATGACGCTCCACCAGCAATCCCAGCCTCTCCTGAAGCCAGGACAGAGATTAGCTGGCAAGTGTGTATTACAGTAGGTGAAGGTGCAAGAAAGAGTAAAAGGACATGAATCTCCTAAAGGAATGTTGTCTTTGAGACAAATTGATGCCAACATCCCAGCCACTACCAGTTGAGAGTATCTGGGGTACTGACCAGCCACTTAGAGGACAAATAACAAAAGAAGCCAATTCCACTAAAGAGATACCCAAGCTCTTCTGTAGATGGCAGCCCTCTGCCATCTGCCAGGCACTCCCCTCCTCACCCTCTCCACATGCACACTCAGTCCCACAGTCCTGTCCAGCCACAGAACACAACCTTCTCCCCAGGGCATGTGCAGCCTACGCCACTTGAGGTTGAAGGCATAATCTCCAGTGAAACTGAAGGGAAGGAAGGTCAGAGAGAGCTTCCTTTGTCCTCTACCCCTACACACTCACAACTAGCCAACCCACCATCTGGGCATACAGAAGCTGTCCTTCTGCTCCCTGTGTGTCCCAAGCTTCTTTCTCAGGGAAAACCAGGGCTGGACTGACAATCCCACCTCTGAAAAGCCTTTGGTGCCTTCTAGAAAGGGCATCTGATGGTCACCAAACCTCATAGATAAATATTTCCCTTTGCAACTATTCAACCCTGTCACCTTCTCTACAAAAAGCTGATTTCACTGAGAGCCCCTTCATCACCTGATCAAATGAGAACACTCTGATGGTGTTAACCTTCTTCCTGCTTTGCCAGTACTCTCGCTGGGGGCTGTTCTTTCAGTGAAAGTCTGCTGAACTCCAGAGCCATAGTTTCTTCATCCATAGAGAGACCTGGGCTAGATGATGCTTAAAAGTCCTTCAACTCTGTCATGATATGCCTCCAAGGTCATGTCTCTGTGTGTGTGTGTGTGTGTGTGAGAGAGAGAGAGAGAGAGAGAGAGAGAGAGAGAGAGAGAGAGAGGGAGAGAGAGAGGGAGAAGGAGAGGGAGAGAGAGAGAGTTTATGTGGCACTGGGTGTTGACATTAGGGCCTTCACAATGAACTACATCCCAAATCCCTTTTTATTTTGAGACAGGATCTCATTGAATTGCTAAATTTCCCAGACTGCACTTGAATTTGTGGTTCTTTTGCCTCAGAATCCTTGAGTGCTGATATTACTAGGTGAGCTACCACACTGGATTGCTACGACTCTTTTTAGTTGCCTGGTCTGACATGTCATTAGCTGGCTTGAGCAGAGTGCTCAGCACCCCTTCCCCTAACAAGCTGATAGCCCTAGGGGACTGATAGGAGGGGCACAGCCATCCCACTAGAAGGTGCCTACTTATGGACAAGACACAAAGGAGGAAGCCATTTAATCCAGCTGAACACCACTTATTCTATAAACAACTCTATTTCTTAAACACCTCTATTATTAATACTGGGTTGTGTGTTAGCTATGTACATGATTATTAACTCTCCTACTCCATGACATACCCAGGCTCATTAGTCTCTTTGTGCGTAGGCTAGGATGACAAAGTCAAGAAACTTGCTGCAGGCCACACAACATGAGGTTGGGTGTGGACAGAACCCTCTCACTCCAAAACCTGTGTTTGAAACCACAAAACAGAGGAAATAGTAGGTAATTATTAGGCATTTACTGAACACCAGAAGACAATTCCGCATTTAATACACATAAAAATGTACCCCTTGAGGAAGATATTATTTTAATTCCCCTTTTACAAATAATAAAGTGAGACTCTGAGAAGTTACACAACTTGTCCAAAGTAACACAGGAGCCAGAATTTAAATATAGCCCCTGATTACCACATAGCAGCCCAGTTTAGGTGACAGAACAGGTGAATGACACCCCAAAGGTGGGTAGAAAGAAAACACATTTTCTTAATTGGGGCTCTCTGCAAAAGCATGACCTGAGACAAGAATATGCGTGGCGATAGCTTATTGTAAAGGCAATCCCAGGGAGCAGAGAAGGTGTTAAGGAAAAAAGAAAAATGATAGTTTGTTACTGAGTTTTCTCTGTGGACAGCAGGCTCACTACCACAGACCTTTCTAAGGAGCCTGTAGAACACCACCCAGAATTGTGACCCTTCAGTAAGGAGGAAGGAACATTCTCCACATAGTCCTCCTGTTCACTATGTAGGGACTTGCTGGCTCCCTCCAGTGCCCCTGGTATCAGGAGAGCCCTGGAAAGAAAGCAAAGTTGTAAGACTTATATTCAAGTTCAGACTCTGAGGCAAGAGGTAAAACAGAAGACTGGTTGCCAACTGCTCACCCAACCATAGCTGAGATCAAAGGTAAGATGGTGAGAATGTGAGTCCAAGAACCAGAGCATCTGCTATAGAGGAGAAGGTACAGTGGGAGGGGACACGCCAGATGTGGAAGAACCAGGACAGGAGTATGGGAGGCCAGGTGGGCCACATTCACCTCCCACATGTGAAACTTTTCCCTGCCAAGATCCTTGGCAACTTCTCCCCCCTGGTTCAGAGCTCTCCTCATAAAATGATAGAAACGAGCTCACAGTCTACAAGACAAACTGAAGAACAACCCATGACTCCAGAGGTCAGGACCAGCTTCCTTCACTTCATCCAACCATGAAGAGGCTGTCTTCTAAATCTGCAGAGCCACCACTGGGCCCTCCACTGCTACTAGAATATATGTTAAGCCTGGCAGATTGAAACTGAGGTTGAATGCTTGGACATCCTGTGTGTCCTTGGACAAGTTATTAACCCTTCTGTAACTGAGGTTGAATGCTTGGACAGCCTGTGTGTCCTTGGACAAGTTATTAACCCCTCTGTACCTTATTTTGTTTTATCTCTAAAGATACTCCATAGTAGAGTAGAGGTGGGATTAGATAGTACCCTGGCCATAACCCCTTAGAGCAGCATGTAACTTATAGTGGACATTTCATCAAGGGTTGATGTGAATAATTTAATATTTCTGAGGTTGTTCATTTAAATATTGAAGGTAAAAACTAGAGGTGGTTATTTATCATTTAGAAAAAAAAAAGAAAACAAAGCAAGTGGGGCAGTGCACACTTGTAATCCCACTTGTAAATCTCACTTGTAAGCCCCTAGGAGTGCAGAACAGGTATAAGAGCGGGTGGGAAAATAATGAATTTAAGGCCACGCTGGGTTATATAGTGAAGTCAAGGTTAGTCTAGAGAGCCTCTGATTTAAAAAAAAAAAGGGGGGGGGCGAGAAAGGAAGAGGAGAGGAAGAGTGAGAGACAGAACGACAGAGGGGATGATGAAATGATAAGTAAAGGATTTATTTCACTTTCCAGCCGTAGGGCTTTATGTTCAGTAACCTCTCTGAATTTGGCTTTATCTATCACAAGTGAAGAATACCATGTTTGCCTGCCTCAGAACATTACTGAGGCCTCATGGAGATCAAAAAAGTTAATATTTAATAGCCAGGTGTGGTGGTGCACCCCTGCCATCCCAGAACTTTGGGACGTGGAAGCAGGAGGATCATAAGTTCGAGCCCAACTTGGGCAACTTAGCAACTTAACAAGACCCTGTCTCAAAATAAAAACAATTTAAAAAGCTAGAAACATAGCTCAGTGCAAAAGCTCCGGGTTCAATCCTCAGTAACAAAATGGAATGTCATATATTCTGACATGATCTAAAAGCATTGTGACTATAATCATGATAGAAATCAAAGCTTCTCTCTTCCCCACGCACACACACCTGTAGGTTGACCGCACCCCACTCACCAGAATGATAGCAAGGCCTTTTCACCTGGAGGCCAACCCCACTGAAGGGAGTGTGTGATTAATATCAGAGACACTCTGTAACAGCTGCTCAAGGTGAGCCATCCTACCATCAGTGTCAAGGATTGGGCTGCTAATTTACTATGTATGATGATGTCAACCAGGGAAAGCAATTAGGATTTGGGCATCTGTGCCTTGGCCACCCCTGCTCACCAGGCCCATGCAGTGGAGCTGCACAGAAATCCTAACAACAGTTGCTAACCACCTTCCCTCTTCCTTGGCTTAAGCCTGCTGTCCGTTTATATGCCAAACCAAGTCATGTTTGTGCCCTGATCCCTCATCTGCTCCCATTCACCTGGCAACCCAAATTATATAAGGAGCATCAGGAGTGCTTCAGGGAATACAGGCTTGGAACAAAGGCAGGTAGGGCGAGGGGTACCAAAGTACTTCCAGAGTTCTTTACAATCATCAATTAATGAGTTCCTACAACACCCAGGAAAGTAGGTCAATATTATCATCCAGTGCTTTGTGGATGAGAAAACAGGCTTAAGAAGAATGGCTTGCCCAAGGCTAAGCCACCGATCAGAAGAACTGAAGCAGAGTTAGATGACAGAATTCCTGACTCTGAATCCTTGACCACGCGTGTGCTTACTTGGCATGCAGGAGGCAATCAATACCTGAGGTGGACTCACTCAGTGCATCCTGAAATGAAGCATTAATCCTCTCCTGGGTGCAGGGGCAGATTCTAGATCCAAATCAGATCCTAAAGCCAGGACAGCATTTAAATACAGCTACTCATGCATGTGCAATCCAAGGCAATGCCTTTGGAAGCACTGTCAATTGAGGGGAAAATAAAGAAGTAGCTTAGTCTTCCTAGTGGACCTTGTTTTGACTGCCCTAGCATATGAATAGTGTGCATGCCAAAAGGCCAGGAGTGATCAGCACTCTTATATCCTTTTCCCCACTCTTATAACCTATAGATGACAACTTGGCCACTACTTCGTCTCTCGGGGAAGGCTGGAGATTGTGTACCATGAAAGAAGACAAGGTGTGGGATCAGGGTCCTTGGGAAACACAAAGATGTCCAGCTGCCAGAGGTATTGTGCCCAGTGACAGTTATCCTGAGACTGTCCCCACAGCAAGGCCTTGGTGACTTTTTACTTCCCTCATTCCCCAATTTATTTGCATCAGTTTTTCCTACCTGTTCCAATTAACTGTTTCATCTTCTCTTGTTTTCAACTCTGAGTAGTAAAGTTTCAGACCTAGAAATTAGGACTTGTTGAGGCAGATTACAATTGTCAGCTTCAGAATCCCACACCTTGCTGGTAGGAGAGAAATTGGGGAAAGCATGCCACAAAGGGCATGTGGCAATATCATGTGTCCTTTGGCCCAATTTGCCACCTTGGGATATTTATGCTATGCACATATTTGCACAATTGCAAAGTGATTTACATGCAAAATGATTTTGCACTGCTGTGTCTGGATGCCTGATCAGTCACTGTGGTGCTGTGCGTAAAAGCAAAATATTTGAAGCCTCCAAAGGTCCATCAATGGAGGACTGATTGAGTAAATTAGCATATTCATATGTTGAAAAGTTGAGGTTTTTAAAAATGAGAACATTTTATGTATTGATATGGAAAATTTTACCAAATACACCAACAAGCAAATAAATAGATTCAGAACAATGTGTGCAACATGCTATCTTGTACAAAAATAAAAAAAAATAAGAATCTAAATTCCTATTTCTTAAATATACCCAAGACTACTCTCACAGTTTGCCAAAACAAATATACAGTATCTTCCTGTCAGAGGAGAATAAATGAGGCAGATAGGAGAATGAGATGGGAGAGGTGACTGGTGGGAATTTTTTACTGTCTAGCTTTTTATAATTTTAGAATTCTGAATCACATCAATATGTACCTATTTAAAGAAAAAAATACAAAAATGCCACCTCAGAGAGTGAAAGTCAGCTCAATTCATTTGACCACCCTGTCCTCCCACCAATCCACCCACTGCCCTCAACTTGTCCCAATAGATAGGACAGGCAAATGGTTACTCGTGGCAGTGACTCGTTACATCCAAGCTAATGCAGAAGGTTGGAGGACCACTGTCACTCGGCACGAATGAGATTTGGGGGAGCAGCTCAGAGGTGGAACGCTTGCCAAGTATATGCAAGGCCCTGGGTTCATCCCCACATCCTCACAATAAGGAAAGAGATGACAGAGAAAGGGAAGGGGAGGAAGAGGATGGAAGGAGAGACCATGTCTAATATGGGCACAGACTACTGAGGAGGAAAAACAGACTGTTGCTGAATGCTAAGAGATAGGGTGTGAAGAGGAAAGGAGAGAGCAGGTCTAGCCCAGTCTCTTGAGGGGAACACATCATGTCACTGAAGGCCAAGAGAGATACTTTCTAGCACAAAAGAAACATTACAAAAGTTCAGAGCAGCTTTAGATATGTGAAATGCAAAGAAATTACATTTCAGAGGAGATCATGCTCTTAAAGGATGATCTCAAGTCACGTGCTCTCTGTCCCCTCCCATGGAGACCCCACTCTTCAGAAATGAGAAAATAGCCCATTCACCTTGAATTGTGGAGGAGTACACGGACCTAGGAAATTATTTGCACCACTAGAGTATGTCTGGTATGATTATTCAGCAAACACTGCCTAATGAAGAGATTCGAGCTTTCTTGCCTGCAGGTCTACAGATCAAACTCAAACCAAGGTCCCCAAGATAAAATGGACTTATTTATCCTCTAAGCCATCTACTTGAAAATCAATAATATTTCAAATTTAATGAGTTGTAAGACAAGTAAATTAGAGTTTGGAGTAAGCAATATTGATTGGATTATTCTGTCAACTGGAACCCATAACTTTCTTCTGTAATTAAGTATTCCACGTAAGGTGCAACGTACTCCGTGCCAGTCGCTTCCGGAAGCCCATCAGAGGCCACAGTGCTCCCCAGGCCTTGCCTAGCACGGCGGCCCCGCCCTGCTTCCCAGCAGCAGCAGGCTTCAGTGATAAGTGGCTTTCCCCAGCACTAATCATCCTTGCTCTAGTCACAGAGCTTCGGCGAATTCGAACATCAAAATGAAGAACGACAACTAAGAAACAAAAATACAGTCATGTGGAAGAAACTGCCCTCAGCCACAGAGCCTCTGCAGGATGGCACGCCGCGGCCCTGCTGCCCCCTGAGTTCTCTCTGCACTTCGCGTTTCAGAGGAGCCTGCGGGCCAGGGTAGGTGTCTCACTACATCGCAGACAGGAGGCCGAAAGGGCAGAATATGAAACACCTGCTGTCCCCACTCAGCATCAAGCACCCTGGTCCTGCCTCTCGGCACTAAATCACTTTGCCTACATCCATCTCTTCTGCCCTGCCCAGGGGAACCATGTTTTTGAAAATCTCAGTAATGGTTGCTTTTTAATTAATTAACACAATTAACATTAAATGGAATCTCTGACTTCGCAGTACACCAAGCGTCTTTGGACCTGCGTGCTCCCCACCCCAATTTACTCAGAGATGGCAGGAGAAAGGCAGTCGTGTGTGCTTTTACCAGACAGCCACTGGTAGCAGGAAGAACAGCAACAGCACCAAGTTCTCAATTCTGATGATGGATCGGGCTGGGTTGGCTCACAGGGGCTTTAGGGCGTCATGCCTCAAGTCCCACCCCAGATGGGCAGCACCAGAAGCTACGGTTCCACTCAGTCTACGGGTCATTCTCATTCACATCAGAGCAGGAGTATTCAACTTGAAGCCATCTGGTGGCACGTGGTTCTAGACAGCTTGTGATGTAGCCCCCACCCCCCAGAAAAAAAAAAAAACTGGAAACTTCACATCCTTCCGTGACCTTCAGCAGTATTTTTCATGACTTGCTTGTGCACAGGGGAGGCCAAGTTCAGTGCTAACTCTGCCTCCTGCACACACAATGACGTCAAATGGAAACCCTCATGTATCCGTGATGATAAACAGTTGTGCATGGTGGCAGGTAAAACCCAGCAGCTACTAGAACTGACACTTCAGCCTCCCCCCGTCCCCACCGCCTCCCCCCATCCACCAGTCTCCTCCCGTGTCCCCCACAATGAGTGTGCCTGAGAAGACAGGCACTAAGCAGGCTTGTGAGTTTCCTTCCTTAATTATTAGACTTGAGCAGCCACTTTCTTCACACCAAATGGTGCTGCATCAGGGTCACCAAACATGACCAAATATCCCACCAGTTTTATGTTTATGTCAGTCTCCCTTTTCAAATTTCAGAAAAAATAACACTAAGTGAAGGATATTTTGTTACTTATATACACTACTATATTACATATTTCATATGTGATAACACAATCCAGTCCAGACAATACGGTGCAGGTGACCCAACAGATGGGACACGTATGCATGAGAGGAAGAGTAGGGCACACGGTTTGACCCAGCGCTCTGCTCTTGGAATTGTGTGGATTTCGCCAGATTACCTGGCTTCTCTTCATTTCAGTGTGCCTGCAAACAGCAACAACTTGGTACATGTTAGCAAATGTCCTGGGTGTAAATTGAGAATTTCCTGAGCTTTGGACAAGGGAGAACTTTTGGGTAAGCACAACATAGCCTGGAAAAAAAAAAAAAACTGACAAAGATCTCACTGGAGGTGGAATTGAGAACGGGTGAAAGAAGTGGTACCTAAAAGGAGATATAACCATGGGAGGCCATTTGTCCTTTCTGCCTCTAGCCTTAAGATGAGAGATGCAGTGTAGGAAAGAAAAGAGAAACAGGCCAGAGAGAGAAAAAACCCAAGATTTGGAATTTCACAGTACTACACAGAAATCCTGTGTAATACTATTTCCTGAAAATTTAAGCAGGTTTCTGATCTCCTTGAGCCTTTGTCTCCCAAGATGTATAAACATAGTGGACCTTGATAGTTACCCAAAGTTGTTATAAGTACTACACATACATAATAAGAAATGTACATGGGTGAACAGTCAGATGATGTTTTTTCTTCTTCTCCTCGTCTTCCTTCTTTCTCAACTTCGTAGCACAGCCTTGGTAATACTAAGTGCATCTCTAAAGATATTCACTAGATGTATGGTGTCTAAGCCCAAGCCGCATATTTGGAAGCACATGGGAATATACCAAAAAAAAAAAATCTTATCTAAATTTCATACCTAGCAAATTAGATTAAGAGCTTTCAGAAGGAGCCTGACCTTAATGTTTTCAATTTTCAGCCCAAAATGAAGTCTTACACTGTGCTAGAAGAAAATAAAAAATATATATATATCAAAAAATCACTCAAAATAAACAGTAGTGTTGGGTGGGCAAAGCAGATGAAAAAGAAAAGAGGTCTAAAAAGAGATAAAAGAGGAGCACCTCAGGAATAATGGAGTACAAGATTCCAGCAGCAGCAATAATGATTAAGGGTCTTATTTAAAATTTTTTTAAAACACTGTTATTAATATTGAGCATCCTCTGTCATTTCTCCAGTGAAAGCAAGTAGACATGAACATATGAGATGTTAGGAGGACCATGGACCCTCTTTGGGATGACACTAGAGTGACACAAAACAAGTGTCAGTGGGGAATAGGTGACAAAATTCAGAAACAGGAGTCAGAGATGACCAGGACACATGACAAGCCAGAAGTTATAGGCCTGTTGAGAAGAGTAGTGAAATTCCTGTACCATCAGGATGAGGGTGAGTGACCACTTTCTCCAGCACCCATAAGGAAGGATGAACATGGCTGTTTTCTGGGTTGCACATGAACACAGCTCACCCTAGACAGAATCCCTTGGTATAATCACCCTGACATACTAAAATCTCCATCTCCTCACACACATGATGCTTCCATGATGGAGCCATCTAGTGAAATCCTGCTAACCAACAAGGACATTTCAAAGAAGTTATCGTGGTAGTCCGCTAATCATCAGTTTGCAAATAAGACTTTTTGACTAAAGGTTTCCAACTTTTGAATTAGCAAGTACATCATGGCACGTGAATCCTGATGATCATTTCCAAATTCGTAAGAAAACATGGCCTCCCTCTATTAAGATCCTCAATTTTCCAAATACTAATCTTTGTCATCTAAGAATCAGCAAGCCTAGAAGAAAACCTTGCAGGATGAGCAAAGGGTTGACACCCTTGTGTCCCTCAGCCTGCCTTAGGCATCTCTCATGGTCCCCACACTGCCATCAGTAGTTAGGAGCACAACCACAAAACTCAAATTAAGTCGAGTGACTGTATCACATAAAGTTTAGGAGTGCGAAATTCTTCTCTGTATAGCTTTTTACAGACATGACTGCAGTGTAACAGATGGAGTGAAATCACTTACATAGAAACAGCACCATCCAGTATGAGGCTTTCTAACCCCATAGGAAACCTTTTAAAGCTTTCAAGGCTTAAAGTGAATGAAAACTTCTTCATGAGAACCTTCATTTAAGAATCATAAAAGTTCATTTTTTTATATTGCATAGCCTTGCCTCTCTTGGCATGATGATTTCTATAAATGTTTAAGACATCTGATTTGTTCCTTTTTCTATAAAATTAGAGGGAAAATGCTTAAGAATGGGAACTTTCCCTGGCTGATAGATAATTTTTCTGCTTGTCTGAGCCAAGGTATCTTTTTCTTCAAGAATCTCGCCTGATGCTCAGAGCAGGAGAAGGAAGGTTTTGTTCTATTTTGTTTGTTTTTACCTCTGAGTAACCTTACTCATCCCATTATGCCTCTACATCATAATCTTTTTTTTTTTTTTTTGACTCAGGGTCTCATTCTGTAGTCCAGGCTGGTCCCCACCTCAGCCTTCCAAGTGCTGGGATTACAGGCGTGCTCTGCCATTCCTGGTTTACGTGGTGCTAGAAAATTAAACTCCTGGGCCTTCGTTTTCCAGAAAGTGCTCTAACTGCTGTCCTAGTTCTCCAGCCCAATTTTATTTTATGTTAAAGTTATCTTTATGTGCCTGCATCTCCTACAATAATTTATGC
This sequence comes from Ctenodactylus gundi, assembly GCA_004027205.1. Lineage (NCBI taxonomy): Eukaryota > Metazoa > Chordata > Mammalia > Rodentia > Ctenodactylidae > Ctenodactylus > Ctenodactylus gundi. The sequence continues at coordinate 474,040 of PVKB01000517.1, read as the reverse complement.
TCTTCACTGTTGCATCCCACTGCCTAATACTGTGCCTGGCACATGAAAAAAAAAAAATCAGTATGTGTGGAACTGTTGAAATTGGCAGAAAATGAATGGAAAAAGATTCTGTGTTACTACAAAACAGGGACCTGTGCTGCCTTCTTTCTGTGCTGCTGAATAAATAAAGGAGGTTATCAGTCTATTCTCCCAGGTTTATAGAGAGGTAATGGATCAAAAGATTATTCATTTGAAATAGAGACAACCACAGATTCTCAAACAAGACTGGTTATCAGCTTCATGGAATGAGGGAATCTTTTTTGCTCAACACATCAGCCCCAGGAGGTGGCCCAATGTCTGTACATTGTAGCCACCAGCTACGGACATGAAGATGTGCCACACAGAACCCTTCAACAAAGCCACTGCCCCTAGGCAGGGGGTAATCAGCAAAGCCTTCAGTTGTCCGCTTTGGAAATAGCATCAGCTGCCCCTTTTCCTGGGCAGGCCTCACCTGCTGAGTGCCCAACCCAAAGGAACCCTGCCATGAGGCAATCCCAATAAGCAGCACTTGCTCCAGGTTTCTCCACCAGCTTCCACTTTTTCCTAAATGCCACTTGTCTTGTTTCTACCCAATCCTGCTTCCTTTCTTTTATTCTCACAGATCTTCGTTCTTATTCTTCTCAAATTCCATTACCATCTCTATTCCCAAAGACCTTCAACCCATGAAATCAATAAATGCTCGTTGAGTGCATGAACAGGTTAAAACAAAAGAATATAAAAATAAATCAATGTGCAAACAAATGAAAAAAGATGTAATTTAAAAATATTTCAGCTGTGCTGAATGACTACCCTCCTCCACTATCAATTAGAAAAGGAGTTGGAGCAATTAGAGAAACCCAACCTGGTTCCATATAGACATATTGGGGTCCTGCCACCACTCCTTGGGGTGCCTTCTATAAAACGCCATTGTATTTCGCATCATCCTTTGAGCTACATTTTGGGAAGAAATTCCTTGGCCAAATTTTACAAAATTAGGAAAGGTGACCCAGAGGTGAGGATACTTGCTCAAGATCACCTGGCTAAAGACCTGCAAAGGTGGGAAACAAATTCTTTCTCCTCAGCGCCAAAGAAAACTTCTCCATGGTCTACCTCCTCCATAATCGATAGAAAATGTGTTAGCTTGTAAACTCTTCCTCAGTATGGTCAAACAGACTAGCTAGAAACAAACATTTGGCCTGATCATTTCCTTGTATCCAGCTGGCTGCTCTAATAAACTATTATCCTTGTTCCAAGCACACTGGCTTATTCTATTGTGGGAAGTGGGTGCCACTTAGACAACACTGGGTTTAATTTTTCCTTCAGTAATACTTGTATTGCTGTTTTCCATGCAATGAATAACAGCAGTAATAATATGTAATAATAATAATGATAACATTTAATAATAATGATTAAAGTCATCATTACTAGTTTTAAAATCAAAAGAAAATTTCTAATAACCAAAGAATTCTAAAATAAGAGTGGAATATTTTTTGTTAATTATTCAGTGATGTTACTTGTTCCAAAAGCAATTTAAAGGGAATGTAGCAACCTTTTTTAATTTCTTCTGATAAAAATGGGAGATGAACCCCTATTTCTCCACACCTTCTTTTTCTGTATTCTTTGTCTTATAATTTTATGATGACTTTGCTGTCATTTAGATCTTAAATGTTCCCCCCAAATACCCATGTTTTGATGTTGGTTCCCACAGAGGGACTATCAAAAGGACATGGAAACTTGAAGTGGGGGGCCGAGTGGGAGTTAAATCATCAGGAAGCTTATAAAGGGGAGGATCCTAGCTCCCTTTTTTCTCTCTTGCTCTTGCTTCCCAGCTGAGGTAAAGAGCTGAGTACTGGTGTAGGCATGTCCAATCTGTGGCTCATTGGTTTTTATTTTTGCCCTTGATTTTTTTTAATGTTATTTTAAAAAGGTTTTAAAAAGATAGTTTAGGAATTATATACAGTACATTAACTATATTATATATTTTATATATGGCCCAAGACATTCCCTCTTCATTCAAACAAGGACAAAAAAAAAAAAAAGGCCAGCCACAGATTGGACATACCCGCATGGCAAAAAGGGCCAACTTATCATGAGCTGGAGCATCCAAAACCATGAGCCAAAATAAATCTTTTCTCTTTATAAGTTTATTGTCTAGGAGGTATTTCCTATAGCAACAGAAAGTCAGCTAACACAGCTTTTCTCCTTCTGGTTCAGGACTTACTCTTAAACTGTAGAGTAAATGGATTATTAGTAAACATGATCTAAGCAGAAGCTTGGAAAATCCCTTCTAAGTTTGGGCTTATTTTCACTCTGACTTCTCTGCAATTGCCATAAGAACATGCCCAGTCAGCCCAATAGAAGAGGAAAGACATGTGGAGCAAGGAAGCACCAGTTAAGACACTCATTCAGATCTAACCCATTTCAAACCCAGGCCAACTTTCAGTGTGTGAGGAGTAAATGCTTGGAGTCATGGTTTACGCTGGTTTACTGCACAGCAAAATTTAACTGACACAGTGAGTTTAGGAAAAAAAAAAATTGTCAGTAGCCTTCATTTGCTTTCACTTTGAGACAAGATAGCAATGAGAGACAGGAGGAAGAGAGGCTGAGTTTTCTACGAATCTTCCTTACGTTTCCTCGTGCCACTGACAGGAGGCCAGTGCTACTGAGCACTATGGCACCAGCCTGTAATCCCAGGACTCTGGGAGGCTGAGGCAAGAGGATCATAAATCAAAGCCCAGCTTAGGCAACTTAGTAAAACCCTGTATGAAAAAAAATATACATATATACATACATATACATACATACATACATATTTAAGAAGGGTACTAGCTCAGTGTAACGTACTGGTTCTAATCTGCAATTCTGCAGTAACACCAAACTAAAGGTTGGGAATCTGACCAGCAGATAACTTTCTGAAATAACCTTAGATTTTTGTACAGTGTCTAATAGAAACATATTGTGCATCAGGTAAATAATTTTAAATTTTCTAATAATTATGTTTTGAAAAGGAAAACTTGTGAAACTAACTTAACAGAATATCTTAACTTATCTAAAATAGCATGGAGAACTATATTTTTAAACTATTTACAATGTTTTACTTTCTTTTTTTGTATAATATCTTGAAATCTGGTACATATTTCGTTCCTCCAGCACGTCTCAATTCGAACTAGAGGCGTTTCACGTGCTCAGTAGATGCAGGTAGCTGATGGCAACCACATTGGCTAGCACAACTCTGTATCCATTAGAAATGATAATTCTACTGGTCTTAGCTGAAGTACACAGGAAGTAGACACCACTGTAACTACAGATTTTAGTCAGGTTTGGGGGGAAATGAGGAGAAATAAGAATAGTAGATTTTCTTGTGCAGCTTCTGACAGAACTGCACACGGCTTCCAGTTACAAATATTCTTTTCATTATATTTGGAAGGGAAGAAAATAAGAGCTCATAATCCAGGAAAATCTTTTCAGGTGTCTAAAGTACAACAAAAATTTTCTTAGGAGCTGTATTTATTCACCTTTAAAATTTGATACAAAGTGTGTATGTCATAGGTGCAAAAGAAGGAGGAAGAATTCATAGCCATTTGTTTGGCAAGGCCAGGACTGCATATCTACACTGACCTATTTACACACATACACATGTACACCCACTATTTTCAAATTCTGAGGTCTTGTACTACTGAAGACAGTATTTTCTTGACAATATAAAGACATAGCATAGATCTGAAAAAAAGCAATTACAAGTAAAAGAGAAGCATTACATTTTTAATATAATTTAAGCAGATAAAAAGCCTACACAACAAGAGTTGAAGAAGTTATGACAGGATAAGAGATTTATTTTGGCTTTAAACAAAAATAAAGCTGATTGGAAACAAGAAAGAATTGAAGTAAATGGAAACTTCGATTAAAGATACAACAGATGAGGAAGAAAGTAAACAGGTAAGTAGAGATAAGAGGCTCAACTTATAAATAGTGCTACCAAGAGACATACAGGAATTTAACCAGAAGGCAAAATCACACCCTAACACTGGAATGGAGCAAATCTACACAGTTTTGAAGTTAAGTGTATGATCCAACAGCTATCTACCAAATAGATTGCTAAAAAAAAAAAATTCTTAGCAACCTGAACCTGTTATGTATTACTGTAATAATGCTATAAGACAAACAATCACAAAACATTAATGAAATATAAGGAAAAACATTTCTTTTTGTTTGCAAAAAAAGCTAGAAACTTCTGTTGATCTGAGCTAGGCTGCCTCACATGTCTGAGCCATGACTTCTACATGTCTCACCCTTGTTATGCTGGTTTAGTTTCCCTGTGGCGGCGGAGTTCAAGAGAGAGAACAGACACATGCATGCGCTTTCTAGCCTATGCTAGACTCAAGTTTGCTATAATCCTATTGGCCAAAGTGAACCACATGACCAAGCCAAAGTCATATCAGAAGGGAACTGCAAAGTTACTGGGCAAAAGGGCAGATTCAAGAAGACTAATAAGCAGGGTCATTAAAGCAACCAGTTGGCCTGTCAGTGCCCTCCAGCCATGGATCATCAGAATATATCCAACTGTATTGAACTTGTAGGAGAGAACACACACCCTGGAAGATCTTGAGACACATTAGTAAGAGGGTATTAGAAAGGGCTTACAAGATTTGTGCTTCCGTTAAGTGATCTGGGTATACAAAGCTTTGGTCTGGACTAGGTGCTATAAGGAAGCTGGGTTATCTGGTTATATCTGAGTGTCTTAGAAAATCTTATCTATCTAAAAGAAAGGAAATCTGTATGGAAGCTAAAACTATAATTAATAAAAAGGCAGTAGTCATGTACATTAATCAAGACAGGGAGTATTTTTGGCATTTTTAGAAGTTGGACAATGTTCACAATAAGTCAGCGTTTAGTCATGACCATGAACAAATCTCATTTTTGACCTGCTCCATCAAAGTCAGAGAGTGACCTGGTCTGATATCAATGTTCTATAACATTATTTATGTTCAAAACAAAAGCACTGAGGCCAGCTGTGATGGCAGCCTGCTCTCAGAGGTCAGGGGCTGCTTGTTTTCTCATATCACATACATTACTGCTTAGTTATAGCAACAATTGTACTTCCTGCTTTCATCAGTCATCTAAAAGGTGATTCAAAATAATGAACATGAATCTTTCAAAAATGCTTTGGTATAAAAGTGTCAACAGTAAATACTAAAGCCAGTTAAATATGGAGCTCAGTCTAAATAAATAATATAAATATAGCTACTAAATATTAAAAAGCAATCATCAAATGAGATATATAAGTTGTATCATAAGCATTTAAGTATAAGGCTCCAAATTATATTAACATATATCAAATAGTGAAAAAGGAAAGATGGGAAAAATGTTAAAACATGCAGCAGTTCTCATTTCGGAGCACAGGAAGTCAAGCAACACTGATGCACCTTTTTTTTTTTCTTTTGACACTTGCTGATATACAGGTGCCAAGTATTTTGACAGACCTAATGAAAATTACTTGTACTGCTTCAAAAATAGAATATATACCTTCCTAATGGTTAGAGAAGATAAAAGTAGCATAATATAAAAAGAAAAAATAAACAAAATGAATTTAAGCACAAAATAAAATGCACTGAAAAGCAATGTCTTGCTTGTTAACCATCCTTTCCTCTTTTGCAGACCTCTGCCCTGTCTTAGACTGAGTCTTGAATTATCTCTGCTTTCTGAAACATTGCCAGCAGCCTCCTAAGAGTTCTCTCTCCCTCCCTCCCTCTCTCTCTCTCTCTCCTTCTTCCTCTCCCTCTCACTCTCATTTTCCTTCTCTCTCTCTTCACCCCACTCTTGTCTCTGCCAAGCAGAGAGCACATCTGTGCTACCACAGCTCCTGGTTACAGGTCTGCAATGAGGTAAGAACACAGATTGAGAGAAGCGTTTGAAACGTTTATAGCAATCTGACAAGCTATTTTATTCTGTCTGATGAGATGGATAATTAAAATGTGGTGCTTCCATTTTGCATTCTTCTATTCCCTTTCCCTAATAATTCATTTTTATTATATGTTCTAAAAGTACGTTTGTAATATATTAGAAAAGGAAGCAACTAGCAAGTTCTATGCTACAGGTCTGTGAAGCCCTGGCCTAGGCCATATCGGAGTCTGTCCTCTGACCCAAAGGTAGAGTCGGCCTTCTCTCTGCTCAGAAACAGTCAGCTGTTCCCTCTTCCCCCTTACATTCTTCTCCTGCCTCCAAGCCATTCCTTGGGCACCACTGCCTAGCAACGACTAGCAATGCCTATCAATGCCTATCATTAAAGCCCCTCCTCACACAGGATTCCCAAGGGGATGAAAATTGCAAACCCGGGAGGAAAGGACAAGGAGAGTACACTATGAACATGAAACCCTGAGGACACTCGTGCACACAGAGTGCATATGTCTTTCTCTCTGTTCAGTGACTTCCTGGCCCATTGGTTGATGCTTAGGTTTGCTTACCTTCCACACCACTGTCTGGAGGCCTCACCCCCAGCACCCTGAGCTCAGGCACTCAGAGGTTGTCCCTGCACCATCTCCTTACTCCTTTCTCCCTCCCCAGAGACAATCCTGCCTCTCCCCTCCACCACCTGAACACCAGTCTGCACCTCCCGAGGCAGAGTCACCTCTGCGCACTCTGCACTCTCTCCAACCCCAGTGGACTTCCTTACTTGAAGCAAAAGCTCTATTTACATACCTTCCCTTGTTCCTGAGAGTTTTCAATTTTAGGACATTTCCCAAGGACAAAATTACAGTTTCACAAATGTACCTATAAAAATCATTAAATCCCTAGCAGTAAGAAATGAGTTAAATAAAGAAGTCCCATCCACACAAGAGAATAATATATACCTGCTAAAAATAGTGAACCATACACACAATATAGAAATTTGTTCACAATTCTCTGTTAAATAAATGAGATTATAAAACAAAATGTGAGAGCACACATATGGGATAATCATGAGGGCCTCAATTTTCTATAAACAGATTTTATGTTTTCTCAGTACAAAGAAGTGATAATTATGTGACGTGATGGCTATCTTAAACACCTTGATGTAACCAATCCATGGCACATGCATATAACTAAAACATCCCATTGTACCTGATGCATATATACATTTATTCTCAATAAAAATAAAATTTTGAATTGAAAGTTTGAAAATACCATGTGGGTCACCATTTTAGATAAAGGCATCTACATGGGCAGAGATACAGGCCTAAATATAGATGGAGACACAAAGGTACACACAGATGCAAATAGAGTGGGAAAAAATGTTATTTCTGTGTTATGGGATTATATATATTCCTTCATTTCCTCTTTTTTTATATATGTGCTTTCTACCAGAAATGTAAATTATTGTGTGATAAGAAAAAAATTACTAAGGAACTGTTCCCCAGGTGGGTTGCCATGAAGCCCTGTACTGTCTTTTGTAAGGACACTTCTCCTTTGCCTCCTTCTCTCAGGTGATGCCCCTGGGGAGCAGGACGCCCCGGGCTCACATCCCACACTAAGTAGTCATTGGTGATATATTTGCACAGCTAAATTGAATATGTTCAATTACCAAAAGACAAACACAGAACAAACAGGTGTCAATGTCATTTCCTAGGATTAAGTTGGTCAATATGACCAGGTACAGCAGGACACCAGAAACTGGAGGCTTCAGGATTCACCTGTCTAGATGAAGTTTAAGTTGAACTTGGTCAAGAGAAAGGTGAACAAAACCTGCTGGAAGTGTTCATTAGCCTTGATGGACACTTTAAACAAACAGGCCTCTGTAGCTTCACAGGTGGAAATGTAGACTGAGATGATTTATCCAGCTGCTATTGATTCTCTTCAGGCAACTCACAGAGAAAGTTTTTCATGAAAGTGCCTGAGAAATGGAGCAAGTCCCTGGGATGTGCATTTTAGCTGCAATGATTTTTTTTTTTACTTAGTTGCTGTGTGTTATGTCTCTGTATAAAATTAATAGTTTCTGAAATATGTATGCTAGCTTTCTCCTGAAGAGGACACAGTCCTTACACACAAATTAAGCCCAATTTTTCTCTTTTCTAGTTCATTTCCAGGAGCAAGAATACTTTTAATTAGCTCTGTCTGGTGTATGGAATTTTATTTACTGACAAGAACATTTTGGAGGAATCAAGGCAGTTGACTGCCATCTGAATATGTTGGCTTCCAGAAACAACCAACCTTTCAGCCATCCATATAAATTGTGGTGGAAAGAGCTAAAGGCACACTTAATATCTCACACTTGTAGAAATTGAGGACCTACAACCACAAGCCAAGGACTGCCAGGGACACCAGAAGCTGAAGAAGGCCAGAAAGGATTCTCTCCTCGATCCTCTGGAAGGACCACAGTACTGCCCAACAATTTGATTCTGGCTTGCAAAACTATAAGAGAATAAATTATTTCATATTAAACCTCCAAATTTATAGTAATTTTGTCAGCCCTAGGAAATTAATATATCCATAAAACCATGATTCTCGAGTACACCAGATTGAATAAATCAGAAAAGTTCATAAAGCTCTATACGTGCTCATGAGCATGTTGAACTTTATTTTCAGCCCTGACTTTTAAAATATCTCTACCCCAACTTATGGCAGAGATAGGGCAGGACTGAAAAATAGGCATAGAGAGACCATGTCTTCTTTCTCAGCCAATGTTTACCCCTACCCCTGGTGTATCCACAGACACTACCCATAACTCCAATGTTGGAAGGTAGCATGCGCAGGAGTTAAGAATATGAAGTATGGAATCCATCCAACTTGCCATCCCCTGAACTGCTTAATCTTTTAGACCTTTAGTTTCTTTGTCTATAAACTTTGACGTAATAAGTTTAGCAAGAAATACAGAATTCAGGATTTTTAAGATGTTCAGTCAATATTTAAATAGATAAATAATTGATAGACTTGAGGAGAAATATATAGAGACTGAAAACAGTAAGCAGCAAGAGAAATATAATACAATATGAGATAGTCCAAGGCGATGCAATACAATAGAACATCGTTCTGACCACTACTCTCCATCTCCCACTTCATTCTATTGTTGGAGTTGGAAAGTAAATAATCAAATGATGACAAAGTAAAACACAGAAGGAGTTGGAGGGTGGGTAAAGTAAGTAGAGAAAGCAAGAGCTCCCAAGCAGAGAAACCTAAGGAAATGCATTTAAGGGCTTTAAGAGTTGGGGAGGCAGTGTGAAAAGGCAGAGAATTACGACAAGACTTAGTGTCACTGGGAACTCCGCTTCAACCCTGGAGCGAGCCCATGTCAACTGTCCCCAGTGGGAAAGAGGGAACTGCTGCAAATTTGTCTTAGATCTGTCCTGTACCTATGACAATGAGCAGGGCAGACAAGGAAGGGCTACAGAAGGAATCTAGAGATCTTCCATGGAATGGCCCCAAGACCAAGGGAAGATTCTCAAGGAACTGGTGTGGTAGAGAGATGCAATGACAAGACTCAAAGAAAACCTGGAAAACTAGTCCCATAAAAAACAAACAAGCCCTACAGAGCTATAAAAAAGAGGCCACCATAAGTGATGGAAGCTTTATCTATCAACTTCGGCTTGAACAGAGCCACCCGGCTACATGAAAACTAGTATATGTCTCTGTGTCCTTTCCTCTTCCAACATCACCAGAATGGCACCATGCAGGGAGGGAGGAGAGGGGCTGACAGACAAAGACGAAGGAGCTGAGTCCATTTACCCATCTCACCTGTAGGCTCCCATCTGGAGTCCATTGTAGGGGAGGACAAAAGATATACTGCCAAGTTAAGTTGGAATTTATGCACTTCACAAAGTAGATATCAGACTTCACTGACTATTACCTAAGATGTAGTTGCCATTTTAACGCATTGCTAGTCGTAACTGTTCATATATTTTTACACTTTCTTAAAAATATACCATTTCACAAAAGCTCAGAAAATAATAAAAAGGCCGTAAATACCCACCACTCACATATACCATATGTTAAAAGTTTGCTTCATCACTCTCTTTTTTAAATAGCCAGTTACTCTGTCATCAGATGGGGCCAAGAAGGTCCACCCAAAGAGGAGGGAGCCTTCAACTTGCCTCCACCCATGAAGTAGGTTTTTGTTTTGTCACAGAGAAGCACTTTGGGATGTATCAATAAGCAAAATATGCAGAAACAAAGAAACATGCATGCAGAAAGGAGTGTGGGTGCCTGCAGAGAGATGTGTTATGGTCAGGGGTTGGGGATTTTCATGTGTCTTCAGGTGTCCTCAAAATTGATAATCTAGGGTGTTTATTCCTGTTGTGTGTCAAGTTACCCATTAGTGGGCTAGATTACGATGTAAGCCATTTGCTTGTGTTTGAAGTTTAAGGCTATGATACCCACACAATAATGTTGTTTTCTTGAGGGTGGATGTCAGTGGAATTTGTGAATCAACAATAACCGAAGAAGAAGAAAAGTCTAGGCTCAATTTACAGGGGCAAAGTACAGGTCCAAATTACAGGCTTATTGCATTTTTAAGACTCTTAGAAATTTTGGAGAAAGTTACCTGAAAGAGGAAAAAGAAGTTATTGTAACTTTGGATAACTTTGATTTCATCCTGAAGCTGTTTTTTTCTTAAAAGTACAATTTTAAAATTATGGTTTTCCTTATATCCTTTCTACCTATATTTTCTGTCCTACCTCAGTTCCAAATAAACCTCATTTTCACTCCTATGTTCCCCTCCTCTCCTCCTTGAGATTCACACTGACCTTGGTAAATTTTATCCCCACACTTATTTTTACAATCTCACTACATGAGGTTAACCTTTATAAGTTGTAATGAGCAAACAGATAGGAAAAGGGAAGCGTTAAAAGGGAGTCAGCTGCACCCACTGTCACTGTGCACCAGAGGGATCCAGGAAGACACACCCAGCCTGCACCTCAGAGCCCACGCTACTGGGCTACTCTACACTGTCACTGTTGCACAACAGGGGCACACAGGTACCCGCACCCAGACACTCGCTTGCACCTCAGAGCCAACATGATGGGACCTACTCGGCACCCCACATTGCTGCATGCCAGAGGCATCCAGGCAGCTGCTCGCAGACCTCAGTCTGCACCTCAGAGCCCACACAGGTGGGCCTATCACCACCGGTCACTGGAGGCACCCAGAAGCATCCACTCCCTGCATGACCTGCCAGAAGGCAAGAGGGTGGCAACCCGGGCATCTTCAATAGCAGAAAAACAGACCTAGTAGCAATTATCAAGTGGGGGAAAAAAATAGTTGTCCTGTAACAAGGAACCCTACCTGAGTGACACAGACAGCACAATACACTCATAGAATAACACTCTTCACTATCAAAATATAGAGATTGCTCAAAGAGTAACTAACCACAGCTAGTCAAAAGAATACTCTACAGCAAGGTGAAAAAACATGGAGGCAAGATGCTGCAGAAACCCTCCAGCCCACCAAGGAAAACTCAGAACCAGAGGAAGATCCAAAATTTCTCAACTTTGAAACAAAAATAGTTAACCTACTAGAAAAAATTCCAGAGACAGCAAACTACACAAAATGCTTAAAGAACACAAGACAGACTCAGATAACAATTTAGACACGACAGACTCAGCAACAATTCACAGATAATATTTGAAGAATTCAAAAAAGATTTAACCAGAGATCTTAAGGAAGAAACAATTGCAAAACTAACAGAACTACAGAAGTTAATACAGGAAACAAATGACAAGTTCACTAAAGAATTCCATAAATATAAGAAGATAAAAGAAGAGATGAACACTCCCTAGAAAGTGTAGGAAGTAATTCAACACAAAATGAGGAGAGAATTTTGGATTTAGAGGACAAGAACATAATAATGACTCAAACTATTAACAACCATGAGATAATTGAGCATCAACAAGGAAATGGAATGATACAGGTGGTAGAAGACTCAAAGAAACTTATTCTCAGAATAGCAGGAATACAATAAAAAATGAAAATACAAACTAAAAGACTAAGAAATCTGTTCACTGAAGTCCTAAGAGAAAACTGCCTATACAGAGAAAATGAGATAGCCCTGCAAGTGACAAGTTATGATGTACATCATTTGGCTTGTGTTTGAAGTTTACACCCACTAGATATGATCAAAACAGAAGCTTCTCCAGACATATTATAATAAAATTCACTGAAATAAAAAGCCGTGAGATAATTCTAAAAGCTGTAAGAGAAAAAAAGCAAGTGACATATCAAGGCAAACCTATCAGGGTAACAGCAGACTTGTCAATACAACTCCTAAGAGGCAGAAGAGCCTGAAGAGAAGTCCTCAAAGCCCTAAAAGTTAATAACTGTGAACCAAGAGTCCTGTACTCAGCAAAATATATCATTTTAAATCAACAGTAAAGTAAAAAAGCTTCCATGACAAAAAACCTTGAAGAAATTTATGACAACCAAAGTATCACTACAAAGAATTCTCAAAGGTCTGCTGGAGAGGGAAACAGGGAGCAACCACAACAAAGAACACTGTGGCAGGCTTATCTTTAATAGAGAGAACATCTAAAAATAAGTAAACAAAAGAGTTGAATGTTCACATGGTTACAAAATGGCAGGACCTAAGACACACGTATTAATTATAACCCTAAATACTAATGGCCTCAGCTCATCAATCAAAAGACAGAGAATGGCTAACTGGGTTAAAAAATACAATCCAACCATATATTGCTTGCAAGAGAGACATTTCAAGCATGAGGATAAACACAGACTCAAACTTAAAGGCTGGAATTCTATATTATACTCAACTGGGGGGAAAAAACCGGGGGTACCAATACTCTTTCCTGACAAAGTGGACTTTAAGCCAAAACCGTCCAAAAAAGACAATGAACGTCACTTCATCCTTATAAAGAAAACAACCTAGCAAGTGGAACGGATGATCATAAATATTTATGCCCTAAACAATGGTGCACCCAACGACATAAAACAAAAGCTACTGGACCTCAAAAATCACATAAACTCCAACACTGTAAGAGTGGAGGATTTTAATACCCCTCTATCCCAAGACAGGTCAACTAGACACAAAATCAACAAAGACATAGCAGATCTAAACTACATCATAGAAGAAATGGATTTGACAGATACATTTAGAATTTTTAATCCAATAAAAACAGAACACACATTTTTCTTAGCTGCCCATGTAACAGTCTCCAAAATAGAACACATCCTAGGCCACAAAACAAGCTTAAACACATAAAAGAAAACTGATACAATCCCATGTATGCTTTCAGATCACAGTAGAATAAAACCAGAAATCAACTGTAACACAAACAAAAGATACAACTTAAGCCATTGGAGACTGAACAGCACAATAAACAGTGGATTTCAGAATAAATCAAGGAAGAAATAAAGAAGTTCTCAGAGACAAATGACAACAGTAGCACATCACAATGCAACCTCTGGCACATGATGAAGGCAGTGATAAGAGGAAAATTCATTTCCATAGATGTACACATAAAAAGAATGGAGCAAGCCCAAATAAAAAAATCTAACCTCACAATTCAAAGTCCCAGAAAAAGAAGAACAAACCAACCCCAAACACAACAGAAGGAATTAAATGATAAAGATCAGATCAGAAATTAATAAAATTGAAACAGAAAAACAAAATACAAATAATAAATGAAATAAAAGTTGGTTTTTTAAAAAGATAAACAAGATTGATAAAGCCCTTGCTACACTCAAAAAAAAAAAGGAAAGAGAAAACCTACATCAATATAATCAGGAATGAAAAAGGTGCAATTACAATAGATAACAAGGAAATCCAAAGAATAATAAGTTACTGTGAAAATTTGTACTCCAATAAATTTACAAATCTAAAGGAAATGGATGAGTTCCTAAACATATACCAACCACCAAAACTGAATGAAGAAGAAATTAAACATCTGAATAGACCAACAGAAGTACAAATGGCTGACAAACATATGAAAGAGTGCCCTTCATCATTTGCCATTAGAGAAATGTGAATAAAAACAAGGTTGAGGTTTCATGTCATTTCTGTGAGAATGGCCTACATCAAGAACTCAAAAAAACAGCAATTATTGGTGAGAGTGCAGAACAAAAGGAAATCTACTCCACTGCTGGTGGGAATGCAATCTGGTACAACCACTATGGAAAGTTCCTTAGGAAGCTGAGAACAGAAATTCCATTTGATCCAGCTAATGCTCTACTGGGCATGCTCCCAAAAGAAGTAAAGTCAACACACCAAAATATTTATAGCAATACAAATCATAATAACCAAATCCTGGAAACAACCTACATGCCCATCCTCACAGGAGTGGTTAAAGAAGATGTGGTACCTATACCCAATAGAATACTATGTGGTCATAAAGAAAGACAGACATGAAGCGTTTGAACAAAAATGGGGCCACCTAGAGTCAATAATGCTCAGTGAAATGGACCATGCACAAAAGACTGACTATAATCAGTATCCCTCTTATAAAACACACAAAAATAATGACAAAAATTTGCCAACACAAATGACAGGGTAGAAAGAGAGGCAACAGGTAGGAATGGGGTGAACCTCTGAAAAAGGGGTAGACATAGACACACTTCCATTCTCCAAAACCTATAGTTCTCATGTGTTGCAGAATTTGGAATTCATGTATCTAAAAAAAAAAAAAAAAATGTTTAATTTTATTTCATGTGAATTTTTTTACCACAATAAAAAATTTTAAAAGTAATAAAATAAGGGAAGATAATGTATAATTCACTTATAAACTAAACCAGGGGTGGGTTTAAATGCTCACTGATTCCCCAAATTCCTAATGTGTTATAGAATTTGAAAATCATATAATTACAAAATTTTAAAAAATTAAACTTAATAATGAAAATAAGAAAACTGTTTCATTTTTTAGGGGGCTTTTTCCCTGTTTTAATTTTCCTGAAACTACACATTCTCTTTTATCTCAAAGTACAGATTATGTTAGCATTCATGTACATGAAAAAGATATGAAATACAATGCATCAAACCAGTGTTATGTTATATAAGGATCAGTGTTACACAGTCACCCAGAGAGAGCATGGAGAATAGAAAGAAGAATGAGTCCTATGTGAGATCTGCAGGAGCCACTGAAGTTGTTTTGTCACACTGGAAGTGAGGCTGGGAAAAACCCCATACCCACACTGGGATTTGAACCCCGGATGGCAGTGTAGCAGGCAAATGCTCTGTCACTGAGCTACATCCCAAGACCACAGAAGAAGAAACTTTGGGTGGTTTCAAATGCCAAGCAATTGCCCCATATACTCATGGTATTGGTTACCTTATGCCAATAATTCTCAGCCGGAAGTGATTTCACCCCTTGGAGAAAGTGATGACCACAGCTGTGGGGTGCTGCTAATATCAGTTAATTAGGAGCCAAAAATGCTGCCAATAATGCACAGAACAGTCCCAACAGAGAATCATTCAGCCCCAGTAGTCAGTAGTGCTGCAGCTAAAGAACGTGTCTCTTTGATAATGCTCATGGAAGTGAGGACTAGCGCTGACAATCTTTTTGTACTTTGCAAAGCTGCTGTTGAGAATCATTTTATCAATGTGTGCAGAATTGAAATTGTGAAAAAAAGTGTCACCAAGAAATATAAGCCATGGTTTTTATATAAAATCACTATAATTTTATATATATATATATATATATATATATATATATATATATATATATATGGGCTGGCTGGTAAAATTTATATTTCCTCATCTTCCATAACAGTGCAAGGACTTAATATGTAGGCTTTGGAGTCAGCCAGGTCTGGGTTCAAATTCCACTATTTTTTTTCTTTTGTCAATTGTATATATCAGCCACAGTTTAAGCAAGGAATCAATACCAAGAGTATTATAGAATAAGGGACCAAGAGAGGACTAAGGCACTGAAGAATTGTCAGAAGGAATCCCAAGAGGGAAAGTTGAAAGTCAAAGGAAAGTAACCAATGGCCCTCCTATAACAGGCACAGGCGAGCTAGTCATAGCCTGATAGGAAATCAGGTGGTCCAGAAGTCCATCTGCCAGCATGAACCAAGGAGTGCTGGTGGGGATGGCAGTAGAGAGTGCTCCACTGCCTCTGTAGTAGGTCTGAAGCCACAGTTGATCAGCTGGGCAGCAGCTGGAAAGAACTAGACAGGGAGTTGAGAGTTGGGAGAAAAAGCTTAAATCAGCCAGTACCCCTGCATCCAACTCTC
This sequence comes from Ctenodactylus gundi, assembly GCA_004027205.1. NCBI lineage: Eukaryota > Metazoa > Chordata > Mammalia > Rodentia > Ctenodactylidae > Ctenodactylus > Ctenodactylus gundi. The sequence goes on along the minus strand of PVKB01000517.1, from coordinate 457,873 downwards.
TCCACCACACAACATTAGGAGGTGACAAGCCACATCCCAGGCAAAGGTTGTTGTTGTCGTTGTTGTTGTTGTTGTTGTTGTTGTTGTTGTTACCATTGTCTGGATTTGTCAATTCCAAAGCAGGATTATGGAAAGAAAGGAAACAAGAGAGCTCTGGAAACACTACTCCAGCTTAGCCAAGTCAACATCATGCAAAAATCACAATAAAAGTGACTTTGGGCAAATAATTTAACCTCTTTGAGTCTCAGTTTCTGCATTTGCTAAGTGGCAATAATATTAGTATCTACTTCATGTGATTGTTGTAAGGATCAACAGAGAGGACACAGGTAGAGAGAACAGCTCCTGGCATACAGTCAGTGCTTGACTAATCTTAGATAGTATCATTGTTTCTGTTCAGTTATGATGTAGTCTGGAACTGGTATTCCATCAGAGGGTTTACCTTGCAGAGTTTCACTGGTTGACCTTTACTTTAGTTGAGAAACTCTCTCACAAGTATATAAACTCTTCCCTCCATAGTCAGAACTATTAAAAGAGGGAGAAACAGGGACCAAAAGAAAGTTTATATTGATTGTAGTGTTTGTTGATGACAACAAAAAAGGGCAGGCTGAGAGGCCCACTCTTGCAGCTGACTGGTTCTATGACCTTGGACAAAGTCAGAGCCCCTGCTGTTCTAGTTCTCCCATGCATGAAAGTGGGGAGATACACTGTTTTCTTTCCTCCCTCCAGGGAGGCATGGGAGCACACCTAAGACATAACTTCATAAGATGTGAGAGCTCTTTGAGAGAAAAATGTTGCAGTGACATTAAGCAGCCTTCACCTTTCATAACGTTGCTTCATCTCCACAATGAGAAATGCTCCCTTTCAACAGCTGCTGGATGTAGATCATCATAGTGCTGGGGTGCTAAGGTCATTTCTCCCTCCTGGTACCAAGTCCTGATCAGCAAACAGTTCTGCAAAAAGGGACAGCTTCCCTACTACCGTTCATAATTTCTCATGCAGGAACAGCAGCCAGAAGTGACAAAAAAGCCTCCCAGGAGAATTACTGAATTTGCCAAGCAGCCAAAATATACCTCATAGTTTACATATTAAACCATTATGCTACTACTAACACCATTTTCATTTGCAGACCCAGAGATCTTCGAGGTATTAAGATCTTCCCCAGTATCCTTCAGACCATAAAGCCTTATGAAATTGCCTCTCTCCTTTCCTTTCCAACACAAGAAGCCACATATCACATGCTCTACCATATCAAGACTCTAGAAACCTAGTTTCTCATCTAGATTCCTTTGTTTTATTCTCACCACCTCATCTCTGAAGCAATCAGTCTAAACCCTGTCATATTTTAAAATGTGGACACCAAAGTCCATAGATGAGAAAACCTTGATTAAGATCACAACATAAGTGGTTAAAAAGCAAGAGCTGTAATCAATCCTGGAACTGCCCTTCTCTAGACACAAAGACACTTTCCAGTGACCTTTGTCTTCCATACCCACCCCCTTAATGCTGTATTAGTATGAGAACTTTAGAGCTTAACTAAACCCTGAGTCTTCAAAAGGCACTGGGTGATCCTGAAGAAAGGCAACATTTCAGTGACTTGTTATTTAGCTACAGCTTCCTGTTTCCCAGCAAAATCCATCATAATTGCATTCTCCTCATCCATGCCCCCATTTCTCTTGAATCAAGAAGAGCGTAAAGACTTTCTATCACTCTTTGCTCATGAAATATGACCCTGTGCTGGAAGATTCCAATTATATTTTTTGGTGAAAAGCTATCTATTAAGACAAAAGTTAAAATAAACTGGAAAAAATGAGCACTATCTGTAACCTCAAACTTTCTTTTCCCAGGTTCCCTTTTCTGTGAAAATAGGGCTTTGGGCACCAAACTGCAGTCCACTTCCCAGAGTCACAACTAGTAACCCCTCTCTCTAACATCTGCCCTGCATTCTGATAGGTCTAGCCCTCGGCTTGAAATCTGCAGGCCTACCAGCACACTTAAATGACAATAAAAATGTGTTTTCTTGAATTACCTACAGTTCCTCATCTAGATTCTTTTGTCTTATTCTCACCACCTCATCTCTCAACTTACTCCTGTGCCAATACCTCCTTCAGCGGACACTGATCACTAGAGCCTAATGCCCAGAACTGGCCCTCAGATGCATTTCAGAGATATTTTATTCAAGTAGCCAATAAATAATGATTGAGTGTTTGCTAGGTTTTAGGTGCTCCACCAGTCGGTACTTATCTTAGTCTACTTGGGCTACTATAACAAAATACAATGGACTCATTAGATTAAATAAACATAAATTTTCTTGCTCACAGTTCTAGAGGCTGAAAGCCTGAAAGCAGGACCAGCATGACCAGATTCTGGTAAAACCAGATTCCTCTTCCTAACTTGTAAACAGCTGCCTTCTTGCTGTCCCATGTGATAGAAAGAGATTTCTCTTCCTCTTTGTACAAAGCTACTGATCTTATTAGATTAGAGCCTTATAACCTCACTTAATTTTAATTACTTTCAAAAAGGTCTTCCTCCAAATGCAGTCACAATGAGTTAAGGTGTTAACATATTAACTTGAGGTGGAGGGATAACATTCAATCCATAGCAGTACTCAAGGCCAAGCAAAACAGACATAGTACCCATCCTCCTGGGTTACTTAGCCTGGGTTAGTTCAAGTATTTAACCTCTATTTAACCTCAGTTAAAGGTAGATAATAATGGTTTAATTTCACTCAGCCACTCTAAAGACCAAATGAACTCAAGTACCTAAAGCCCTTGACAGAAGGCTCAGCAAAACTAATACTTTTGATAGTTTTTCTTGTCATTGTTATTACAATTATTATTGCCTAGAAAGATAGAAAGCCATCGAATAGTCACAAAAGCAAGTGTAAAATTCCAAGTTGTCGAATGAAAGAGGGTCAGGGTGCGCTATGTCTAGAGGGATCTGACAGGGTAATGCAACCAGGACAAGTAGCTCAGTAAAGACTACAAAAAGTTATTCTTCACAACCTACCTGCCCATCCATATAGGAATCGTTAAAGAAGATATTGTACCTATACACAATGGAATACTATGCAGCCATAAATAAAAACAGATATGAAGCATTTGAACAAAAATGAGGCCACCTAGAGTCAATAATGCTCAGTGAAATGGACCAACCACAAAAGACTGACAATAGATGGGTGTCCCTCTTATGAAATGCACAAAAATAATAGGAAAGGAGTGAACACCTCTGGAAAGGAGGTGGGCACAGATGCTTACTAATTCCCCAAGCCCCATGGTTCTAGGGTATTACAGAATTTAGAATTCATGTATCTACAAAAAAATGTTAAATTTTCTGTTATGTGAGCTTTCTATACCAAAATTTTTTTAAAGTTTATTTTTCAAAAATAGTGAGTAAAAAGTGACAGGCAGAGAAGGGAATGAAATGGCATCTAGGCAGACATAACAGATCATACAGAGACTTTGAGGCCAGAAAGTACAAGTGGAGCCCCAAAAATACCAAGAATGTGCACAAGTAGAACAGATAGAACATCATGCAGGAGGAGACTGGGGAGTCAGGTCAGAGAGAGAGAGTGTCAGGTAAAGTGTTTTAAGGCAATTTCTTTATCCTAATAATGCTGGGAAGCACTGCAAGAAGTAAGGGTGCTGCCGACAGGATGAAACTGGCATGTGCCAGAAAAGCAAACTTCCCATGTGGCTCTTCCTGCTGGCCAGATGTAGAACATGTACACACTGTGGCCTTCCATCTGCTCCCTGGTATTCAGTTTGCTCCTAACAGCTCCATGTAACAACCGAATTCCCAAAACTGCATGCTTTGGGGAGCCCACATACAATGATATGGCACTTGTCTGCAAATTTAGCACATGAAATTTGAAAGGCCGTCCCATTGCCTAGCATAATGACTGGGCCAGATAATAAGCTCTCAAAAGCTGCCAAATTGAACACAATTTTTGCTTAACTAAATAAATGACTTGATAAACTCCATTAAAAACACTTCTTCTCTCTGAGGAGACTACAAACAGCTCTAGATGGGCCTGGGTCTTGTCTGATCTTGGAATCTTTGAGAACCCAGCAGGAAACATAGTCCAACACATGATCTCTAATAAAGGAGTTACTCCCAGAAAGTTGTGTGCCACATGACAGAGCCCAGAAGAAATGTTGTAGCACCCATAGAGCAGCATTGGAAAGACACAGCTGCCTGTACCACTCTAAGGATGTCAACACTCCCTAGGAACACTGGCTCCAACCTGACTTTCTTGGCCTCCTGTTCAAGTCTATTCCTCCACACCAAGTAGCAGACTTTGAATCTCTCTTTAAAAGGGAAAAAGTTTCTGATTTCACATCCTATATCATTCTACACTACAGTGTTCATACTCAAATCTGAGTTCTCCAAGCTCAGACCAACCTTGCTTCTACTGTTCCTTCTTGGAAACTCAACATAAATGTGTTTTCTATCTCAAGTGCTTGGTTCTCACAGATCAGAATTGACTTGAATTTCAAACAATAATTCCAGCCATGGATTCTCAAAACTCTTAAAAGTGAAGGATAACAATGATGTCTTTGTTACACACAGTATCCATCTTCTGCTAAAGCAAAGACTGCTATTGATTTGAATGGGAGGAGAGGAGAAAAAAGACAACTGGAAGCATTTGGGGATTTCTAAAAGGGAGAACACATTAAGCTAAAAATACTATCCTGCTATGTTCTTAAGCCTGAAGGGTGTTACTAAATAGGGAAATATGAGCAACCACTCAATTTCACACAGACCTGCCCTCTTGTAAATATTTTTTACTTCAGTAAGAAGCATAATGCAAATGATCAAGGTGAAGCTGTTTTAGTTATAATACCCCTCTAGTCATGATTCCTAGATAAGGATGGTCAGCCATCACGGTAGCTCAACAGGAGTGACCTCAGAACTTTTGGAGCTCATTGATTCCTCCAACATGTTTGTATTTTACTTCCTTATTTTATGAACAGTAACTTTTTCATGGTAGGCTAGAAGTATGTGATAGGAACAGCCTTGAAGTTAGCCTGAGAAATTAAAGTCAAGCAAATAGCTCCTCGGATTGTCGTTCACACGGGAAATGATAGATGTCTTCCAGACTCAAGAAGTGTTTTATCAAAGAAAATGAGTCCTCTTCCCCAAATGAAGGGAGTGGGAAAAAAAAAAGAACCAAAACTCTGACCCAATGTAATTTGTACCCTTTACAAAGGAGAAGAGAGAAAGCTGTAGCTTGGACTGGAACTAGGTGGTGAGCCTCGGAGACAAGCTTATGAAGCTTCTTGGGCCATGGCCAAGTTGGTTACTTGGCCACAGGATTATTCTGTCAATTCATAGCTCACAAAAGCTCCTTGATTGTCCATTTCCCACAAGGTTGTTACATCAGGATGAGAGAAAATTTCTCATTGACTAATTGGCTCTTGAGACCTGTCTTTTAAAAGTAGACATCTAATTATTATTGGCTCAACTGTTTTATCTTTCTTGGTGAGACAAAATTTAATAACTCCAGGAATTAAAACCATAACAGGCTCTCCTTTTAATATCCATGGGGTTTTGTGTATGAAAAACACTCACCAGTATTTGTAGTTTGTTTAACAATCAATTCATTACACTCATATACCTAATAAAGAACACTTTGAAAGCTTATTTTTCATGAGCATTTAGTCATTGATTATATTTGATTAATTTCATTCTCTTATACAATTTAAACTACAATTACAAATTTATTATGATTGATTCTTTTGAAAACTTTCAATGCCTTTAAGCTAAACAAAATGAACAAAAGAGCAATGATTTCAAAACTATTTAACATTCTTTCACCAAAATATGTTCTTCATAAATTCTAACCTTATAGATTTAACCTTTATTAAAGTGTTTCTCCTCTTCAAAGATTTGAACTTCCAGCTTTCTAGGATTTCAATAATTCTAACAGACACCATTTTTAACTCATGAATTAATTAATTTTTATTAAGGTATAATGGACAACAAAGTTTTACATATTTAAAGAGTATAATGTGATGATTTGATAGTCATATAATAATATACATATACATTGTAAAACAATTTCTACAATCAAATTAATGATTACTTTGATGTTGTTTTATTAGTTACATCCAACACGCTGTACATTAGGTCCACACAACTTATTCATGGTGTAAGTGAAAGTAGACACACTTTCACCAACAGCTCCCTACCTGCCCTGGCTTCTGGCAACAACCACTCTAATCTCTGGTTCTATAATTCTGATTTCTTTTCTATTCCATCTATAAGTACTTAAAGTCTTTTTTAAAAAGAGCTACCCAATGATATCATAGCAATTTTATACACAATAGCCAAAAATCTGAAACAAACTCTAAGTCCATCATAGAAGAATGGGATGACAAATTATGATCTATTCATATAATAAAATGCTCCCCAACAATGAGGATACTAAAGGGCTATCTGGCACCTACATGGATTAATCTCAAAAGCATTATACAGAACTAAGAGAAACCAGGCTCAAGAGTATGTATTGTATAGTTCCTTTATATAAAATCAAAGCACCCAAAATTAATCTATACTGAAAGAAATCAAAATGACAGTTTCTTATTATGGGGTGGGAATAAATTGGAAAGAGACACAAGGAAACATTCTAGGGAGACAGAAATGTTCTATTCCCTGACTGCTGTGATGGCATCATGGTAAAGTCTGTCAAAATTCATTAAGCACTTACACCCTATTTCACTTTACAACATACAAACCCACCCTGCTCCCTCAAAAAAGTTATATGTATATCTAGGCACTGGAGATCTATGGGGCAGAATGGACTCTGGGGAACAAAATCCCAGGACAGGTAGCTCAGGGAGGCAATCTCAGCACCATGTGGTTTTATCTGTCCTGTGGAGAAGTTTGCTGGTCCAGGAAAAAAGGCCTAAAATCTAAGAAATAAAATTTGGAGTCATTTCAAAGGGATGTGAATGGGGTACAACCTAAAATGGGAGAGAATTTTGAATTCAGGGTCCCCTATTGCACAGGGACCTCAGTAAACAGCTATGAATTAATTAGTTGGGACCACCTAAGAGAGTGGTAGACTCAGATTGGTTCATCAAATATCAGAGCCAAGTTTTAAATAAACTCAACTTTCAACTAAAGTTATTCTTCCCTAGCCTAGCAACCTGTCAGAGTAGAAGCAATAACCCAGGTGAAATTAGTCTACAGCCTTCAACTATCGTTAAAACTTTGCTCTCTTTTCTTGAAAATAGCCAGGCATGCTAAAATATGAGAACTAGTCAAATTCAACAGAGCAAGCCAGGCCCTGTTACACAGGCCTGGGACCCCAGCACTCTGGAAGGCTGAGACAGGAGAATTGCCAGGTCAGCCTGGGCAACTTGGAAACGAACCAAGACCCTGTCTCAACAATCAGAAATAAAAATGGACTGGGAACCTGGAGTTGCAACTCAGGAGAAAAGCTCTGGATTCCCTGACATGAAAAAAAGAAGGAAGGAAGGAAGGAAAAAAGGAAGGAAGGAAGGAAGGAAGGAAGGAAGGAAGGAAGGAAGGAAGGAAGGGAAGGAGGAAGGAAGGAAGAAAAATAGGTACACAAAAAAACCTTACTAGAGTAGATTCAGGCATTTAAGTCCTAAGACATGATATTTAAAGTAACTGAGATAAATATGTTCAAAAAATCAAATATAATGAAAATTTTAGTAGAAAACTGGAAACTAAAAAAGTCAAATAAAAATGACTAATGCATTCATAACACATTAAATGCCTAATAGATGAGTTTAAACTACTCATTTTATTAGTGTTTTATTAAAAACTTAAAACACTAAATTGTTACAATCAGTTTTTTGCAATATTGTGGACAAAATCCAGGATCTCACCCATGTTCAACAACTACTCTGTATCCCCAGCCCTTTTTTTCTTTTTTTAAATTTGAGACACTGTCTCACGAAGTTGCCCGGGCTTGCCTGGAACTTGCAACCCTCCTGCCTCAGCCTCCTATGCAGCTTATAGGTATGCACCAGCATGCCTGGCTACAATTTCTTTATCTGAGACACTAGTGAGATCATAGGGTTGTTTCCTCTATATCATTTAGCTATATTTTATATCACTGTGGTCAAGAGTATTTTTCTGTCAAGTGCAGGTTTCTGAGTTCAATTCCCCAGCACCACAGGCTGGGCATGGGATGGCACATGACACAGATGGAGTAAATAAATGAACCTGCACCACTGAGCCTGGCTCAAAAAAAAAATAAAAATAAAAATAAAAACACTGTTAGACTGTCTTTTAAGTAGTTAATATTTACATGTACTTTGTACTGTATTAATCAGCTAATCAGCTGCTGTTTTTTTTTTCTGGACTAACATAGACTGCCAGTAATTTCAATCAGTCTTCTTTACATGAAATATTAACATCACTTTTTTTCCTTTTTGCCTTACTGACAAGATTTGTTCATTTTTAAGTGATAATAAAAACAACATGCATCAAACTCTTAAATCTTGCTTACCTAGGTATAAAAAATCCACATATATATATGTGTGTGTGTGTGTGTGTGTGTGTGTGTGTGTGTGTGTGTGCACACGCGCACGCACACACGCTTTATTGGTTGCTAAAATCAATAAAAATTAGGCAAGCACCAATAGTATCTCTTTGTATTGCATTTTCATTTTTGTATACATTGTATTAACTTTTTTAGCCATCACCATAATTCATGACTTTCCACAAATCCAACCAGTTTCAACCGGCCATTATTATTATCATTATTATTTAGGACAAAAATTATGTGGCAGTAGAGGGAAGGGTCTGGCAGAGAACAGTTGCTCACAGTATGGTACCGCAAGAAGATGGACCAGGGTTTGGAGAAAAGCTGTGGCGAGAGTATATCCTTTCAGACCACACACTCAGTAATCTGCCACACCCCACAACCCCAGAGACCCATCATACCCCAGAAATTCACACCTCCTGACCAGGCCCCACCCCAAACAGCATGTTAAATCCATTGGTAATCCACAATTTCCAAGTACTTGAGGTTTTGGAGGGACATTCCAGATCCAAATCATAATATCCATAAAAAAGGAGTGAAATCCTGTCACTTACAGCAACATAGCAACATGGATGGAACTAGAAGGACATTGTGTCAAGTGAAATGTCAGGTACCTCATGTTCTTATTACGTACATCTGAAGATAAAATGTGGATCTCATACAAGCAAAAGAGTAGCAGCCAGAGGCTGGGAGGAGTGTGAAAGAGGAGAAATTCTTTTTTAAAAAGATAATTAACAGGCACTGGGTCCAACTGGATAGGATTCTAATGTTAGCACAGTTCAGCAACCATAGTTGACAATAGTTAATTGAATATTTCAAAAGAGCTTACAGAGAGAATTTTGAATATTTCTAAAATAAAGAAACAATGAGTGACAGATGTGCCAATTATCATGATTCAATCATTACACATTGTGTACATTTCAATAAACGTCACCCTATACCTCATAAATATATACAACTGTTTTGCCAATTAAAAATAAACATGTATGTAAAAAGATACCATTTTCTAAGACAATGGTTTTCAGTAAGCACAATTTGCCACCCAGGAGATGTTTGGCAATGTCTGGAGACATGCCTGGTTGTCAAAACCAAACAGGAGCAAATTGTGTGTTCAAGGTCGAAGGGTTGCTATGGTATCGAGTGGATAGAAGTCAAGTTTATTGCTGAACATCCTACAATGTAAATTGACATTGGGTCTCAAACATCAATAGCACTACAGTATAGAAACTCAGATCTAAGACACGAAATCAAATAACTTCCAAAGAATTCTAGTTCTTTTTGATGCTGTAAGAGTTTTAGAGACCAAAAATTGAGAGTTACAGCTGCACAACAGAGTTATTGATGGGTGAAGATGCTCCTGCCCCTGTTACCAAGCTGATAAATAGTTTTTAAGGTTGAGTTCAAGTTTAGATTGTGCAGTGTACCTCATCATAGTGCTGGACACCACCTTTCTCACATGTAATTTTCTCAACCTCAAGGATTTTCTCGTATGTTAACATAACCGTTCCTGCGATCAACTTGAAGGTGGGTTTCCTGTAAGCATTCTTAGGGTTCATGAAATATTTGTTGCTCTTTCCTCCATCCTTCAAGGGAAAATAATTACAAAGTGAGCATTCAAAGAATTCTTTTGTTGATAATTATCCATATATAAATCTTGCCAGATCTTTTGGTTGGCAGCTTCTTGGTTATAAAAGTAGTAATTGTAAAAATTAATACTAGTTTTGATCTTTGGATTAAATAATTGGACATTAGATGCTGGTCTAGAATATCAAAATAAAACAAAATGAAAATCTTTCCCTCAAGCTAAAATTTATGTCAGCTTTGGGCATTTCTGCAAGAAATTCATATAATCACAAATTTATACTATAAACAAGATTCAAATTTTTAAAACATAGCATTTCTGTCTTCTGAAAGACAGATCCCAATAGACACACCTTCCACTCCTGAGCACATATTCTTCCCCAGTTCTCTCTGTCCCTCTGTCTGTCTGTCTCTCTCTCTCTGTCTCTCTTTGTCTGTCACTGTCTCTCTCTCCTCTCAACCAGTTGTTTCTTCTCCAGTTTTTAAAAGCTTTTGAGTCAAACATTCTATAGAATATGTATGTATTTTAGTCTTCTCCAATTTAAAAAGGAGGTAAATAATCGAGTTATATTCTATTTTACTACAAGAAAAAACTTCTTTGAAGCCAATTTACATGGTAACCAAGCCATAGCTACAGCCTGCAGCTCTCCCTTAAGAAGACAAGTGAGGCATAACAAGCCCCCAGCAGGCACTGATATTGTCCCTTTGGATAGCAGGGTACAGGGTAGAACCTATATTCTTTTATTTCCTTCAAATTTTTGCCAGAAAATCAAAATAAATCTTCATTAATTACATCTTCAGCATATGAGAGATGGAAAAAAACCAACAGCTACAGATGAAAATTATAAGACAGCCTACAATAGGTAAGCATGACATTCAATAGTTACCTATAACTTTAAGACCAAGATGACTTTTGCAAGAGATAGGCACAGAATTATTTCTTTTAAAAAAAAGATGGAAAATGAACTTAAGCTGTTCTTTGTCAGCTACTTATATCAGTGTGTACTCACAAGGGCTATTTATAGAGAAAGCAGACTCTTCCAGTGTATATTCGATGAAGACATTTAAAAGGTCATCAGCTCCAAATAGTGGAGAGCAAAACAAACAATTATTAAATAATTATGTGACCTGAAAGATGATCTCAAACTGTTTGATTGATAGATAAATGATAGATAAGTAGGTAGGTAGGTAGGTAGACTTGCTCACTGAACCCTCACAATTGTGCAAGATAAATTTCAGTACCTAGACTTTAAAGAAAGAACTGAGGCTAAGAGAGCTGAAGTAACTAGGCTTAGTGCTTTAACTCAGTCTGGTTTTAAGGGCGTGATCCTTTTACTATGTCAGAAATTTTAGAACAAAACATACAAGAAATTGGAAAAAGGAAAAGTATGTTTGGGAAAAGAGATGGGTACACTCAGATTTAAACACATGAAAGAGGCATGGAAAGCTGTGCTAATAAAAAAATGCTTCCAATGGATATGAGATTGCAAACGCCTCCTTATCTTATTTACATAATTGAATTTGGGATATTAGGTTTAATCACAATGAATACAGAGAGTAAAAATAATGGGTTTTATGTGGAATTGATGATAGGCTTTAAGTTGTAAAGATAATATAATTGAGTCTAAATTGCACTAGTTCATAATTTTAATTGAATGAGGTCTAGAAAAACTCTGAAAAACCAAATACAGTAGTAGTAACTCTTATGGGAAAAAACACTTTTATTTTTAGTTGTTAGTCATTGATTGCACATAAATGCCAACATTTCCACTCTACACTCTTTCTCTTAAGAGAAAATAAGATTCCAACTTTCAAATCATTGGGGTAATACTGATTTAGCAACAAAGGGAATTTATTGCACATACATAAATGTAAATTCATAGGAGCATAAAGTATGTGGGATGCCCAAACTCCTTATACATGGGAGGCCAGGTTCACAGATCACATGACAGGGCATATATTCCATAAAGGAAGAGTTTGGGAAATGCTTCAATATGCAATTGTGGCAAGAAAAAATATTGTCAAGAGTTAAAAAAATATAAGTTGAAAACCTTATACTGCTCAACAACCTTTCGAAGTTGTCATATCTTACTTTCTTCTTTCACCTTTGATATGAGCAAAACTGAGTTGTCCACAGGGACCATATCATGAGATTCTCATTTTCTTCAGTGTCCTAACCTAACTTCTTTAATCTTCATTAGAAGCATAAAAGCATCTATAGTCAGGACAATTGGCCTCATAATTACATATGGTTTTATGTTTCCTTTTCTCCTCAAATTAAAATAAAGAACCCATTCCTTCTACTTGATTTCATTTTAACAACTTACTATTGACCTTTGGGGAGATGGGAGGAAATCATGGGGAAAGGAGATCAAAGCTCGGTTGCCATAAGTATAGATTTAAATCCTTTAATATTGGTGAAATTGATGCATGTCCCATGTACTTGGCTTTAGTGAATGGACAGCCCACAGAGTCCAGTGAGTCATTTGGAATAAGTTTTAAAGTAGGTAGTTATAAAAATTCTGAAGAAAGGCATGAGACAATACAGAAAGAATTTAACTTCCAGACTTCTATTCTCCCTTCCTAACCTTGAAGATATTATTTTTCCTCTAGAGTTTAGATAAATCCCTCAGGACAATTGGGGATTGTTTCCTGGTTACAAAGTAAGATAATGAGCAGAATGTCAGAATATAATGAGGTGAGCTATACAGTTTCATAAAATTTTGCCTTACCATCTACTATCATGAATCTGATAACAGAAGACAATAGAAATATGAAGAAAAAATTGATTAAGCACCTACTGTGTGCCAAATGCTTCCCGAAATTTTTAACCCACATCATAATTCTGCAATGTAAATATGATTTATCTTATTTTAGACAAAGCTGGGGTGGTGGAGCTCAGAGAGTAGCCCTGTTTATCTGATTGTAGGACTCCTCCAACACAAAATACTGCCCACCAAAAATAAGGCCCTAAACACATAACAAAGTTATTCAGTAGATAGGCAGTATCCCTAGACAATAAAGGTTCCACTAAATGAACTCACAATATATTGGGAAAACACAAGCGAGTCTCTTCTGGCTAGTAAACACCAGTAGAGTCTAATTCACAATAATGCGCAGCCAAATGGGGTTGATTTTTTTTATTCTGATTGACATAGTAATAAGCACACATAAAGTACACAAGATTTTATGTATTTCTGCCCACGGGTGGCCACCTTGAGTATAGTTGAAACATGGATTCTCTCTGGCACTCCAAAAAGTGTGTTTGAACTTTATATAATAAAACCACACAATAAATGCTCTTTTGAATCTAGTTTAATTTTCTCAACATTATATTTATGAGATTTACCTAAACCATGCATAGCAGTTGTTTGCTCTTTCTCATACTCATGCAGTGTATTAATGTCCCACAATTCATTTATCCCTTATGCTGTTGATGAACATTTACTTTCTATTTTTGCTACGATGAGTAATGATGATACAAACCATCCTATACTTGTCGTTTAATGGAGATAAAGGTAGAAATTGCTGAGCCACAGAATTAGTATGTGTTTAGCTTCAGTATACCTCGAAATCTTATTTCCAGAATATTGGTATAAAGTCATTTTGCCAATATGAATGCCTACCAGCAATGTATGAGAGTTGCAATTGTCCTATATCCTCATGAACACTTGCTATTGTTAGGCATTTTAATTTTAACCATTCAGATGAAGTGTAGTAGTATTTCTATATGGTTCAAATTTACATTCCCCGACAGCCAATGACGTTCAGTATTTTTTCCGTAACCTTATTTGGTACTTGGATATTTTGTGTGTGAAGGGCCCACTAAAGTCTTTTGAGACAATGTGATGCAGTCTTGTGACAAACCAACTTTGTTTACAACCTCACGTTGCATACGTTTACTAAGAGGTAATCTTCTTTCTAGTCTCTCCACCCGGAATCTCTTTCCAGGCCGGGCTTCACCCCCAACCTCTCATACACCCTTCTCCCATGGTGAAGAGATTCTCTTTGAGATGCAAAACTGTATTTTAGGTTCAACAGAAAAACCCAGTTCCATTTGAAAGCTGAAATAGATTATGACACTTGAGAAGTGTTCCTCTCTGCCTGCTTGTTTTTTTTTTTTTTTTTTTTCCTTAATGTCCATTCCACATCTCTATTACAGCTCTGTGATTTACCATCCTGGATAAAAGAACCCAGTGAATTCTCTATCTCCCAGCATGCTAGAAATACTGCGTTACATAACATTCAAAAAAATCTAAATCACTGTAATCCCTGCAAAAAAAATATCCCGAGTATTGATTTAGATGTGTCTTTTTTGCAATGTGCCTCCCTGCACATGGTGTGGAACATAAAACGTCCCATAAATATTCTGGGAGGACCACTTATTTTCTGTCCTGCTGTCACCCTCGGCTGCAGAACCACTCTTCTCCCCGGCGCTCCCACGATTTCCCATCCTCAAGCAGGTTGGCAGAGGAAGGAAGCTCCTGTTGTTAAAGGCCTTCGGCTGACAGAGTGGTTGGGTCTCTTCAAACAATTTCTAAAAATAGTAATAAGCAAGGGTTTATCTTCAGAGCCATCTTCTCCCACAATGGAGGGCTCAAGAGGTTCTACCACGGATTCATTAATTCCTCAGCAGCCTTCAGAGGCATGGACGAGTTCACTACTGCCATTTTTGAGAAAGGGGGTCCTGGGGTATAAATGTATTCCAGATCACGTAGAAAAACAGGTTGTAAACGGCTTCATGAACTCTATCACTCACTGAGTCTCAGCCATGAGACTTCGAGGCTGAAAGGACTCGCATGAAAACATTGTTTGAGCTTAGGAAGACCACTCAAGATCACACAGAAAGGAGTTGGGGGTGTAACCACCACCCCAGAACAACTTATGGACTGAACAAAACAAGAGTCCATTTTCTACCGATCTTCAATCTTCAAATTGGTCAATAGTAAGTAAGCTGTTAAAATAAGAGCTGAAGCCACAAATCATTAGGAAAGGGGGCATGAAGAGAAAACGTGAACTACTGTCATCCTTAAGAATCCATGGTGGTTAATCCAATATTTGGCTCATGATTTTGGAAAATGTTTTTCCCCTAGCAGATAATAAGTAATTGGTTAGAAAGCATATCTTATTGATGCCAAAGTCCACACTCTGGGTGGGCCAGCTCTTACCACTGAAGTAATACCGGAAGTGCTTTGTGGTGCCCTAAAACAGTATTGAAGAATTTTCATTAGAAGATGGCACAAAAGTGAGCAAGTAGTTTATGAAAGAGAGAGGAAAGAAAGCCTTTCTCATTTCATGCACGTTTTACTCTTCAATATCTGTTAACTATATGTATATTGCTTTTGGGTATTTTTTAAATGGTTAGCATATTTTCAGTCTTTTCCTAAACTATGAAAGGTCATTTAATTAAAAGGGAAAAAAACTAAAGTTTTCTCCTAACTCAAAAATTGTGTGCTATTATTAAGGCAATTTTTTTAATCTTCTTTGGAACATACTCAGGGTCCTCTCACCCCACATCTTCTGATGATAATTTTTATATATTCTGTGGGTTTGTTACATGACAATTACAGCTAAAAATATGATTGCTTCTGCCCACTTCCAGTTTATTATTTTTTATAAGCATCCATTCCACACAGCATCTTTATTCAGATGAATTAACACAGGTTCATATAGTTCTTGTTTACACAAGACATACACATTGATCACCTACTAGATGCCAAATAGGTTGTGACCCTACCAGCCAGGAAGACAGACAAGTAGAAAAAAATATTACAATATAGTTAAGGAAACATATAATTGAAGTGTCTAAGATACACTTTGAGGGAACAAAAGAAGGTAGAAGAACACTGTGGAAATAGGAAAATGTTCACAGAAGAAGTAAAGTTTGACCTACTTGTTGAAGAGTGACATGGAGATTTTCGGGGGTGAAAGAAAAAAGTCATCTTCAGTATGCACAAAGACAGTGAGACACAGGCAATGAGACAGAGAGACTCATATCTGCCAGGACTTCTAAAGAGAGGAAAAAGGCAGTCTAAACGGAAACTAAAACATACAAACCAAGTGGCCACAGAAGATACAGTGTACCAACCAGGAGCAAAAAAGGAGGAACACATGTGGGAGTGGCCTGAGGAGGAACAATGAGAAACATCTGTGAGATGTCCAGTATAAACCCTGGACCACCTCAGTATCTAGGGATGCATGCTTTGGTGAAAAAGCTGTACAAAATCGCACAGGAACTGGATCCTACAATAAAGGGAAAGAAAGCACTTTGGGAAGGATGAAGGCACAGCGATAGGTCAGAGCCCAGGAAGGTTCTGGATGGTTGATGTTGCTCTCCACTGTAGTTACAAGGGCATTTGCCACATAAATAATTCATTCAGCTGTTTTGATTTTGCCTGCTATGCGGTAGCTTGAAATTTTGTGTTTATCTTGCAACGTGAAAGGTTACCAATACTTAGGCTAAAGACAGTTCTCATTTTCCAAGGCTGAAGGGTAGATTGCTTCTCACTGCCAGGCTATACTGTCTTTCTGATTTCAGATCTCAGTATTCTTGAGAGTCAGAGGATTCTTGATGCCCAACTTTTCTTCTTCTTCTCAATTATCTTTCTTTTCCTTTTTTAAAAACATTGGATCTGAAGCCCAGGCTGGCCTTGAACATATAGCAATCCTCCTGTCTTATCCTTCCAAGTACTAGAATTACAGGAATGCACCACCATACCCAATTTATGTGGTACTGGGGAATCAAACCCAGGGCCTTGCATTTGCAAGTGTTTTAGACACTTGAATAGGTGAACTACACCCCCAATCTTTTTCTGAAACTTTAACCCATTTTCTGTTGTCCCACACTTCTGAAAATCAGAGAGCCACTTATCTCCAGAGAAAACCCCATAGCTGACCCACCTTTCACACAACGATGTCTCCACACGTTCAGGACATAACTGGCTGAAGCCCAGTCTCTCCTTCCTCTTTTCAAAATCATGTAAATATGTCCCCTTTGGTTTTATGTTCTTCCTGATTCAATATTTTTTTCAAGGCCTTAGTCATACAAATCTGTTTTCCACTGTTCCACTCATTTCTTCAACAAACTACTCAACCCAGCCACCCTAGCAATAAAGTGGCAACGAACAAGACAAGTCCAGATCATGTTGTGGGGCTTACAGACTGGCAGGGAAACTGGAAACAAACAGTGGCAGGAATAATTGCTCCTTAACACTGCAATGAGATTGCGAAGATAGCAGCAGGGGACTTCAGACTCACAAAGGTCTCAGAGAGAGAAAAATCCAAAGGAGGACTGAAGAGAGGCAGCGAAGCTGCTGAGGCAGGTGGGGAAGGACGTTTTCGGCAGAAGGAACAGTACTTGTGGAGAAGCTGGGGACGGAAGGAGTTTGAGAGAATGATGCTATGTGAGGCTGGTAGAGAGGCCGAGGGCCCTAGATCAACAAGATGAAGAGCCTGGTTATTATTCTGAATATGATAAGAATTATTTGAACTCATTTAGCAGGAAATTGGTATAATCTTACCCCTGTGCAAACCTGCGCTAAGTGAACAGGGAGCCCACTCTGTCCATGTGTGAATCCCAAGGGCACAGGCCATTTTTACAATGTTATAAAAACACTTCTCACAAATGAACAGCCTACCCCCAAGTGCCTTGGTTACCAGAAACTTCCTTATCTTTTTTTCAATAACCCATTGCCAACTAGTATACAGAAAACAAATTTGTGGAAAGTCCTGGATACCAGCCACAGTTACATAATGCCACTACCCACCACCTTGTAGCTGCTTGTTATCCTCAAAGGAGTATTATTTACATAAACAACATGAGACTCCTGCAGCTGGGAAATACAAGAGCTCTGAATAGGTTATCCCTCTGTCTACCAAGACTTGTGTATTTATTTGTCTTTATATTTGGATCCTTGTTTATTGATGAATATGTGCCCCTAACTTATTCCCCTAAAGGTGTTTTAAAGAGGCTTATAAGGATACAGAAAATGAAGCAGGAAAACATGATTGAAAGAGAAGAAAAAGGCAAAAGGAAGAGGGAAATTTTAAAATAGGGCTAGAGAAAGGATTCAAGAATGAGGTTGTTACAGAGAGTCAAGCTTAGGTTTTTGTGCACGGAGCTTTAAGTTTCTTAGAAGCCACTATTGTTGCATTTCAGGGGTTAATTAATCAGATCCTTTCTCAGATGTTCAAAACCAAGTGAGAAACAGAGCCAAGAAAAAAACAAAATCCTGTTTCTATTAGAGTGCTGGAGAAGCTGGGTTGGAGAATGGGACTTGGGTTTGAAAGTGAAAATAATCTTCACATGAAGCATAGTGACTTACCCTGGCACACAAGGAGCAGATCTGTGGGTCAGTCCACCCAGCATCAGCAGAAGGCAATCAGATAATGAGAGCACTCCTTCCCTTGCAGCAAGTGGTCCCAAGACAGCACCAATCCTCAGACATAACTTCAGTGACTATGGGGCTAATGTCACCAGATAAGTTACACCCCATGCTGGAATTTGCTTATAAACGGCAGAGAGAAAGGTAGACCCAAACCACAATCATATATTTCTATACTGTTCAAATGCTAAGCAAACATGTATTGTGAGGTGATTCTCAAATATTTATGAGCACCCAGTTTTTATTAAAATATAGATTCCAAGCCATAGATCCAGGGTGGGGTTATGATTCTGTGCTTCCGCCAACTTTCAGATGATGTGCATCTTAAAAACGCATCATACTCCGGGGAGGATTGAAAAATAGAGGGTCTAGAGCACATGGCATCCTGAACTAGTACCACAGGCCAGTAAAAGAATTTACCAAGGAGACAAAATAATGGAAAAAGTTACTTAGGTCAGTGTACACTGACACAGGTCAGCAGGTGAGTTTCCATAGATGGCTGGCTGAAACTGGAGTGTATACAAGGATCCGAGGATGTGAAAAGGATCTTGGAGGACATCCAAAGACTGTATTACTTCATTGATCTTCTGGGAAAACTTGCATTGTGCCTACAAATCCCATACCAAAAGTGCCACCTTAAAAAAGCATTTCTTTCAGCTTCACATAGGGGAGGCTGACACCTATCAGTTGAGGGAGGGAGGTAAGAAGGAATTTCTGGAAAGGTATGAGTGAATATGTTTCAAAGTCCAGTGTTTCCTCATTGTCACAGACCCTTTCCTATGAGTGGGGCAAATTGTAACAGATTTTCACTATTTAGGGGTTTTGACTCCATTGCCAAATGTGTAGCAGAGGTTCTTAACTGGGTCCACACAGAACCCTTGCAACTAAATGTTCTGCAAACTCAGATGAGAAACATACATATACATCTTCAGTTTCTTAACTTTTAACGGAACTTCACCATTTCCTTCTATTATAAAGGTAAACAACACACTGTATGAGCAGTAATGGGACTGTCACCAATAGAAATGTCAGATCCGTCTCTGTCTCTTTCTAGCTGTTACAGATGCCTGTCTCCAAATGTCACTTTCTGGCTTCTCCACCATAGCTCCAAACAACTCATAATGGTTTGGAAATGATGGTAATGATTAGACCTGCTGCCCATTCTTGATATTAAATAAAGAAGCATGTGTATTTTAAAAACTTATAAATTAACAGATTAAGATATTTAAGAATGTTTTAATGCTGTGTTTCATTGTAGTTGTATTTCACTATAATTGGCATGAAAGCTGCATTTCAGTATATAATGTTAACCTTGCACATTTTTTAATGCACTTAAAAGTATTGTTCTGGTAAAAAGTTTCTAGTCAGCCCTAGGAATCCCAAAGGGCCTAGCACATAAAGGGTAAGGGCCCTTCATGTGGAAGGGAAGGGTTTCCAGAAGTGGCCACTAGTGGCCATGGTGGTGACAGCAGGCAATATGGCTACATTCCAGAGCTATTTTTCCTGAGTCTGAATCTTCCTTCCTATTGAGTGTGGGACCTTGGGCAAAGGCTCCGTGGGCCTTGGTAGCACATACTTCATACGGGAGGTTAAGGAATTTAATGAGCTAGTGTTTTTAAGATGCACACAAAAAGTGTCTGGCTCAGAGAAAACACCTTATACTAGAGAACATGAGCATAGCCAGCACCTACGTGACAGACAAAGATAAATATTGCAAAATCCAGTTCTCTGGGAGCCCACTAGTTCCACAGGAAAGATGACAAGGAAGCAAATGGAAAACAATGAGCTAAGACCAAGAACACAGGTCAGCACTGTGGGAACCCACAGGAAGAAGCCCCCAGCTGGGTGGGGGAAGGGGAAAATAGCATCAAACACCTCCCCACATTGTTCTGACCTGAGCAAAGCATTCCATTTCCTCCTGGCTGTGGTTTCTGCTGATTTCTTGCTTAAACTCCCTGAAACGCTCAGCATGCCTTTTTAAAGCCCTGTGCCCAGGTCCCTTGTTAGTATTTTTTTTCTTTTGTTAGAGCTGCTGGCTTTCCACAATACTATAATCAGCTAGCAGGTTCACGCCCAATACCAATACCTTACCAGGACAAAAGGAATACTGTTGTCCTTGCAACCCAGGAGATGGCTTGTAGACCCAAGGCACTGCCTACTCCTCCTGGGGCAGAAAGGTCCTCCACACTACCAGGCAGAGTCAGAGAGCAGATCCCACAGGAAAGCATCCCCAAGCCACTTGGCTCTAGTGCTGGCTCTTGGGGGTTCCAGATGTTTTGTTAAGCAATTAGTACTGATTAACAACTATTGCCCCCCCTCACTGGGCACCACAGTGGGTCAGTCTCTACACACATGCTTCCTGTTATTAGCTGCTTGATCTGCCACACAAAATGCCAGGGATGGAGAGACTTAAACACCAGCAATTTATTTTCTCACAATTCTGCAACCCAGAAATAGAAAATCAGGTATGGAGAAGGGGATCTCCTCTGAAGCCCCTCCCCTTGGACTTTCAGAGGGCTGACTCCTTCCTCTTTCTTCACATGGTCTTTCCTCTGTGCAGCTCTGTGTCATGGTTTCTTGTAAGAACTCTGGTCATACTGGATAGAACCCACCCCAATGACCTCATCCTAATTTAATTATCTCTTGAAAGCCTGTATCACCTACCAGAGTTACATTGTACCAAAGGTCAGAGCTTCAACATCTGAATTTAGTAGGATACACAATACACCCATTACACCAAGCAAAACAAGGAGAAGCCATAGATGAGTATCTCATGGGTGAAACGCAAATTTCATCCAGGGGTGCTCAGGAGTGCTCAGATTTGAAGCCAAGGCATCTGAGTCCAGAGCCAGTGCTCCAGGTCTTCCCACCAGACTGCCTGAATCAGAAAAGAGGGCTGGGGATTCTGCATTTTTACAGACTTTCTCAGAGCTCCATGATGTAAGAACCTCTTCACTATACCAAGCAGACTCCCCTCCCATGTCTTTTAACACTTCATCTAGGGGAAGTAGGGACCCTGTGAACAGTTTCCAATCCCAGGGCATCTCATTTCCTAGAGGAGCTCATGTGGAGTAAGACGTAATGCTAACCTTTCCTAGATTCTGAGTACAGTGTGGAGTAGTGGTTCCCAACTTTTTTGACACCAAGGACTGAATTATTTAAAGACCATTCTCCCATAAGGTGGAGGTAGTATTTGTCCTGCAGTAGGTTGTTAGAGGATAGCTTTTGAATAGCAGCAAGAGAGAAGTATGGACAGAAGCTCTTCCTGTCAGATCAGCAGCAACATTAGAACTTCACTGGCCCTTCACCTCCTGCTCACCACCACTCATCTGTCCCAGTGGCTCAGTCCTACCAAGGCCACAAGCTGGAACCTGTCCACAGCCTAAGGGTTGGGAATCCCTGGCATAGAGCATCCCCAGCAGCTTCCTATGGCATGGCCTAACTTCTGAAGCCCATGCCTCCAGGGGCCCTTGACTGGCTTCACCAGTGAATCAAAGGCTTCAGGAGCTCAGTCAAAGACAAAGGTCCTTAAACAATTGCTCTGGCAGAAGCAGAGTTATAGGTTGAGCTCATGGGCCTGTTTCCCATGACTACCCCATGAGCCTCCAGGCCCAGAGGCCCAGAGGATTCCAAAAGCTCCATTGAAATTCCATCTGCAAACCACTGTCAGAAGCCATGCACAAATTGCATATAGCCTTCAGTTTTTTAACATTCCTCCCCCTTGTCCCTCACTGGCCCATCTGTGTAAGTCAATTCTTTGTCACTGTGACAAAAAACCTGAGTCAATAAAATTAAAGAAAGGAAAGGTTTTCTTGACTCACAGTTTTCAGATTTCATTCCATGATCAATTGGCCTGTGGCTTTGGGGCCTATGATGAGGCAGCACATCATGGTTGAAGCACATGGCAGAGGAAGTGGCTTACCTCACGGTGTCTGGGAAATGAAGGAAAGGGGAAGGAGGCAGAGTTCCAGTATTTCCTCCATGGGCACACACGCAGGAGCCTAACCTCCTCCCCCTCAGTCCCACCTCTCAAAGGTTCCGCTACCTCTCAATAGCACCACAAGCTGGGGACCAAGCCTTTGCTACATGGGCCTTTAGGGAACACTTTCCACCTGTCCACTCTTCTACACTCCATCTTCTTCACTCCTACATTCCACACAAATATTATCTGGTTATTTAAATTAGTTATAATAAATAACTTAAACATTTCACATGCTCAACAGGCACTTGTGATTACCTTATGAAACAGTGCAGACCTTGAACCTTTCCATCACTGTACCTCCTTATACAGGTCAGTGATGTTCTCAGGGGTGAGTCCTGTTCCCTTTCACTCTGTTAGATAAATCTGGTCCAAATCTCTTCCCAAGCTCAACTTTGAAGCTATTTGTTCTTATTGGGAGCTTTCTAGGTACCAGGCTACCAAAAATTTTAGATGTATTGTTTTATTTAAGAATCACAATGGCCCTATGAGATGAGAGTAATCAATATCCTCATTTTGCAGATGAGAAAACTCAGCCTGAAATAGGATAGGTAGATGAGAGAGCTGGTCTGGTGTCCAAGGCTAGCCCTTCATCAGTCACTACTTCTGAGGCAGCACAGCCAAATGGTTAAAAACATAGATCCTTGATTCAGCCCACAGATTCCAATCCTAGCCCCACCATGGCCCAGTTGGGCAAGTTATCAACTATTCTTGCTTTAGTTTCCTCATCGATTAAATTAGAAAAACAATCCAACCTGTCCCACGAGATCCTTACGAGAACTCAACATTAGAGCAACGAACTCCAATGGTGTTGCTGATCTAATGGGACATCAAGCAGTTAGGATGGTGCCCACTGTCCATGCAGTAGGTCCGAGGTGCTTCCTCTTTTACACTTTTTGCCTCATGCTTATCTCAAACTCCTTTATGCAACACACTTATATCTCAGAATTTGAAGCACACATCCTGAATAGTAAGGCATATGCTCATCCCTCTATCCCCTCTCCCACATCTTCTTGACCTGAAGCCAGCACACAGGACCTGAAGCCAGCACACAGCTCCTGTGTCCTGCTATGTCATATACAAATGAGGTCTTATGGTTTCAGACTTTTTCCTAAAGATACATAAGCCACTTCCTCCTCTTTCTAAACTTAGGACAGAATTTTTTGAGGAAACAGAAGCCCTGATTCATTTTCCTGCTCTGCTGATTTCTCGGGGGAGGTAAATGATGTTAGCTTCATAATTTGTTCCTATTCTTCATATTCCTTTCTTCACTGCCTTCAAATGTGTCTAGTCCCAGTCAGAGCAAGAAAGCAGGTTCTCTCTCAAAGAATCCAGAGTAACAGAGCACACAGTAAGGACCACTGTGGCAGAATAGCACTGCAAGAATCATTAAGTCTTAGTGTAAAAATCCACTAGGGGAAACAGTCTGGGAAGATCAGATTTACACAGAAATGCAGGAGTAGCCAAATAGGAGACTGCTTTTTCTAACAGCCTGGGTGGTTGGATTCATTCTGCGTTGGGTGGGGGAACTCCTTTTCTGTTCTCCTGTCTGTCTCCAACACTTGACCCTAAAGAAAAACTTCTAATTTCCTTGAAGAAGATAGAGGAAGAAATCCACTCCCCATCGACCCCCAGGTCCCCAGGCCACTAGCAGTAACACACAACAACAAGTCTTTTTGGGTTCCATACGGCAGCATGAATGTGTAAGACCACATCTCACATCCAGAAAAATACACTTTTTATACAAACACACAATTTTTACCCAACTAGAAAATATTAAGCCCTTCCTAATTATCCAGACCAATATTTTTTTAATGGGCAGGGTTTAGGTGAGTAAAGCCATACACTATAACCCAGGAGCATGAAAAAGTTTTCCTTAGGTAAGTATTGATCCTTAGAAACACAATTTTATTTTCTTGGACAATTAAAGGGAGATTATGCTACTGGGTCTAAGAAGATGCCATCACCATTTATTACCTGGAGTCCAGCAGATCACTATCTTAATTTAAGAGACCCTAAAGGTCATTGCTTATTTAGTTCCTTGCAATAATCTGTTTTACTATAATTCTGCTCTTCTGTTTAATTCCCTTATCTAGAGCAGTGCTTTCCAATGTGTGTTCTGCAGAACAATAGATCCATGAGGTATTAATAAGTAACCCCAGGGTGGTTCTCCAAGCAAATGAATTTGGTAGATGGTGCAGAAGAAGAAGTTACAGGTTTCTTTACTACAGGACTTCTTAGAGCCTTTAAAATGGTAGTGAATTTTACAAGTCACTAGGGTGAGGAAGATTAAAAAGATGTATAGCATATTTTTAATGTATAGCACAGAGTCTAGTATATAATAATTGATCAATGTTAACTTTTATGATTGCTAGAGCTAAACCTAGCCTTTTCTAAACTGATATGTTAAGGCAAGTGGTCCCCAACCTTTTTGACACCAGGGACTGGTTTAGTTGAAGATCACTGTTCCAAGGCCAGGAAGGGGAGGTGTCTGGGAATGTTTGGGTGCTTGTTACGCAGTCAGCTGTGGGAGAACAGCTTTGAAACAGTGAGCAGCAGCACGAAGGGAGTGGGAGCCAGGCCCCTGTCAGATCAGCAGATCAGCAACAGCGTGAGAGCTGGATGGGAAGGTGCTGAGAGGGGGTGGAGCTTTGCCCACAACTCACCTGCTACTGGCTGTGCCACTGTCCTGGCAGCCCAGGCTTTCCAAAGCCACAGACCAGCACCTATCAGCCACGCAGGAGTTGGGGTCCCTATGCCTGATGGTCCACTGAACAACTCCTTGGATATAATGTTCCATGGTACATGTTTTCAGGAAATCTAACCTACTTATTATTTCCCTTTAATAGTTAATAAACATTTTTCTCATTTCTATGATAAAAGAAATAAAACTACACATGATGCCATGTACAGGTACATAACACATAATCTTATCCTTGATTTTGGAGGCATTTAGAAATAAAAAGTAAGACTGTTTGGGCAGAACTTCATTTATTCTGCTCCCGTCCACACAGCTAATGATTCTAATAGTTTTATAGTATTAATTACTTTATATTTACCCTTTTCATAAAAAAGGACACATCTACACCTATGGATCATTTTAAACAAAAGATCTTTCAAAAAGGACTTTGGGAGAAAAATCCCCAAATCACCTTTATTTAGTCATTTATTCCACCATTCACTCACTGCAATACAAAAACATGCATGCACACGCACAAGTATGTACACAAGGGAGAACATGCACACATGCATGTACAAGTGTGCATATTCATGTGCACACATAAACATATATGTGGATGGCCCATTATGTATTCAGTACATTCCCAGTCACTGAAAATAAAACAATGTACCACGCGGACTCCATCCCTATCATAACAGAGTATTACATTCTACTGAGAAAGGAAATATGCAAGCTAATAAGTAAACACAGACTATGTCAGAAGAAAAGCTCTGGAAAAAAAATGAAAATCAGAGGATTAAGGAGTGCCAAAACAGTAAGGACCCATAAGTTTTATTATTAAGAAGTCAAGAAGTCTTCAGTGATAAGGTGATAATTGAACAGAGACCTGAATGTAGCAAAGACATGGTGGGACCTGGTGGGATTATTTGTATAATAACCAGAAGAGTATGCCTGGAAAGAAGCCAGCAGCAGGGAGAGTTGTAGAAGGTGAAGTCAGAGGGTAACAGGTAGAAGATGGGATCAGACCATTTGAGACTTGCAGGCACTTTGGCTTTTACTCTCAGGAGCAGAGAATCCGTGTGATCTAGTTGGTTTTGAAAGGTAGCACTACCCACTAGACTGAGATGAAACAAGGTGGCCACAGGAAAGTAAGAGCTGGGCCATAAACCAGGCAGCAACGATGAGAAGCAGTAATAGATGATGCTCTAGGAATGAATTAGAGAAGAAATAACACCAGGCCCCAGTGAGAAGAGCCGTCATGACGGAAGGCAAAGGAAGGCTGGCTGCCTTTGTGGAATTGTCCAGTTGTTCTCAAGTAGGCTGGAGAACTCAGATTACTCTTTTCCTTTCCTTTTCTTTCTTTCTTTCTTTCTTTCTTTCTGTCTGTCTGTCTGTCTGTCTTCTTTTCCTTCCTTCTTTCCTTATTTTATTTTTATTTTATGAGACAAGGTCTTGCTAAGTTGCCCAAGCTGGGCTCCTGTTCACAAGCCCTTTGCCTTAACTTCTCAGAGTGCTGGAATTACAGGTATGTCCCACCACACCCAGCGGGGTTACTCTTTCTTACTCACCACTGCTTGCACCTAATTTAAGTCTCTGAACTGTGGTGATGCATGCAGAATGCTGAAAAAATACTAACAATCTCAAGCTATAGCCAACACCATTTTTCTATTAAGGAAAGGCAAGAAGTACTATAACAACAGCTCTAGCTTTGTACCTTGGCTGGCAAGGTACCAGACAGGATTATGCACAAGAACCTAACTCTGCACACAGAACAGCAAAGAAACAACAGGAAGCTGGAAAAGACAGAAGAAGAAGCAAAGGAGAATCACGTGAGGACTTCAACTCTGTTTTATTCAAGTTCACTGCTGGGAAGTGAACTGTGTCTGCTCAAATTTGTATTTTAAAGCCTACACATACCACCACCGTCAATATGATGATATTTAGAGATGGGGTCTGCTGAAGGTAATTAGATTTAAATGAGATCTTAAGAATAGGGACTTTACAATGCAAATAGTGCCCTTATAAGAGATACTAGAGACCTGCACCTGTTCTTCCCACCTTATCCCCTAACAGGACACAGCAAGTAGATAGCGCTGTGCTAGCCAGAAGCCCTCACTACAGCCTAACTATGTTCACTCTGGGATCTCAGACATCCCATCTAAACTTTCAGGAAGTACATTTCTGTGATTTAAGCTGCACAGTCTATAGTATTTTATTATGATATCCTGAGCTGACAAAGATATTCACTAAAGAGCTTGACCCCATCATTGGTGTGACATTAGGAAAACCAAGAATCATGGCTGCTGAGAAAAATCACAGAAATATCATATTTCATCATCCATTATTTGACTACTATGTTCCTTTCCCTACCTTCAGGAAAGCCAAATTTCAATTTTACCTCTTCCAAGCACCCAGCCAGGAGTTGACTAGGAAAGCTGGAACAAGATGCTCATTTCAGTTTGTTTAGTTTTATTTTGCATATTTGTTTGTTTTGAGACAGGGTTCATTTAAGTGTTTCAAGAGTTCTTCCTAGTTCATGAACACCCTCCAACCTCTCCCAGGTTTTCCCACAGGGTTTCCATTTTTTTGCTGATTATTTTCTGGAATCAAAGGCCTTAGAAAGTCTCCAAAAGGATTTTAAAATATCCAAGACACAAAACCCTCAAAGATTCTTGTTATTTTCTTTCTTGTAATAGTATGTTATTGGGGAATGCTTAGTTGGTTAGGAAACTAGTGACCTTCAGTTGCTACCTCCATTGGGTTGAAAATGTTTTGAGAAATTTTGGACCCTCAGTAATTCAGTGAGCTGCCTTACCCCTTGGACTGAAAAGCGGTAAAATAAAGATCCTACTTTATGTTTGTTTTTACACACATACTCACACATTGCTTTGACTATCCCTAAGAAAGACAGAGAGACATTCACTACCCCTTCTTCCCCACCCCAAACTTCCATACAAAGGAGTAAGAAATGGCAGGAAAGACGTATTTTGCTTTACAATGTTCTCCAAGCTCTGAATCTCTTTCAAAAAATCTCTGAAGTAAAAAAAAAAAAAATTGTTTTCTTCTGTTGAGAGATGGAGTTATGAAGTTATGCTGGATTTAATGACAACAGACAACCATTCTCTAAAAATGTTGAGCCAGACCTGAAAATGCTACTGTCAGTACTGGCATTGTTCCTTGATATCTTGGAGTGATACAAATATTTCACTTCTAAACAGCTGGTACAATTGTCTCTGGGGTCCTGCCCTGTCTAGAGAATGGCCATTTGGCCCCTTTGTCACACCAGGCCACATGGCCGGAGGATAAGTCCATCCTAAAGGCAGCTCATTTTTCTTCTCTGAAGACCTATGAGCAATGGTGATATTTTTATTTCATGAATTTCGCTGGTTTTCTCAGGCATTTTTTTTTTTTTTACCTTTGGACTGTTTATTTCACACCTTTTTGTTGCTTTGTTAAACCTGAACAATGTGCAGTAGGAATAGAATGTTCCTAGCCTCAGCTTTCACCCCCACCCCAAGGAAGCAACAGCAGGGCTCCTGGGTCCTTTAATAGAATGGTAAGGGCTGCCTGGCATGTTGCCTCTGCTTTTGAAGTCTGGTGAAAGTTGAAACATATATTTAAATTTCAGTGGCCTGAAAGAGACTAATAGAAAACTTGGCAAACCATGAAGAGGTCAAGAGCCAAGGGAGAAACATAAATGGTCAATAAACATGCTAATAAATGTTAAATTTCACAATAATCAAAATTACAAATATAAATTCCAAAAATGAGACTCTATTTCTTGTCCATTACATTAGCAAATCTTGTTTTTATTAAGATAATCCCAAAAGTTCAAAAAGATAATATTTGTGGGTTATGTGAGAGTGGAGAATAATGAAAATCATGCACGCCCACAGTACATGCATTAAAATTAAATGTTTTTTTAAATAAACTTTCTGGAATGTAATTTGGCAATATATTGTAAAACCATAATTTCACATAAATTCTTCACTCTAGAAATGCATCCTATGAGATTTCATATCTATAAATACAGACTAATTGTAAGCCATGGATATACAGGATTCATAGTGGATATGATGGTTAATTTTATATACCAACTTTGATGGGCATGTATTATAGTTTAGATTTAAAATGTCCCCCAAAATTCTCATGTGTTTGGACCATGGTGGTGTGATGCTGATTCACTAATCAGTTCACAGCTGACTATGCCATTCAGAGATGGTTGGAAGAAGTGAGTCTCAGGTAGCATGACCTGAAAGGATGTATTCTTGTGTCCAGCTCCTCTCCTCTCTTCTGCTTCCTGGCTGCCACGCAGTGAACAGCTCCCTCAGCTGTCCTCTGCTTTACAGCCAGCCAACCATTGACTGAATCCACTCAAACTGTGAGCCAAAATAAATCTCTCCCCTTCAAGTTGCAGTGTCAGGTGTTTTGTCTCAATGATGGGGAAGTGACTAAGACGACACAGTGCTCGGGTGTTTAGTCAAATATTATACTAAATACTTCTGCGAGGGTGTTTTTGAATCAACAATTAAATCAGTGGATTCTCAGTAAATCAGATTGTTCTTCATAATGTAGGTGAGTCTCATTTGATTTGTTGTAGACATGAATAGAACAAAAGACTGGCTTCTCCAGAGCAAGAAGGAATTCTGCCAGCAGACTGACTTTGTACTTAAACTCAAACACTGGCTCTTCCCTGGGTCTCTGGTATGCTGGCCTGCTTTGCAGATTTTAAAGTTGCCAGTTTATATTAGCATGTGAGCCAATTTCTTAAAAATCTCTTCATATGTATAGATAGACAGACAGGGATGGATAGATAGATAGACAGATACTACTATGGCTTGATCTAAAATGCTCCCCCAAAATCTCATGTGCTTAGATGTGGGGATTTAGAGTGGTAATTGTATCATGGAGCACTAAACTTATTAGTAAATTAATCCATTGATGAGCCTACAGCTAAATGTGTTATGAGGAGATGGAGCCTGGTTGAAGGAAGTAGGTCGCTGGAGGCATCTCTTCTCAGTCTCTTCACTTACTTTATGCTTCTGGCCTCCATGAGCTGAGCAACTTTCCTCTCCAGTGCCCCTCCACCATGATGTTCTGCCTCAGAGACTACAGACCATGGACTGAAACTTCTGAAACCATAAACCAAAATAAACCCTTCCTCCCTAAGCCATATATGTCAAGTCTTTGGTCCCTGCAATAAAAAGCTGACTAATGCTCTCACAGACAGATACACACATTTATTTATTCTGTTTCTCTGGAGAACCTTACTAATACAGTGGGCAATTAGAATATAGCTGTATTCGCTCAGGCTTTATGAGGCTAATTCATCCTGTCCCTTGGGGCGAACATGAGAGAACCCCTTGCTATTTGTGCTCATTTTCATACACTAAAAAGTCCTTTGATCACTTTTAGTCACAAAGTAGGTTCTCAAGTCTTTTGTGTTGGTTCTCATATGATGATAACGATGATGATGGTGGTGGTGGTGATAATGATGATGAAATCTCCAATGCCAAAGTAAAATTCAGGTTACTTCCCCTCTATCCATGTCTGCTACAGAGTTCTGAGGTTTCAGTTATCTTCTCTGTCTTCCTGATCTGGCTCTCATGGCCCCTCACTCACACCCTAGCCCTTCTTCTTTCCTCAAGGCTGATGTGAGGAGGAGGGAAGATGTGCTGCAGAGTACCGCATGTAGCCCCTCACTCTGGAGTACCAGAGTCAGTAGCCCTTACTAAGCTGAAACAACAGGAATCTCATTTGATATCCTTTAGACACATCTATAGACACAAAAAAGTAATCTTATTTGTATGGGTGTTAGGTCTCAGATAAAGTAACTATATTGCTAAGATCCTACTCCACCCTATGTTAAAGTATCAAATTGAACAAATGATTGTTTTACTCCAGCTCAAGTTCTTGGTATGATGCTACAGCTCTTTCTTTCTTCTTTGTTTCTTTTTTCTTTTAGTACTGGGTACTCAACCTAGGCACTCCATGCTGAGTTGCATCCTCAGCCATGTATTTATTTATTTATTGAGACAATGTCTAGCCACAAGCTAGTGTAGAATTTGTTATCCTCCTGCCTCAGCTGTCCAGAGTGATTATACATGTGTGTACCACATCCTGCTGTATTACCATATCACTGGTCTTAATGGAAAAGCTTTCAAAGACGGTCAGCCTTAAAATGGACCCAGCCCCACAATAAGCATTTTCTTAGCTCTGTGTTTCAGAGTATGGGGCCAAGGTGTACTCCCTTTTTGACCATATCAGCAACCCTGGCTCTGACTCCAGGCAAGGGTGGGCAGGTCTCAGGAAAAAGGGGCATCTCGCCCTGAACCAGCCCATCTCCAGCACAGCCCAGGACCCTAGCCCTCAGTCCCTCACCATCTCGGGATGGAGAATGGCCTGCTCCACTTGGCTCTCTCTCCCCTGATGGATGAGAGGAAAGCACAGTGTTAGCACCGAACATCAGCTTATGTCTATAAAAGTCATTACAAACATCACTGAGAGTGAGAGAAAAACAAAACATCTCTATTTATGGTGCCGGAGAGAGGGAGGAGAAAATCTTTCAAGCATTTGCTTAATCACATTTCTGTCCAGGGAGGGGAAATGTACCTGTAAATCTTTCCTGTGCAGTTGATATGTAGCTGATGGATCTTCCTTTAGCAATGGAGGCATGAGCTGTCTAAGGGGTATAGGAGCCCAGGGCCTTGCACTCCTGTGCCAACCCCTGGGGAAGCACATCAAAGCTACCTACACTAGGACACCCCCACCCAACTCTCACCCTCTGGACTCCCCACCCCCATGCTGGAATCTGCAGTAAGCTCTGTAGCTGACCCCAAGGGTCACCCCACAAGCACCTTCCTGTTGGAAACCTGTTCCGCAGGCTGCATTTCCACCTGCTCTGAGTCATTATCCTCCAGCCCTGACATTCACACCACCAGCAGATGAAAGAGCCTTGCTCTCTCCACCACCCTGAACACAAAGGCAGCAGGGTTTTGGTTGTTTAGATTTGCTTTCAGTTTTTAAAAATAAAAACCTATGTTGCACTTTTTTCTTATTACAAAAGCAATACCTGTTTGTCATAAAAATATTCAAACAGCGCAGATAAGCAGAATGGAGGAATAAAAAGCACCTATTATTGCATCAAACAAAGAATAAGCACAGTGAGCATGTTGGAATACATCTTTCCAGATGTATCCACTGAACGCTGCAGAAGAAGGCCATGCTGAATACCCTGGCAATGAACTTGCTTTTTTCATTTGGCACTGTGTTGAGAACATTTTTCCATGTCATTA
This sequence comes from Ctenodactylus gundi, assembly GCA_004027205.1. Classification (NCBI taxonomy): domain Eukaryota; kingdom Metazoa; phylum Chordata; class Mammalia; order Rodentia; family Ctenodactylidae; genus Ctenodactylus; species Ctenodactylus gundi. Next base: position 425,433 of record PVKB01000517.1, on the reverse strand, counting down.
AATATATACATGGTATTTCTTCTACTTTGCAATATGAACAAAGTTTGATAGCTTGTGTCTGAATATAAAAGCAATTCACACTTAAAATTTCATACCCTTTGCTTCAGCCATTGCCCTCCTGGGGGCATCTGCAGAAATACTGGGGTCAATCAGAAGAATGCACACTTGATTTTCTTTCCATTTGAAAAGCAGGGAAATTGCCGATGTTCTCTCTAAACAATTCCTAGGAGTTGCGGCTGTGACTAGTTTGGGCTGCCTCACAGCACTTGAGCACAAATGCATTCCCATCTTTCTTACATCTTCAAGTCACATGAGAAGAGGCCTCAGCCCTTACTGCCCTCCTCACTGTATCAGAAGTGGCACTCATTGTCATTCCTCCTGGGAACCTGCCAGCCTCTCCACAAATGTTACATGCACAAACCTCCAGGTCACAACTCTTAGAGGAAATGGAGAAGAGCCTGGAGTCTACCTACCCTCCATTATTACACTGTCTCTGCTTCCAACCCTTGGCATTCAGTGCTCTAGGGTCAAAGGATCCTGCCAGCCCTTGGTGGTGCTGCCCAGGTAGGTCATGACCCAGCTCCCAGGATGAACAGCAGCTGTTGTCCTACAAGAGCAGCCACCTGTACTTCCTCCACTGCAAGCCCAGCTCCTCACCGAAGTCCAGGCCCACACCCCTTTCACTTCTCTCCACGTTCCAGCCAGGGGAACCAAGTCAGAAACAAGTTCAGGGATCTGTTACTCACCAACCAAGATGCCACCATTTTTTTTTTCTCCCTGAGCAATTAGCCCCACACACCTGTAATCTATCATCTCAATTTTTAACATAGAAGTACACGGCTTTTTACCCTACTCTCCTTCTCTTAGATGAGGACATCCAGGAAGTGATTAAAGAATTCAGACCTTCGAAAGAAAAAACTCTACAGGCAGTAGTTCCTGGCTTTCTGCTTTCAAAACTAGAGAATTTTAACATCCCAGAGAGGCGGGACCTAAAGGCTCTGTACTCATGCATGATAGGGTAGAAGTAATGTCCCTGCCTCACCTTAGTTTCCAGCCCAAACACATGAGAAGAAATAGTTTGATATTTCTTGCTAAAGTAGTGAAAACAAAAGCTTGCTAATTTTTAAGTGGGCCACTCTTCCATGCAACAAACACTGATCTTTCACAGAATAGTTCCTATATCTTAAATGTGCAGTCTGATTACTTTTAAAGAACTAATCAGGCACCACAGAAATTTCCCAGAGTTGGGTTCAGAAAACCTACATTGTTTTTCCCCTGCCACTGATGATTTGTGTGATGCTGAGGAAAGTATTCAAACCTCTAAAACTCTCCCTCTGCCTAAGATGGGACTTGCTAGTGGAGGATTAATGTCCAATATCCACAAGCCAACAATCAGTCCCTTCTCCCTTGACAGAGCTTAATAGTTCACTACTGACTCTTGCCAAGGCAACTGCTTTTTTATTTGATAATTGCTGGGATGACATGAAAATATTCCAAATACTATCATTTACTAATCACATGACTTGGAGCAAGCTGTCCAAATTCTCTGAATTTCAGTTTCCTCAACCATAATAAAAGCAAATGCAGATTCTATAATCGAGGCACTTGTCTAGCTAACATGTTAACTTCTTCAGACTTTACAACTGCACCCCAATTAGATAGACACTATTATTGTGATCACTGTTGTAGATACAGAAATAACATATCAACCAAGCTAGGTTTCAACCCAGACAGTCTGGCCTAAGAGTCCATAATCTTAAATCTAGGTCACACTATCTCTTGGCTTTGAGAATACAGAGTAGTGAGTTAGATTTACCACATGGGATTGTTGGAAGGGTGAAAAGTATAGCAAAGCACTGTCTCTGACATATACTGTGTTCTTAATATATGCCAGTCAATGTAACTATATTATTTTCTGGATTTTCTGGATAATTCTATAAAGCGTTATGCTCCATGCTGGCAATATTTTTTAAAGGTGTAACAACATAAAGGCTCAACTATGAAATAATACATAACGAACTAAAGTAAAATACAAAATATTATGGTTTCTTGTGCCTGTGTACAACTAGGTTCACTCTGTGGCAAGAGCATCAGTCAGTCATGGCTGCATAACAAGCAGTAAGTGCTCACTTCTTATATGCCTGCAACTCAGCTCTGGTTCTACACATTTCTAGGGCTTGGCTGGGCAGCTTTGCTTTAAGCTGCAGGTCCAGTTGGCTTGTTTTTCTGGTACAGTTTGGACTCTAGTCTGCTTCATGTATGTCCAATCAGGGCCTGGCCAGATGGGGCAGCAGCCAGCTGGGGGAAGTTATTCTCATGATAAAGGTAGTGGTAAAAAAGGACAAATACAGCAGCACAAGTGTACCTCAAGCTTCTGTCATATCATGTTTACTAATATGTCACTTGACAAAGCAAATCACATGGCTGAGCTCAAAGTCAAGGGATGATGTACTCTACCTCATCATCCTCCACAAGCTAAAGCAAATCATAAAGCCAATTTCAATATCAAATGATGAGAGAAGTCTACTTTTCCCAGGAATGTGGAAGAGACAGAGTAAATATTTTTGAATAATAATGTTCATTGGAGGGATGGAGGAATGGCTCAATGGTTAAAGAACTTTCCTAGTAAACACTAAGTCAAGCACTAATTAGCTGAGTTCAATTCTTCAGCAACACATAGGCTGGGCATGGTGGCACACACCTGTAATCCCAGCACTCAGGAAGTTTAGACAGGAGGATTGCAGCAAGTCCAAGACCAGCCTGGGCTCCATGGTAAGTTCAGCACCAGCCTGGGCTGCAGAGCAAGACCCTGTCTCAAATAATAATAATAATAATAAATAATGTATCCTAAAAGTGACAAATGTGGGCATGGTGATGCTTATCTATAATACCAGCACTAGGAGGCTGAGGCAAGAGAACCACAAATTCAAGCCCAACTTGGGCAACTTACAAACTTAGCAGGACCTTGTATCAAAAGAAAAGAGTTGGGGGGAGGAGGGAGTCACTGGGATGTGGTTCTGTATAAAAGCCTTGGATTCAATCTCTAGAAAAATACAAAATATGGGAGGAAATACAAGTAGAGAAAGTTGAGGAACATGATTAGCTTTATGACATCATAGATATTTTTTATTTCTTTCCAAAATTGTACTAATTATTTTATTGACTTTATAATCAAGGAATAAAACAAAAGGAAACTTGAAGAATCAACACCAAGTGAAAAAGCCAAAAGGAAGACTAACAGAAAGTAGCATTTCACACTTGTTCAGCAAACATTTGCTGAGCCATCCTCTGTTCCAGGAAAATCATGTCCCCTCCTTAAGCAGCTAATAGTCTAGACAATGAACAATAAGGACAGTGATAAGGACGAGGACGAAGATACTATGCAATATTCTGGGTGCTATGTTAAACCACTTAGACCACCTAATCTCTTAAAATCCCACAAAAAATCCAAAGATGACTACCTTATTATCTCATTTTAGAGAAGCACAGAGAGGTAGGTAATTTGTACACGGCAAAGCAGCTAACACTTGGCAGAGCTGGAATTCTAGCCATGTTCAAATCCTGCCCTCTTATATGCTTCACACCCCCTCTCCCACATTGTACACATCGCGTTCCTTCAGCTGCAAACCCTCTCACCTCTGTGAATTAAAGGAATACTAGCACAAAGTGTGCCTCTGCTGGGAAGGTTTGCAAGCACAAAGCCTCTTCTCTGGAACACAGAGCCGACATATGAGATCCACAGACAGGCACAGACAACATGGCAACCTTCAGAGAGAAACTGACATTGTGGTAGCAGGGAAAAGGGTAGAGGACAACTCAACAATGTGCATTTTCTAAATTTATAGGGAATGGTATATCCACCACAAAGGTGGCAAGTAGATTATCTCTATTTCAAATGGAGACAGTAAAAATCAGGGCTTGCACAGGGCATCAGGAACCTATGTGAATAAAAGTCAACCTTCCAGGTGAGTTAGCACAGACTATGAAGAGGACCGCAATCAACCCATTTCACAGAAAGAGGTTGTTCAAGCTGGTCAGCTAAGATGCAGATGGATAGATGATCTCTCAAGGGACCCTACAAATCGGTGATTATTCTATTCAGGTTATTTTGTTCCTTGGCTTTTTTGAGACAGCTTTCAGAATACACCAAGCAGCAGAGGTTAAGCAAAACACCAAAGCTTATGCAGACCACCACATTTTGTAGTCTTTCTCAGCTTCCCCACCCTGCCCAGACCACCCAGAGCTTGCTCTTTTTCCAGCCTTAATCCATGCTGGCAGTTAAGACAGAACTAATCTCCGACACACCAAAAATGAAAACCAATCACCAGAACACAGGAACAATTGCAAACACTAGCATCAGGCTCAGCTAGTTCAAACCCAATCATAATATTTATTACTCAGTAGCTAAAAGGCAAATGAAAACCAGCATCCCACAAAGAGGTTGTTTCAATGAATCAAATAGGAAAGAATGTTATTTGTTTATAAATATCCAAGTCAACCCATCACAAATGATCCGACAAGTAGCTGATGAAAGGAATAGCTAAATTTAAGCTACTGCAAGACCTTCCATAGAAATCCCACAAAGAGGCTTCAAGCAATTCTCTTTTCTTAGAAATAATAGGCAATCATATTAAGTACAATAATTGAAAAATCACAGACTCTGAACTCTCCCATTAAAATTGGGTCACTCTTAAAGTGTGAAGGCTTTGTATAGCAGCCACCTCCCAGCCATTCCCACCACTGCTCACCTGGTGATTGGCACACACTTGATTAACAGTCTGGAGGGGTTGGTGGCACTTCCATTCTGTTTCCACCCAATGAGTGGGCTTCAGGGTGGTCTGGACAGGGTGAGGAAGCTGAGAAAGAAAAAATAATTTGGTGGTCTGCACAAGCTTTGCTGTATTGTTCAACTTCTACCTCATCCCTCACATCATTGACAGGAAGAGAACTAAGAGACTAAAAAGGTAATTTTTAAAATAGAGTTTTGCAGTACTTCTCCTGCACATAGATAGCCTCAGCATGTAGGTAGCTTCTGCCTCTCCTTACCCCCTCTTAAGTTTCCACACACGTGCCTTAGAAAAGGCAGGGATGGGGCCCCACCCCCACCCACAGCTCTGGTTCTGTTGTCTCGTGTTGGGGAAAGTATGAAGAATTCCACAAAAGTAAAAAGAAATCATCTCAGGACCCAGTGAGCCCTGCAGTATGCAGCAAGAGACAGACAAAAGGGCAGATCCCAGGAAGGCTGCAGGGATCCAGGCTCCCAGGCCCCGTGGCCGCTCTCTCAAACCTTGCCTCTGGGCTGCTGGTCTCATGGTTTGACTGCAGCTCTTCTTTTTCTTGATCATTTTACCACAACTCTTGTCATGACACGATCTTAGGATCAATTCTTGAAACATCACCACTTTTACAGAACGTGATTTGGGCCCCTGTACAGTCTGACGATCCTACAGAAGTTAGAGGCTACATTCTGTGCTTTGTTTAAAGATTTGCATATGTGGTACTAGGGTTTGAGCTCAATGCCTTCACACTAAACTATGTCCCAAGCCTCTTATTTAGTTTTGTTTTGAGACAGGGCCTTCCTAAGTCACCCAAGTAAGTTGCCCCGGCTGGGCTTGAGCTTGCAGTCCTCCTGCTTCAGCCTCTCCCAGAGTGCTGGAATTGCAGACAATGCCACTGAGTCTACCTTCCTTTAAGAATTTTGCTTACGACAGAATGAGCATCATAGATCTTGTTGCCCATAAGATGAGACAATAATAAGATGAGAAAAAAACCGAGTTCATGTGGGTAAAACAGGGAACAGAGCACAAACTGAAACAGAAAGGCGAGACAACACAGTGTGCTATGACATGAATGAACTTGGAGGACACCACCCAAATGAAAAGAGCACTCTGAAGGGCACGAACTGCACATGTCCATGCATAGGGGGGAGCCATAAAAGTTAGTACACAGAGATGGAAAGTAGAATGGTGGTCGTGGGTGTGAGGGAGAGAAAGCAAAGGAGAGGTAGCAATTGGTAGGTACACAGTTTGGAAAAATGAAAAATTCTTGAGATGGATACTGACAATGTTTGCATAATAATCTGAATATGCTCAGGCCACTGAACTACACACAGAAATAATTAAAATGGTAAATCTTATTGTGTTGATCTTGCCATAATAAAAAAGACAATAAAAAAAAAGGAAGATGAGACTTCTGGTCAAGATGATCAACAAGTAACAGAGCTATGTAATGTCTCCTCTGGGGCTCACTTAAAAAGTTGAGACTATAATTAAAAACTACCTGTTCAACTTAGCTATGAGAGGAAGGAGCTCCCCAACAATTGAAAGGAGGCCACAGGAAGATCAGACATCCCAAAGACACATCTGAAGTGGAGAAAAATGGCAGCCCAAGAAGCAGTCCCAGGCCAACTGAGAGCAGACTGAGCCACCAGCAGCTGCAGACAGACGGAAGTCCAGAGATGAAACCTCTGTCCAAGGTAAGCATGGATTCAGAAGTGGAAATCAAAAGCAGGTGTACTACCAGCTTCAAAAATACAGCCTGCAGGTAGTACAAACTGCAAACGCAATGTGAGTTTGCCCTATAAAAGGCATCCTGGAACCTAGACCAAAAGCAGTGCCCAGCAGCCATAGCAGATAGTGAGGTAAGCAGGAGCCATTAAACATTTTTTTAAAAGCCCAAGACTGAACTATTTAAAGCAGATTCAGAAGAACATATCAGGGTCTGGGGGGTTACTCTTAGGCAGTGCCTAGAAAGAAACAGGTACAAGATATAATGGTAGAGAGGACTGAAAGGCTATCAATCCTTGAATGGCTCTGGTGATAATGGGAGCACCTCCAAGGGTGAAGAGCCCACTTTCAAGAGAGGGAAACCAGGACAGATGGGAGAGCTTTGCTGAGGAGACTGTGTATAATCATGACACCTCAGAAATCATCAGGCTGTTAGGTCCTCCTTCACTGCCTATTCCCAGCACAGAACTCAGAGGATTTCAGCTCTGTCAACACTCCCTCATAGCCATTCAAAGAAACCTCTCAGCTAGGCCTTTACAGTGTAGTCCTTCAACAACAGAAACATGGGAAGAAGATAAGGCAACAGGACACACACAGAAATGTCTGAGACCCCAGAAACTAATGCCGTGGGCCTTGAAGTAGTGAAACTCACAGAGAAGGAAGTAAAAAGCATATAAATGAGTCAAACAGCCAGTTCAAATGAGATATTCTCAAAGAAATGCAAGCAATGATTAGTGGGCTTAAAGAGGAATTTACTAAACAAATAGTGGTCCTCATGGAGACAAAGCTTACTGAGCACACAGAAGCCATAAGTAAAAAGTTAGCTAGGTAAATAAGAAAATGCAAGATATGAATGAAGTGGATATTTTGAAAAGAAATGTAGCTGAAACTCAGAATACAAAAAATACATTTGAAAGGAGGGAAAGTTGACTCAAACATTGTGAGGACAGAATTTCAGACTCTGAAGACAAGACTAAGGAAACAAATGACATGATTAGGCACAAGTCTAAGATTAGAAGTGAGCAAAGTAGCTGGATACAACAGCTGATGGATGATTAAAAAAGAGCCAGTGTCAGAATTCAGAATTATGTGTGTGAGAGGAAGAGCAGAAGACAGCACTGAAGGTATAAAAAATTTATTCACTGAAATCATGTAAGAAAATTTCCCAAATCTAGGAAAAGAAAGTAATTTCCAGGTATAAGAAGCTTACAGAACACCAAATAACCTCAACCAGCAATTAGACTTGTCACGGCATATCATAATCAAAACCTCAGAAATATAACATAAGGAGAGAATATTAAAAGCAACAGGAGAAAAACAGACATTATTTTACCAAAGCAACCCCATTTGAATTACACAGATTTCTTAATCCAAACTTTAAAGGTCAGGAGATCTTGTAGTAAAATCTTTCAAGCCTTAAAAGACTACAAGTGTCAACCCAGGTTGTTGTATCCAGCAAAATTATCCATGAAAATTGAAGGAGAAATAAAATATTTTATGACCAAGAATCCCTGAAGAAATATATGACTACTGTCCAGTGTTGCAGAAAATACTTGAAGGAATCTCTGACAGAGACAGAGACAAAGCAGCAGGAACATAGAGGAAAGGAAGTATCTAAAGAGAAAGTGTAGCAAAAAATAGACAATCATTTGATTGGTTGGTATCCCACAAAAACAGCACCAGCTTTCTCATAAAATCTGTGAAACTTCTCCCCATAATTATTATTTCTATTAGTATATTACTTTACAAGACATAGTATATTCAACATGGAGAACTGGTATAAAATCTTCATCTGTGAAACTTTTTTGATGTGTAGGACGTGTACAGATATTTAGTTGGGAGTGGAGTGGCAGAAGGCAGTAGTTTTGATTTGGGATAGTAATAGTTCTAAAAACAGTAAGAGTTAGTAAATAAGTGTTTTGGGGGGTCTTTTCCCTGAAGCTGTCATTGAGTAGTAAAGATAAAAGATCACGCAGCCTTAGTCCATTGGCGAAGAACTGAGTCAGCTATTAGTTCAATCTGTGAGTCTTGAATTTTACTTTTCAGTTTCATGCTCTATAACTAAATTTATAATAATGATCTTACTCATTTCTTCCTGCTTCTCTTTGAGAACTCTTTTTAAAATTCTGAAGTAACTAAGCATGTTATTATTTTAAAAAAGAAGAAGAAGAGGTAATGGATCATGTAAAATAATTCAGCTGGGTGGAAGATCAGGTCTGTCCAGTCACCATGAGAAATTCAAAAGCAGGTTGGCGCTAGTAGGAGGAATAGCTGGAACTCTTCTTTGAAAATGACCTTCTCAGGGGTATCTGAACTTGGAAGCCTAGATCTTTCTATCTGCCTAAAAGGAAGATGTACCCTTTGTTGGGAGTCATCCAAAGTGAACCATAGACAGCCTTGACTTCTATTCATCCAGTACATGGCTAGGGCCACCTTGGATTAGAATACATGGAGTCACATTTCCCTCAAGTTCCAAGCTGTGTTATAGAAATCTAGAGGAGAAAGTGACAAAATGCTCAAGGGAAACGGTGTACAACCAACCTTTCAAACTGTAAATACAAAGCTAGCAGGTATGACTCCATGGAAGTCACCAAAACTGCAAGAAACCAAGGTAGATTGGTACCCAGAACTGTAGCTGCCGATGAGCTCTGGCAAATTAGGCAAGGCAGAGGACGCTCAGTGAGTTCATGTAGTTTTAGCATCCTTCGAGAGGGGAACTTTCCCAGACTTAATTTAGGAACACAGTTGAGGGAAATCCAGCCTTGGAAAGGAGCTTGGGTTGGCAGCTCACTGAGGCATCCTGTTTGCTTCAGGCCAGCATCTTTTCCGTCAGTTATTTCTGTCTCTGGCCTTGGCTTGTTTTTTCCCAGTCCCGCTCCTTGGCTCATAACATTTCTTCCCTGGTTATTAAAAACTGAGATAAATCACCTAATAAATCTTCCCTAAGTTTTTTCTTTAGAGCTTTTCAACAACTGCCAAAGTCACAAAGTTGCATTTTTTCCCCACAGTAGGAGGCTCACAAAATAGCTGGTGTATTCCTGGAAGTGTATAGATCAAGACAACAAAGGGAAAATCTTTAATTATTCAGAAGCCTCCCACTCTGGGTACTAAATATATTTGCTTTGGTTTGATTTAAACGGGGATGTGGTATAATACCTGAGCAGCCAGCAAGCTGTGGTTGCACTGGCTTCACAGGACTACAGACCTATCTCACCTGGCATGGGCCAGAATTGGATAAATCAGCTGTTATTGGGAGTGCTCCTAGTATTTAATTTTTAAAGATGCATCCTTCCCTGCACCACACACACACAAATCCTGCTCCCAACTCTCCGTCAATTTCTTTAAATCACTAAATCAAAGAATATGGGGGCTTAAAAGCAGTTCAAGCATCCCCTCATGTAACCACTTATTTTCATAGACTTGGGATCCTAAGGACTCAGGAGATCTAGCCTGACTCCACCTCTCCTTGTCAGATGCCTTATAATCCACATACAAATTTACTTTGCAATTCACCAGTAGTCAAGCATATCTCCCTTAAATTTTTGCTCATTCAATATAACTGTTTTTATAAAAAGTTAAATGTTCATGTCGTAGAAAGATAACATGTTCATGACAGGCAAGTTGAAAGGTAAAAGGAGCTTAGGGCCTCCATCCCTATCAAATGCAACCAATGTTAACAGATGTGTCTTCCTTCAGATATTATATTTGTGTGTATTATATAATATATATACAATTTTCTCTTCTTTTTACACAAATGATTTTACTCTGATCACACCTGCATTTTAATATATGTCAAAGATATTTCTACATCAAGGTTCACTCTCTCTAGATAGTGCCATGCTATTACTCTGTACAAACATACCATAATTTGGGGACATTTTGGTTACTTTAAGGTTTTTTATCATAAGTAACGCAATGCTTATATTTTGGGACATTACTTCCTTAGGATCAATGTCCCAAAGTAGAATTGTTGGGTCAAAGGGTATGTACATTTGCAATTTTGTTTAATATTGTCATATTTCCTACACTATTTTCTACTGTCACTAATGATATACAACAGTTCCAGTTTCCCTTTTGCTTCATCAATAGTACATTTCAAATTTTTTGGCTTTTGCTGTAATTATTTATTTATCTCTTTCTTTCCCTGGTCCCACCACCTCATTAGAATGTGGTGAGCTCTTCTGGGTTCTCCAGAATCTAGCACAATATCTTGCATGTAACAGATCAATCAATATTCGATAACTACAAAAGCAAGTGAATTTAAGAGTATATGAGTGAATTATAGAATTCTTTAAATCAGTGTTAGAGACCATGGCCCTCATTTTCCATTTTGTGAGTTTGGGTAGGCTGTGCTTTATTTTTTTAAATGTGGTCTATTTGTACACAGACAAATTTCAGAGACAAAAGAAATTCATGCCATCCCTCTGGCTCTTCTGCCCATTGTAGGGCTGAAACACTGAAATGCTCTTCTTCATGAGTGTGATGTATCAAATGTCTTATGTGAGTATCTTCTTACAACAGAGAGTAAAATCAAGTATATACATCTAGAAAACCCCAATCCACCCTTCCCTCCTCCATCTTCCTTTTCCTTTTTTTCTTCTCCTTTTCCTTTCTTCTTCTCTTTCCTCTACCTGCTTTTCCTCTTTTGTTCCTCCTCTCCCCTCTCCATATACAGAGCTTAGGCTCCCTGACCTCCATTATTCAGAACCTAAAAGAAGTGTCTCTGCCAATATGGCCCTGGCCACTGGGCCAAATGCCTGTTTCCAGAAACGACAGGACCACATCAGGCACTACCCAGATATTCTTGGCTGTAGACTGTTTACTGGTTTCTTGACTGGGTTCATTTCTTCAGGAAACAAACTCAGATAACACGAGGATGAGCCTGCAGGATTTTTACCAGGTATGTACTTCAGATCTTTGCCATCAGGAAGCCCAAGAAGGCAACAGGCATGGGCCGAGGGAGAGGAAGGACAGCCATGCAGTGCACACTGGTAGAGAGTTCGGGCTCTGGGAAGGCTCTTCAGAGCTGTCCCAAGAAGCAGTGAAGGGGCCCAGCTTTTAGATTTGCATATTGATCCACCATCAAACTTGTGCTGCTCTGGAAAAGGAGAGCACCCTTGGACAAACTGGCTCCCCTCCAGCAGAGGCCATTCTGAAGGCAAATGACAGCTGGACATCATTGGTCAGCAGCACTCCCAGCAGAAGGGAAATGAACCTGAAGGGACATCCTGGTTAGCTGATGTATTTTGCTTAAAATGAAAGGCAGATTTCTCAGGCTTAATGTACCAGATGCTACCCCTAACCTCTCCTCCTGTCCATTAATGACAGATCATGAGAGGGTTTACTGTGTTAATCCTAGAATGATAAGAGCTACACACACTCCTCTAACACATTCTCCAGGTCCCTGAAGAGCCCACCTCCTGTTTCTGTGGCACAGCTGGCCAGCAAAGAGGTTAGTCACACCTAACGCAGTGATAGGCTATAGGGAACCAAACCTTGGGATCAAGCCCCATTTTGTGACTGCCGGGGTTTTTTTGTTTTGTTTTGTTTTCCCCCATTTATTGATATGTATAAGCACAAAATTTAAGGTTTACAATGAAGTTGAGCATTTTGTGCATGTGTGTATCCTTGTCACGGTGACAAGGACCTTCCCACTCTCCTTTTGTCTCTCCCCCTACCCACCCCTCCCCCTACCCACCCATGCCTCCCTCCCCACCCTACCCTCCTGTTGCACTTTGTTTTTTGTTTTAAGTTCCGTTTTAAGGTGATACCAAGCCAACAAAAAAAAAAAAAGTGATATGGCCATGTAGAAGAATGACCCCACATATACTCTTTTTCCCTGTCACAGGGTTCCACAACTGGGAGACAGACAGTGCCTTGCTGTCCTTTGAGAGTTGCCATTTTTCAAAACAAAGCTTCCTGTAGAAAAAGACTGCATAGCCTTGATTTTGGGCCAGGTGTGATGCCCAAGCACGAAGGAAAGAGGTGAGGCAATGAGGCGGGGATGCCTGAGCGAGTCCTGCCCCCTTAACATTGAACTTGAACATAGAAGATGTTGCCGTAAGGTGGCTTCAGGATCTTTTTCTTTTTCACTTACCTGTCTTATTTTTAAAAGTTTCCAGATTGCTCAAAGACAACACAAGTAAGAGATTTAAGAACAAAAATCTGATACCACAAAGTTCAGGGTTTCCTGTCATCTGAGTTTGGCTGTTTACGTGGCCATGAAATACAGGCAGGCACCTCCCCCTCAGTCAAGTCTCTTGGCAGCATCAGGTCACAGCTCTATACATCTGGGTGGTTTGCTGCTCTTAACCCTCATTGTAACCAGGCTGTGACACAGAGCTTTAAAATCTCCATAAGCTGTTCTTAAACCCCACACTCACCTGGAGGAGGAGCCCAGAGCCCCCTCACAGCTTCTATGCAGAGGGATTAGAGCTCAGAATGATCTCCATCTTCCTCTGTTAGTGGACTGTCTCACCATTTGTGAACACATTGGCCCAAATGTGAAACTCTTTGTCTTTCTTGATCTCTATAAGTTAAGTTTCACCCAGAGCATGTGGTTGTTTATAAATGTGACTAAGGATCTGGGAGGAAGATGAGGAAAGAGATTATACTTCAGAAATCCAAAGAGTTTGTCTTGAACCTTGTGCTCATTCACTAGGGTGTCATAACATCGAACCACAGGCTGAGTCGCTTCAACAACAGAAGGAGATTTTCCCACAGATCTGGAAGCTAGACGTGCAAGATAAAGTGCTAGCAGAGTTGGGTTTTTCTGGCCTCTCTCTTTGATTTGCAGACTTCTGTTTTTTCTGTGCCATTATGTCATCTCCCTCTGTCTATTCTAGTCTTCTCCTTCCTATGAGGATATCAGCCACACTGGATTGTAGCCCACTCTCATGACTTCATTTAATTATTTCTTTGAGGAGCTTAACTGTAATTAAAGTGACATTATGAGACACCGGTTGATGGAAAGACTTCCATAATCACCCTAAGTGTAATCATTCTTTTTTTTTTTTTTTTTTTTTTTTTTTTTTGAGATAAGGCCTTGCTCTAGTCCAGGCTGGTCCTGAACTTTCTCTGTAGCCCAGGCTGGCCTCAAATTCACGGCAATCCATCTGTTTCAGCCTCCGAAGTTGCTAAGATTGTAGGCACAAGCCACCACACCCAGCTTATGTGGTGCTGAGTAATCAAACTCAGAGCATGTGCTTACAAGGCAATCACTCTAACCTCTGTGCTATTCTTCCAACCCTAACCATTCTTAGGTGCTCCTCAGCTCCTGCCCTCCAACTGGCTGCCTCAACTCACAGCCTGCTCACACTTCTTCCCTCCCCAGGGCCAACAAATACTGCCTGTAAAGAGCCAGCCAGTAAACATTTAAACTTTGAAGGCCATATGCTTTCAATCTCATCTCCTCAATTCTGCCATTGCAGCATAAAAGAAATCATAGATAATATGTAAATGGGTAAGTGCAGCTGTGTTCCAATAAAACTTTATTTATGAATACTGAAATTTGAATTTTGTATCACTTTCATGTGTCATAAAATATTATTACTATTTAGATTTTTTTTCAACTATTTGAAATGTAAAAACTATTCCTAGCTAATGGGTCCCATAAAGACAAGTAGTCAAACAGATGGACTTAGCCCATGGGCTGTAGCTGGATGATGCTTGCTCTACTGTCCTCCCTCTCACCTTGCTGTCTCTTCTCATCTCCTACCTGCCATCTCCTACCTCAAGACTCACCCTGTTCCCCCCATGCTCATCATGGCACTTTCCCACACTAACAGTTTCTTTCCAACTAAGAATTCTGGTGCCAGATGTTTGATAGTTCATTATTTAAGTCTAATACCCCATCTTGACTTAAAAGCATCTTTTTCTCACTGCTAAAGAACAAACAAGACTATGACTCACATTTCACAATTAAATAACTCATTGTGTGGGCTCCTAGAGAGACTTCACTCAAGTGCTTTTTGAGTGTCAATCACTATGCTTAGTCCCTCTGTAGAACCCCAAAATCCATGCAGGAAACCCAGGAGATAATTATTATAATTATCTCCATTTTACATGCAAGAACATTTGGGTTCTATGAGTTGAGTAAATACCTCAAGATCACATAGCTCGTAAGTGATTGCCTTACTTTTTCCTCATTGTGATTAAATATACAACATCTACAATTTTTAGGGGAGAAAAAGGTTGTTGTAGTTCACAGTTTCAGAAGGTCACAGACCATTAATGGGTAGCCAGCAATAGTAGGAGGGAATGGCAGAGGCAGAGGTAGGGGCAGCTACTCACACATTGCAAATAGAAAGCCTAGTCAAGTCCCATCAAATTAAATCAAGTCAAGTCCAGGAAGGAAGGAAGTGGCACACACACACACACACACACACACACACACACACACACACACACACTCTTCCAGGTACCATCTCAGTGATATGCCTCTTCTGAGTCCAGCCTCAGTGTTCTGCCCCTTCCAGGTTTAAACATCCACTGCATGCCTGTAATCAGTCCACATGCCTATAATCCAATCTGCCACATACCTGTTCTCCACCACATATACCCTTAATCCATTCCTCCAGACCAGGCTCCCACCTCCCAATAGCACATGATTCTATAGACAATCCATAACAACCAAACACTTGAGACCTTTGGAGGACATTCTAGTTCAAACCACCATAACAATACAGACAAATCTGAAACCAGTAATATCTGTTTCCAAATCCAGATTATTAACCAATACTTTTATACATTTTTCTAAAAATTAATTTCCCATATGAGGACTGAGCATCATGTTATCAGGGTGCCAAAGCAGAGACAACCAGCAAGGACTCCAATATCCACTCTCCCCTTTTTTCTTATTTCTAGAACCCTAACTCTATTTTAGGGTGACAGTATGACCAGCCTCCCGTGACAAGAAGATATGAACCAAAGTCATTTGAAGATGTTTTCTGAGAAGTCCATTAAAGAGGAATGATTCAGCTAGTAAGTACATTTGCAGACGGCAAGGCTCTGATCATGGAGCTGCCACAACACTCCTTAACTGCCTACCTCTCAACTTCTCTCTAGGCAAGAAAAATAAAATTTTAAATAACAGTTTGGACCACTGCATTTCAGGTCTCTCTTTTTCATGGCCAAAAGCAATTGTTCTCTGACATAAGCCTTCTATACATTCACACTGTACCATATTTCAATGACTTTTTTGTGTCACTGTCTCCTGGCATTTATTCTTAAAAGCCAGAGAGGCATGCCAGCTGGCCATGCCCAGAGCTGAGCTCTCACACACACCATGATATAAGCTCCCTTTCTCTGGCAACATCCTCACCATGAATGATCAGATCTTTGGCTACTGGTTCCTGAAAGTTTATTACACCAACCTGTTTGCACTCATAATACTTCTGATAACAAATGGGTAATTATTTATCTTAATTCACATCAACCAATTCTCTAACTCTCTGGACATCATGGACATCAACAAGGGTTTTTTTTTTATTTATTTATTTATTTATTTTTTTCCCAATTCAGTTGCATTCTAATGCTACCTAGAGTTACAGGGTTACCTCACAGGTTAAGGGCTCGGTGCTAAAAGCTTGCCCTACTTTGGACACCGTACCAGTTATTTATGTGTTGCTGGGACACATTACCCACCACCCACAACTGAAGAGAGGAAAGGTTTATTTTGGCTTGCAGTTTCAGAAGATTTCACTCCATTCATGGCTAGCTGGGAAAGGTAGAAGCATATGGCAGAGGCCTAGATGGAGAATAGCTGTTCATAGGATTGCAACAGGAAGCAGAATGAATGAGGAAGTACAGATCTAGTATATACACTTACAGGTCAAGCCTCAGTGATTCGTCCCTTTCAGGTCAAGCCCCAGGCATCCATCCCTTTCAAGACCGAAGTATTTATCCCTTCCAGGCAGTCCCATGTCTTAACAGAATGTGGAATCCATAAATATTCCACAACATTCAAATACATCAGGTTTTTGGGGAACATTCCAGATCTAAACACTTGTGAATAATATTTCTTTTAATTATAACAACTTTGACTAAAGATTAAGTATGATGTGGTTGGTATTCCCATTTTAGAGATCAAAAAACTTTAACTTTGAGGAATTAAGTTATTTGCCCAAGGCAGAGCCGTGATGCACAATCAGCCCTTTGACTCGAAGATCTCTTACTTGTTCATGGTCAAAAGCAATTCCCATCTGACATGCAGGCCCTTAATAACACTCACACCCACACTACATTTTGATGACTAACTCAAAGTGTCACTCCCTATGGCCTTCTTGTTAAAGAGCCAGAGAAACACGCCAGCTGGCATTGCCCTGAGCTGAGCTCTGACACACGAGCGGTCCCCAAAAACTTCTTAGATTCTAACGTGAAAAGTCTGAGGCAGAGCTCAGTTCAGGCAAACTCCTTTGGAGCATGTTAGACTAGCCACCAACCGCCTGTCTTCATCCAATAACTGAAATACGCATCATCATCAGAAAGAAATCTACCACTTAATCCAGTGAACGGCTACAGGGTATCTTAAAACTTCAATAAATCAACACTATCTGTGTCCACAGCACATCTGCTCCCCCCGCTAGGCAATATAGACATGAACAAATACTGATAGTTCTGTAAACATCCAACACATGAATCACTCTGTGAGCACAATGCTCTTGTTTTGCCATGGCTGTGAGTGTGGCAGAAGACAGCAATAAGTGAGGTTGAGAAGATGCTGGCTCACCCAGAAGAGGTCTGAGAAGACACTGGCACTTCCCAATTAGTCAGGAGAGGCTTCCTGAAGACGACAATGTCATATACTGTGTAATTCAGAAATGAAACAAGTTCAGGAAGACAAGCAGCCAGGGTTCAGTCATAGACAGAAACAGGAAAGTAACAAGAGCTAGCATGAGACTCATGCCAGACTAGACAGAGTGTTCAAGTGTAAGAAACAGAAATTGGCTCTGGCTGACGTAAACGCAAGGGAATTTGTTGAAAGATAATGAGTAAATGTTGTAATTGTCAAGAATTTCGGAGGACAAGGTTCTGAAAATGGGTGGAAACAACGAGGTAGTAGACAGCCAGAACTGATGAATATCCTGCCACACAACTAGTCTAGTGCAGAATATCACTTAGCTATTTCTACAATAATGCTGTCTATCCGAAAACCCGTGACACAGAGCAACTGTAAGTGTTGGTTGCTCTTGAGTCTTGGATCACCCAGAAGCTGGCAAGCAGCTCTATAATCTTGCAGGACCACATTGCCCAGTTTTACAATTATTGCCCAGTTTTATAATTATCTCCATTTTAAATGCAAGAACATTTGGGTTCTATGAGTTAATACTTCAACATCACATAGCTCGTAAGTGATTGCCTTACTTTTTCCTCGCTGTGACTAAATATCCAACATCTACAATTTTTAGGGGAGAAAAAGGTTGTTGTAGCTCAGTTTCAGAAGGTCACAGACCATTAATGGGTAGCCAGCAACAGTAGGTGGGGATAGCAGAGGCAAAGGTAGGGGAAGCTACTCACACACTGCAAATAGGCTGGCGTCACTGGAGGCAATTAAGATGAGTTAGCTCTGCCCATATCTCTCATCCTCTGGGTCCAGTTTAATCCTGATCTCACAGCAATGACAAGGAAATCCCACACACTGACTTCCCTAAGACCTTGCCTTGGAACTGGCAGCACCAGTACTTCACTGTCCAAAGCAAATCACTAGAACAGCACAGATTGAAAGTGTAGAAAGAAATAGGTTCTGCTTCTTTACCCAGAGGAACTGTAAAATCTCTCACAAAAGGCCTGGCAGAGAAGAGTAACACATTGAATCCAACCAATCATAGGAAACCACTACAAACACCTGACAAACACTACAAACACCTGGCCCTGACAATGCAACTGTCACTTCTACCCTGGAATTGCATATCATCTTCATCATTGCAACCATTGCCACCTTTGTGAATCCTCCATGCTCCTTTGATTCCCAGCTCCAGATATAGCATTTCAGGCACATACAGGAGAATAGCTGGGTCCAGAGCATGTGGTTTGTTCTTTCAGGCACAGAGACACTAGCAAGCAAGAATCTCAGGGTGTTTTTTCATGTTCTTAGTAGAGTATGGATTTTGCCTTACACCAAGACCCACAAGGCAGGGAATATCCCAAACACAGGAAAAGATTTCAGATGCTAAAAACCTGATAGTTCTTCAAATCACCCAGTATCTATTGCAGTACTCTGCAAAATGTTCTCAATTCTTCACCTCTTCTTGTGTCTGTGTCTATGCATTTTTTCACATGTTTTCTGCAGCCTGCTTATTCTACTATCACAAAAATGCTGTAAGCCTACTATGTACTGAATGTCAAGAATGTAAACACCTAGA
This sequence comes from Ctenodactylus gundi, assembly GCA_004027205.1. Taxonomy (NCBI): domain Eukaryota; kingdom Metazoa; phylum Chordata; class Mammalia; order Rodentia; family Ctenodactylidae; genus Ctenodactylus; species Ctenodactylus gundi. Next base: position 406,565 of record PVKB01000517.1, on the reverse strand, counting down.
GCAGACCTTCAGAAATTTGGAAATGGGAAATGTTCTCAGAACCAGATTTAATTACTGGCCTATTTTCAAGTACATAAGGAGAAAGTGATGTCTTTAAGTAAGAAGGCAGACAGTGTCACAAGGACATCAAAGACGCCGAGTATTAGTTTGGAAACCTTTGTGTGTACACACAAGTTACTTTCAGATTCAGAGAGCTACACTGATTATGAAGCTTATCAACATTTTTCTTAGAGATTGCTTTGAAATGTCAATATCCCCAAAGTGCCTTGGTATTTTCAGGTCAGTATTCCCTTGGAGACTTTAATCGTATAAGAATCTAAATTAGGTTTCAGACTAAGGGGAAAGTTGTTTTTAAAAAGGCCCCTCTTTCCACTATCATTGAGTATAGGCCATGACACCCAGGAATGCCGTATACCTTGTTTTGGAAATTGATAACTAGGTGGGCAGGTATTATAAGGAATATGTACAGTGTATAACTCTAAAATGTCATTGTGCTTTGTGGGATAACCTTGGGTTTGACAGCTAATGAATTATTATGAATGTATTACACCTTTAAGTCATCATTTCTTAACTATAACTGAAAAAGGCATGTGATTTTTGAACCTTACCTGTTGTTTCCCAGGCCCCACTAATGGCTTGCCAACTGCCCAAGACTAGAATTTATACACTGTGTTGTTCTCTTATACTTCTCCTCCTCCATGTGAATGTGACCAGACTAGCCCAAGAGAATAAAAGACATGTGGACCAGAGCCAAGGTGCCCCAGTTGTCTCAGTCTAGATCAGCCAACTGGCAAGAGACAAGCTATGGGCGTGTGAGCAAGCCCAGACCAAATTTATTCAAACCCCAGTACACTCAAACACATGAGCAACAAACACTGATTGTTTTGTGTCACTGAGGTTCTGTGGTTGGTTGTTACATAGCACTATTGTGGCAATGGATAGCAGGAATGCTCTGTCAGCAAACTCAACTTCCAAGATACATACTGAAATCTTCATTAACAAAGAAATTAGGTTAATTGCCTGATTACACTCTGGCTGTATTTAATGGTGGTCAGTGGTCTCCATATGCCCGAAGCCGTGGTCCAGACAGCTCTTGCCCAGAGTGCAGTTAAAAAAGAAGTTTGTGATCCTGACCTCATCCTTTGGGTCAGACAACTTGTTGCCTGGGCTATAAGTAATTCTGAAAAGAGCCAGGAAGACTTGGACAATAGTCAAGAAACTATTCTAAGACTAATCCCACTAGATTGAATCCTGAGAAATTCATCCCTTATCATTGAAAGTTCTTGAGAAGAGAACCACAAACCACCACCTAAAAATCCTTGGTTGGTTGTGGCTTCTCATTGTAACTGGCTTAGATGCCCTTGGATTTGGCCTTTCCACTGTTCTTAAAGGGCCAAGAATATTAATGGTAAAACACAGATATTTCTATAGAACCTAAGGTAGCTTATAGATGCCATGTGACATAACAACCATCAGAATGCCCAGCACATAGTAGGAACTCCACAGACACTTGGCCCTCCTTTGTCATTTCTTACCCTTTATTTAAGTAAACATATCAGCAAGTCTTTTTATTTCTATAAATCATAGATCATGGGGCTTGACAGACACAAATGCATGTTCTCGTTCAACATATATGCTGTAAGCCTACTATATGCTAAATGCCAAGAATGTAAACACCTAAGGCTGACCTTCAGAAGTTTAGAAATGGGAAATATTCTTAGAACCAGATTTAATTACTGGCATAAGATAACATCACCAAAGTGCTAAGTGTGCTATCACAAGCAACATATTTGCATAAAAAAGATGAAAATATCAAATTTATATTTTGGTAAATGATGATTTTAGTCATGTCACCTCTATAAAAAGATGCAATGATTGACTTCTCATTTTATAAAGAAAATGATACCATTTAAATTTACCATATTATTGAAATATTGTTAATTTTCAATTTTTAATACATAGAAGCCAAAATCTATATTATCTTTGATACAACCTACATTTACCTAATTCCAGTCACAAAAATACCATTTTCCCACTATTTTTATTAATGTACATATGTAATACATAGTGTTTACAATGACTTTGGGTATTTCGTGCACATATGTATCATATCAAGTTTACATTCCCTTCCCGTTTTTAACCCTCCCACCACCTCCCTGTCCCTTCCCACAACTCCGGCTATCATTTCATGTGGTTCTATAGAATGTTTGTGTTCTGGGTTTTCCAAGTCAGAAACTATACAGTACTTAACATATTAATCTTCTGCACCTAAATCATTTCACCCAAGTCACCACTCTAACTCAGCTTCCTATTCCTCGAATGGGTCACAGTAGATAAATCTTGATGCCTCTTCTCTGAATCCAACCAATCACTTTATTGGGATATTTACCAAAAGTTTTTTTTCTATATTTTGCTATATCTTTGTTGCTATTCTTAAACCTGGCCTTACCTACTAGTTCACATTAGAAAATAACTATAAGCATGTAGTTCAAAAGACTAGTAAATGTGGGAAAGAAGAAAAAAAAAGTTAAATTTCAAATGCCTTAGTTGAATATTGGAAGGCACATATTTGTACATTCACAGGGTTATCTTTATATCAATCAGTTTTCTTAAGATAAATTTTCATCAGTGACCTAATAAATGAATTGCTACAATAAAACAAAGTTAAAACTATATCACATTGCTACATTAAATGAACTTAAAAATACCATTTTACAGTTGAAAGTATAAATTTTATACTAAAACAAAATCTAAGTTTATTCAGTTAAGCTCTGTTACAGACACTGCAAATTATTACTTGAGTGTTTTTTATTTAAGTAGCTTAAATAGCTTTAAAAGCAAAGAAATCTTTTTTCCAGACAACTCTTATCTGCTATGCCACGTTTTCAGAAAAAAATTGGCAGAAAATTCAAGGAAAGCATAACAAGGCAAAATCTGAAGAAAGAGTTGCTGTAATAACAAGTTGAATTGCCAAGACCTTAACTTGATAGGATGCATGCACCAACCAGCATTTAATAGTCAGAACTAATTGTAATATCCCTGTCATGTCATTCCAGGGGTAATTCTGAAACTGTTTGAAGGACTATCCAACTTTATTCCTGCTTTCAAAGTCTTTTCTTTGAAGGAATTCTGTCCACCCAGGCATGAGCTCTGAATGCAATGTCTTTCTTAGTCAATCTAGAAACTACACACACAGAACCAGGTCAGTATCGTTGTGGCCAGTGTTGGGCAGCAGAAAGTAGGTTCACAGAGAAGGAGAGGTACAATCTCAGCATGAATGAAAGCAAAGTAGTGAGCAGTGAGTACAGGACAGTGTGTAGGCAGAGAAAGTCTGAGTGAGGTTCACCCATCAAGTGGGAGCACGCCCTCTGGCACAGGGGAGTCCCCGAGTGTCCTTCCTCTAGAGACGTGGAGGTCCACATTTAGTCAATAAATAATTGTTAGAACAACTTGTTTTACTACAATCACAACTTCAGCTGCAGTTTTTCTATCCATAAGATGAAAATCACAATAACAAAATTATCCTTGACATCCATTGGATTGCCCATAAAGTACAGAAATTTTTCTCACTTGAATCCTGGTGGCTAGATTTGTTGACAGCCACATTACTTACTACATGTTGGAAACCAACATCCTGCCTGGTGCCCCTCATTGAGAGCATCTCAGCCAGGTTTCCCTCCAGTGGTGGAACCGATGACTCTTTCTTGAAGTACTGACATGACTCCTTAAACATGGTGAAGTGATCAGGAAAGGGCTCAATGTGCACAGCTTGTTTAGAGGCCTTGTTGTAAGAAATAATACATTTAAACACTAAAAACTTGCCCAATAAAGCAAAAGACTTTTGTTATAAAAGGAAAATGGGGACTCTGCCAAGTAGGAAAGAGCAACTTTACCACTGCGAAAACACACTCTCTCCAGGCTGGAACTTGCATAGCTGAAGAGGGGCATAATAGCCCACAACAATTAAATGACATTTTTCTTTTTTTATTAGAAGGAGTAAAATCCATATACTTGAATTTGTATAAATTAAGTTAGCATATAATGCAATTGAACTATGCTTTCTAATTTTGCCTAAATCTGGACTGGATCCAATACAGTGGCCACTCCAAATAAAGATGTACTGTAAATATAAAATATACATTAAATATCAAAGTCTCTATATACAAATACATAAAATATAAAATACCACATTAAAATTTTTATATCATTCACATTTTATTTATATTTTTATTTATATTTATATTTCTTATATTCTTATTTTTTTAGCATGGCTGCTAGAAAATTTGAAACGTGTAACTCCTATTACATTTCTGCGGGACTGCACTGGCCCTGACAATGCAACTGAATTTAGTTTGGAATTTTCCCAAACTGAGAAGTTGAATTGTTAACATGTGTTAAACATGATAAACTTATTTGAAATTTGTCCCTTTTCTTCAATAGTCCCACCAGACAGAGTACATCAGTTCCAATTATCTTTTGTACTTAAACTGATAATCGACAGTCCTCATCCCCAAAACCATTTATCTTACAAATGGCCACAGAACGATGACGGTGACATTCTGGAAGCCATCTGCAAGAATTTACCATTGTAATGTCTCTGTATCACACACTCTTCTAAGCGATTTTAAAGTCTGAACTTACTGCACTCAGCAGAAATGCACCCAATTTCAAAAGTTTTAAATACATTTGCTTTCAGATGTCACATATTTTATTTGAGTAGAAATTACTTTTCTTCCAACATTTTATCATGAAAACATTGAAGCACACAACTAACATGCATATAATCATAAGGGGAAAGATCTAAACATCAGGCTTCTACAGACTCTCTCACTTGAAGAGAAGGGAATGAGGTCCAAACCATTGACCAAGTCCTCAATGTACTGTCCTACAAGATAAATACACAGAGGTACACAGAGTATTTCGTGCTCCTGAAAAGAAAAGCTAGAATACAGGCTAGGCTGTACCAATTGCTGTTTTCTTCACTTAGAAAAGTACCTAGCTTCTTTATTATCCTATTTCCCAACAAGCAAAGAAAGCTTCTCATTGAAAATGTGCATCAAATTTATCTCCTGGGAAAAAAATAATTAATTAAAAACTATTAAGTAACAAATAACAAGACAACCTTAACCAAGTGTTACTGAACCACCCCTGTAATTATCCTGCTCTTCACATTTTTCATTAAGGTTTTTCTAAGTGACACCACAATAGACGTTTTTTGTCTGTCAATTCTCTGTGAGAATTAAGATGAATTCATAAAAGTTTTCAACTTCTTAAATACAAAGTAGAGAAAATTATTTTGAAAGGAATGGCACAATTGGAGGTCACTGGCAAGAAAATAATAGTTTCTACTTTTAAGAGATGCACAGGTGGCAGGAGGGTAAAGGAATGTAAGGTCCCTTTGCCCTCAACATGACCTTTCCTGAAAACACCTCGTCGCTCCTGATTTCTTTATGATAGCAAATAACAACTGTTTCCCTCAGGTCCCTTCAGATCTGATTCATTTTTACATTCCTGCCTTCAGTGCCTGGGAGCTCATATCTCCTCACATTTGGCCCTCAGCCCTTGATTTGGAGGTGTGGGTGCTTCAGTTAGGATCAACCCTGAAGCTGCACCTCCTCTCCAGAGCCCCCACTGTGTGACCGACCTGAAGCTCCCCTCCAGAGGACTCTGACTTCACACTTGCTTGCTTCGGGTCCCTTCCTGTCCTGTGATTCCCTACTCGCTAACTAGGTTCTCCTTGGAGCATTTCCAGAGAACATCAATGTGCATACAACCCCACCACTTGTTCTCCTCTGGAAAACCTTAGATACTTGTCAACTCAGACTCTCTCTTTTTTTGTCATTTCTCACCTCACTCATCACTGCAGGACTTAAGTGTCCCCAAGTTATATTTGATTGATGGTCTATACATCCTACACCCAGCCCCTTTCCTTCTAAACCCCCACAATACAGTGACTCATTACTATCACCAAACTCAAGCGTCACTATCCCACCTGCTTGCCTTTGGCCTGTTGTCCCTATTGCATAGAATTTTCTGAGCTCTCCCTTCCCAAAAGGACCTCCTGGTTCTCCAGGCTTATGCTCAGGCCACCAATCTAATCATCCTGTGTACCTAGTACAGCCACAGCAGAAGCATGGCTCCAACGCTACAGTGCCTGCCTTCACATCCTGCCTCTGCCGCATGCACCCAGGTGACCTACGACATGCCACTCAACCTCTCTTCCAAGCACTTTCCACATCTGTAAAATGGACATGAACATTAGACATACTTTTAAGTATTTTTTAAGTATTCCTAATCAAGTGAAATGAGATCACTTATATACAAATCACTGACAAAAGACTGGCTCGTAATAAGTACTAACTGGTATTTTTATCTAGTGATTATTTCTTTATGAGTCTGTTTTCCTTGCCAGCTCCTCAAGGACAAAAGTCACATCATATTCATCTTGATAACTGCGCACCAATAAATATGGACTCTCCAGCAAATAGCACTACTCGTGGGAAGGATAACACTTTGTGAGCTGAATACCTTAGCATTCCATCATTTGCACATCACCGCCATTTTTCCCCTCATCTCTTCACAGCCTGTGCTGTTATTTACTATGTTTCTTTAACTCAACTTCATAGAAATAATTTAAGCCTGGCTTTATACTAAGAAATAGTCTACACCCAACACAGGCTGAATGTGTTATTTTTTCCTAATATTCCTAAAAGGAAATATGTAACCCCTAAAAAACTCATCTTCACACCTTTCCAAATGACTTCCTGTATCTACACTGGAAGCTCTACCTCACTCTGAGAAACAACCTCGAGAAATTAGTAACTAGTCAATACATGATGCCCAAGGGTGGGAATGAAGTTTGGATAAACATCAGAGCAGCCATAAATCCATTCCCAAGGCTTGAAAAATGAAAAATCACTTTTCCGAGTTTATACGAGCTCACTCTGTGATCTTCATCACTCAGAGGCTATTAGCCAAGTCCTCAGACACAAAAGACATGTCACACATTCAATCTTATCCAGCAAAGGAGGGCCTCTAGGAACCCACACCCAATGACAAGCCAGTACCCCAGGCAATTAAACATAAATCAAAGCACAGGTAGATGGGCCTTTGGATAGACTCCTTAGAGCAAAAGTTCATACCTCCTCCTGCTTTGTCTGAACATGCTTCCTGTAGGAGGTAGGTGTGAAACCGATGCAAGAAAGAATTTAACATAGAGAACAGGGAAGCTGCCATTTCAGTCATGCAGGAACAAGACTAAGTAGAGAGGAACCCAGGCCCCAGCCCATCCTACATTTTAGTGATGCTCCTTCTAGGCACACTAAGATGGAAACAATACCCTAGTATCCCAGGAGAAACTCCAAGAAGGTTTCCCACTGGGGTTTTCTTACTACCACCTCTCTGCAACCTAAGTTGTGAAATGCAGAGTTTAATTACCACACAGTACAATTAGCTAAACCTTTACAAATGAGTTTTTACAACCTAGGCTATTGAACTAAGTCTAAGATACATAAGAGAATATTTGAGCCAGAAAGGTGCAATTACTTCACAGAAGGGTAGCATAGCTGAATGACTTGTGGCCCAGACAGCATGAAACATTATCAGGGTGCCCAAGTATGGAAAGAGTGGAGATAGGAAGAAGTTGGCCTAAGGAAGGTATTACACATCTACTTCTCCCACGGCCACTCTAGCACCAGCAACCCAAGGATTTAGCAGAACTCAGGGTTATAGGCCGCACCCCAGGCCCTCTACATAGACCTTCATTTCTAGGTGCATTATAGTTGGATATGGTTTTATCAGCATCTTTGCCATTTTATGTGGTTACAAAGGCATGATCAGTGGTCTCTTGGCTTCATTCAGACAGACTTCCACAGCAAATGCCAGCTACCCACTGAAAAGAAAGGTCTACTTTCCCCTACTCTGTCCTTCACTCTCACTGGCCTTTTCTCATTGCCTCTATTACCAGCTCTGTCAACACAGATCTTTCTTACCTTGGTCTTGACACATCCTGATTTGTTATTGTTGTTGTTGTTGTTTCTGCCTAGAATACTTTTCAGCCAGGCAATGCCAGTCTCAACTTGAATGTCACTGCCTCCTGCCACTATAATGGAGGCCCTCTTCCATTGTGTCTTTTATTCCACAGTCCTTTCCTTCATAACAATCAATGCAACTTTTAATTACAAGTTAATTTTCTTCTCTACCCAACTGTCCAAGGTGGAGCCCCTTATATTAATTCCCTGCAGTCTACCCAGCACCTAAACAAAGTGTCAGTGAAAATAGGTGCTCAGTAAATAGTGTTTGAACAAATATATAATTGAAACCAGTTTCTTTACTGCTAGCCTCTCAGATGCTAATGAGTATCATCAATCTTCAAGAGAATAATAAAGTGTTCAGTGTTTCTTGAAACTAATTTGTCTTTCTGCAGAAAACATATTAATGTTCTGGAGAATGGGGTTCTACCAAAAAGAGTTTGGAAAATCTTAGAATAAGTAAAGGTAAGAGAGGGAAGGGTTCCTGAAAGTCTGCATGTCTGAGAAATCTAGGGAAGATTTGGGGAAAAAAAAAAAAAAGAGTATTCCCTTTAAGAGAGCCTTAGAAGGTAAGTACTGTTAAAGATGACACTGTTCTCATCATAATTGTGTAAATCTTCCAAATCTTGGCATGAAGATTCAGCCATCAGTGAAAACAAGAAGAGGAACATTACAGACTTTAAGAGGAAGAAGAAATGGATATGAATTCCCAGCTAACACTGCCAGGAAACAGCAGCAAGTTTAGAAAATCAGTATCACTTTCAGTGAGAAATTAATCTTTCCCTGTGATCACCTCAAAATATACATAGAATAGAGTGATCCCTCATATCAGTCACTGAAAAGGCAAAACTAAGTTATCTTCAAGGATCCCACAGAGTGAAAGTGCTCTGGTTACTACTGTTCAGTAGTAAGCCATCCCAAAATGTAGTGGCCTAACATAGCAATAATCTCTTATTTGGTCCACAGAGACTCATTTCTTCTGTGAGTGGTTCAGCCCAGTAGTACAGCATCAGTTTCAAGAGAGCTCACTTCTAGGATTGGTAGGTGGAGCTTAGGTGGGTTAGTGGGCCAGCGCCTCACTTCCTCTTTACATGAGCTTCTCAAGGGATATTGGACTTCTTTCACAGCATGGTGGCTGGGCTGCAAATGTGAATGTCCCAAGAGAACCAGGAAATCACATGGCCTTGGCTAATATAAACTCAGAAGTCACAAAATATCATGCCTGCTGTTGTCTATTCATGGAAGTAGTTATAAGTCCATACATAAACAAAAGAAAGAATTAAACTTCACTTCTTGATGGAGAAAGAGAAAAATTCTAAAAGAACATACAGAATGGGAAACTGTTGGAGATATGTTTGAAATACAACCTACCACAAAACACAAAATGTAAAGAAGTCATTTTTTCCTAAAAGGACAAAACTTATTTTAAAATCCCCTCTAGATCTTCCTTTTATTAGAAAAAGAAGAAACATGAATGTTAATGCATCAAGGCAAAATGAGGAGTTTGCTTCTCCAAAATGTGGAGAGTTGACCCAGGAAAACCCACAAGTACACAGGGAAAGCTGAGACCACATCTCATCCAGGCAAACAGTGGAATAAGTGAAGGTTAAGCAGTAATTGTTTCATGAAACACAAAACAGGTCAAGGTTCTGGCAAGAGCACTCTAAAAAAAAAAACAAAAACAAAAAAAACAAAAAACAGTTCTGTCACCTACAGAAAATCCTCAAGAATGGGCAGCATTAGTGATTTGAAGGCACAATTTTCAAATAAGTCTCTGATTTTCTAGGAAAATCCCAATTTCAGATATTCTGTCACCATGACAATCCTGAAATAAGCCTTGAAATACAAACAAGATTTAATTATTCTGCCAAGCAAGACAACCAATCAACTAACCGCGAGGAATGAAGAATGAAACAACAAATAAGATTTTTTCTTTCTTCTTTCACTCAAAGTGTTAGAAGACACACGCCTTGCGAATTCATCAGAAATCATCATAATAAAGGAAGCCCTGAATACACATGAAAAATATCCCTCCTTATACTAGCCCAGGCCTTAAAATTTCCACCATCAGACAGCCTTTCTTTTTGTTAAGTTAACATGGCAGCCATGGAGATGCACCACTCCTACCCAAGAAAGAACTCACTGCCTAGTTTAGTTTCAAGGAGAAGAGATTACTGCATCATCCAACTACTGAAGTCATTAAAGTCAGCTTCTACTTGCAAAACAAGGTTGAGGTCTTTTCAGGGTAGCTGCCAGCCAACGATTGAGCAAGACGGTGGTAGAGGAACTAGTTATTGTTACTCACCATGAGATTTCCATAATGGACAAGTGCTGCTGCTTCAGAGTTTCCAACTGGGCTGGTTAGAGTATCATTAGCTCTGATTATGGTCTGACAAGGCTCATTGTCAGTCCAGGATCATACTTTTTTTTTATTTTCACCAGTATGATAACCTTTTAAATTTTTACATTCTCTTATTATTTGGATCTGAGATGTCCCCCAAGGCCTCATGTATTTGGATGTTGTGAAATATTCATGAAATCTTGTGCCATTAAGAAATGAGGCCTGGTGGGGGTGGGGGGTGGAACATTAGGACTTAGAATACTATGGCTGGACCCAGAAGAGACAAACCTCTAGGACATGACCTAGAAGGGTATATGTTAGCTCCACTCTTCCTTGCTCACTTGACTTCCTATCTGTCATCCTGTTAACAACTTTTCCTCCTTCTGGGTTTTTACCATGTGCTTCCACTATTGCTGGCCACCCCATAGAGTAAGACTTTCTGAAACTGTGAGCTAAAATAAATCTTTCCTCCCTCAAGTTGTAGATGTCAGATATTTTGTCCCAACAACAAAAATATAACTAAGACACACTCATACCATCTCATCATCTGCTTCCTGAAATAGCCAGCCTATAGTAGGCAGCATCCCATAGGTCATCTGTGAAAAGGCCAACATCCTACAACTGAACACACAGTAAGTCCGTTTCAGCCTTGAGCACTTTAGAAGGTGAGAGTGAACACCACACAGGCACGTTTTGATAGAGATTAAATTCAGGAAAACTGGAATATTTTCATGGTACAGTGTTATATTCATGATCAAGAAAGAAGATAGCAGACAAAACTTTTTTAAGATACTGTGATCTGTAGTTATTAGTCTTTAGGATAATCTTTTTGGGGTTTAGTTGATTTTGGGCCACCCTATCCCTACCAAACAGATGCTATTTTGAAATAAGATGTTCTTTGGTCCCCTAGAGTTCCCTAAGAACATAAAGTTTTTACATATATTAAATATAAAGCGAAATAATACTTCTTGGCTGTAATACAACAGCCATGTTTAGGTACTAATTTTACATTTTCCCTTTACTTATACAATTTAAAAGAGAATTAGTGGCTTACTCGGGTCTGAGCTGTTTGGGCCCTCTGAGCAAGAGTGAGCCTACACTGACCTGGTCCCAAAGACAGTAAGAACCGGACAGCAGCAGCACAGATCTGTAGCCACACTTCAGGACCATGCTCCTGCTGTGGCACCTTTAGAGACCCACTGAGGACAGGTTGCCTCTCCCTCATTACCCAAGGCAGGTGCCCACACAGGGAAGTGTGCCATATGGAACCTCCACTGTGTAGACAGTTTCCATCAGGATGAGCTTTGAGACCTCTTGACTTACCTACCTGTGGGCTCCTGAGAGGTTGCTCAGCTGAGGCAAGTGCAATGCTGATCCCCAACAGATTTAGCTCCAGCTGCCTTCAGTGGTAACCATTATTTTTCATTTGTTTTCTCTCTTCTATGTCCTGCTTTCCCTCTTCCCCATTTGAGCTTCCAGAAATCACCCCCAGAATAAACCACCTCCAGTCAAGTGCTTGTCTCAGGATCTACTCCCAGGAAAATCTACCTGAGATAATCCCCAGCTCAAATCCCAAGAGAATTGAGCTGATTCTCCCTTAATCATCTCTGCCTATATTTAGACAGAGCTTTCTACACTATGTCATTGCACAGGCCATCAGCTACCTATTACTGCTTGCCCTTGGGTCCAAGTACTCTAAGAAGGGTGGATCATGTGCTATAAATCATGACTGCTTTGGCTTGAGATGTAGCTCAATGGTAAAGCACAAGCCTAGCAGACCTGGTTTCATCCCCAATATTGTAAAAACAAACAAACAAACACACATGGTTGCTAAAAACTTCTCTAGCTTGAAACCATAAGTGGAAGTGGAACTATGGAATGATTTGAGTAGGATAGTTGGTCTGCCCAACAGCTTCTTACAGAATCTGAGTATCTCTATAGCTAGATACAACTTGATAGAACATATGACTTATTCTCCCCTCCCCCACACAATATATATAGTTGTGCCAGATACCTACATCTATTTATAGGATCATGTGATTCAAAAAACTACAGTGATCCATCAGCCATTCATTTTATTTCTTCTTTCATCTCTGAATGTCTTCTTCTGGTAGGATGTTCTTTGGTGAACTCTTGTCAAAAAGGGATAAAGCATACAAAGATTCTACCATGTAGACATCTTTGTAAAAGAAAATGGAGGGAAAGCTAGAGGAGAATGGGAGAGCTGGCAGACCGTGATGTCAAGTAAAGGAGAGGGAATGAAAATCAGATGGCAGCATCTGAGATTATTGCGCAGCAGAGGAAGGGTTAGTGACCCTGTTAGGTAGTCCTTGAAACAAAGCTGGCTAAAGAGAAATTTCATTGGCTACCATGAATGGAGCAGTGTTTGTATGGGCCACATTGGTGCGGAGCAGCCCATGAACAGTACAGTCTTAACACAAGCACAGGACCAAATTTCAAGGGGCATCAGCTGATACATCAATCAGTAGTGTTTCCTGCACTACAAATTCTCAGAAACCATTCTCATAGCTATCCATGGACTAATTACCCCTTTATTTGGGAGTTTCCCTTCTGGCAGACTATGAATCTTATTACATCTGATATGACCACATTATTTGCTCTGGTCAATGAAAAATCAGCTGAAGTTGAAGATATCACTTCCAGACAGACGATTTAGGACCAAACGGCTTGCTGTGTTCTTTTCTCTCTTTCTCATTAACCACTGATGTTCCAGATAAAAAGTATTCCATTAGCCTGAGCCTATGGCAAGAATGACATGACACATATCATGCCCAACCCACAAGGGTCACGTAACACAAGCACGGAAGAAAGGAAGAAATCATTATCAAGATGTGGGATCCTTTGTTATTATTACTGGAAATCCAGGTCCTGCATAACTGATCTGTCTTTTGATGAAATAATTCAGTGAAGACATCGTGGTGGTCATGTGGAAGTATAGATTATAAGAGTTTACTGTAAGACTGGTATAGAAGACTTACACCTTCAGAGAAGCTGGGAAGCAGCGTGTAGACATCTACACTCAGTGTGAGTTTGGCCATCTTTTTTAGGCACACAAGAGTCACTCTTAGGGTTCAGAGAACTATAGTAATCATGTGCTTTTAAACATTTTTCTTAGAGGTTACTTTGGTATTGCAAAATGCCTTCAGGTGGTCACTGTTGTCATAGAGGCCTTAATCATGTAAGAAAAAAATCTAAAAGGAATTAATGAAAGATGAATTATCATCTAAATCAGGTCTCAACTTAAGGCAAGAAGTCTCTAAAGAATGTTTCTTTTCCTGATTTCCTTAAGATATCGCCCATGACAGCCAGAAATGCTGCATGCCTTGTTCTAGAAATAGAGGTCCCGTGTCTTTGGGTCTGAGACCTAACAAATGATTGTAAATATACTATATATTAAAGTCTTTGTTTATTCATTTAACTATAACTGCTGAAGCATAATGTCTTGAATCCCCCATTTCCTTCAGACACACTAATATCTCACTACCTGCCTAATATTATCAGAGCATAACCCAATGTCTCATACTAATACAATTCTTCCATTTCTCCCAGTCTTCTTATCTAGCCATTTTCAAAAAGCTACATTATTGTAAAGTGGGATCTGAGAAAAATAATTTCTTTCTCTGCCTGCCTCTCTATACACTCCCATTACTAGAAGTAATAAGTTTGGGAATAATTTTTTCATTATTTGTTAGCTACCATTATTAATAATAGTGCTTGTGGTTTTATTTCCTGAATAGAATACTTTTTAAAGGAGAAAACCTGGCATCTTGATTTTACAGTCCAGAACTTCTTTGATAGAGTGTACACTTTACAGCCCTGCCATGATAGATTCCTCTTTGGAAATCTTTTCTTAAAATATATATCCTGCATGGCTGTGTGTTTCCATCAGTCATTTTCCATTATGTACCCCCAATGCTTTCCTTTTTCCTCTTTCATAAACCTGTTACTGTAGATTCAAGGGAATAAAAACTACATTTAAGAACTTAATGTTCTGGATACATTTATACAACTTTAGATTAACAGGAAAATAATCCTGACAAGTGACAAAAGATTCATAAATACAAATCCACTTTGGCATCTGTTTGCTCTATTATAAAATAATAATAAGAAAGCATCCAGTAGATGCCAGCTTAGAGCAGCTTGATTGGTCACCCACTTTCCCGTTGAGTGGTGCCAGCAGCCAGGGGCAAAGGGACTGTCTCGATTTGATATATGACCTTTTTTGCCTGCCAGGATGCAAGGGGCTTGGGAACAGTGTAGGAGATTCCTTTTGATTTAATCACAGATTAGAACAGGCTTTGCAAACTTTTGGCAAGAAAGAGCACAGAGAAATTGCTGAAAACAATGTTTGAGAGGATGCTGATCTTTGGATAAAAATAGAAACAAGGCCAAATGCTGACTAACACAACTAATTATAGGGATTTCTTAGAGCCAAATGCTCCCATCAGACTTTCTCTGGTTATAACGATCATTACTACTTTCCAGTCACAAGAAATAAGAAAATTAGGCATATGATGCTTGGGAATTACTATCAGAAAGGAAAGATGTGATGACACCTGGGAGATAATCCAGTCTTTGGAGTTACGTGCTATAATAATTTTAGGTTGATGTCTGCCCAACACCAGCCCCTGAGTCTCCTTAAATCTGGAAACAGATTCCTTTGGCCACTCTGGGTACCAAACACATTTGGTTTCTCATAGAATCAGTGAACGAGTTCTACTTCAGGATTCCAACTGTAGCAAGATATTCCAACTGGTGGAAATCAATCCAATTGAAGTACCCTTGAGCACAAATCAAATGAGACTAGACTGCAATTGAGGAAAATTATAGTCATAACTTTGCTTTAGAAGCTAAGTCGGCTTTCTCTCTGCATGATCTCTGAAAATGGTATGGATGCCCTCAGCTATCAGCAATGATGCAGGTGCCAGAACACAGTTTTGCTAAAGAGCATTATTAAAATGTCTTTATCTGTCAGGGGTGCATCATCATTATTAAAAACAAAGGCAGAGGGGAAAATAATAAAGTCAGATCATATTCCAGGAGTTCCAGGCCTCATGTGGTAATACTCTTGTTAATGGAACCCTTCAGGTGGGTTCCTGAAGAGTCCTGTCAATCAACACAAAGTCACTATGGTGCAGAATAGCTAAAAAGGCTACTTTCCACAAGCAAGGCTTTCCTACTAGGTTTTCACAGGCCATTTCTGCAGCTCTTGTAATTGTGCATATCAAACAAGGTTTCTGACCTGTATCTACCCAAAGTATCATGGAATGTGGTCCAAAGGGAACATACCTACCTCTAGATTTGAGATACTCAATTTGAGAAGTGAGGATAGCTGAGACCTACAGAGGTCAAATGAATTGCTTTGGGTCACACAGTGAATTAGAGACACCCAGAATTAAAATCTGAGACAAGAATTGTTTCTAGAACACTATCACACTGCTTACCAGTAAATCCCAGGCTTTTTTTAAAAAAATGAGAACTGAGTAGGCCATGAATTATAAATAAGTCAACAATACTATACACCAAATCCCCCAAGGTAAGTAACTAAGAACGAGGCGCCTCTGCTTTTAAGATACAATTAAAATGCAATACATTCCTGGAAACAGATGTTTCCCAACCGATCATCCTGAGGCAGACCAGATTCCATCAAACGTGGGGGGAATAGGCAGAATTATCACACAAGCTAAACACTAGGGGTGATGGGACCAAGAAGGCAAGAATTAAAGCTTGTGGGACCATTAGGAACTATCAAATAAAGAAAAAAAAAGTAGCATGTTGAGAGGTAGTTACTGCCTTTGCATGTAAATGGAGCCACTTAAGAGAGAAATCTTTGGTCATCCAAAATCTGTTTCTTTTTGTTTGAATTCAGACTGATAAATATTTACTGGGGCATCTTTACATGCCAGGCATAAACTTTGCTGTGGGTATGCACACAGTCATGAACCAAACATCCATAGTCCCCAACCTTCACGGAATTTACAGTCTTATGAAAAAGGGACCAAAGGGAAGATGTCTTAATAAATATCTTAAGTGCTGTGCTTAAGTTCACAGAATACTCTGGAAGCACTGAGGAGAAGCTCCTGTGAATGCTTCTGCCACATTCGTTTCCTGCAGCCTCCAGTCGGGGTAGAACGGAAACCAAGCCTAGCTCTAGGAGCAAGCCCTCACAGACCTAAGCCAATCAGCACTTAACATTTTTCTGGCCTCAAATGGCTGGTTACAGTTGGTCACGTGACCTGGTTTTGTCCAATCAGAAAGAAGCCTACTTTTTTTTTTCAGTGGTTGGGAGAAGAGATGTTTCCTATTGCGTATAATGAAAACTGAATAAGAGGCCAGCAACCAAAGCAGCCATTTTAGGACTCAGCTAGGTGCTGTGTCAGAAATGTGCTGTCACTCCAGCTAGTGCCAAAAGGAACAGGAGTAAGGAATTTGAGTCCTCCTCAAGTTTCTATAACATTGAAATTATTGTCCCTGTCCTGAGCTTCCACATTTTGAAGTAATTTGTTACACATCCTTCACGTCTAAAATAGCGAGGGTGGCAAACAGAAAAGCTTAGATTATTCCTGAGTAGACTGGCAAACCAGTTAAGGTTTGAGAAGATCACTCTCCTTCCATCATGAGGTAAGCATACATGGGAAGAATTGTTGGGAGTATTAAAATAGTATGCACCTTCAGATTTTGCATGTCTACTATCCTCTAATGAGGACCCACATTCTATCTAAACTGCACATTCTTAAATATCTTGCACACCTCCGTTACTAGCTCAGGAGGGCCCACGCTCTAGTGCCCGTTCTTGGAGGTTCCCCTCTGTGTGTGCACCTGAGTCTCACAGGCCTCTCCTACCATCTCGTGAGGACTCACACTCTGGGTATGTGCTTTTAAATGTCTTAGATCTCATTCTCTGAACATCTGCACTCTACTCTAAATGTGTACTCTCCTGAATAAACCTTTGCTGATCCTTTTAAGGAATACCTTTTCAAGAGTAAATAAATAAGATTGGTCAGGTAAAACACAGTAGAATTGGACGGTAGCTATGGGGACGGAAAGAAGTTGACAGGCCTACAATAGCCTCCGCTCAGCAGCCTCAGTTAACATTCCAAAACACAGGTATCTATCATATGATCATTGTTTTTGTTTCTCTATATGTTTTTGTTTTGTTTTGCTGCTCTATTTTATTTGTTTGCTTGAGGTACAAGAGATCAAGTCCAAGCCCATCGTACTGAGCAACGGTATTTTATTTTTGATTTTTTTGAGGCAGGGTCTTCTTAAATCACAAAATTGGCCAGATTGGACTTGAATTTGCAATCCTCCAGCCCCAGCCTTCCTGAGTGCTGAGATTACAGACCTGCACCACCACAGCCAAGATATTATCACTGTTAAAAAGCCTTTCTACAAATTAGAGATAACAGCTGGTGGGTGCTTCATCAAACAAAGAAAGTCAGTTCATTAGGGTTATAAGAAAGCAGGATAGGGAAGAATGTTCCAGATAAGAAGGAACAATATGAATAAAGCAGAGCAGCCTGCCATGCTGGAAGAACTAGAAATAAGGTCGGGCAAGCAGCCTCTCTGAAGTCTGTGCCCATCCCCAGCAGCATTCAATAAATGCCCTTGACTGACTGAATCCCCTAAGGGGCCTTGCTCCTAAAAGCCCTGGAAATATAGCTGCGAGCGCCCTGGGATCCTGGCAGGAAGGCACTCTCTCAGCCTTCACTTTTATGCAATGAGTATTTAACGTAGTTCCTGTAGCAGACAGCAGCAGTGTTTTTCTATCTGCATCTGGGAACTTCTACTTGCTTTTATCTTTGACTTTTATATGTGAAAAAAGAGACAGTGAGAATTGGCCAGAAAGACAGAGGGTCTGTGGTTAAGGGAAGGAGACAATGGACACTCAGCAAAGTAGGAGGAAAACCAATGGAAACCCTGGGAGGAAAGGACTTGGGTCCTTTATAGGTTTTTACATTCAGTAAAAGCACAAGCAAGGCTGGAACTCTAAGACTACTTCAGAAAATATCAAGTGAAATTCTATAAAAGAGGTGGGAAGGGCTGAGACACATTCCACATGGAGTTTTAGTCAAACATGAGCCCTTCACCCAATTCTCTCACCTTTGCCCGTCTGCATCTTAGGAGTGAATCTTGTTTGAACTTTGTTTCAGAGAAAATCAATTTGCCCCATAAGAATCTTCTCAAATTCTGATTAGAGTGAGCTAAAGTCTACAGGACAGTACAGCATACTGCTTAAAGTATGGTGCAAAATTAAGCTTCCTGTATTCAGATCTTAGCTCTTCCACCTACTGATGCTGTAGTCATGGATAAATATGTTAAACACTCTGTTCCATAATTTTCTTATTTGTGAAAACAAGAATAAAGCTGTTCCAAGGCTGGGCACAGTGGTATATGCCTATAATCCCAGCTACTTAGAAGGCCAGCCTGGGCAACTTACAGAGAACCTGCCTCAAAATAAAAAAAAAAAAAAAATTTAAAAGGGACTAAGAGTGTAGCTCAGTGGTAGAAAGTCCCTGGGTACAATCTCTACTGCTGTAGGGGGGGAGGGGGGGGGCGGGGAGTTAGTTCCAGCTTCCCAGGGCCATCATTCATGTCAACTGAGAAGGCTTGTTTAGCCCTTCATATAGTGACTAACAGGTACTAAGACTTCCATAAATATTAGCTTATAATCACTTTTGTGTAATTCCTGTGAAAATGAATGCTATAATTTTACATTAAGCTTTGATTATATCATTATACCTGTGGAGAGAGAAAAAAAGAGTCATCTCTCAAAAGCAAAATTATTGGTGGTGACTAGCTGCAGTAGTAGGCACATAATTCAACAATGATGGCCCTATGTGCTCTGTCTTGTAGGAGGTAGGCTGCTGGGGGAGTTCCAGTGGCAGAAAGAAGTGACATCCAATTGGACTGAGAATCTTAGAGAATTTCCACTGCCAATGTGGACTTCAGCTAAAGTCAAAGGACACAGAGGATTCCAGTCAGTCTCCAGGATGATTTTTACCTCCCATATTTACATTCTTGTATTCCCTCCTTCTGTAATGTACCAGGCTCAGCCTGTAACTAAAAGCAAGCAGCTGCCACCTTGGCATTCCATCTTAGTCTTTCCCTTGTCTTCTCTCTCTCATTCCCTAGGATCTCTCACTCAGAAGAAGTGAGATGCCATGAGGACATACAGACAGCCCTGCAGAACGTCCTATTTGGTAAGGAACTTGAGCAACCAACAAAGAACTGAGTGCTTCCAAAATCTATGTGAGAGATCTTGGAAGCAATTCACCACCCCAGCCTGGTCTTCAGACATCTGTAATCTCAGCAAACAATCTGGCTGTAATCTCAAGAAAGAGCCTGGGCTAGAATTTCTCAGCTAATTGGCTTCCAGACTCCTAGCTACCAAAACTACAAGATAATAAATGTTTCTTATTTTTAGCTCCTAATTTATGGGGTGATTTGTTACACAGCAGTCGGTATCTGACACAAATAGGAATAAGCTGCATAAGGAAATGGAGGAAGATATTTGATGCAGAGGAATAGCTGTGCAAACGTAACAGTGCATGAAGTAACCTGGGCCCTGAGTCCTAGGTCCCAGGCCCAAAATTCTAATGAATGAACAGCCAGGTAAACTGGAGAAAGAAGCAAAGAAGCAGGTCAAAAAGACAAGCTAAGATGCTTGAACCAGGCTCTGAAAGCCACAGAGATGCCTCAGAGGATTTTCACCACAAAGAGCTATCTGCCAATTTTTATTTCTTTACAAAGAGTGTTCTGGTAGCATTTGGGAAGGCAAATCAGGCAGTGATCGCTCTTTCTTCCTCTTCACTGCATTTTTCCCCATAGCATGCAAACTTGTTTTAGAACGTTCTGTTTTGAAATTTTCTACGTGAATTCCAGATCTACAGAATTCTCTACATAAGCTCATGAAGTCTGCCCCTTTGCTCTTCAGTCCACTCATTCAATGTCTTTTGGTTTCTGCCAAAACCACACTTCCTAAGGCCACCAAAACCCTACATGTTGTCAATGCCAATGCTCATGATAGTCCTCACCTTACTAGAAGCCTTGACAGCATTCCTTAAACATGGTGACACAATTACTCACCTGAAATACTTTTATTCTCTGGGCTCCCAACACATAACACACAGCCAGATGCTGAGCTTTCCTCTTTCTAAATGGTCACCCTAGGTGACCTAAACAGTGCCTATGGCTCTTAATACTCTCCATATGCTAGTGACCTCCAAATTATGTCATCACTTTAGACCTAGTGTCTGATTTCCAAATCCACATATACAACTGACTACTACAAATATTTACCTGAATATTTAAAACTATCTCAGATTTGCATATAATAAACACGTGAACATTCTCCTCAAATCTAAAGGGGTTTTGGCATCTTTCTTCATAGTCTGTGTTACCAAATGCCACAAAGAATCACCTTCAGCACAAGTCTTTATAGATGGTCTCTCTCCCTCTTTCTCTCTCCCTCTCAATACAAAGCCTTGCTGGTTTTAGTCCAAACATGTCTCAATGCCTCCAGTGTGTCCCTCTCTGCCACCCCCCACATTTAAGACACCATCACCTTCATAAGACCACAGCAAGAGCCTCCTTATTTTGCCAGTACTCACTCTAGTCCTTCCTCCAGGTGGCAGCCAAAACAATGTGAGGTTTCTTTTCTTAAAACGTTCCCACAATCCTCTATTGTTTTACACTAAAACACTCCTGCCCTTCAATAGCCCACCTTGATTTGACTCCTGTCTCCACCTCCAGCTTCATCTAAACTTTCTTTCACACTCTCTGCTCCTCCAAGCCTCTCAGGCCTTAGATCCTCCACAAGGTCTTGAATGTTCTTCCACCTATTCTTTGACCCCTCAAGTAAATACCTTGTGTTATTTTATTTGTGGTTTTGTTTTCCATGGATTCAGTTATCCACAGACAACCACAGCCCAAAAATATCAAATGGAAAGTTTCAGAAATAAGCAATTCATTAAGTTTTAAATTGCATACTATTCTGAGCAGTACATAATGAACTGTCATGCCCTCCTTAGGTGAATTATTTCTTTGCCAACAATGTCTATGCCACCTCCCCACTAGCCACTCAGTAGCTGCCGTAGTTATCAGATTGTCTGCATTAACCGTATCACAGTGTGTGTGTACAAGCAGCCATATCCCATCAGCCTAACACAGTGTCACCATACCTATGTCATTTACCTCATCTCATTACACAGACATCATGCCTTATAGGAAGGAAAAAGGGTTAAGAATAACATAATAAAAATTTTCAGAACAAAAGAAAACATTCACACACCTTTTATCTCAAAATGTCTTTAAAATCGTTCTATTTTATAATTAGCTCTTGTTAATTTCTTACTGTGTCTAACCTATAAACTAAAAATAAACTTTATCATAAGTATGTGTATATAGTCAGCCCTTGATATCTGCAAGTTTTACATCTGCAGACTCAACCAACCACAGATCAAAACTATGTTTAAAAAATTGTGTCTGGGAAATTGGGAGTTGTAACACACAGGTGTAGTCCCAGCAGTCAGGGAACAAGCTAAGGACAGCTAGTGCAGATGGAATGGAAATCTTAAAGTTCCTGTGCTGCATTATTTTGTGTTTCCTAAATTCTAGACTCTCCTGCTCCTCCCTCCTCCCCCCGATTCTGTTCCCACCTCTCCTCTCCTCTGCTCTCCTTAAATGATTTAGCAAAAATCTTTTCAGAGTTCATGTCATCTCTAGGAAAATCAAGAGAACACAGCCCTGTGCTTGGTAAGAGTTGCAGAGCAGTGTATTCATTCCACAAATTGTCACGGAAGTGAGACTAGAACACAGGCAAAAGAGATTTTCAAAAATTATTCAAAACCCAAGGACACTAATCCAGCCTCCTTCTCCCTGTGGAACTCCTTTTCCTTCATTTAGATCATGTTGTCTCTGAATTTAGATGTATTTAGAGCTACTGCCTCATTCACTTGCATGATGTGTTATACAAGAAAACAAGTAAACCAGCAAGTTAGCTTGGGAAATGAGGCTTCTGGGAAGACATGGGACCACCAGCTCAGGCATAGTACAAGTCTTAAAAAGAACCTGCAGAAGCACTCAGCTATGTTATCTGGAAACCTTGACTGTGACTTTGAAATACCGTGTTGAATATATTTAGCAGAAGTGGTTCCTAATTTGGGGAACAAGTCAAGGCATAGACTTTTAAATCCATCATGAAAGCAATCACTACTTCCTCAGCATAAGAATGAAAACAAATACATTTTTTAAATATGAAGGAAAAGATAAATTGCTTTGTTTGCTTGCCTAAGTATTTACATCTTCTATACTTCAAAACTTAAAAGTTAAAGTTAACTAAGAATTCTTCCACCACATCAGGGATTATTACTAGATGTAATATATAAAGGTATCAAAGTGCCAAAATTAGTTTCAGCTTCATAATCATCCAGGCTTGTGTTCAAATCTGCCTCATTCACTTACAAGCATATGACCTTGGGCAAGGCAATTTAAAACCTGCCTGAGCCTCAGTTTCCTCACCTACAAAGTGGAGAAAATAAAACCCACTCCAATTGGTTTATTCTGAGAACCAAGCATATTCTTTCCAGTTGTACAGGTTGTTTACAGTACAAGAGAGCACGGCTGAGGGAGCAAACAGGTGCTGACATCCAACTCACACTCCCACCTGATGCCACAGGTCCTGGAGCAGGAATTTCCTACCTGAGGGAGGAGAATATTTTCTACTTTATGTTTAGGAGCTCAATGAACTAGTAGTAACCAGATGATCATCATATAAAATTAAAAATAATTATATTTTATTACGTTTATAATTGCATAATAAAATTACAAAAAGTAATTACTTAAATCCATGCCCAGCACATTGTAAGAGTTTATTAAATAAAGTAATTACTGTTAATGGCAAATAGAACAAAAATGACAAAACAGTGCAAGGGCAACAACGTTCCCTTGGCACTCGCCCGGGCCCTTTCTGTGGTTGTTTAATTGTCTCGCGGGTACCTCACACTGACCTTCCCAATTTCTTCCCCAAATCGGCTTCTCTCCTTATTGCTAGCTCCCCCAATATCTTTATAGTCCAACTTTAGAACAATGAGGAATGGCACAACACAATGATCAGGTAAATTCCTAACAACTATAAGAAACACATGCAACCTTACAGGTCATTAAATGAAATTAAACTAAACTTGAAATCTTCCTCTAAAAGTGGCCAATTTATCTAAAACTGAATAACAAAAGCAGAATCGTGAAGTGGGCTAACTTTATGAGACAGATACCAAGCAAGCTGTTAAGCCCTTTCGGAAAAGACCTGAAGCTGTGTACAGAGGCTTTGGAAACTACATATGTAAGCCCTTCCTGCCTAGGTATCTTCCCTAGCTCAAATTTAGCCAACATAAAAAATCAGAGTTGAGATACAACTAAAGATTTATGTTGAGAGCACTCCTGCAGCGTTACTCATAATGGTCCCAAATCGAAAAAAATCAGAATATTCCACAGTGAGGGATTGATTCCTCCAAGATGGCTGATAAACTGAATTAAGAGGGGGAAAAATGAGTTAGTATTTTGCTGATCCTTCATCATTTCCTTTGCTCCCCTGTGACTAGTTCACCCCTCCACTTCACCCTTGGGATTGCTGTTTCTCTTCCTGTGGAAAGCCACCAATTGCTTGCTAATAGGACTGAACAACATCTTGCTCAGGCCCCCAAACACAGGACCTGAGACAGAAGTGTGGGTGCCCATGCTTTATTGAGTGGGAGCTCCCTGTTGAAAGGGAACAAGGAACCAAGCCAGGCCATGAGAAGAAGGAACAAGGCTGGATTAAGGAACAAGACTGCTGGAGCCTGTGGTAGAGGACCCCAGACAGCTGCAGATCTGTGTAGCAGGGAGTTGGGCCCCACTGACCGGCAGGAGGTGTCAGTTATCTTGAAAGGTGAGTTGGGTAGGTGGAGCATAATGGCTTCTGTTCCACGGAGGAAAATTCTAAGCAGGAAGCAGCCGGGAGCCATCAGCTGCCAACCCTGACTACTAGCCTGCTTCTAGAGGTCTGTTCAGGGCAGCAGCAGTGCCCCTACAAGAGGGGACAGGTTGAGCGCTGCACCTCGAGCCAATCTAGGAGAGATGGCAAGACCTTCCCCAGCATGGTGATTATCAAATTACCTCGCTCACCTGTGGAACTCCTGCCACATACCTGCGCTGTCACTGAGTAACTTGTTACCTTGCTCGTTAAACCAGTCTCACGGGGAAAGTGTCTGGTATCTCGCTTCAGTGAGACACAAACGTCTGGATGCTGTTCACAGCCTGGAACCCAACAGCTTAAAAACACGTTCTGCATATGTCAGAAACCTTCCACATAGTAAGTAAAAGGCCTGTAGAGAAGCAAGCAGTTGTAGGTGCACAAATGCCACTGTCAGGCTTGGGAAGGTGGCAGCTTTTAAACACACAGACCAGCTTATAAAGACATAAAGAAAACAAAAAGAGAAAAGATATGGAAAGCAAGACAGCTTTTCCAGTTCATCTCAGGACTATGAACAAAAATCCTTGTCCCTCCAGAAATCTCAGAAACTGCCCAGGAAAGGCTCTTGAGAAGCAGTGCAAGTCACAAGAGTCTACCCGTCAACCAGCCCTACCCAGAGGAAGTAGCGGTGTGGGTTCCAGTGACTGCCACAAGCTTAATGAGGCAGGAGAGTGGCTGCCAGAGCCAAGGGACAGCTTGTTGCTAGCTGGCAAGGCATCCAGTTGGCACAACACCCCCCCCCCCCACACACACACACACACACATTAGTATTAATAGCCAGGACGGTGTGCTCCAGTTCACAGTATGTGCTGGGCCAAGGTTAATTTCTTTCCACACAATAAGAAGGAATATACCATTTAAGTGTTTCTCAGCTTTAGCCAGTTTTTCCCTGCCAACCCCAGAGCCAATCCACTCAAGTGTTCAGGCTACGCTCCTATCTGAGATGCTCAAACAATAATCCACAGTTCTTATACTCAGAAGTTTGTGTACTATTGGGACAGGGCTCTCTCTACTCTCTCTCTCTCTCTCTCTCTCTCTCTCTCTCTCTCTCTGTCTGTCTTCTTCCTTCCCTCCTTCTCTTCTCCCCTTTCCTTGAATTCCATCCCTCACCACCCTCCACTCCTTCTCCTAGCTGCCTATCTCAATATTGATCCAATCCTCTCTCTAAAAATAAGAACAAGTTTCTCAAGGATACTTTTAACAACAGAACAACAACCATCGCTGTCTCTGTTACGTATTCATTGCCATGACAGAACACTCAACATCCACAGTTTAAGGGAGGAAAGATTTATTTACCTCACAGTTTCAGAAGGTCTCACACAGTCTTTTCATGGGCAGGTGGCAATGGTGAAAGTACAAGGCAGGGGCAGGAGAGCTGCTCATGCCATTGTAGATAGAAGATAAGTGATGCAGGAGCCAAGTGAGTTTGGAGACTCAAGCAAGGTTAGAGCTTTCCCAAGAAGAAGCTATAACAATGTTTCTGCTTCCTTCCTTTACTTAGTTCAAGCTGCCAATTGAGCCTCCATGCCCAGAGTCAGTGCCCTCTCTCACTTCCTGGCCCGCAAGTCAATAACGAACACCTGAAATGTCTGCCCTGGGGAATCCCCTAGTTTTAAAAAGTTGACACAATCTTTCCAGGTCAAATCCAAAGCATCTGCCCCTTCCAGCCAGGCCTTACCTCCTAATAACACAGTTCCATAGTTATCCCACTACATCCAAATATGTGAGGCTTTGAGGGGACAGTCCAGACCCAGACTATAGAAGCAGCTCAGCAGCACCAGCACAGCAAGTTCTTAAATGCACACCAACAAGTCTACAAGTGTGTGCTGAATACCTCCTGAGCCTAGGCCCGAGAGTCGCACGCAGAAGTTAGCCAGGAACCCTCAGGACCTCCCTGTCTAGCAAAGAGAAAGTTATAAAAGCAACGTGGGGGCTGGAGGAATGGCTCAGTGGTTAAAGCGCTTGCCTAGCAAGCGCTAAGTCAAGTGCTAAGTACCCGAGTTCGATTCCCCAGCACCACAAAAACTGGGCGTGGTGGTGCACACCTGTAATCCCAGCACTCGGGAAGCTGAGATAGGAGGACTGCTGTGAGTCCAAGGCCAACCTGGACTCCATAATGAGTCCAGGACCAGCCTGGGCTGCAGAGTGAGACCCTGTCTCCAAAAAAAAATAAGCAATGTGTGCAGCAGTTTGCATCTCAGGTATGTTATAATTTGATTTAATTTTCTGTAACTCAAGGTCATTCTATTTCTAGCTTTCATTCTGCCCCAGGGGCAGAAGCAGCCTTTATCTAGGGTATGCTCCCCCCCCCCCCCCCCGTTTTTCCTTAAGTTATATCTCACTTTTCAGGGGATTAAACATCAAGGCAGAAAGACAGGAGGCCTTTGGTTACCATCTAATCGCAGTGGCTAGTCACAGCATCCCTCAGACGTGCTTTGATTTGAAGGTAACTGACATAAGATGAAGATGGAGTTGTGGGGGAGAGGGGAGACAGAGACTGCACACAGGAAGATGAGTTCAGGGTTACTTTAAATGCCCAGGGAAGAGATGATGGATTTGGTTTTGGTTGGATAAGCGTGGTGAAAGTAGGGGGAGGGAAGACAGTGCAGAGGAACGTATGAGGACCTTAATGAGATTTGTGGTCAACGAGATGCAAAGGCAGGGAGAGGAGGGCAGGAAGGACAAGTCCCAGGTTTCACCCCGGAGAGAGGAGGTGGTTGCTGACACCCTGTCCACCCACAGGCTGCATGGGAAACAAGGTCCCAGCCTGGCTGAGTGCTAGGAAGCTGGTGAGCACCACTCATGGCCTGAGGCTAGAGTCCCGACTCCATGCATATGTATAAATGAGGTCTGAGCAGGAAGTCAGAGCTGCTACTTCAAAATCCAGGTGATTATTCTTGACAAATACAGCAACAGGACCACCAGGGAAAACTTGGAGTCCCAAATAAACAGGGTACAAGGGGCAGAGACCTGCATAGGACTGACATGAAGGGCCAGGTAGGAAAGTGATACTGGCTAGGAGACATGAATGCATGAGCACAGAGATGCGCCAAAGGGAGAGTGGCCAAAGGATGATTTCCAGCAGGACCCACTGCAGCAGCAGGGCCCAGGGAGCAAGGATGGGGGAAGCCTCTGAGCCAGGCACTAGACTCCTGCTGTGTTATAGTCACTGCTGACACCACATAGTGTTAAAGAACCAACCACCAGTAGCTGATACATTTCTTTTCATCACATTTTAAATACACTGAAAGGTACTAATAAGCAAAGGGAAAAGGAGAAGCAAATGGCTAGTTTGGTCACAATAGGATTCCTAAACTCAAAAGCTAGCTGCCACCTACAATTGGGGGGTTGGTGGGGGGGGTGGGGAGAGGTTGGGCTGATATCACTAATTCACAGTGATTCACAAAGATCTCTCATTTGTGTTACTCAGAGAGCAAGCAAGTGCCCAGCGCTGGCAGAGGAAAACTCCACGGGGGAAAGGGGTGAGTCAGACAGCTTTCTGTCACTGTGACAAAATACAGGAGATAATCCACTGAAAAGGAAGAAAGATGAGGGCCACACATGTGGGATCCCTGCCAGATTGTGGGGGCCTTTACCCCTCTGGCCTTTGTTTCTAAGTAAAGCCCTGCTACTCTCTGCCTTGCCTCATTGGTCTACAATTTCATTCTTCAACATCATGGAACACACACACACACACACACACACACACACACACACACACAAAAGGAGGAAAAGTTTTTGTGGCTCACAATTTCAGAGGTTTCCATCCCCACCCACTTGGCCACGTCACTCTGGACCTGTGACCTCACAGTGCATCACAGTAAAAGTATGCAACAGGAAAGGACTAACCAAGAAAGAGAAAGAAGAGCCTGAAGTCCCATATCCTTTTCTGCGGCGCAGCCCAATGACCTAACTTCCTCCACATAGGACCAACTTCTGAAGGCTCTACCACCTCCCAGTTGTATGAAATTACAGCCCAAACCACATGAGCCTTCAGGGGACATTTTAGATCCAAACCATACAAACATACAAAGGGGACACCTGACAGTATATGGATTATTCAGGCTGCTGCTGGAAATCACAAGGACTTAATTAAGAATGGTCACATTCCTTGGTTTGTGTGCAAAGAAGAAAGTCCCTGAAGAGAAAAATACTCACTGTCCATGATCTCAAAAGTAGCTAAAACTTCCATCTCTGAAAAACTCTTTCTGTCATAAAATTTAAATTTCCATCACTGGTCAGACTTGAGCATTAGTTCCTGAAGACCCTGGCCTGCAGTGTGTAGAGGGTACCAGAACCACCATGGTGACAAGTCTCTGCGTTTGTAGGCCACTCTCTTCACCCTCGTATTCTCACACTCCATGAGCCAGACACACTGGCCTTGTAGCTTCCCTCCATTCAAGTGTACCTCTGGTCCTTTGCACATGCTTTTCCCCCTACCTAGAATGCTCTCACAGGATTCAGTGTAAAACCTCAGGACCTTTCCCTAAGAGAGAGAGAGTGTGTGTGTGTGTGTGTGTGTGTGTGTGTGTGTGTGTGTGTGTGTGTGTGTTGGCATCTGGAGCCTCCATTACTCTATGATCCCAGGAAGCAGAACAATCATAATCTTTGGCCTATTTCACGCTGATGAGTCTTCGTAAAGCCTCCTGCACATATGTGCTCACTCATTTGCCATGTTGAATCAGCAAGCCCACCCTTATAGAAAAAGGGTAAGTGAGCAAAAGCTCTAGAAATTGAAACCCTTTCTGGAGAAAATGGTGGAACATACCAGGCACTGGAAGGTGGAAGGAGACAGTGTGGGGTGGGGGAGTACAGGTGGTAAATGAACTGTGTTTATCACATTTTTTCCTCAAATCTCGCCCTGTGACTCAGGCCTGATTGGGCTGTCACCAACCCTACAGCGTGAAAGCGCACACACAAACTCAATGTCAGATCCTAGGTGCCCCCAAGGGCAAATCTGGAGGTAAGTATTAGGGTACCAGTAGTTGGGAATAAACGAGCTGAGAGTCACAGCTAGGAGTGAGAAAGTGAGTTCAAAAGAACTGGTCTTCAATAATCAGGTAGCCACTGAGGCTCACTGGGGGGCAAATCTACTAGTATAACCAAGTGGGATTTAAAATGGATCTTTAGAAGTTAAAATATTTTCTCTTTTAGAGATAAGCAAGCTGCTTCTCCAAGTTTTCTCATGCTGAAGGTGTGACCTCCACAGCCTCTTCTCCTGGTTCAGATGGAAAGGACATGCAAATGATGGCTGCAGGAGGTTGAGATCCAGTTTTATTCCACAAACGAGAGAAAAAGCCAAGAACTGGGGTAACATAAAACAGTGCAAAGTTTCTTCACCTAGTATCTCATTATATTCCTCTTTCCCTCTTTTCCTTGTTGTAAAAATCCAAACAAACCTAAACACAAGGAGATGATGATTTAAGGCATTTTGAGGCTGCTAGCTTTGAATAAAACCACTTTCCTTTATGCCAATCTTCCCATATTTGTAGGGAGAGCAGCGAGCAGTGTGGATCTGAGTCACTAGTAACACTAGGTACTACTGAGAGGCTGTACACAGTGTGCCTCAAAATCGTCCCAGAATGGCTAAAAAGCCTGGGACGCTTCTCCACCTACTTCTCCCCAGCACTGGTTGAGGACTATTCCCACCTGTAACATTTACTCACTGACATAAAGCCAAGAGTTCATGCGCTCTTACAGTCTCAAGAAAGTTATAACATAAGTGCATAAGGAAGTCGCTAGAGTATACAAGTATTACATGCCACTCAAAGGGCCAGGTACCCAGGTTTGCTTACATACCACTAGACAAAATAAAAAGAGGTTATTTATCATCACAAGTAATAAAAATTGTAATAAATAAATAAAATCATAATAAATTATTCAAAGCTGGCTTTGAGAAAGATGGCAGGGTAAAGTTTTCAAATCACTCATCTTCTCTATGCACAGATGAGTATCTTTTACAGTATCAGACAGAGAGGAGGGGTGATTGAAAAAATAAACTGTCCGCTTTCAAAACTAGCTTTTGATCTGAGTTTACAGGATAATCTACATGAAGTTTCAGATCACAGTTTACTGCCGGGTTGAGTGGAGTTGTTAGAGTCCTGGATAGGAGTCCTTAATCACTGGAGTCTGTGCATCTTCTTGCCTGGGATTCAAGTCCTGGCCAGAGGAGTTGTCATATCTTTTTTCTTTGCTGTTCCCTCCCCTTAAAGTGTGCATTTGCATACTTTGAATCTTTAAAGCCACTTCTATCTATAAAGGAAGAATGGGGGAGGTTGTTTTGTGGTTAGATTATTCCTTTTATGTCAGATACAGAGCTGAGGAAATATGGAGAAGCTATCTTTCTCTAAAGGAAGAAAAGGCTAACTTCTAAAGTTTAAAATTCTATTTTGTCAGTAACATGTGGACTCTGTGCAAAGAAACATAAAGGAGGACACAGTGGACCTGGACGGGACACTGGCACAACCTCTGATGAGGACACACATCCTGAAAAGGGGTGAATATACCACGAAAGGACTGGCCTTTTGTCAAGGTCATGAACTACACTTACTAGACACCAAATGGTTCAAAATTTGAAAGAAAGAAGGAATCGATCCTTTTACTATAAGGGCAGTTATGGTTTTGCAAAAGAAAACCAGCCTCAAGTACATGTGAAGGTGAAATGGGAAAATCCACACCCAGGAGGAGAGAAACAAGAGCTTGTCCAGGAACAAGAGAGATAGGAAGACCTGGGAAGAAACAGAAGGAAAGGGATGAGAATGGGAGCTTCAGCTGAGGAGGAGCCACGGAGTGAATTGGATTTGATGTGGGTGGAAAAGAGCTCCCAGCGGAGAACATCCCAAGAGTCTTTGCAAGATAATCTTCAGCAACAACATGCCCCCAGCTGCCAGTTAGATAGATGATGGCAGAGTGAAAAAATTTCTGACCCCCTCCCCTTTACTCTTATAAAGTCCTCAGGACAATATAAGAAACTTCATTTCTGACAGAGCTTTGGGCTGTCTATAAAGCTGAGCCTCAGAAGATGAGAAAGAGTTGCCAAATGCAGAAAAAATGAAGTAGAGTCTGGAAGACACTGAAAGCACAAAGTAAATGGTACGGGTACTGGAAGGGCAGAATCAACAACCTCTCTTGGATCAGGAAAGGATGTATCAGTTGTCTGGGAGAACCTCCCTGGACTCTGCAGAATGACAGAAGACATGGGCCAAGAACCCAATCGTGCATACAAGTGAAGTTGCATGCAAGACATTCTCTCATGGCAATGTAATTAAACTAGAAATGAAGGACAAAGGCTTTGGAAACACCACCTGTCACAATCTGAGGGCTGCAGCTAAAGAGTCTCAAAAAATTCATAATCTTATGCACTTATGTTATAATAATTTCTCTCAGCCACTGTGACCATTGGAGAGATTATGTCAACTTGAGGCAACCAGGAACCACACCTGGATTACAGTTTGGGAACCATGCCCAGAATGGGAATTGAGAACCAGCCTGGATTCAAGTGTGAGTGATTTGTGGACCAGTGAATGAGGGAAGAGCACACACTGGATGTGGGAGGCACAACTGGAACTGGACCAGTGTGAAAGGAAAGAAGAAAAAAGATTGTTACAGCAATCATCTACAGATGCAGACTTGCTCCAGCCTCGACTTGTGCCTGTCTGCCCATTGCTGATCTTCAGTGTTCAGTCTTCTCCATTGTTCTTTGAACAACCCAGATCTGCAGCAGACTCTCTTTGGCTGCCCTGCAATCCACGATGGGAGTTCCACTTTCCCACTGAGCAACCATCGGACACTCCAACTCTCACACATGCAGGCCATCATCTTAGACTATCTCTTTCCTCAGATTTGTAAGGCTTCCAAATAGATCCTTTTTGTTATAATTTCTGTAAGTTCTGCCTTTTGAAAGAACTCAAACTAATACACCTACCTTATAAATAAGAACAGATGAGTGAAAGAAATTACATATATATTCCCAAAGATTTACAAAAAGAACCAAAAAGTAAAAAAAAAAAAAAAATTTTTTAAAAAGGTTTGGAGGAATGGCTCAGGGGTTAAAGCATCTGCTTAGCAAGGGCTGAGTCAAGTGCTAAGTACCTGAGTTTGATTCCTCAGTACCACATAAACTGCACATGGTTGCAATGCCTGTATTCTCAGCACTTGGAAGACTGAGACAGGAGGAGTCCCGTGAGTCCAAGGTCAGCCTGGGATCCATAGGGAGAGAGTTCAGGACCAGCATGGACTGCAGAGCAAGACCTTGTCTCAAAAATAAATAAATAAATGAGGCCTAAATAAAGCAAAAGGAAGTAATAAATAAAACCAGTATTCGATGAATTATAAAGTAGGAAAACTACATAAAGAAACATAAATAAGAGACAAAGACACACGGACAGAGAGACAGACATACCTAATGAAGGAAAAGACATCCAAAAATAGAAACCAATAAGCTAAGTCAAGGGCAAAAAGTATAGGCCATACAAATTGGAAAGACATAGGTATATGGGCTATATTGAATAAGAGGTAATTTTGATAAGATGTATTCAAATAATTTGAAAACTTGAAAGAAATTATTCAAAACCCTTAATGAAGAACAACAACTGAACCCTTAAGACAGACAATCTAAGCAAACTATTCTCAGAAAGAAAAAGAAACCTAGGAGGAGGAGGAGGAGGAGGAGAAAAGAAGAAGAAGAAGAAGAAGAAGAAGAAGAAGAAGAAGAAGAAGAAGCCTGTTAAATAGCTACTCATCGAAAAAACATTCATCCAGATGGTTTTACAGGAAAAACCTACCAAAACTTTAAGAAACAGCAAGGCCAAAGCTATATAAATTGTTGCAGAACATAGAAAAAGAAATTAAAGATTCCAAATGCTTTCTATGAAGTCACCACAATACTGATACCCAAATCCAACAAAGAGACACAAAAGAGAAAACTACAGACTGATCTCACTTCCATTGACAAAAAAGTCCTTAACCTAGAAATGCTAGTAGAGTCCAACAACACCAGGCATGGTGCCCACTTGTAACTCCAGCATGTAGAAAGCTGAGGTCTTTCTGGGCTATAACAGTAAATTCAAAGCCAACCTGGACAACATGCTGAGACCTAGTTTCAAAAAATAAGAGTCCAGCAATGAGTTAGAGAATCAACATAATATGATTAGTTGAAGTTCATGCCAGGGAAAGTAAGAACAGCTCAATATTAAAAAGTATATACATGCAATTAATCATATCAATAAGTCAAACTGAAAAATCACAATGTATCTCCAGAGAAGCTAAAAACTAATCAGAGTAAGAGTCCCAACCACGTGTATCCCAGTTTGTCTGCAATTGATGGGCTTTCCAGGACGAGACTTTGAGTGCTAATACCAGGAAAGCCTCAGGCAAAGGGACAAGTTGTACACACTAATTTCTGTTCAAATACATAAATTCTTCCTTATCAATGAAGTTAGAGGTATACATGGCTACAGATAGTCACATAATTCAATCAAGACAGTAGCAGCTCAGCAGAGAATCACTAGATATTATCAACAAAATCAGAAGAAGTCAGTGATATCCACTGATAGGACATTATTTTAATATCATTATAGAGGTACTAGCCAGTGCAGTTATCTAAGCTAATAAAATTAAACTAGAAAAAAATTACAAAAGAGAAAATAACAGTACCAAGATCTACAGATAATATAATTATGTACTGGGAAACTTAAGAGAATCAACCAACGTCAAGCAACAAACACAACTGAGGCAACTTGGTGTATAATAACAGAAAAACATACACAGTATTCCTGTAGAGAAAGAATAAGTGCTTAGGAAATGCCATAAAAAGAAAGATAGCCTTGACAAGGGTAACAAAAACAAAAAAATCTATAAATAAATTTAAATAGAATTAATTCTAATTAACAAATTATGTAAGCTGTATGAGAGAAACTAAACTGTGGTAAATAAAGAAAAGAAAAACAGCAGAGATGAATATGCATGCTGTGTCCTTGTACGGGAAGGCGCTCCAGTCCCCCCAACGTGATGCCGAAAGTATCTGTAATGTGAGAGAAATAAAAATACCAACAGGATCTTTTTTTTTTTAGAAAGAGATGAACTGAATCTTGAAAGATCTCTGGAGAAACTGGAGCTGAGGGCTTTGAGCTGCACAGCACAGCAGAATTTCCAAAAATCAGTCGTTACTCCTATCTTCCCAAAGCACCCATCAGAGCACTGGGTCCCTTCATTTCCCTCCTCCCCTCTTTCTGGTCCAACTGTCCACACACCTGCTAGTTCTCTCCTTTTTTCCCAACCTACCCCTCCCAGACTCATCTTTTTCCATTTAAAAGTAATCTGACCCGCTTTCAAATTCCATTCCTCTGCTTTCCAGCATTCTGCCTGGTCACAGCAGAAGGCACAGAGCCAGCTGGGCACCAAGGGCTCCTTCTTCTATAGGAGGAAGCAGGGAAGAAATGACGGAAAAGGAAGGTGGAAAAAGGAGGAGGGGGAAAGAGAGGACAACTGCAAAGACCACCCTCCAACTTTTTAACTACTATGGCTATACCAATTTAATATGCAATGGCTATTAATTAGCTTTTCAAATAATAAGTATTATAATATTAGCTGTAACTTTAATCAGATGGTTTAACTGAAAATAACTACACACACAATCTACTGTTTACAGAGAGCTACAACAGAACTATAATGTAGCATGATAGGTACTATAATTTTCATTTTGCAGATAAGGAATTGGAACAAAGCAGATTAAATAACTAGTAAACATATCACAGAACCTAGTCTAGAGAAGGTGCTCAAAAGTGAGGCTCTGATTAAAAAAAAAAAAAAAAAAAACTTGCTAAACATGTTTCCCATCAACTTGATCCCTTTGGACAAGAATAACATTAGGAGAGACAAATCTAGTATTTGTGCACAGGCATGGACATATACACAGCATTAAAGTCCTGCATGGAGAAGGCAGCTACAAGGGAAATGAGACTCCTTTAAAGAAAAGCTGATAATAAATGCCAAGATCTTCTCCATGCATTGTTGCGTTGCTGTGGCCAAAGAGTGCTCAGTACATCTGCCTGAGACTAATTAAAAGCTCCCTATCTCCAGATACAGCATAGGTGCAAGTTTGAAAGCCTAGAAATAGAGATAAACATGACCACACGCTTTCATGCACCAACATTTACAGAAACTGAAACTTATTTTTTTTCTATTATTGGACCATGTTGTCATTCTATCCATCTTTGCGGGTTTTTTTTTTTTTTCTCCTCAGGCCTATCATTTTCACATCATCTCTTTTTTACCTTTTGTTGCAAAATTGCAAGCAGGATCCAAAGAGAATGACCACCTCACGGGCATGTGCTATCTGTAAGTTGGGAGTTTCCAGTGATCATAGCTGCTTCTGCCACTCCAAATTTTTGCTTGTTGCTTCATCAGCCAGGATTTGCCAAATTTTGCTGTGCCAACAACATCAAAATCTTTGTGGTTTCAGACAATACAATTTATCTCTCACATACTGGGCTGGTCAGAGCTTTGAGCATTAGAATAATTCAGGAACCCAAGGTAATAGAAGCTCTATTTAACCTCCCATTTCCACTACCATAGAGGGAGGAGAATATACGTATAGTAACTCACAGTCTCTCCCAACTAACTTCTGTCCAGAAGTGACACCTAGGACTTCCACTTATATCCCACTGGCCTAAGGCAAATCACACAGCTTGCCTGGGTATAGCATCCTGGGAGGATGCTGCTCCTTGAGAGAGGGGTGCCGATTGTTTCTGGGCACTAACACCACCTACCAAAATCCTCTTTGTTTCTCAGGCCCTGGTGAGACAAAGGTCCAAACTAAGGACCACAAGATCACACTGTAAAGTGAGCCCACTGCCCTTAGATTATCACCAGGAGGGAGTGAGCAGGGCTGCTTATTCTAGCTGGAAACTTGTGGCCTCATGGAAAGGAAGTGGGAAGGAGGCAAATATGTGTGAAGTGTTCAGTATTTCAAGCAAAACTCAAACAAAGGCTTTATTTTGGTATGAAAAAGCCACATTTGAGGAGGGAGCAAGAAGCAAATGAATAGACTGTGTCTGTATTGTCCAAGCTTCCAAATATAAACGAGTGGGTGGGCCAAGGTTAAATACCTCAAATACTGCACATGTATCCATACTGCACTCAGCCAGTCAGTCCACTCAAGTTACAGAAACTATACGGCCCAGATTAGCATTTTTATCTAACATTAGTCTACTATCACTGATCAGTTCTGCACAACATTAATGTTCAAGGAGCCAGCTACCCTAACTTTCCCTCTTGAGACTTTATTCCTTGTCCCCTGGACTTATGTAAATTTACTCTGTGTCTATACACTATGTTCTTAGTTTCTTACGTTCTTTGTTGCATACTTATGTATAAAGTAATTTACTTTTCTTCTCATTGAATTTATTACATTGAAATGTGTATGTGTGGTTCACAAACACAGGGAGAGAAGAAAGGGATGGATGGAAATGAAGGAAGGGGCAAACAAGAAAGAAAAGACAGGTAAATACAAATTCAATAAATGGTTTAGTCCTTTCTACAGCAAGTAGAAACCCTGATTCAAACTAAATTAAACACTAAAGAAATTCACCATGAACTACATATTACTGTATGCTTTTTAAACTGTGTGCTCTAATAATAACTAGATAAACATACAAGACTTTCAATAGAACTGTGGTTAGGAGGAAGGACTTTAAATTAGTGCAGTTGAGGGATACAGTTATGTCATCTAGAACATGAATGTTTCCTTTCTTTCACTCTATCATCCTCCAGGTTGACATTATCCTTGGGCTTATAAGAAGATGGCTGCCTTCTCCTTTGTCAAGCACCAATGAAACTGCAATGCTGTTCCCGGAAACCCTGTAGCACAATTCCTTCCACACTGTACTGCCGGCAGTGGTCCATTCCTGAATCTATGATGGGCAAAGGTAAAGGAAGCACCAATGTAGGCCTGAAACAGATGTGCAGCTCCAACCGCAGTGCTCAGCACTGTGTGCCACCCACAAGGGCATTCTGTTTAAAGTCACTTCTTTTCTCTCAGTTTCCTCACCCATAATGCAAAGGGCTGAACTGATGGTTTATAAATTTCATTCTGATTCTAACATCAGATGTTTCAATGTGTCTTTAAGAATATGAGATGCAAATAGCATAATTGCTCTGATCTTCAAATTTGTAAATGAAGGAATAATCTTACCTCATACAGTTTGGGGAGGGCCCACTGAAGTAATACAAGGCAAAGACCTACTATGACAATGGTTGTCACATTGTAGTTACTAAACAAAAGACATAATGGTCATGCTTATTTTTTTATTATTCAAAAATTCTATTTCTAAGAAAACATATGGACTAATAGAGTACAAGGAGTTACTCTTTCAAAGAAAAACAAACTAATTCCCACTGAGATTTTGTTTGGTTTGGCTTGGTTCTGTACTGCTTTGTTTTTAGGTAGTTCTTCACTCAATTCTTTTAAAGTCATATTTTGAACTGAAAATAGCCTCATGATTTTCGAAATTTCCAAAGGGGAAATTACATTAAGATCGCTATGCCCTTGTCACCACTAGCTGTTAATTCCATCCAGAGAAGAAAGCGTTTCATTTAAATTCCAGACGCTGTGTGTATAATTTCTGTTTCTAAAGGCCCAGGCATGTTTCCTCATTGTTCAGTCGACTCTGCCTGCATTTCAGAAATCACCAGTGCATAAAATTATCAACATTTAAACAAATGATTTTCAACTCTGTCTTTATTGCTATCTTTGGAATCAGTTGCAGTGGCCAATGGTTTAAATAAAATAATTCACTGCATTCACTGTACCCTTTCGGAAAGAGGTCTTGACCTCTACCTACCTACAGTGAGCGTAAAATGTTTCCTTCAACAGTAGGGAGTAATCACAGGTATGAACTCCCAGGAGACACACCCTAATTTGGATAAGAACCATTTGTAGAGCACTACATGTCAACTCCTTTTGAAAAAGAACTACAACAAATACAAATTTCAAATGAATTCTGACTGCCCAGAGGGGGGAAAAGAAAAGACAACTTCACTCATTGAAAGGAACCTGGTTTCACTGAGGCTAGTGATTTTGAAAAACAGGAAGTCTTCTTCACCAGAGAATTCTGTTATCATGTTAGCTCAGACCCCAAGAATTTAAATAATTCAGAAAAAGCAAGGACTTGTGCCCCAGGCCTATAATCCCAGCAATCAGGGATACTGAGGCAAGAAGACTGGAAGTTCAAGCCCAACCTGAGCAAATTAGTGACTTAGCAAGACCCTGTCTCAAAATCAAAAATAAATATAGGCTGGGGGTGTAGCTCAGTGTGCAGACCCTTGACTAGATTCCCAGTACCACCAAAACCAAAAATTTTTCAGAAAAGGTCATGAGACTATTATGATCTTTAAAAAATGTATAGGTTCTAAGTATAAAAGAGTTTAAAGAAAAGATACTTGCTAATGGCTAGACTCGTAAAAGCAGAGTGTCCAGAAGACCTACTAAACTGGAGAACTTGACCCTGAGAACTCAACATCCTTTGCTATTCTTGAGCTAAATGATTCTGGAACCAGACATTCTTCTTCCTCACCTTCAGTTTCATGGAGAAACATTCACCCACAACACACCTTGCTTCCTTGGTGCTGAACAACTCTAGGACTTGGCAAAAAAACCAGCCTAGCTATTAGATCCAGGAAATATTTATACCAGGCAGATAAGACAGTGAATTAATGAAACAGCTGATTTCTGAAACCTAATAATTGGATCATCAACATACACACTCCACAATCTTCACCACTGTATTACATACATATTACATCATAAATTTTGCCCAATTCTAATTAGATCTTACCTTAAAAATCATCTGGTCTAAGTCCTAAGCCAGTAAATATCCTCTTGACTTCCTGTTCTGCCTAACTTCAGCAAGTGTAGTAAACTCAACACGGCTTAATTAACAGACTTCTCTCGGTTGGTTGGTTGACTGTTTTGGTCTTTGGCTCTGTGATACTGGGGACTGAACCCAAGACCTTCTTACCAAGGTAAATCTCCAGCCCCTCTTCCTCCTTTTTTGAGACAAAAGTTGTACCAAGTTGTTGAACTTGCAGTTGTCCTGTGTTAGCCTCAAAGTGCTAGGATAAGTGTACACCACAACACCCAGCTTCCACGGGCTTTTCCATGGATCTCTCTCTCTCTTTCTTTCTTTTCTTCTTTTTTTTGAGTATTGACAGCTGACAACACTCTCCTACAGAAAAATATCTCAGAAGATACCACAGAGTTTGTGCAAAAGCATTTTCCATCCTCCATCCCAACAAATCCCTACTAAATAATATGTCATAATTGTTTTCTGCATGCACAGCTATACATCAGAGATTGTGTCAAAATGTCAAGTACAGCACGTGTCCTCCTGGGCTCACAAGCAGCCTTGCAGACAGATAAAAAGGATGAGCAGCTGGCCCGCATGGGCCGCCAGGGTGTGTTTTGTCTGGTGGAGCAATGCAGACCTTGGTGCCAAAGGGCTCCGAAAAGGTAGACAGACTCCTGAGGCGTGGGACACAAGCCAGCTGCTGGGTCCACCTGCTTACACTCATTCTCCCTCCTTGCCTCCTCCCCAAGTTGTCCCCCTCAGCTTTCTTCCAGGCTCCTCTCCTGAAGCCAGAAGCTTGTGTGTAAGTCATGAATATATTTGATGGGTTTGCTTCCCATTCAAACTGTAGGAGACAATAGAAGATGTTTGAAAGGAAATCCAATTAAGTATTCAAAGGATTGCAAAGGCCAGGAGAGACCCAAATAGCTAGTCCTTTGTTACTAACCCTGTCCTTCCTCTTTGCCATTTAACTCTGTCCAATCACATGCAGCTGCTATTTATTCACTTGGATGCTTTCCTCAAACGCTGGGACAGCATCGAAGACTCTCTATGTGGCATAGAGAAATCCCTTTGAATATTACTTCTGTATTTGTTCTGAAAAGGCAACCAACAATTAAAATTCTCCACAATGTCACAGGCTTGAAGTACAAAATGTCAGAAGCACATCCAGACACCCAGACACTTCTAGTCTCTCTCTTCTTCTAAGCCTGTGGCTGAAAAGACAGAATAACTTAATAAAAACCAAACAGAAGCAGGGTCTAAAAATACACTTCACAAAGTGCTGCTCCTCAAAGAACTACTCGCCATTCACCACCGAGTCTCGGGTGCCTCTTCTATTGCCCCACCTTTGTTGGCTCATAGTCTTGGCACTAGTGTTTAGCACTTCCACTTGGAGTGAGGCAATTCCTTCCATTAGGATCCTGGGTTTAGCCCTGCCAATTTCCAAAGGTGTGAACTTTGACAAACTATGTAACTCTTCTTTGTTTCAGTTTTCTCATCTATAATAATGCAGCTAATACCAACTATCTCATAGATTATAGAAAGAATTACATTATAATGATAGTTTAATAATGCATGTACAGTGTTTATGCTAATCAAAATGTGTTCAGTTATATTCCCTTAATAAACAACCCCATAATCTTGGTGGTTTAACTCAGCAAAACGTTTATTTTTATTCATGATACATGCCCAAATTAGATCATGAACTTCTCAATACGTGCATATTATACAATGAGGAAAAAAATGTAGTAGAAGTCAGACAGCTTTTCAAAATTTCATCTTGAAGTGACGGACACCAGTTTCACTAACATTTTCTTGGTTAAAGTAACTCACATGGCTATGCCCACTTTCATAGTATATGGGGGTATATAATCCTGTCATGTGCCTGGACAGAGAGGAAAATACCACATGTTCTGATAGGCATGCTGGCTACCAAAACAACAGAACATAATTGTCATTGTTGTCATAAAATGTCAGGGGTAGAAAGGATCTCAAGAATGCCACTGCATCCCATGTCTTTATTCATAAAATATTTATATTCATAATTATTCAATTGTTGTCAAGGACTGTGTAATAAAGAACTTGGTCTTTTTTCCTGGATATGTATGAGTGAGCTTCTAAAGCCTTCCAATTTCTCAAGTGATAGAAGTGTTTTTTCATGTTAGGCTCCTAGAATCATATAATGAGGCAACATTTGTTGACAGTTGATGGCTTCAGGATAAGAACTGACTTTGTTGCAAAGACCCATGATGTCCCTGAGTCATGTGTCTTTAAGCTACATATCAACCCAATCTCCAGGGGGAGAGAAGGGGTTAGAAATTGAGGTCAGTTTTACAGCCAATGATAAATCCACCTACCCAAATTTTCAAAGGATGGGCACAAACACTCTCAGAGAACAGCAGAGCAAGGCTTTAATATCAACCTTGCAAGGTAGACATCTGCCGCACAGGCACACTCAGGGCAGCTGCGACACAATAATGACACTCTAGATCACAAGTCCTTCCCCTGCTTTCTGGTTGGCTGGGAGTCACAAAGGTTACAATCTCTCTGGAGCATTACCTGTGACTGACTGGTGAACATTCATTTGCCCTAGGATGATAGGCCAACTAATTATTCCTCCCTCCTT
Source organism: Ctenodactylus gundi (assembly GCA_004027205.1). NCBI lineage: Eukaryota > Metazoa > Chordata > Mammalia > Rodentia > Ctenodactylidae > Ctenodactylus > Ctenodactylus gundi. The sequence goes on along the minus strand of PVKB01000517.1, from coordinate 364,690 downwards.
TGTTCTTCCATGCATGTCCAGACACGCCCAGTATAAAGCCCAAGGAAACAAGCATATCAAACATTCTTAAGCGGGAGAAGAACCAGGAAATGAATAGAACAACAAGGCACTCAGCCACCATTTTGAGATGTTCTGGTATTTTGGGGTTTGGTCACATTTACAAGCTAGTTAAACAGTCTGCCCAGTAACTCTGAAAGTGAATCATGTTCTTATTTTCCCCACAGCCAATGAGGTAATTAATCATGCTTGTGTACTGAAACTCCACTACAAACTCTGGACACCAAGGCCCAGGTAAACTCTCCCGGTTAGTGATTTCAAATCAACATGTGCTGAGGATGCCACATTCTGATTCAGTGGGGAAATCAGAAGTAAACTCCACATTTGAAACCCTTCTAGGTTTTGTCCCATGGGATCCCCTCTTTTGGATGGTCCTTATCGGTATCCTTTATAATGAGTCTGGAATTATGAGTGTATTCCTGGCTTCTGTGACTCATTCTAGCAAATTATGAAACATCAGGATGAGAAAACCAGTAGGAAACCCTAAATTTGTAGCTAGTTTGAAATGTGGTGGCCAGGCAATCTCTGTGCTGTGGCCAGTGTTGAGTGTTAAAGTACAGACAATCTTGTTGGAGACAATGCCTTAAACTTGTGACGTCTGTGGCACTTCAGTTATTCAGCCTGAGCATTGTATGGAACAGGCCTAATATATGACAGAAACCATATCGGGAGATAAATAAAATAATATGAGGAAAGTAATAAGGTGGCTATGAGTTAAAATCAGAGGAGGGGGCAACTGAAGACCGTCAGGGAATACAAGAAACAAAGTATTTTTCTCCACCCATGGCCCACAGACATTTCCTATGGGAGGGTCTGAACTCATTAAGAATTCATGTGTATGGAAGCCCAAAGAATTATGGAGACAAACACATAAGCATAGCAGAATTAATGTACATCCTAGACATGAGTTTCATTCATGTGAACTTCATCTTGTGCATCCAGTTTGAAAGGGAACATAAAAAGTCATCATAATCATTAAAATATGGGTTAAAATCACTGGGTGCTCCTGGGCATGGTACATTACTGAGTACTTCACCTGGTACTTGCCTCAGTCATCTCTCAGTTGTTTGTTCTACCTGCTCATTAAGAGATGTGAAAATGGTACAAAAGCAAATTAGCTAGCAATAAGCAGATAAGCTTGATGGTGAGAAGGAGACACATATTTAAAGTCTTTTTACTTACAATTTTTATTTCACCATGAGAAAATATTAAATTTTAAACAAGGTATACATTGTCAGGAGAATTAATGGGACATATCTTTTAAACTTAAAATATAACCTAAAAATTTAGGGTTTTTGCCTTTCTCAAAAATAGTGAAATCTAACAACTAAAGTTTTCCAATTCCTCTCTACTTGATACTTCATCAGAGAAGCAGGTATTCCCTAGCTTCCCATAGTACCCTTCCTGCAGTTACCTTTATTGATTTAGGTCACTTGGTGTCCACAAGCACTTGGTTCTTTGTTCCTATTCTGAGGTAAGTTGTATGTTTTTAACAATGAGGCGACTGGAGTGGACACAAAGACCAGAATGCAGGCCTCCTGAGACCCAATCTAGATGTGTATTCCACCACACAAAACCATAATCAAAACAGTATTGGGGTTCCCTTTTCTTAAAAGGACACCTTATTGCAAAGACATCTCACAAAGAGGTTTTTAATTCCTGCCTAGGATTCTCTATCAGAATTTGCTTCACATAACATAGAAAAAAATAAAGATGGTAACAAGAGAGACAAAGAAAATCATAAATTAAATTTATACTTTAAAAAATATGAGAGCTTCAGGACACAAAGTTATTCAAGGTTATCCATATCTGTACTTCGTATCTACTCCATAGAGTTGTTCTGGTTTTGTTGTAGTTGCCTTTTTTTTTCAAGTCTGTCCCACCCAAATCCCTTAAAGATACTATCAGTTCATAAATTAACCTAACTGATAAGGTCAAGGACAGCAACCTGACCTTAATATAGAAAAACAGATCCAAAGGGTTCAAAGAATATCAAAAGCAAGATATTTTAGATCACTCATCTTTAAAAATGTAAGAGATTGTGCTCAGGCCTTTCTCTTGCAAAATGGGCATGTCACCTATCAATGGACAGCCATCTTTCATGTATAACTTGATCCTATGTGTTGTATAGATTCATAAATTCCACAAGTTTCCACTCCTTAATACACATAAATATTCTGAGCTCCAGATCATAATGTGCCTCTGTCCCTGAGTGCTCACATTGTATTTTCTCGGATTGTGTACTTGTTTAATTCTGCCCAATAAAACCTTTCTTTGCCGTTCACTGACACATCCTGAAATTTTTTTCTGTGATGAGAGTTAAGAGCCTTCTGGGAAGGTTGATGAGATCCCCACCTCTTCTTTAAGGAAACTCTTCAGATCTCGTCTGGTGACATGCTGACCTTGTTCCTACCCTATGATGCCTAAGTTTGCAGTCCCTCCCATACCTCATACAATGAACTTCTCTTTACACCATTCTTTTACTCATTCATCCAGTCAGTCATTTGTATGTACTAGTGAGAATGAGACAGTGACAAGGTCCACAATTATCCTTCTGCAATAAATAACTAGAAGATTGGAGGAAAGAATGCAGAACACAAGTAGTCTCAGATACTGAACAAAAGCAGTTTAGGTCCGTGATCTCTGAGAGAGGCTAAAACAAATGGCGAATAGTTTTATACACAGAGGCATTTCTAAACCGCAGAGTAGGGACTGGAAACTGAAACAGAGAACTACCTGTCTTACCACATTGAAGAGATAGATGTCAGAGTTTGGAAAGGTGGAAAAGGTTAGGACTTTCAACACAGAGTGCTCACAGTAGAACTCAAACAGAGAAAGAACTGCAGGAATATGCAGATCATCGTGGGTCTTTGGGTGAGTACAAAGACAGGCACACACAGTGCGAAAGCCCATGAGGCCAGACGCAGAGAACTTTTGAGAAAACAACTGTGGAGCAGAAAAATGAGCCATCTGTACATTCACATGACCAAGGTTTACTGGGACTCCCACTCTCTGTTGTAGAAATAATGTATTGAATATGCAAGGAATTAAGCAGGACATGCAGAAGGGCTATTACGCCTTAGGAGGGGGCTAAATGAACCCCGAGCAGTGGTTGTCACCTGGATTGTGATCTGACAATGGTTTCCTGTATTTGTGACTGTCACAGCTTTGGGGGATACTACAGGTATCTAGGAGATGGAGGCCTGAGAATCCGGTAAGCCACAAGCTGGTACTGTGCCCACACTGTAGCCCAAAACAAAGAATCATCTAACCTAAGAGTAAATAACATTGAGACCCACTATAGACCTAAGTTAGACTCATTCCAAAGAAATCTGAAGAGTCCATTAACCATTCAAACTAATCTATAAATCAGCTGCTTGCCAGAATACTGTCCAACATTCTTTAAAGAGCACAAAAAGCTCAATATTTAACAAAGACAAATTTACAGTGTTCTTGTTCAACCAAAAAATTATTAGACATATGAGGAGGTAGAGAAATGTGATTTATGACGAAGAGAAAAACTGTCAAAGAAATGAAGTAAGAAATAAAAGATATGAAGAAATTACAGATAGACACTAATGCAGCTAAAACGTATTGCCTGGTGCTATAGCAGTGAGCTCAACAAATACGGCCTTATGGAGTTACATTCCTGCAGAAAACAGACATTCCACAAATAAATGTATGTATTGGAAATAAAAAAAAAAACACTTAACAGAGCAAAATAATAAAAAGGATGATATGAAAGATAAAGTAAAAATTTTTCACATGGATATTCAGGGCAGAGATGGCATTAAGCCAAGACCCAAAAGATAAGCAGGGATAAAGTAACAGAAGAGCGGGGAAAACACCCTTCCTGACAGAAAGCACAGCATGTGGAAAGTCCTTCACACAGATTAGAGCTGAGGAGATTTTAAGGAATTAAAAGGTCAGTGTTGGGGGGGATAGTGAGGAAGCGCAAGAGCAACACAAGATAACAAAGATAGATAAAAGATCAAGACACAAGATGTGAATGAAGCCTGGTAACCCTAGAATATAACTGGATTTTTTTCCCCCTCATACAATGGTTTTTTTCCTTTGCTACAATGGAATCACTTGGAAATTTTGAAAAATTCTGACATCAGTGTCCCAAGCATGGAAATTCTGATTAATTGACACTGGACATGGCCACAGCATTAGGAATTTTTTTTTAATTTCTCCAGGAGGTAATTCTTACAGGTAGCTCAATCTAAGAAGCAATGTATTGAAGAATTTGAAACAAGAGAATGACATTACTTGGTCTTGAAAGTTTTGCAATACTAAACCTATAGTAATTATAAGGTGGTTATTATGTTCCCTTCCTTGTAGAAAACAAGCCTTATCTGAAGCTCTTTTATAACAAATAACTTCAGAAGAATAATGAGTTGGATTACTAAGAATTATGATTCAGTATCCAGAGAAATGTGTCAGTTTTTGTGACAGTTCCTCACTCTGTAATCCAGGATGATTCTGTACTTACTATGTAGCTCAGGCTGGCCTTGAATTTACAGCAATCCTCCTGCCTCAGCCCCCAAGTGCTGGGATTATAGGCATGCACCTCCACACCCCAGTTTCTGTGGTGCTGAGGAATTGAACTCAGGGACCTGCACTTGCTAAGCCAGTGGCTATAACTGCTGTGCTATTCCTCTTGTTCCAACCAGACCCCACAGCATCCAAATACATGAGCCTTTGGATGGACATTATATATCCAAACCATAACATTCCACCTCCAGCCCTCAAAAGACTCATGCCCACCTCTTTAGGCAAAACGTATTCAGTCCTTTTCTAAGAGTTGCCAAAGTCTTAATAGTTTTAGCACTGTTAAAAATAGTCCAAGCCCAAAGTCTCCTCTGAAGCAAAAGTAAATGCTCAGCTGTGAGCTTCTGTGAAAAATCCAAGAAAAATTAAGCGCTGCCAATGCGCAATGGTACAGGGTAAATATTCCCATTCCCACTCCAAAAGGGGAGAATAGAAGGATAGAAATCAATCAGACTGAAGAGGAACAAAGAAGAAACTAGGAGGACAATGACCAAATCCTGGTTTCACTAAATTCTGTAGCTCCATGTCCAGCACTCTACAAGCTGTGGCAATATGTGAACTCCAAAGGGCCAACATGGCCTCACTCCTACAGTGTTGCCCATGGCTGCAGTCTCCATCTTTTTTTCTCTGAGCTGGATCCACTCACAACTTGCAACTTTTATCTGTCAACAATGCATGTTTTTGGCATCTCCAAATTTCTAGGGTCTCCACTGCACTTTTGGCTTTACCTTCACAACTACATGCATTTCCTTCCCAGGGACACACTGCCTGGCCTCCAAGGCCTTCCTCTAAAATCTGAGTGGAAGCCTCAATGACCCAATTCTTGCACTCTGTGCCTGTAAAGGCAGGACCATGTAAAACATCAGCAAGGTCTGCTGGCTTGAGCAATAAGTAGTCTGGCCCCTTGAACAATCACTGCTGAGGCCTCTAAATTCTTAGATGGCAGAACTTCAACAACCATTTTTCTCTTTAGCCCTAACAAGACTTCCTGGGGTATTATTCTCAGAGCCTTTATACTCTTTTAACTGGTAAAGGATGGAATCTTGTTGATTCCTGAAACAGCCTCAAGCTGTCTTTTTCATAATCTTGATTACAAGTACTTGGCTTCTTTATAATGCTAATCTCTTTAACCATATCTGCCCTTTTCTCCTGCTTCTCAGTGCGACAAAAAGTACCCATGAAACAACCCAAACATTCGGTGGCTTTGTAATTTTCTTTAACAGATTAAGTAGTCTGCTGCCCTTAATCTCAATTTGAGGCAAAGTCTTTAGACAAGGACAAAATGTAGATATATCTTTTGCCAGGGCATAGCATACATAGTTTTTAGATCAACTGCCAATAAAGTCCTCCTTCACCTTTGAAACTTCTTGAGCCCAGGCTTTCCAATCTACATTTCCACCAGCATTCTAGTCTCCTGACCTCCAACTAAGCTTGGCTCACACCATTCTAAGGCTTCTCTAGCAGCCATCTTTAAATCTTTCCAAACTCCTCTGGCAAACCAATTCAAAGGCTCCCAAATCACATTGTTAGTTAAAATCACAGCAATGACCCCACTTCTCTTGTATAAATTTCTGTCTTAGTTACTTTCTTGTTGTTCGGAGAGAATACCCAACATCCATCACTTAAGGGAAGAAAGATTTGTTTTAGCTCACAGTTTAAGAAGATTACAGTCTATACATAGGCAACCAGCAATGGTGAACACACATGGTGGCAGTGTGGCTGGAAAGCTCTTCAAGGAGTGGCAGGTGGGGAGCCAAGACAGGGAAGAAGGGTGGAGCTACTCTTCCAGGTAATATGCTAATATGCTCCTTTTCTTTTTTTTTTTTGAGACAGAGCCTCACTCTGTAGTCCAGACTGGTCCCGAACTCACTATGTAGCCCATATCAGCCTGGAACTCACAGCAATCCTCCTGCCTCTGCCCCCATAAGTGCTCAATCACAGGCATGTACCACTGCACCCAGCTTATGTAGTTCCAAAGAATCAAATTCAGGGCCTTGCACTTGCTAGGCAAGCACTCTAACCACTGTGCTATTCCTCCAACCTCTGTGTACATCCTCCAAGTAGGCCCCACCTCTTACAACATCCAAATTAATAAGGCTTTTTTTTTTTTTTTTGAGACAGGGTCTTGCTCTGTAGCCAAGGCTGGTCCTGAACTCACTTTGGAGCCCAGGCTGGCTTTGGACTCATGGCAGTCCTCGTGCCTTAGCCTCCTGAGATTAAAGGTGTGTGTCACCACACCCAGCTTATATGGTGCTGGGGAACTGAACTCAGGTACTTAGCATTTGCTAGGCAAGTGCTTTAACCTCTGGGTCATTCCTCCAGCCCCCAAATTCATAAGGCTTTTGAGGTACATTCCAGATCCAAACCACAACAGTCAGTTGCACCTGTTGGGAAGCCAAGCATAGCAGCACAAATCTATAATCCCAGCACTGGGAGCAGCTGAGGCTGGAAGATCTCAAGTACAAGTCAAGATTGGCAAAACCTCATCTCAAAGTAAAAAAAAAAAAAAAAAAAAGATAATGAAGGCCTGGAGATGTAGCTCTATGCAAAGGCCCTAGATTTACTCCCTCATATTAAATTTAAAAAATTAAAAAACTAATCTGTTGTGGTGCAAAGTCTATCAATCTGAAATAGAAAACACAAAGTAGTTCACATGCAGCCTCTCCCTTCCACAGGTACAGAAGAGATTAGCTAGGCTTTCGTCTCCTTATTCTTAGGCAGCCATGTGCTCCTCCTCTTTTAAGCTGAAGATGAAATCTACCCCCATGGATTCAGTGTCACTATACTTCTCTCAATGATTCCGTTCCTTGAACTCATTTCTCCATCACCATCCTCATCAAGATCCCCATTCTCTCTTTCTTCTCAGCTTAGATTGTTGATTATTTATTTCTATCACCTGAGAACTCAGAGTATGCGCCTGATCCATCCAGTGGACTAGGGGGAAGGTGGTGCATGAAGGAAAGCATCTGTCATTAATTGATTTATCGACTCAGGACCAGTGGTTTCAAAATTTATCCCCAATGGACAGCAGCATTATCAGGGAAATGAGAAACACAAAACTCAGCCATAGGCCCAGACCCAGTAAGTCAGAAAGCCTGGGAGTGGAGCCCTGTAAATTGTGTTTTAACAGGTTGTTCGAGTGATTTTAATGCATATAAACAGTGCTTTGACAACCACTGTACAAAATCAGGAATTATCACTTCAAAGCACGGATCTGTGCATTTCTTACACTATGAGAATCTCTATTTCTTCTCAGATTTGTGGTGCTCTGTGAAAAGTCTCCTTCTGTTATCTTAATCTTGCATTTACCTAACTAAAAATGAATGTGATTATGGAGCAGTATTGAGACAGGTATAAACTGGGAGCGGAAAAGAACAGGAGCATTCTGCTGTATCTCAGGTACTAAGACTTCGAAAAGTACTGTGCCAAAGGTTGTTAAAATATGATTGTGGAAAAGGGTATCTCCTTGTTAACACCCATCCTGAAGGACCCTTTATGTAACTAAACATGAAAAAGCATTTGCCTGCTAAATATAAGAGCTATTATTACAGTTAAAGTAAGTCTGTATTCGTTTTATGCAAAACTTTAGAAAAAAATTGTGCATGCCAGGCCTAGCAGTACAGGCCAATAATCTCAATGTTCTGAGAAGCTGAGGCAGGAAGCCAAATACAAGCCTGAACTGATAAATTTAGCAAAACTTTGTCTCAAAATTAAGAAAAAAAAAATAGGTAAAGATGTAGCTCAGTGTGAAGGCTCCAAATTCTTCAATTCCCAGTACAGAAATACACACACACACACACACACACAGAGAGAGAGAGAGAGAGAGAGAGAGAGAGAGAGAGAGAGAGAGAGAGAGAGAGAAACAATACTGTGTGTGTGTGTGCGCGTGTGTGTGTGTTTGTCTCAGAGAATGATTTTATCATGCGATTTTTCACAGATACCTCAATTTCACCAATTTGGACTTACAGAAACTACCAATAGGAGCCACAAGGCTAAAATTTTCTAATGTTTTCATCCCATTCCATGTGAGGTGGCTTACCTAAACAAATAAGGATTAATATTTAAATGAACCCAGCCTGATAGAAGAACATAGCTTCCATGGGACTATACATTCTTCTGACTTTATTCCACTAGGAAAGATAGAATCTTTACTACAGCTGGCCCAAATCCTCACTTCTCCCAGCCACGTGCAGACAAGAATATAATCCTAGCAAAGTCATCACTTTATTTTTGTTTGTTTACTTTTTATTAACTTAAAATCATATCATGTGTGAATGCACATATAGATTAGGATTGTAACATTACAATACACCTATAGATTCTAAGATATTAACTCTAATACATATATACTAATTGATATATGATTTATCTTGTGCCACTAAATATTTCTCAAAAATGTAATTTCTGGTGGAGAGCAGATATCTCATTGTATGATATATGCAGTTTTACAAACCATTTCTATTAGAGGACAGTTAAGTTGTTTCCCATTCTTTCACACTCACAAATAGTGCAGTAATAGATGTCCCTACACATAAATCATTGTCCACATTTTTCACTGTTTTCTTAGAGTAAGCTGTTACAGAATAAATAAGTGGATGAAAGGGATGCAACATTTTTTAAATTTTTGGTATTCTGACAAAACGCTTTTCATAAAGTCTGTATCTCTTTTTCTGCAGCAAAGAATAAGACTAGTATTTTCTTTTGACCCAAGAAAATCTGGGCTAAAACCAATTAACATTGAAACATTAGAGCAATACTTCCCAACCCAGGCAGTTGGATCCCAGGGGACACCTAAAAATGCCTGGAAACATTCTGGGTTGTCACAACCAGTAGCATCCAATAGGTAGGGGCCCAGGATGTTGCTAAACATCCTACAATACATAAGACATCCCAGAACAAAGAATTACCCATCCCAAAATGTCAGTGGTGCCGAGGTTAAAAAACTGCACTACAGTCTCCCTATTAAAACTGAGATCAAAACAGGATGGCATCCCCACTCCAGCTTCATGCTCTTGCAGCCACCAGTCAAAATAAGACAAAATATAAATAACAAATGTAATTATTTATTTTAAAAAGACAAAATTATCAATATTTCAGAACATAATTCTGCATTAAATAAAAATTGAATAAAAAAGATCACGAGTAAAGACTGCCACCTTGCCCTTTCTGCTTCTCATTAAAGGACTAATTACCTTCTAGGTCAATGTGACTATATTTTATTCACATGTATTTAAATGTTTACTGATTTAAATATTTACTGAGCCCCACTAGGTTCCTACAGTTATTCTACCTAGACATTAGCGATACAGCAGTGAATTAGAAGCAACATCTCTTAGCCCAAAAGACTTACATAATTGGGTGGAAGACAGGAAAGAGAAGAGAAGGTAGGAACAGGTAAGTACGCTGTGCATTGGGGATACATTCTATGGAAAAAAGAAAACAGGAAGTGAAGGGATTTTTTACAGAGGAAGAACAAGATCTTAAAAATATTTGTTCAATAAAGATTGGGCTTTTCCTCTGGTAGAGTTTGGGAGCCACTGATTAAAACATTGACATACTACTCTGGTACTTGTTTTCAAAGGACACTACAGCTGACAAGTGAAGACTCCTGGAGGAAAAAGTTAGAAGCAGGAAACAGAAACCAGGGGCAATGTGGCCAGGCAGGAAGCTGTAGGCCACTCACTATAAGAATTCCAGATGTTACTCGTAGGGAGATTAACACTCTTCAGACAGTTCTGAGTAAAGATGCAATGAAATCACACTCGGATTTTATTTTATTTTATTTTATTCAGTCTGGGTCTCATGCTGTAGTCCACGGTGGTGCTGAACTCACTATGTCCTGCTGAACACACAACAGTCCTCCTGCCTTGGCCTCCAGAGTGCTGGAACTATGGGTATGCACCACCATGACCAGCCAGTTTTTACCTAGTTCTGGAGAAGTGAACCCAGGTCCTTGTGCATACTAGACCAGTGCTTTAATGACTGAGATACACTCCTAGCTCCCGACTCAATTTTTAAAAGAAGTATCCTAGCTGTCATATGGAGAACATCCTGCATGGGAATGAAAGGCAAATGCAGAAAAAATACAGGAAAACACTCTTTAAAGGCTAGCAGGAAAATTCTAGCTCCTTCTGTCTGTTTCTGTCCAGCTCAGTTTTTTAGATGGTGCAGATAGATGAGTAAAAAATAATATTGCTTTCCTTTATCTTGGCATGTAAATATTACTAAAAAGACATTTGAAATAAGCTAGTAAAGTTTCTGTTTGTTTTATGTTGACTTCCCTGGACTGCCTAGGAGTTCCTTTTGCCCAGGGAGAATCAAGTTACTTGAACCTGAGACTTTAGGAAAGAGTTAAATCTCATGACCAGAGCCACTGTCAGATTCTTAAGTCTTCTCTACCATTCTTAAGGATGCTTTAAGCTTGGGGTAAGAAGTGATGTATACATGAGGCTCCTTAAAGAAGCAAAAAGCTGGAGGCCCTCCCATCATCATTGCTTCCTCTTTCATGAATTCTTTTCCACAGCATTCAGCCCTGTTTGTTAACATCTGATCCTGATCGTCACCCAGAAGAAAGCAATTATATGCTCCTCTAGACAAACACCTTGACACACTTCAAAGGTTTCGGACTTCTGAAATCAGGACAGAAGCCAGACCACAAAAAGGCTTCATCAATTCTTATTCAAAAACGATGGAGACCTGTGACCAAGCTGAGCAGCATGTTCCTCAATGATTCATTTTCAAAGAGATTCTGAGGGCCTTAACAACAATTTTGAGAAATGAAGACCAAGTCTTTCCTTCTACTACATTACATACTTAGTGTCAGGGCTGAATTTGTTTAGTAGTTAGTGGAGGTTTATCACTAGGTCTGTGGTTCTCACAGCTTAATAATAAGGCACAATGGGAGTATCGTATCCACAGGAGCACAAATCACATGAGAGAAGGAACTAACTACACACCAGTGCAATGCAGGTACTGAGAGAAGTGGCCTGATTTCAGGACAAATCCAGGCTTGGATAGAAACTGTGAATCTGGGAGTGAGTCTGAAGGCCTGTCTTACATACTGGCCAATAAGAAAAGTAGATAGAATCTTATGGGAATATGTCATCCCTAAGATATCTAGAGCTTCTAGCTCTGGTCATCAACAGTGCATCTCAAAGAAAGCCATGAGAGGGACATGAGCCTAAATAGTTCTTGAAATTGAAGGAAAAGTATTTCTGGTATAGTGGAGCTTCCCAATTATCTTCTGTTGAATCAGAAATTGCTTACATGAATGGGTAGATGAATGCATGTATTTAGATGACTTAATTTTAAGCAACCAGATGGAAGAGCAGAAGTACTGGCAAGTTTCCTTAGCTGGTTCATCTCTAAACCTATATGTAGGCATCATCAATGAACTTGACTTTGACTTACTGAGAAAGGCCAAGGAAGTTGATCTGATGGAGGGTCTGGTCTTACTGCTCCTTTCAGTAAGATGTTGGCAAACAAAAGCAAATTTTTGGAGCATTCTGGAACTTCTTTTGTGCTTTCTCCAATGGGTATAATTTTATTTCAATGCTTTCACAGTCAGTAGTGGAAATTTACAGAATAAAATTATAAAACCATGGGAAAATGTTGAATCAACAGATTTACTGGGCAAAGCAGTAGAGGTGGGTGGAGGATGAAAATAGAAGAGAGAGTCAGAGAGTCTACTTTGTGTGCTAATTCTTCATGTCCATTACAAACCAGGCCTGGCATACCTTCCACCAATCACTTCTGTTCTGTCTTCCTTCTGAAGTCACGCAACTGAGTCAGGGCTAAGAGGCAAATCACCTGACAAAAGATGGCTGCACACAGAGGGTAGTATCAAAAGATTACCTAGCACATGTTTGTTAGCTCCTGCTTTATTTACTTATTTGTTTGTTTGTTTGTTTATTCATTTATTGAGAAAGGGTGTCATTCTATAGTCCAGGCTGGTCCTGAACTCACTATGGAGCCCAGGCTAGCCTCCACAATCCTCTTGCCTCAGACTCTGGAGTGCTGAGATTACAGGCATGTGTCACTATCCCAGTTTATATAGCAATGGAGAAGCAGGAGGCAAGCATTCCAAGCACGGAGCTGCACCCCAGTCCCAACCCATTTCTTCTTATTAACAAGACAACAGGGTACATGTTATGCTGTAATCAAACCGTACAACTCCTTGCCCAATTTTCTTTACTAATATCACTGTCCCTGCCTGACAAACCCCTTTGTCATCTCTCCCTTCTGAAGCTTGGCTATTCCTTAGAACTTCCAGCACACCCTCTGCCACTGACATTGCTCCGATGCAGTTAGTAACCCGTGAGCCATAGGCAGCTCCTCCTCAGTCTTATTTATTTATTCATTTACTCGTCTGGGGGATTAAACAGAGGGCCTTCATACTAAACTAAATCCCTGGCTCTCTTCATTTTTTTTTTATATTGAACAGGATCTCAATAAGTCAGAAAGTTGCCCAGGCGGGGCTCACACTTGGAATCCGCCTTCCTCAGCCTCTCAGAGCACTGGCTTTATTAAGTCTGTGCCACCGCACCCCCTGGCAGATCTGATCTTAAGGCCTAAGTAGTCCTCCCTCTCCCCTAAGACACCAACTAATCTCCCTTAGATTCCGCCTCATTATCAGTGAAACAGTGATGATGCCTCTGTTGCTTCTTGCACACTGTCCTAAAATGAGTGATAGGTATGGAAGCACCATGACAACCAGAAGATGCTCACAAGTCAGATGAAAACTATAAAAGTAACTTGCATGCCTTACGACCACGGCCAGATCAGAATGTTTAAGTGTTGTAAACGCTAAAAACATTATTTCCCTAATGTAAAAAAGAACTATAAAAATTAAGGTAATAGTTAAGCATAAGGTAAGTTGTAAGCATGAATAGTGTCGGAGAATGATGAATACAATGCTTTATCCTTTTGAAAAATTTTGCCTCTGCCTCTTCTGTTTTGTGTCATGGCTCTGCAGTGCCCTGAGTGCAGGGAGGATTTAGCACTGTGTTCTGTCTCATTCACAAGACTGGGTTTCCTGGAAGCCTCTGTCTCAGCTAGCACAGGGCCGATGCTCAATAAATATTTGCCAAATGAAATTCTTCTTCTTGACGCTTTTCAGTCATGTGTCTTCCTTCTTGTGTGAGCAGGAAAGCTCCATAAATAATAGGAAACATTAAGTGGCTCTGAGAAGCCATACCTCAGTCACTCAACAGGAAATTATTAAAACCAAAATGTATGTATAATTCAGAACATAAGACAATGGGGAATAGTTTCTAAATAATAAAGAAGTAGTCTATACCTTCAAAGACTTCATGAAGTGGGGCAGACTAGAAAAATGAGAGATCCAGAGGAAGGTATAATTGAAACCCAACTGGGGGAAGAGAGGAAGAATAAAGAAATTCTCAAGCAAAACCTTGAACATCGACAACACAATCACTCGTAGTTGGAAGTAAGGTTGAAATGAGTCTTCGGTGCTATTTGCCTGAGCCATTCAAAGTTGTATCCACACTCAACAAAAGCCCCCAAGTCAGTACATGATATATTACAATCTCTGAGGGGCTCCTCACTTGGTATTCGGGAAGGGAGCTTGCTTTGCTTTCTGCCTGTGTTGCTCCTCTTTTCTAGTGAGAAATGATAACTCAGTACCGTTTTGTGGCTATATTCTGTTTCAAGAATCCATGGCATTTTGCTTTCCAGAGGGATGCTCATGAAAACTCTCCATGCCCTACTTTCTCTCCCATTTCTCTCACGTTCCTTTTGCCTCTGGTCCTTCCATCATCTGTACTTTATCTGCCCACGTTGCTCCTTTATAGTTTCTTCTATGCTTTCCAGGCTTTTAACAAAATGCATTCCCCCGGGGGTGACAGACTCCAGGGGCTCGTACTCCACTACTGGAAGCTTCCCAGAGCAACTCTGACATGGGTAAATGCATTTTGTTTAAAAAATAATAAAATGGGAATGAACATCCAACCAAAAAGCATTCCATGAGGAAAAAAAAAAAACCTTTATGGTACTTCTTTCAACTTCTCATTTGCATATTCTCTTTGATTTTTCGACCAGAGGCAGAAAATAATGAGCATAGTAGTTACACAGTATAGTAGTTGCCATCAGAGAAAACTTCACTCCTTCCCAACTGTGCATTCTGGGACAGGCAATTCACCCTCCCGGGTTCAGTTTCCTTCTCTGTAAAATGGGACTGATAATAAAATAACCAAGAAAAAGCACCAAGCCTGATGCCAGGTCATTTCCAACCCGCATCCCAATACTGTTTTCCCTCATTTCCCAAGTATTCTTGTTTTGAAATTCTTGTCTCACCATCTATTCCTGATGCAAAGACAGATCAACCTTAGCAAGACATCTTGGAGCCAAACACGGTGACACAAGTCTAAAATCCCAGCACTCTGGGAGACTGAGGCAGAAAATTTGAATCTAGCCTGCACAATTTAGATCTCAATATTAAAAAAAAAAAAATAAGGGCTAGATATGTAGCTTTGGGTTCAATCCCCAGCACAAGGAAAAAGCAAAACAAACCCCAGCCATGAACTTTAGAGGAACCCTTTGCACAGACAGCAGGCACACTAATGTTATTCCTTAATTTTATTCAGCATAGAGCAAGGAGCCATTGAAAAATCGGCTCCAGCAAGAGTTCTGCATGTGACTTTCAGACACAGACCCAGGCAGTGACAAAGGCTTTCCTTGTGGCAGGGCTCATGCGGAAAACCTGTCCTCCCTACACCAGACTTGGGACACAGCTTGGGTGGAGGTATGGTCAAGGACTCAGGGCCAGAGAAGCTCTTCCCTGTGTCTGCATTGCTAGTGGATGTCCATCTATTCAGATGCCTCTTTCCTTAGGGGAGGCTCTTCATCCAGGCCTTCCCCAGGTACTTTTGCTAAGACCTCCTTATTTGTGGGCCTTAAAACCTTTTTCTGACTCATTATTCCATCCTTTTCCACCCCAAACCCTTATAGCTCAGCCTCTCCCGGATCTTCACCTGGTCCATAATCCAGCAGGAGGCTTTTGGTCATAATCTTCACATCTGTGCTAGTTAGCCTGCCACTCACCACCCTCAACAATCTACACTGCCTGCCTAAAGTGGTACCTACCTTAAGCCTTTTCCTGCTTAGCCCCTGTGTTACTTCTATCTTCGCTTGATGCTGCAATTGACAACCTAAACACCTAACAGTCCAACATTTCCTTGTTCCATGCCTGACGGAAATTCTTGTCCTGGAAAAAGGACATAACGAAACTTTCTGTGACCCAAAACACACAGGCTTTTTCTTGCTCAGAACTATTTACTACTGACCAATATGCATAGCTCTTGGTGTTCTGGAGACAAAAGACAATAAGCAACCACTGCTTCTTTCCTACCAGGATTGGTCAGAGTGGTCCTGAGAAAGAAGTTCAAGTAAAAATGGCCACCAATTCCCCAAAAGGGAACTCACCAGGAGTGAAGAGTAGTCATGGAGTGGGGGGCCCATGATCCAAACTCAAACAACAGTCGAGGGGTCTTAGAAGAGGGCTGAATCTGAAATAGCACATACCCAATGTTCCAAGTCTCTCATGTCCTAGCCACAAGGCAAACAGCATGCTTCAAAAAGTGTTATGGTTTATATCTGAAATGTCCCCCTAATGTCTCATGTGTTTTGAAGATGACTGGACCATAGTAATGGCCATAATCCTCAGTGGGTTAGTCAATTAATTTCCTATGCTACTAGGAACTGGTGTCTGGTTGGAGGGATGGGCCACTGGGGGCATGACCTGGAGGGTATATTCTTATCCCTGATTTTCCCTTATTACTCTTCTTCCTGGCTGCCCTGAGACTCGAATTTTCCTCTGCCATAGTCTTTTCTGTTTGGGAACTGTCCCACAATGCATGGATAAGGCACTCTGGAAACCTGAGCTAAAATAACCCTCTCCTCCTTTAGCTTGTGAGTGTCAGGTATTGTGTCCTAGGGACAGGAAAATGACTGAGACAGAGCACAATGGCTGAGAAGACAAGAATTGAGAGATTCACAATGTTCAAATCCACCAGGACATGAGCACCAGCCAGATTGTACTGAACTTGGGCATCACTTCAATAGCAGTAGGCACGTATGCATAGAGGGGGCAGGATTCGTGTTCGGCAACTGTAATAACAGGGCTAATGGGGTGAAAACTTTTGAGTCTGTGTGTATCTGTGTGTGCTATGTGTGTTTCAAAACATGCACATGTGCATGAATATGTGTATGCTGGTCTTCTGTTTTCTTGACCAAAGCCTGCACAGGAAGCGTATTGATTCTAAAGGCAGTGCCTGACCTCTCCTTTCTGTATACCATTTTCCAGGAAAGGTAGCATGTATCACTGAGTTCTAGGACACATCTAGGTTTGGTCCAATTAATTACAAGGCCAAGAATTCTAGGCTTTCTTTTTTTCCTTCTTACATGATTTATTTACTTTTTCTATTAAGACAAAATGAGATAGCTTCATCATACAGATTAAGAGGAAATAAGAAGAGCATAATATAAGTTATTGATAATTTCATGAGGCGAAGATAACAACGGGCACTGTTTTCACAAAACTGTATGTTCAGTATTTTCCTTTTTTTCCCCAGAAAATTCAGGCCACAATAGATACAGAAAATTATAACCTGCTATATCAGATAGAATCCCAGCAGGAACACAAGATATCCTTAAATTAAGATAAATTAAGGATAGTTTAATAAAGGGCTGTTTTCATAGATAGGCAAAGGATATCAGAAACCACAGGAAATATGCAGGGCCCCAGGGCTAATTACAGCAAGAAGCTGTTATCCTTGGGCCTGAAAGCAAAGACTGGGGTGAGATTACCAGAATTCAAAGACACAGAGGGCTGATTAGAAAGGAGCTCCTGACAGGAGCTGAGAGTTTCAGTCTAGAAACTCAGCTATCCTTTGGCAACCACAGGGAGAGGTAACTACTGGGAAAATCACTCCACTCCCTTTTCCCTCTCCCTTCTGCCATCATCCCCAGTGATGAACCCAAAAGGAACCCAGAGGACAAGGGAGCAGGTGACATAGACCTTTCTGCAAAGGGCCAATTAAGAAATAGTTGAGGCTTGTGGGCCTCATACTCTCTGTCACAGATTCTCAAGTCTGTAGTTATAGCATGCAAACAGCTGTAGACAATACTTAAATGGTTGTGACTAGATTTGACACAGTGGGCTAAATTGGGACTATAAACTATAGTCTGCCCACCTCTAGCATAGACTGTGTGAGTCAGTCTCTTAGACCTCAATGCAATGTGGAAAATGTGGAGAACAAATCTAGAGGGTTAATGAAAGCCACCAGCACTTTGCTTTATCGGCTTAACATACTGCACAAAATTACTATGTTCAAATCTTTGTTAACTTCATAATAAAATAACTTAATTGCAAGTAGGGGTAAATAGTTCAGCAAAGATGACAAGTAATATCTGTACACTACTACATATACAAACACACAGTCATAGCCCCCTTTATCTTCAGGGAATATGTTACAAGACCCTTAGTTGATACCTAAAACTCAGGTAGTACCAAACCGTTTACATGATGATTTTTTTATACATGAATATCAACAATAAATTTTCTTTTTTTCACTTATAGAAAGCATCTTACAGCTTCTTTGGCATATCCAAACTGGCAGCATTGTTATTTTTGCATTTTGCAGACATTAAGTAGAATAAGAGTTAAGCGAACACAAACACCATGATATATCCATAGTCAACTTCATAATGCAGGCAGCTACTAAGCAACAAGTGGGAGGTGGATACAGCATGGATACACTAAACAAAAGAATGGTTTGGGTCCTGGGAAGGACAGAAAAGAACAGTGAGAGATTCTACCACACTACTCAGAACAGGACACAATTTAAAACTTGTGAGTAGTTTATTTCTATAATTCTTCACTAGTATTTTCGGACCACCAGTGACCACAGGTAACCTCAACCACAAAAAAGCAAAACTGTGAATGAGAAGCTACTACAGATTAAACTGGGAATTTGCTATATTGATTCTTCATATTTTACTTAATTACTTGTATCTCATAATGTTATAGAAAGCTTCAAGGAAGTTCAAATGTGCAATAGGAGTAGAAATCAAATAGAAAATAAGCGAGTAATAAAGTCATAGGAATTTGCCCTGTAGATACAATCATTTAAGGGCACATATTCAATAAGAGTTCAAATTAAATTAAAAATAAGTGAATTGAGATTATGGAAATGCACCTCATAGCTAGATATAAGCACGTATGTGCACAAGGACATATACAAAGGATATTAACTTCTGCATTGCTCTTAATGGCAAAAAATAGAATGGAAATGATCTACATCCATTGGGAAATGACAAAACAAACTGCACATCCACAGAGTGTGCACTTCTCCGCCATTGTAAAGAGCTCTATGTGAATTTACATAGGATGATCTCTAAGATGGGGTGTCAATTTTTTTAAAAGCACAGAAAATAAGGAATTTGTTATTAACTTCATTATAAACTATGAATGTATACGTGCACATGTGTACTTTTTTCTTTAAGGTATTATTGGTAGATGGATTAGTGAAAAATTGGGACTAGTGGCTGACCTGAGAAGGGGAGCCAGGTGACCAGGAAATATAGCAGAAGTGAAGCTTACTATTAGCTGTAAATTGTTTTGGCCATTTTAAATTGTGTGCCACATACCTCTGAAAAACTGTTCAAACTAACCCATTTATTCATCTCAATTTATAGAAACAGGTGAGGAAAGACCAAGCGCTGGTACAGTGGACCACCTGACCCGCAGTATCAATCTCTGGTTGCGTGAACTCTGCTGCTCATCATACAGTCCAAGGCCCTGATTCCCCATGTTGACAACATCGTGCCAACTCAACACGGAAAATAAAAAAGTACTTTCCATTCAGGAAGAGCCTTAGGAAGACACAGGCACATTCAAGGATGAAAAATAAACACTAGCGAGCCAGGAGCCTGTCTCTAAAGTATTGGTCCCAGGCATGCAATGATTTGAAGTCCTGTGGCATTATTCATTTAAAGTGAAAAAAAAATTACTGTATTTGTGCAACCCACTCATAAAAGGTTACAAAAATAGTTAGGCCTGTTTGGATATTAGAGGTAATACAGCACATGTTTCATTTACAAAAAAAAAAAAAAAAAATCATTGTCAACACTTATTGGAGCCTGGTGTGGTAGAAGGCTCCAACGCAAAATGTATTGCTATTTTAGCTTCCTGGCCCAGGTGTTACAACAGCATCCGGGTGCTGTGACAGCAGGGGTATTTAACACAACTTTTATTAAGCTGCAACAGAAAAATTAAAGGGAAGGTCTATAGAATTTAAAGTAATATCAGCCTTCTTTGGTCAATAATTATTCTGATTTTGATAAATAGCTTTTGGCTGCTACTATGTCCCAGGCGAGATGAAACATTCCACCAAGGGTTATCAAGTGACCATGTGGTCTGACCCACTCATCATTATCTCCTTATCCTTCTCTAACCTGCCAATCGTATATGCAACCACAGGCCATCTTAAAAATTAAAGAGGTTTATCCAAGATTAAGCTCACGCAGTAGATTGTAAAGACATAAGTAAGTCACGTTGGCTTAGACTGTCATAGCAATATTCTTGCTATGTTGTCTTTTAGTACTCAGCCCATACCCACAGCCTCAGGAAGTTTATGAGCATTTGACCGAAGAAGCAATAGCTTGGGACTGGCCTACTGATGTTGATACCATGTCTGGCACAAGCCAAAATGAAACATAACTGATCCACTGAAGTGTCTGTGAAAAATATTGAGGAACACATCCCTAGGCAAGGTAGCACATTTGAGTATCCACTTTTCCTGGACAGAGTCATGGTGAAACATCTGGATCTTCCCTGATTCTTGGGCAATGGCTAATAGTTTAGCCACATGATCCAGAACTTGGAGCAGGGGAAACAAACCAAGTATTGGGCTAAAGCTTGAAGAAGACGTAATAGTTCTGGCATGTACATTACAGCAAATAAAGCAGAAACAGGTCAAAGATATTATAAGTTGGAGGGGTGTTAGTGAGAATGGTGGAACAAGGACTCTGGGAATCTGCTTCTTCATAAATGTAATAATGAACACTGATAATTATAAAAATCAACTTTCCATAACTCTGGAAATTAACTTAAGGTTTATAAAAATCCAGGAGCGTTTAATTGGGAAAAAAAAAGAACTGGTTCTCAGTAAGATAAGAAGTGTCAGCTTTGTGCTGTTTTAACTTGCTCTGCTACTTTCTTCCTCTCCTGGGTCCATAGTTGCCCACAGACGGCCCAATCTACAGTGACAGTACAAACTAGCAGCCACCGGAGGAAGCAGGCAGGGATGGTGCACCTCAAAACCACCAATCCAGACAACTGTCATAATTTGTCATCTCTGCAACTTCCTTGAAAATTCTCATTACAAGGTCTTTGTGTGAATCAGTTCAGAGATTCTTCAGTGTAAGTGATGCTTTCTTGGAAGACACTTGTTAAAAGCAATCGGCAACAATCATTTTGTATCCCAGTTGCCTGAGAAAGTAATAATAGTGCAAAAAGCAGCATAACAGTAAAAAAAAAAACTCAAAAGGAGAAGCAACATCCACAGGGAACTTTGGAAAGCTCTGACAAAACTGTTCTGGAAATCTAGAAGACCATTCATAAGTGCAGGGCAGTGACATGCCTAGAGCTGCACACATAGCTAGTGTGTTAATTACTTTTTCATTGCTGTGACTCAACATCCAACAGCCACAACTTCAGGGAGGAAAGATTTCTTTCAGCTCGTAGTTTCAGAAGGTCACAGTCCATTTAGGGGCACCTGGCAATGTGGAAGCACATGGCAGAGGTGGAGGTGGGGGCAACTCATCAGGAAGCTAAGTGAGGGAGGAAGGCTGGAACTAGCATAACTCTTCCAGATCCTGTCCCAGTGATCGGCCCCTTCTAGCTCCAGTCTCAGTGTTCTGCCCCTCCTGGGTTTAAGCCCCTTCTAGGTCACACGCAGAGTCATGTGCCACACAGCTGTAATCTACAGCAGACCCCTAATCACCATACTCTTATAATCTGTTCTCTACCACATGCCTGTCTTCTACCACACACCCATAATACACCCTTCCAGACCAGGCCCTCATCTCCTAACAGCACATGTTTCCATAGATAATTCATAACATGCAAATACATGAGACTTTTGAGGAACTTTCCAGATCTAAACTGCAACAGTAACAAAACAAACAACAAGAAAACGCCTCAAGCTCTCACCCCTGACTTATCTTGAGGTTTTGCTGAGGCATGAGGTACAAGCTAAGACAAAGCTGTAAACTGCCAGCCTGAACATTTAATTCAAGCCCCAGCTCTCCTGCAAAGGTTCAGGTTTATTGGTTCAAAGCATTGACTGAAGTCACCATGCAATCATTAGCTAACCTATAAGCTCAGCAGGCAGAGACTTCAGCAGCCACCCACAACAAACAGCACAGACTTTACCAAGTGAGTTCAGGAAATAAGCTAACTAAACAAAGAGCATCTATAAGAATGGTCACAAAGGAGAGCAAGGACTGCAAAGCCTCGGGAAGAGGAGAATCCAATTGCCAGAGTTGCCACACAATGTTGAAAATGTCATTTTCTACAACAAGAAAGCTACCAGATATTCAGGAAAGCAAGAAGGAATAATCCTACATAGGAAGAATATAACTCAGTAAAAATCATCCAGATACTGTACTTACAAAGCCCAGACAAAGATATTAAATAAATTTGTAAAAATACATCCAAAGAACTAAAAGAAAGTAGGAGAAAAATGTCTTAACAGAAAATACAGACAAAAAAAAAATTATAAGAAATAACCAAATAGTAATTCTGGAGCTAAAACATTCAAGTCCTGAAATTAACATTTCCCCAGAGGCTTTCAATAGCAGATTGGAGTTGGCAGAAGTAGAAGACAGATCAATGAAATGACATAGTTTGAGAAACACAATGAAAAAAGAGGGAAGAATAATGAACGGAATTTCAAAAGCCTGTGAGACATCATCAAGCATACCAGCAGAGGTACAATAGAAGATCCAAAGAAGGGAAGGAGGAGGAGGATGAATATTTGAGAAAATAACTGATTCACTGGCGTAACATGCTCCCTGATATCTAGAAGCAGGGAGCAAGCGTGAAACAGCAAGGAAAGAGTACAACTGACACAGCGCTGTAACGTGCAGACCAGTTACAGGTGCTCTGTAATCTCCCCCAGTTGTCACATTAGTCATCACCCCAGATCGCCCTCCCTTTCACCAATCTCTGTTTAGGTGTCATTTTCCCCACTGTGCAAATAAGAAAACAGACTCAGGGAATTTCATTAGTCATAAAAAATTGAATGACAAAACTGGAAATTAAGCCCTATTCTTCTGTGGCTCTTCTTTACAGAAACCATGACTATCCACAAGGTAAATAAGATATAAGTTAATATTTTTAGTTCTGAAACAAAAATATTATTAATTTACTGAAGTAATGTGTTAGTACACACTCATTGTAAATAATTCATTTGAAAGACTCTGTACATTTAGTGAATGTTACTGTGTCTTTTTCCAACACATTGACATAAATTATATGCATGTAAATAAAATATAAGCCTTGGATTTAATATTAAACATATTGTTTGGTTTTTCTTTTTACTATGCACTGTATATCTGTACCTACCAATTCTCACAGATTTATCATATTTATTTACTACTATTTAATGTGCCAGGGCATTAAGCTAGTTCCAAAGTAATGTGTTCACTGTTTTCCAGTTTTAATTGTTATTAATAATGGTACAGTTAGCAATCTTATGTACTATGTCTCTTTTCCTATATTAGCCAGATGGCTAAGAAAAATCGCTAAGAAATGAAATGGGTTAAAGAATATTTACAATTATCAATATATGTAGAGTGATCAAAAATGTGGTGTGTGTTTAAAGGTTTCAAAATGTATTACAGTAAAAGACACACTGCCACAGGCTCCCTCAAAATACTCCTCACTTCAAGCATGTTTATCCACCATTCCAGCCCTCTTTCATGTTTTTAGGTATTCTGTTGTGTCTACCTCAATGCCCTGAGCTGATTCAAAATGTTTGCCTTTTACGATCATTTTGACTTTGAGGAAGAGCCCGAAGTTGCACAATGCCAGATCCAGGGAGTAAAGTAAGGACACACCGTAATGTTTTAATTTGTCAGAAAAGATGCGCACAAAACAAGGTCTGAGAGGTGAGTTTCATCCTCATCTTGATAACTCTGTGTCACATGTTGTGTCTTGTATGGGAAGTTCTTTCTGACCATGAAAGGTAAGCATTTGAAGTGTGTTCAAAGCAAGGGGAAATATGTTGAGTGGAATGAGTGAGAATGTGTCTTTTATTGTAATAGATGTTTTAATTCAAATATTCACATTTCTCAATCATGGTAGTAGATACTGCACTAGTGCCATCAAAGATATTCTGTTACTGTGCTTGCACATCACCAAGGAAGGCAGTAGCTTTTCCCCACACTGACAACAGCAAAAATTAAGGGATCTATAAAACTAATCATATAAGAAAGAAAGCCAGCATATGAGAGAGGACCTTCCATCTTCCTTCCCTCTCCTCCACCCTCTTTTTCCTAATTCTTGGTGAAGCGGAACATGTTTACCATGCAATTTTATTTTTCCCCCATTTTATTGATATGTATAAGTGCAAAATTTAAGGTTTACAATGAAGTTTAGCATTTTGTGCACCTACATATCTTCTCAAAGTGACAAGGACTTTCCCACTCTCCTTTTGTCTCTCCCCCTACCCACCCCTTCCTCCCTCCCCACCCTACACCCCTGTCTCACTTTGTTTTTCATTTTAAGTTCCATAACAGTTGTGATCTAGGTCTCTCATATCAGAGAGACCATTCGATGTTTCACCTTCTGCTCCTGACTCACTTCACTAAGCATGATGTTCTCAAGTTTCTTCCATTTGCCTGTAAAAGCCTCCACACTGTTGGACTTTATAGATGCCTAGTATCCCATTGTGTATAAATACCACATATTGTGTATCCATTGGCCTGTTGATGGGTATTTTGGTGACTTCCATATTTTAGCTATTGTTAGTTGTGCTGCTATGAACATGGATATACAAATATCTCTGTTGTGTGTTGTTTTGACCTCTTTTGGATATATTCCAAAAGGATTGAAGGGGTTATTTATTTCTAGTCTTTTGAGAGATCTCCATACTGCTTTCCAAAGTGGTTGTACGAATTTACATTCCCACCAGCAGTGCAGGAGAATTCCTTTCTCCCCAGAGCCTCACCAGCCCTGATTACTATTTGACTTGTTGATATAGGCCGTTCTCTCTGGAGTGAGACGGTATCATAGTGTTGTTTTGATTTGCATCTCTCTTATGGCTAGAGATGTTGAATATCTTTTTATGTATCTATGGGCCACTTGTACTTCTTCATGAGTACATTGCCTCTTCATTTCATTTGCCCACTTTACAACAGGATCCTTTATTTTGGTTGGATTACTTTTCTTCAGCTTCCTAGTTATGAGCTTCTTATCTGAATTGTTGGTGGTGAATATTTTTTCCCAGTCTGTTAGTTCTCTTTTTACATTGTTGATAGTTTCCTTTGCTGTGCAGAGCTTTTTAATTTGACATGATCCCATTTGTTAATAAAGAGGATAATTTCTTTTGTTTCTGGTGTCTTGTCAAGGAAGTCTTTGCCTACCACTATGTCTTTTAGATACTTGCCTACTTTGTCTTCTAGGAGGTTCGGTGTTTTACTTTTAATGTCTAAGTGTTTGATCCACTTTGATTTGATTTTGGTGCATAGTGATAGGTGTGTGACTTGATTCATTCTTCTGCATGTGGATGTCCAGTTTTCCCAGCACCATTTGTTAAACAGGCTGACCTTTTTCCATTGTATGCATTTGGCCCCTTTGTCAAAGATTAAGTAATTGAGGGTATTTGGGTTTGTCTCTGTGTCTTCAGTTCTGTCCCACTGGTCTGTCTGTTTTTGTGCCAGTACCAAATCCAATCAATTTTATTTTTTAACCTTGTAAATTGCCTATTTGCTTATTTTTCACTTTTCTTTGAATTGTCTTTTTTCTTAAAAATGTTAATTTTCCTATCTGGGTAGTAATCTTTTCTATAATGCTTCAAGTATTTTCTATCTATAATACACTTTTAAGCTTTATTACATCTTTTCAAGTAAATAAGTTTTCATGTTTAATATAGTTAAACTTACCAATATTTCCCTTGACACTGCTAGGTTTATATTAGCTTTTTCTTTCTTTTGATTACAAACAAAAATAAGCATATTTTTCTATGATAGAGTTTCTGGTTGCCTACATTTGGCTTTTAAACTGTTGTTCTTATTTTGGTTATAAGCTCAAAATATAATGTATTTTTTCCCAAATGTGCTCACTTATATAAAACTACTGCCCCAACATCAAATATTGATATCTTGTATAGTCTCTTAGGACACTGAGGAACAGTTCAATTTCATATGGGAAGGCTTTGAAATCTGTAAGGATGGGGGTATGGTAGAAATGGTGGGGAGAAAAAAGGGGAGTAAAAATGAGCTAGATATGCTGTGTATATGCACCAATTCCTCAAATAGAATATAATTATTATGTATTGCTAATACACACTAATAAAAAATCGGGGGAAATACAAAAATGACTTCTCCAAACTCCTATAATTCTATCATGAAAGTTTTCTACTTGGTAGATTCATTTTCTCATTTTCTTGTCTAGCCACAGTTCTCAATAGAGACTGCTAAATGTTGCAAGATCAAATGACAATGTAATACCTTTTTTTTTTTCTTTTTTTGAGACAGGGTCTCACTCAGAAGCCCAGGCTGGTCCTGAACTCACTATTTAGCCCAGGCTGACCTTAGACTCATGGTAATCCTCCAGCCTCAGTCTCCCAAGTGCTATGATTCGGGCATATGCCACCATGCCTGGCTTAGGTGGTGCTGGGGAATCAAACCCAGAGCCCTGTGATTGCTTGGCAAGCACTTTAACCATCATGCCATTCCCTTGTAGACCAATAGTCGGCATCCCATCAGCAGTCTCAGCTTGGGATCATCATCCACTAAAATAAGAACAAGTACATTGAGACTCGAGAGTTTTTTAACAGAACCCAAACCTCTCACACACCTCTTCTTAAAACAGTATCAAGGACTAGTTGAATACAGGATTTGCTTCAATATTCATCACACATTCCAAAATTTAGAAAACACAAGCAAACTCTCTACTCTAGAGAACCTATGACAACATTCCAAGAAGCCAGTATCTAGGCTAATCTTTACTATTTTAATAGTGATTTTAAAAGTAGATAGCACAGTCTCTGTGTCATCTGAGGATAAGTATATTAGAAGGCTTTCCTGTTGCTAAATACGATGCCCGACACCCACAACTTAAAGGAGAATAGGTTTAATTTCACTCACCATACAGAGGATTCAATCCATGGTGAGGTGGCACCAAGGCAAAAACATTATGGTGAGGGCATGGCAGAGGAGAAAGCCACTTACCTCATGGCAGCCAGGAAGGATAGGAAGAGGAGAGGAGCTGGGAAGGAAGACAGATGCTCTAACAGCCCACCCCGAGTGACCCACTGTTATGATTTGGATCTGGAAAGTTTCCCAAAAGTCTCATGTATTTGGATGTTGTGGAGTATCTTGGATTTCATGTGCTGTTAGAAAATGGGGCCTGGTTAGGGGAGATGGATTACAGGTGTGTGGTGGAGGACAGGCCTGTGGTAGATTAGATTTAGGTGTGTGGTCCGAAGGGCTATAAACTCCTACTCCAGCTTCTTCTGGAGGCCCCTAATTCTTCCTCTTGGGATGCTGTCAGCTAAAATGAATCTTTCTGGGGCTGGGGGAATGGCTCAGTGGTTAAAGCGCTTGCCTAGGAAGCACTACATCAAGTGCTAAGTACAGGAGTTCAATTCCCCAGCACCAAGTTGTGAAGCTCTACAAAATGTTAAAATGATTTACATAATCCCAGGAACAGGAGAGGAAAAAAAAAAAAAAACCAAAACAGAAAACTAGACGAAAGGAAGACAAAAGTCCACCAGAGCAAGCATTAAATCCTATAGCTGTGTACCCAGCATCCAGGGCATTCAATGATAAAATGAGAATTCTAAGAGGCTTTATGTTTGCCACCCACATGGCCTCTCTCTTGGTCTATAGCTTTTCCTTGGCAAATTTTCCACATTTTTCCCTTCTACGTGCTAGTAAAACTAACAACATACATACAATGCCAAGGTCTGCTGTCAGTAAAAACAGTAACCTGGCCCCTGTTGCAATGAACTCTGGGTACTTTAATGGCTGACCAGAGTAAAATGAAGCCCAGAGAGCCAATTCTCTACAAGGCCCCTCCTGTGTAGGAGGCCCAGGGAATCTGTACTCAAATGAAAGGTTCACACTTCTGCACACTCACACCTGTGATGTATGGGGCCTTACTATTTTCCAAGTTGCCCTTGTGGCATCTGTCTTCTTATCCCCGTACAAATTATATGGTTTCTTCTTTAACAGTTCTTCTCTCTTCAGCATCCTTATCTCCTCTGGCCTCAATTTGACATGAGGTTTCCTCCATGCCCAGTCAACAACTGTGTTGTTGAGCAGAGTGGGGTATCAACTTGATTCGTCTGAGATCACATGAAGGATTCATGGAGCACACTTTTGGTTTTATCTTGGTGGAAGTGGAGGAATGGTATGAGATACATGGGGCCGGCCAATTTCCTCTCTAACATTGTTCTTGGGCTCTGCTTCCCAACAGCCACAAATTAAATATCTTTGATCTGCCATGCCCTCCATGATGATGTTTCTGCCTTGGAACCAGCCAACCATGGACTAAATCCTCAGTTACTCTGAGCCCAATTAAACCTCTCCTCCTTTCAGCTGTGGGCATCAGATATTGTGTTTCAGTGATGGAGAGGTGAATGATAGATTCTTTGAAGATAAGGCAAAAGACGGCCAGACTCCACCCATTGCTTGTTTTGAAAAAAAAAAAAAAAAAAAAAAAAAAAACCCATGGCACCCTGGTCATTCAAAGCTACCTAGGAAAGTGTTTCCCTGATTTTAACCACCCAGGCATTTAGAGGCCCCTATAACCATTGCAGTGGGTAGAGACAACCCAAGAGAGAGGCACTGTGGTCTACAAACAGCAAGGCTGTAAAAGTGGGGCTACCCAGGCCCATAAGAATCAACATCTTACCTTCATGTGTCCTGGATACAAGATCTGAAGCTATAAGACTTAATTATTGCCTTGCTGTGCTTTGGTCTTACTTTGGTCCAATTATTTTTACCCTCCATTTCTCCCTTTTGAAATGGAAATGTTTGTTCTTTGTCGTTATACCTGGGATTATGTAAGTGATTTTTAATTTTTCCAGAGATTCACAGCTAAGAATCTGTCTTCATTTTCAGACCTGGATTTGGACTTTTGAAAAATTCTGGAACTTTCGAGACTTGGGGGAAGGGACTGTTGTACTCAGGAGAATTTTCTTATGTTATATGGAATTGTGAACTTGTTATTGTGCCTATGTGATCAAGTATGCTTTCAGTAGATTATTTGGATGTCAAGTTGACAATGGGTGGAATACAGTGGATTAGCTTACTGGGATCAACTTGACTGGCTGAGAATTAGTAAAGTACACTTCATGGTGTGCCTGGGTTGGTCATGATGTAATCAATATGGCAAAATAGATCTTTAAATCAGATTTTCTTTCCCCTTAGAGAAAAGTGGCTTCTCAAAAATTCCTCAGACCTAAGGCCTAAACCACTTCCCCACCTCTCCTCACTAAGATAAATGGACAGAATATGCAGATGCTGGCACCCAGAGGTTAAAGGCCAATTTCATCTCCAGGCAAAAGAGGGAGAGGTCATGGTCCAAGAAGAGAAGAAATAAGCTTGGCCATGTATTTTATTTCATTCTGTTCCTTCCCTCACTGTTCCTCACTATTAAAGACCCTAACATGAGAAGCTGATGATTTTAGGCAAATTGGCCACTATAGCTCCTTAAAGCTAGCTTTGAATAAACCCTTTTTCCTTTTTTACAAAAATAAATGATCTCCTTTATTTGTTCAACAACAAGCAGGCAAACCTGGATGTCTGATCTAAAGTGGCCATTAGTAATGAAGCTGTGGCTGTTGGGTCTATGACTGATCCCTCATTCATCTTTCATAGCACTGTTCTCTCTTTGCTTCCCAGCCACTTAGGCCTCTTTGCTCCTCTATACCTTTCTACCATGTTGCTTCTTCCTTTCAGCCAGATTACCATTAAATGAATTCCTTGAAATATGAGCCAAATTAAACCTTCCTCCTCCAAGTTGTGGGTATCAGATATTGTACCTTAATGACAGAAAAGCTGACTAATACAAGCACTTGAGAAATGAGCATACAAATTAATAATGGCCAGACAATAAACAACTAGAGAATTCTGACCCACATTTTTTAGAACAACCAGGAAAGGAAAACAAGCCACCATTGTGCAGCAACCAGTACAGAATGGTCAGGACTTGATCAATAAGTACTAGCTCCCCAGCGGTTTGCCCTGGTTCAAGTCAGTACCAACCACGCAAACCCCTGGGTGCTCTCTAAAGCAAACACATATGATGTTCCATTTCTGGTTAGCCAACCTCCAGATTCCCATGTCAGCAATACCTGCTCAGAGTACATTGGACACCTTCCCAGGGCTTCACTTTCCCATCTCCTGCTTGCTTTTGGATTTCTATCAAACATAAATGACAGCACTAACCTCCTTGCTATAGCAAACAAACAGAGCCTCTGCTGTCATTTGGGTGGTCTATTTATTTCACAACCCCTTTGTTTTTATCTTTACTATCTCATGACTGTTTAGGGATAACTCTATTGTCTACACCAATATTCCTAATGAGAGTGTACCTGAAGACCCTAGCTTTCTGCTTTGGAAGGTTCCAGGGCTTTAACATTTCCTTCAGTCTTGTCCATCTTCTTCTTGGGTATGACAGTCTTCCAATATTCTGTGTCCTGTTCCCATCCGAAGTCCTCAGCTGAGATTTCAGCAGTTTCATGTTTCTGAAACTGATCCTTATAATTCCCTAGTGTGGATAGAATGAAAACTACTCCCTAGATCTGTGCCCTCCTTTTGTTTGCTTCCCTATTGCTTTCCTTGCCCAGATATTTGTCTTTCTAACTTACTCTGTGTTTTGTCTTTTGGGATTTTCCTAAGGATCTGATACCCAGTCAAGAAATGAACAGTTTTCCAGACCATGCAATTTTCAAACAAATCTTGTCTCTCTTCACTTCCCTGAGTTGTTTGATCCCATAAAGGAAGTATCACCTCGTTGGATCAATAGCCAACTCAGGACTGACCTCAATTTATTTTTATCTTGCCTGACTCTCTTATAGTATGCTTTATTTGTCCTAGGTTTTCTCCTGGGGGACCCCTAATCCCGTGAATTTCCCTGGCAGATGTCCTCAGGAGTCAGACTTTCCAGTCCCCAACTATGGTAACTATGCCATTTGCCACTTAACAGTTCAGTGCCTTCAGTATTTTATCCTAGCACCTCAGGCTTCTTTGCATTTGTTTAAATATAATAGGTAGGAGGCCTCAGGAACAGTTAAGCAGTTAAAGCCTAGCAAATATTAAGTACCTGACTTCAATTCCCCAGCATCACATAAACTGGGTGTAGTGGCACACACCTGTAATCCTAGCACTTAGGAGGTTGAGGTAGGAGTACTGCTGTGTGTTCAAGGCGAGTATGGGCTACATAGTGAGCTCAGAACCAGCCTGGACTACAGAATGAGATCTTGTCTCAAAATAAATAAATAAATAAATAAATAAATAAATAGGTAGCTGTCTCAGTCCTCATGGGGTCCTTACCCTATTTTTCTTATTAAGGAATATCTGTGAGCAGTTCTATGAGGTTATCCTTCAATTGTTTTCTAAATTCAAGAACCCACTGTGGGATTACTGCCCTCTCTTGCCTGAGATCAGTCATCCTTTCTGCTCTCTCATAGCTGTTGTGCTATATAGCAATCCTTTCATTAGGTAGGAACAGTTGGATGGATGTGCTTCTCCTCCTGCCCATCCTCAGATATGTTTTATCTGCCCTTCATGTTTTTTTTTTTCCCATTCACATCTGACTAGGCCAAATGGTAAGATGTAAGCTATTTTCTTAAAGAAATTTCTCCTGTCTCCCTCTAGTCAACATATAATCTAAATAAATTTAGTTTCTTCTTAATTTCCTGAGCAGAACTAATTACAAACCAAAATATTATGAACACAGCCTTTATTTTCATTGATGCTGTTGTTGGTTTTTTTGGGGGGAAGGACTGTTTTATTGTGTATTTTTCTTTTTAGAACTAGAAGTCCAAACCAGATCCTTTGCACTAAACTCCAGTCTAATGTTTAATTTTAGTTTTGAGACAGAGACTAAGTCACTAAGTTTCCCATACTGCATTTGAACTTGCAATCCTCCTGCCTCAGCTTTCCAGAGCGCTAAGATTACAAGCCTATGTCCTTAAATCCAGTTGTAATTGTTTTCTTGTCTTTGGATACGAAATAATTTAATTGCTTCTTTTCTTTAACCCCACCCACCAAATATTCCTTCCCTATTCAGAGAAAGCTCTTACCCAAATGTACACCGTTCATTGCAACACATTATCCTTCTCTGTGGCATTCTAACATCTACTCTAACATCTAGGGTTCTGAAATATAAACCGAGATCCAACATCACATAATTAGCAAAATAGAACCTCCCTTACAAATTCTTGCCTCTGACCATAGCCCAGAGGTTAGAGAAGAAACCAAAAGAGGCAGGATGAAGCCAATTCAGGCCCTTATTTTATATTGGTATCTTCAACGATATGGCAAATTTACAACCACAACAACAAAAAGCACGTGAGTTTGGCCCCAGTTATGCCAGTATTGTCAGTATACTCCTGATTGTACCTGACCTTGGAACTCTTGGCATGCACAAAGTCTTGGCCTGGACCCTGTCCTGGAGCCCCAGGCCTTGAATATTTCATGCTCACTTACCACTAATCCACTTTTGATGAATTGCTCACTCAAACCAGCATGATCGAGTTCCCAAACCAGAAGGAAACTTGGCTGTTCCAGATTTCCAGTCTAGTCCCATCTGCGTGGTATCACCTACCCGTCCCTGCAATGGCCCCAGGCAAGCTTTTGGCTTCTCCTACCCATGCTTGCTCCAGGCTCTAATTTTGTCATAAAGCAACACAATGGTATTATTACTAAAATTCAACTACTACTACTATTATTATTAGTTTAATTTCATTATTACTATACATTATTAAGTAGACATTCTAATTGTTTTATTACATTTTAAAATTTACCTGTTATGTGATATTTCTTTTTAAGCATAAAAGCTTCATAAAAATTGTGTCCTTCTGACACCATTGTATCCCTTGCATCTAGAACAATGCCTGACATACCATAAGATCTCATTAAGTGCTTGTTGAATCAATAGCTGCTTTAGACCCAAGACTATAGACAGATATTTGGTTCATTTGTTAGTACATGACCTTGAGTTAGTTAACGTCTCTGTGATCATTAGTCATGATATGTCAACTTGAATGAATTAAGACCAGACTATCAGATTAGTAAAGCACAGTTGTGGGTGTGTCTAGATATTCGATTTGTATGTCAGTAAACTCAAGGAAGAAGACCCACCTTCACTGTAGGTGCTGCCAATCGGCTGATAGCCCGAATAGAGTAAAAAGGGAAAAATGATTGAAATAGTCCCATATTTGAAGAACTTCAGCTTTCCTGAGCCTGTGTACACTTTGTTGCCACCATCTTTGGATATTGGTCTCTGAGTGACAGATTCTCCAGATTTCCAATGCAAACTCTGACAACCCTACCTTGAGCTTCTAGGCCTTTGGCCTTAAACAGGGGGTACATCCCTGGCCCCTCTTGGTTTGCATTTTTCATCATCTTAGATGAGCAGTTAGTGGATGCTCCAATTCTCCAGCATGCAGGAAGCCATTGTGGACTCTTCTTGCTTCTAATCCTATACACCTACTGAAGAAATCTTGCACAACTACATTTCCTACTGATTCTATTTCTCTAGAGAACATGAACTATTACACTCTCTAAGCCTCAGTTTTCTCTTCTGTAAAATAATGGTAACAATAGTAAGTACAAACTGTGATGGGAAGATAAGAAAGCTCATCCACAGGAAGAGCTTGGTGTGTTGTGCTTAACCCAGACTGAGTTCTGAATTAATGCCAACCATTATTTTTCCAGCTGAATAGTAGATAGTTCCTCCCAAATATTCCACCAGAGCACTTGGGACTCCAGGTATCCAAAATCACTGAGTGTCCAACCATCACCAATTCTGGAAAAGCTACAAAAAGTATTTTTGTTTGCATCCTACTTCTTATCCACAATCACACAAACATATATTGTTCTAACATATCTCAGTCAACCAGCTTTTCTCAGCAAAGCAGGCCAAGTCAATCCTCTGTGCCTCCCACTATACAGCTCAGTGTAGTAAAATTGTTTCTTTCTGACAGTTTCCTTCCCTAGGTGGTACATCACCCTCCCTGGGTGGTAAGCTCCCTAAACCTCCTAGCTTGTTTTATTTCTACCTAAGGCAACAAGCATACTGCTCACCTTTCCTAGTCATCGATAAGTAATTTTTCAAAATAATGCTAAAATATAATGTCTTTGTAGCATATAATAGCAAGAAAACTGCCCCAGCTTCCAGTCCCAATCTCACTACCTTATATCTATCTTCATTGCTGAAGCTACAAAAAATACAAGTTGGATTTCTCAGCCTCTTCCTGTGGCTAGGGGTGTCCCTGTGCCTTATGAATTACAAGTACATTCCACTGCTTTTAATAATTTCTTTTTGCTATGGTTTAAGTCTAAAAATATTTCCCCAAAATTTCATGTGTTCAGAGGTCCGTCTTTTGGAAGATGAGTAGATCATGGCGGATACCACACTTATCAGTGGATTTGTATACTGATGACTTTGTAGCTGAATGTGCCACTAGGAGGTGAGGCCTGGTTGGGGAAGGTAAGACACCAGAAATGTGACTTTGGAGGGTACAACTCTTACTTTGGCACTTTCTTCTGCTCTTTCTTTCTCCTTTCAGCCACTATGAAGTGAATGTTTTTCCTCTGCATTGACCCTCCACCGTTTATAGCCATGGACCAAACCCTTGAAAACCTTCAGCTAAATAAATCTCTCCTCCCACAACAAACACACTTTTCTTATTTCTTTCTCCCTAAAATATGAATGAGGCTTACAGTACATTGTCCATCAGGGAAGCATGATGAGATGAAGATGAAAGCAACATGCTAAGGATGGCAGAGCAGACAAGAAAAATACACATCCCTGGTGGCATTGTTCAGATCGAGACTGCCCAGGAAAAATAAACCCTCACTTGTTTAAGCCTATATTATTAGTAGCCAAGCACATTCTTGCTCCAACAGAACCAACTGTGAGATGAAGCTCCATCTTGGCCACTACCCTAGAGATCCCATGACTTGATTATATTGTGTATATTTGCCACCTACATGGCATACAGAAAACATTGTACACTGGAAGGGAAAAAGAAAATCTAGTTTTATTTATCTAAAGGTACTAATTGTACTCTTAGCTGTTGTAGTAGACCTTGGTTTTGATCTGAGATTGATGATTTCCACTCCTTCCCCTTCCCATCCTGCATCCCTTGTCTCTTACCAGCTACTCCTGAAGAGCACACCCTCAATAGTCATATGTACCCAAATCCTGGTGTCAGATTCTACTCTTTAGACTGTCACTTAAGAAACTTACCTGTAAATTGTCTATATTAAGAATATTCTTCGCCCAAACTAAGAACAGAGTATGCCAAAAAATTGGCCCCATCCACAATTTATGCCACTCCTTGTTCTAATGTTACTCACATCCCAACCGAGTTGCCTTTGGTGTCCTGAGTGTTGTTGCTGTATATCAGTCAGAAGGCCTTATGGTCTGCTAGCACCAGCAGAAACTTTAAAGGCAGAAATTGATTAATTTCTCACATCATGAAAGTTTAAGGCATCAGGGATCTCAGAACTTAGTTAAGGGGTTTTGAGATTAGGTTCCAGTCTGTAATCAAAGGTGGTAGGAAAACACTTATTTGCCTGCTATATAAGAAAAAGTATTGCTGTTGGTCCCCAGATTTCACTTGTGTGAACTGAACTCCCAAGGGATATGGGATATTTCAGAAAATTCCAATTAGTGTGAATTTGAAGCAATTTCTGATTTTAATGCTTAAAAGAAAGCCACTTTCTGTTATAAATAAATGTCTCATCAAGAGAAAGTATTTGTTAGGTAGAAAAAGAGAAAGAAAGGAGAGAAGAAGAAAGAGAAAGAAAGAAAGAAAGAAAGAAAGAAAGAAAGAAAGAAAGGAAGAGTGAAGCATTGGTAAATGGTGTTTGACATAGCCTACTTCAAGTAACATGACAGGATCAACTGTGTATAAATTAAACATAGATGGGGGTAGCGTATTTATTGACTTTCAAGATGTCAGAAACTGACCAATGAGAAACAGAAAAATAGGGAAGTAAGGTTGCAGAGGAAAGGATACAAATGAAAAAAATTAAACAATACCAAAATAATACCTGTATTTTAACTAAACAGAATAGTAACTAGAGAAAAGAATCTGTGAGCAATATGGTACTGTTCACTCAGAAAGAGAAATTAGGAGAAGACACTGATGGCCAAGGACCTAGGAGGGAAGCACAGCATCTCAGAGCCTGGAAAGCTTCCCAGAAGCGTCACTATGGACCCACAGAAAAATCCCTGGAAAATGGCCCACAACATCCTTAACCTTCATGGTATAGCAGGCAAGAATCATCACAAAGCAAAAGGGACAAGAACTTCAGAGATGTAAAACAGTAGCTCAGGTCCTTGAAAAGAGCAGAAGAAAAGTAAGAAGAGAAATGAACTTTATCTTTGGAAGTTCAACAAAACTGTGATTTGTGTGTGTGTGTGTGTGTGTGTGTGTGTGTGTGTGTGTGTGTGCACTGCAATTTGTGAAACCAAAATAGTTTTTATTTTGAGTTTCCTCATCTTATAGCCAACTAATATAATAACACAGTAGCTAAAACCACAAATTCTGGATTATACTGTCTGGGTCAAATCTAAGTTTTGCTACTAATTAATTGTTTGAAGTAAAGTGATTTAACCTCTCCTAACTCAGTTATATCAACTTGAATAAGAATATTAGTAATACCCACCTCAAGAGGAATCATGGGAGGATGAAATGAGTTAATGCACACAAAGGAGTTAGAGTGGATTCTGGCTTCTGGTGAGTGCTCAGTTACATACTAGGCAGGAGCAGCACACGAGATGTGACTCTACCAGGTCATAGAGAGTAAACAAAGGATTCAAGAGCTGAATTTTAGTCCCACAGCTGGCACTTGAGAAAGGCAAGAATTCGTTCTCTCAGTGGTAGCAGAGAAGGTAAAAATCATTATACGTGGCCTTTGACATTGACTATAGAAGGATTTACTTACTACAAACTAGTTAGTTAAGTTGATGTGCTGGGTTCATATAGCTCAGGCTCTCTTTGATCCACTCTTCTAATGAAACTTGTGCTATACATTGAGTATTAAGCATCCTCCAAAGGCCCATGTGTCTCCAGTATGGCAGTTTGGGGAAGTGATGGAACCTTTAAAAACCAAAGCCTATTAGGCAGTCTCTATTTCATAAGGGCCATGACCTTGAAAGGGATTGTGGGAATTGAGTTGTCTCCTCACACTCTCAATTGCCATGGGGTGAGTAGGTTTATTCCACTATGTACTCCAGCCTTGAAGTGCAGCCTTGCCACGGGCCGAAAGCAATGGGGCAAGCCAATCATGGACTGAAACTTTCAAAATTGAGTCAAAATTAACCTTTTCCCGTTATAGTTTAACTATCTCGGGTTTTCATTATAATGATGGAAAGCTACACAATTTTCCCTCTTCCCTGGGGCCACAAAACACTCCAACTCCCAATCACCTATTGTGCACATAATTATATATAGTCTAAGAGAACTGAGCATTCAATAACTTGAAAAAAAAAAAAACTCAGGTCAACCTCAGTCTCCCAGCATGCCACTCTCATGGACTTGCACCTCTATGAACTATCAGGCTACATGTGGCAAGCAGCCAGCACCAAGCACGGCCCTTCATGAGCTCAAGCTCATTTAATCCTCACATCAACCTTTGGATGACATTAGCTCCATTTTAGAGTTTAATTTTTTCTAACTATAAACATGAACATATGGTCATTGTAGTAAAGCTGGCATTTCTACTGTATTCTTTTGGTTTACATCCAGATTCAAAGATAGGGGACTACACAAGGGCATGAATATTTTTTCCACTTACTTAGGACTAAGATACTTTGGAAGCCACTAAATGGGAGATTACCATACCTATGCTGCTTCACTCAATTTCCCTGGTGACTCAAATCCAGGACATCCTGGGCCTCAGGTTCACTCCAATCCAACCAACTAAGTGAGAAAAGGAAAGGGTTGGATGGCATATACACAGCCTCAAAAGCTGTCCTTTCATGACAGCAGCATGACAGAGGGCTGAATTGTTCCCAGTTGTGGTCCTCAGATCCATTTTGGTACAGTATTAATTCTCTATTGCTGCTGCAGCACTTTACCACCAATAGCTTAAAGTGACATGACTTCATAGTCTTACGGTTTCATACATAAGATGTCTAGATGGGCTCGGCTGGTTCCTCCTCTGGGTCTCACAAGGCCAAAACCAAAATAACAGCCAGTTTGAGCTTTTATTTGAAGCCTCTTGGAGAGAATTTATTTCCAAGACCAGTTAGGTTTTTGGCTCAATTCAGTTCTTTCTGGCTATAGAGCTGAGGTCTCCTTTCACTTACTGGATGTCACTGGGTGGCTTTGACAGCTCTCAGGCCACCTGGTTTCTTGTCATATTGCCCCCTTGGTCCTCACACCAGCTGACTTCCTTGCTACATCTCATCTGCCTCCAGCTGAAAAAAGTTCTCTCTTTTTAAGGGTTCATGAGATTAGACTGGATTCACCCAGATAATCAAGGATAAGATCCCTGTCTTAAACTCCATAATCTGAATTGTACCTGTGAAGTCCTTTTGTCATGGGTGATACTGTGAAATAAATATCTAGTCTTCCTCCTGTTTCCTGACATATAACTTCTCATGTCGTTAGCTTATGAGTATACTGATGCTGGGCTTGGCCACCAAAAAGACAAAAGCAGGATTAAAGGATGAAATCTTTCATCATCATCTCCACCTTCTGGGCAAGGGAGAGGACCTGAATGAAGGTTCAGTTGATGATCATGACTTAATCATGAGTACACAGTGAAGCCTCCACACGACCAGCAAAGACAGGCTTTAGAGACCTGTTGGATGGCTGTACATGTTCCCAGAGGTGGAAGCTCTGAGCCCCTTCTCCCACATCTCATCATATCCACCTCTTCATTTGATCCTCATTGGTATCCTTTATAATTTTTTATAATGAATCAGTAAATGTAAGATATGTATTTCCCTGAGTTCTAAGAGTCACTGTAGCAAACTAATTGAATTGAAGGAGAAAGTCGTAGGAGCCCTGATATTTCGCCCGTTGGTAAAAAAGCACAGGTACAACAATTCAAGGCTTGTGTTTGCCATCTAAAGGGGACAAAGACAGTTATATGACATTGAACCCTCAATATGTGAGATTTGATACTACCTCTAAGTAACTAGTGTTATAACTGACTTTAATTAGAGGGCCTCACTAATGTGTGATGCAGAGTTGCTTTCTTGGTGTGTGGAGACAAAGTCTCATACACTTGGTCACAAAAGTCTTTTAGTGTTGTTGTGTGAAAGCATAGGATAAACTGAGTTTGTGGGGGTTTCTCTATATCTACACACCAAGAAACATATTCACAAGTTTCAAAAATTAAGGTGAGAACATATATGAGTTGCCATTTCTGCCTACTCTGAATTTTGTAGATACCGTACATTTATATATTAGTTTTCAAGTCAGCTTACCAAATGCTAGGAAAATATCTCATATTTCTAATATCATTTTGATTGAGATTCTGCATTAAACCTACAGGTCAACAATATTGAGTCTTACAAACCTATATCTTCCCACTAATTTAGACCTTTTAAATTTTTCTACAATGTTGGCAAAGGCCTTCCAATTTTTGTAAGACTTACTAATAAATATTTAATAATTTTTGATGGCTTTGTAAGTGACACTGTTTTATTGTTGTTGTTTTCATGTTCTAAAAGTATGTTAAGACACTTTGTATTATGCAACTTTGTTGTCCACATTTAACACAGTACTTTTCAAGTACTAGATAACTGATAAGTAAAGATATCAGTTTCACTGTATCTGAGTTCTTCTTATGGACCTTTTTCTTATATATATTTATGTACAAGACTTGGTTCTCTTTGAGACCGCAGGCATTATGGAGTAGAAATATGTCTCATTCATCTCTACAACCACTTCTTGCATGATGTTTGGCACATGGAAAAACCCATTAGAGCATCCATGTGTGGTGTAAATTAGTGACATGGAACACCTGTTCATTCCTATATTCATTACATAGTACTCTCAAACTCCCTACCCTATTTTCTTAGAAGCTTCTCTTGCACTAGATTTTGCCAATGGAGATTTTATGGGACATATGTTGTTCATATATTGTCTACTGTCTGAAGTTCTAGACTCCAGATCCTTTAAATTATGTCATAGGTTAAGCCAGAAAGATGTATATTCCTGGTCATTGTGTTTTGGGCTTCTTAAATAATTTATTCTTATTTGTGTTTGGCATTAGATCATTGATCTATAATAGAAGATTATGATAGAAAAAGGTGTCATGAAGTTCAGTTTATGTTGACTAGATAATATTGAAAACATAGGTCTGTATATAATATCCAAAATCTCCTGAGTGAAGATCCATAGAAAAATAACTGTAATTGTCCAGAACCATAAGTAACTGTATTTCCCTAGCAACTATAAATTACGTATTTGGCTAATTTTTACACTTTGTATTGTTCCTAAAAAGATCATTGTTAATCAGTGTTCAACTTTTAGCAAATGACACAGGCCAGGATATGCATTTGGATGTAAGTAGTTAGTTTACTTTCAGAATGCAAAGGGGAAAATGGAAGAGAGACTAACTAGCATGGAAACTCCACTGGGTACAGGCCATGTCTGTCTCATGCATACCTGTATATATACTACCAACATATTAAACAAACAGATACTAAACAACATGGTGCAAGATCCTGAAAGTGATATATAATACAAGAGACATTAATAAAGGTAAAGAAGGAAAAGGGGGAAAAGACTGCAGTGTTTGTAAAAAAAAATTAATATGAAAATCTAATGTAACTTTTCCGTAATAATAAATATTTAGGGGCTGAAGGAATGGCACAGCGGCTAAAGTGCTTGCCTTGCAATCACGAGGCCCTGAGTTCGATTCCCCAGCACCATATAAACTAGGCATGGTGGCTCATGACTGTAATTTCAGCACTCAGGAGGATGAGGCAGGTGGGTTGTCTTGAATCCAAGGCCAGCCTGAACTGCACAGTGAGTTCAGGACCAGCCTGGGACACAGAGAGAGACCCTGTCTCAATAAATAAATAAATAAATAAATAAATAAATAAATAAATAAATACTTAGCTCATACTGTTCTTCTTTTAAAGAAATAAGAACATTCACAAACAGAATACATTAGTCCATTTTCTGTTATAACAAAATACTTGAGCCTGTCTATTTTATAATGAAAATAACTGTATGTAGTTTAGTTCTTGAGGTTCAAGAACATGGCATTTGCTTCTTCCTGGCAGTGGTGATGACCTTGTGACAAGGGCATCATAATAGTAAACAAGAGGAGTGACCAAATACTGAGATCAGAAGCCAGACATTCAAGAGGATTCTGCTTTGTTCTTTCCATAGCAACCCACTCTCACAGGAATTAACTGAGATCCTGTAAGAACTACATTAATCCCTCGTAAGATTGTGATCCCAATGATCTAATTATTTCCTCATTGCTTTATGCAGCAACCACCTCCAACCCATTGCCACTCAGGGATTCTAGCACATCCACATTAGTCTTCAGAGGACACACTTGATCCATATCCAAACACAGAACAGAGTAAGACAGATCTTTGCATACTGAAATGGAATGATACAACAAAATGAAAGTCAGTTGTGACGGCACATACCTGTAACCCACCAGAGCACCAGGGCACCAGAGCACTGAGGCAGGAATATTGCTATGAGTTCAAGGTGAGCTTGGGAAACAGTGAGTCCAGGACCAGACTGGGACACAGAGCGAGATCCTGTTTCAAAAAAAAGAAAAAAAAAAGATACACCAAAATTAAAATGAGGATGTACTTGATAATAGTTTGTTTTGCAAACCAAAATTTGTATAAATTTTTAATTTTTTCTAAAAATATAGTCATCAGAACAAAAAATTAGATCTGAGTCTTATTCTAAAATATTTTCTATACTGTATTGTTATGCCCTTGAGTTAAGCTATCTTTTCATTGGGTAACCAAGGCTCAGTGAAACTTGGGGTGAAATTGACTTTTGTCGGTGTTACCAGTGGTGATTTATGTGGTAAGTCAATAAGCTCTTGATTTAGCATTACTCCTATAAAGACATAACAGTGTTCCTAAACGTTGACCAACTGTTCCATATTTGGGTATTTATCTTAAGGAAATTACCTCAAAGAATATAAGGGCTTACACATAAAGATATTCATCACCATCATAATAAGTATATTTATCAATCCACAGCAAATGGAGGTAAAATATTAAAATACCTTCCTCATCTTAACATTTCTGTCTCTTCATTGGATGATATTTAAGTACATCCTGTAGCTTTTTCAGTCACTTCAAAGTACTAAAAATAAATAACAGTCTCATTTTGGGGTGTCCAAATGTTTGATAAAATTGAAATCAAACTTTAATCCATTTAATTCAAAACTCCTGGATGATGTGAGCTAAGAAAGTGCAGTGAAGACTGCGAGGCAGTGGGAGGGAAAAGGAACAGAGAAACAGCTCTTCTGTTTTACTTCCTCCCTTGCTTTCTTGCTCAAGATGGAGACAGACAGAGAGGTAAAGGGGGTGAAAAGTCTTACTTCACTTGTGAATCTTCACATCAATGCTCTCTGTGTGGGAAGACACCAAAATACTTGCTCCTTTTCTGTGATTCCCTTGAAAGGCACTCTCCAGCTGCAGTCCTCCCACTCCATTGTTGCCCCTCATGCTTCTGACTTTCTTCATTGGCACAGGCAGATTTCTTGAGCAGTGTGTTATTCGGCTGTGACAAAATACCAGAGATAAGCAATCTACAAGGAGAAAAGGTTTATTTTGGCTCATGACTAAGGAGGCTTCAGTTCATGGTCATTTGGCCTTGTTGCTTTGGGCCTGTGATCGCACAGTATTACACAGTGGAAGCTTGTGTGTGATGGCAGAGACTTAGTTACTTCATGGTGGCCACAGAGCAATGGGAGGGCCAGGGTCCTAGTATCTGCTTCCAGGACACAACCCCCAATGGCCTAAATTCTTTTCATTAGGTCCCACCACCTTACAATTGAATGAAAGAATACACACCATGCCTTAATCACATGGACCTATATAAGTGGGTGGGGTTATTATATGAGGTAGAACTATCTCTTGAAGCTCCTTTTAGCAAAAATCACATGGTTGATCCAGCACCTTTCTTTACATGCATGGAAACTCACACTTTCATTTCAGTGACAGCCCTGCAATAG
The DNA here is from genome assembly GCA_004027205.1 of Ctenodactylus gundi. Taxonomy (NCBI): domain Eukaryota; kingdom Metazoa; phylum Chordata; class Mammalia; order Rodentia; family Ctenodactylidae; genus Ctenodactylus; species Ctenodactylus gundi. Next base: position 321,400 of record PVKB01000517.1, on the reverse strand, counting down.
AAATGCATTCTGTAACACAGATAAAAATTTATCTTAGGAAACATCAAAAACCTTTCATGATTTTCTCAAATACTATAATAGAAAACATAGTTCTTAGCAAAGAAAAATAACCTTTAAAGTGTTAAGTGTGTGAAACTGCTCATGCAAAATCCCTATCATAGTTTATGTTATGGTGGACTGGTTAATCAAATCAAAAATATAAACCTTCTACCTGGAGAATCAAATAAAATGGAAATGACTTATTCATAAGATTCTAATTTATAGATCAACTCTAGTATCAAAGTACTACCCTAGTAATTATAATTTTATCAAGTTTCAATTTGAACAAATGTATAATCACTTCAACAACAGCTATAAGCTACAAAGGAACTCAAAATGACTTGAGAAAAATGGCAGACTGTGTGGCTCAGATTCAGACCTTCAGATGGAGGCTCTCTTGAAGGCTGACTCAGCCTCAGGAACTTACTCCCTGGCTGTGGGAATAAAATTCATCTTAGGGAAAGAGAGACAAGGAAACTCTCTTGATGGACAGAAGCTCCTCAGAGCCAACAAAGGACAAAAGGACACAGAAAACCCATGACAGAAAGTAACACTGGAACTTCATACAAATTTCTTAAGAAAGAAGGAGACCAAAAAAAATCCTCATTTCATAAAATACTCTCATGAATACAAAACTGCCAGGATAAAGACTCCAACAGGATGATGTGGTTGATGACTGACTCCCAGGTCTGCTGCACTTTCAGGTTGTAAATATGGATGGAGAATACCTAGATTATCAAGGAACTTTTAGGATATATATGTACCACCACTCTTGTCCATTTTCTAAGATGTGGAAAAATTATCCCAGTAAATTACATCAATTATAACCTATGAATCCTGTTATTTAAAGAAAATCACCAGTTTCTAAAGCAGAATAATAAACCCCACTTCTACCGAACAATACACATGTGGAGGAAGGACTGGGAACAGTAAAGTCAGTCTAGTGAACACTATGTCATCTTTTCATTACAAATTACACAGCCTACATATTTTGTTATAGTAACAGAAAATAAACTAATACGCATTGTCTTCACACAGCTCAATCTTTAGATTTATATTGAGGGTTTTCATTTTATTTTATTATTTGCATTGTCTGACTCCAAAAATGCATATTTTGTTGCATTAAGGGTTGTGAAACATTTTTAGTGATTGCTCTGTCCTCTTTAGCTAGTTAAATATGCTTAATTACTTCCTCAAGAATTTATGAGAAAGGATTTAACTTGGTGGGATCAATTGGTTTTCTCAAAGCACATACTGACTGGTCAGCTAAATGCTGTCTCAATTATAACTTCATTATCTCTATTTCCCATTGACCTTCATCTTTTCCAAGGATAATAGCCAAATTTTCTATCTCTTACAGGAAAAAGTGTCAGAATCTTAGTCTGATGTTTCTTCTCATGGAGAACTTTATCAATTCATGCTTTAGAGCAGTGATCCTCATAGTGTGGTTTCTGAACCCCAGGTGAGTCTCTCAGAAGACAGTATTTTGTTAGTTTAACTGTTTATTATTGTGTGAGTTAAATACAAAAAAACATTATAGGTAATACTTGGGACACATATGAATGAATAAGGTAGAAGCACCAAATGATACTAATGTCATATTTTAGTCTGTTTTTTTAAGCTGGATGTTTGTTCTCAATGGAGAAAAAAAATAACAACTACTAATTTTTTATTGAAACCTGACTTCTTCATATAAATTGCTCTAGTACCTTAAACAACGAAGTCTATATAAAATGCTTCATACTGAATTATAATATTATCTAGAGAGAAAGAGGACTACTGATTGAATTACAAGCTAAACTAACCACCTTTTTCATAGCAAACTATTTTCATATTTTAAAACACTGACAAACTACAGATTTAGACATTGGTAGACATTTTTATAAAAACTAAGTAAGGCTGTCACTTAAAGGAAAACTGATAATATGTTTTTGCCAATGATAAAATTCAACTTTTGAAGTGAATATTAGGATGGTGGAAAAAGTTTTAACTCCATGAAACTGACAGCATCCCAATTAAGACTTTCTGATTAAATCGTTGGTGTTAACACACACAATATTTTGATACTTTACACTAAAATGTGTCAACATTTGGAAGATTTGAATAATCCAGTGATTTAATATTTTTAAGTGGTCAACATATGTTATAAAGCATAGAAAAGAAAAAGATTCAAAGTATATGATAAAACCATGAAACTCGATGTAAAAGATTATGAAATTTCATCGATACAATATCATATTCCATACTTCAACTATCTTTTCATAGATAATTGTCAAGTTGTAAGAGTAAAATTGCTTATTGTCTAAAAATTCATAATTAAAAACCTATTAACATTCTCCTCCCTTTCATAAGTACATATCTGTATAAGATAGGATTTTCTTTATATACCTTGTATCTACTTCTGCATTCAGTATATTCAGTATGATGAACTAACATACTGAACGCAGAAGCAGACATAGAATCTGGCTATCTTTCATTAAGGCAAACTTTCAAAAAATTACACATCTGAACACTATTGGTCTTCAGTAATATTATTTGGGGAAATTTTAGTAATTTTTATTAAAATGTACTAATCATTTTAAGATGTAAGGTATTTAGAATAATAAGTACAAATGTAGATATATATATATATATATACAATATTGAATATCTTAAATTTTCTCCATTTTCATTTTAATATACTAAAGAGCAATAAATACAACCCAACCTATAATTATTGAGGATGTTCTTTGGTATTCTCAATAATTTCCAATAATTTTCAAGATTGTAAGTGGATCCAGACACCAAAATGTTTGAAAACTTAGTTGCTTTAGAATTTTCAACTTTCTTTTTCTGTTCATTGAGTTTCTCATTTTTTTCCTTCATCCTCCTATGAAAGTAGTTTTATGATTTTCTGACGGTTAGTATATTCATTGCTATAGTTGAGACACTTAGCATCCTCCCAAGGCCCATGTGTTAAATACCATATTCCCAAGGGAACACTGTTACTAGGGGTGAGGTTGGGGAACCTTAGGAGATGAGGCCTAGGGGACTAGAGGGAGGATCTTAGGTCATTGAAGGTATGTCTTTAGAGGGCACTGTGGTACACCATCTGGTTCTCATTCTCTCTCTCCTCTTCTTTCTACTTCTCCTCCTCTCCCTCTCCTCAGTTGCTGGGGAATGTGGATACTTGCTCCAAAACACACTCTTGCTCTGATGTGCCACTTCCTGATGTGCCACTTTTACCACTGGTACAAACCTGACAGGCACTATCGAATCTTGTACTTCAACCTCTATAACTGTGAACACCCCCCCAAAAAAAAATCTCTCAGAAGCAGCTTATTTCATTATAGTAATTCAAAGCTGACTAATATATTCACCCATACCTCCACCCATATGTCTCTCTAATACGATCATCACACGTTCCTTGCCTTTCTAATATAACTTTAAGAATGTTCTGGCTTTAGCCACTGGAATGTCTTTTGACTCATATTCCAGAGACTGTGTATCTTGGAGATACAGGATTTACCAACTTTCACTCTAGACACTTAGATTTCTCTTTCCTCAGTTCTATACTGACAAGTCTACTTTAACATCAGGTAGAAACTTTTCAGTTTAGTATGCTTTGCCTCCAGGCTCAGCATTTCTGATGACTTGTTCTCAAAGTTGACCTCCATCAAAAGGATTCCAGGGCTTCATAATCTCTCAATATTCCTTGGCTCAGAAATTTTTCTTTTTCAGTATCTTAAAGTAGAAAAAAAGTTAGGCCAAACTCTTTCTCCATACATTGGCTTTTATCTTCAAGCAAGCCCATACCACCTCTTCCTGGGGAGAGCTCCTTAGAGCTGACCTACACCTGTACCTCAGCCCTTTCCAGGATGGCGCCCCATACAGCATTGTAGACTTTGACAGACCCTCCATGGCACCAAGAGCTGCCAAAGAACAATCCTAAGTTGTCAGAACCCTACTGGTCCCAACAGAATGCAGGCCCACCTTATGGAGTACTTTGTGGAGAACACAAACCAGGGCCCAGCAACAAGAACAAACCAGCAGCAGGAAGAAGCACACAGAACAGGAAGAAACACAAATGACCAAAGGGACCTTTTTCACATTTTCTATATCATTGTACATCAACACATCACTATGAGGGAAAAAGACATGATCTTCATGGTCAAGGGGACAGGCCCCACCTGGCACTTGGGAGAGCTGGGTGTCCACATCCTCCATACCTGTGAGCCCTTCAAGATTTCTGGAGGACAGAAGGTTCCAGAGTTGTCATGAAGCCAGCTTCCCCTTGTCCTATGATCCTCCCAGCAAAGAACTCCAAACCCCTAACCCACACATCATCTCTACCCTGAATTTATTGGGATCAGTATGAGGTCTTACACACATAAATGTTTGAGTCAGGAGAACAAAGGGCTTTACAAGAATTTTATGGTAACGAATGTGTCTAATTCTCCCCTCTGTGATGTGGAATTCCCTTCAGTTGCTGTTTTGCTCTGCATTAGATCAACGCGTCTTCCTGAGGGACTGGCCCTTCATCACCAGTGCAGTTACCGTCTTCATCTCTGGAAATGCTCCTTCTTTTGAAGTCAATTTTTCTTCACTAATAAAGTCAAGCCAACTTTCTTTTGCTTAAAGCCTATCTGGTGTATCTTTGCCCATCCAATTATCAACCTATCTATTTTTATTAAGTTTATCTCATATAAATAGCAAATATTGGGTTTTTTCCTTTTTTTCCCCTGAGATCCATTGCCTTTTTTCTATGGAATGTTTAGTCTATTTTATTTAGTATCATTATTGATATGGTAGAATTTTTCTCTTCTCTTAATTTTCTGTTTTTAATTAATTAGGTTTTATTATGTTTTGTTGTTTTTTACCACTTATCTTTTGTGGGGTATTTTGTTGTTTTTTGTGTGTGAGCTTTTTGCTTGTTTTGTTTTTTTGAGATAGGATCTCACTCTGTGCCCAGGCTGGTCCTGAACTACAGAGCCCAGTGTAGCCTCAAACCCATAGCAATCCACCTTCACCAGCTTCCTCAGTGCTGGGATTATGGGTGTGTGCCACCATGTCCAGTTTATGCAGTGCTGGGGGGATCAAACTCAGTGCCTTGAGGTTGCTAGGCAAGCTCTCCAACCTCTGTGCTTTTCCTCCAGCTCCCTTTTATATTATTTTTTACTGATTGATCTAGAGATTAAGAGAGTAAATATGAAGTGATATTACACAGCCTTGTGAATAATCTTGGAAACAACTGTCTAACATGTCCAGTTCCTTTTCTATCCCTATAAAATGCTTCTACATATATTATCACACTACATCTCAAATAGTCAATAATATTTTAAATCATCAGCATATTTAAACAGTCAATAAGAATGTGCATGTGCATGCACACATAGATACACATATTATTCTGGAGAGAAATCTGCCATCATTCTCTAAGCAACGTGTTTCTGCAGGCTAACTTTACGATTCTCTCTTTATCTGTTTTTTCCCAAGATGAATATTGTTTGTTGATGGCTTGTTCTTCATTTATTCTGCTTGGGGCTTACCGAGATTTTTTTTGAACCTGTGAATTGATACATTTCACTCGTGGACAATCACCTGCCTCAAATAATCCATGCCCCATCCTATTTGGAAGGGGGGATTAAACTAAATGGTCCCTGAAGGTCCTTTGAAACCCCGTAATTTTGTGATTCACACGTTAATAATATTAAGAAAGGCTTAAAACTCAATTTTTACCTAATCCTTTTCTAGCCTTTTATATCTTTTTCAGCTTGGAAACATTTTCCCTGAAAACATTCCACTCGCTTCTCTCCCAGACACAAGGCTGAAGTTGTAGCATGGCAAACATCACCAGGGAGTTGCTCTCAGCTGCAGCTGATGATTTCTTTCTTCACTGCCAGGTGTCACTGCACCTGGAGAGACCTCACTGACAGGCGGTGGGCCACAGAGGAAATAGCTGGGAGAGGCTGGTGGGTGGGCCTGGGAGGGGGTAGCGAGTGGGGTGGCAGGTGAGGGAGAATTCACGGAAAGCCACCCACAGCGAGTATGTGAGATTAGAAATAATCTCCCAAGCCATAGGCGTGTGCGTATGTGTGGTGTCAAGTGAAAAATGCTACAATCTCCAATCAAACCTATTTGACTGTAGAAATTAAAGCTGCAGACTGGGGCTGTCGCTTATTGGTGGTGTTTACCTAGGATGCAAGAGATCCTGAGCCCACGCCAACAGTGCAGTAAATACATACATATATACATACATATAAATGTATAAGTATATACATATATGTACATATTTTCCCAAATCCTTCATAAATCATCCCCAACTGCAAGACTACAGGGTAAAGTTTTAGGCAAGATTCATATGTACCCATTCAGAATGAAAAAAATTACCCACTTGAAAAATAACAAACTTGTATTTTACACCAAAATTTCTCATCTCTTCGATTTGTCCGTGGTCAGTTCCAGAGCTTTGTTCCAAGGGCTGCCTTTTCTGTCCTTTGGAATGGGATTTTCAGCCACAGAGGACCCATAGAGGGCAGCAATTATTGAAAGCCCTGTTTCGGATCAGCATTAAGAATTCATGGAACTCATCTCTCCTTCCACCTAAGGCTATGGGAAGGACACCTTTGGCTGGGAGAGGGCTTGTTCAAAGTGTTCCTAATCTGCTTTGAAATGCGCAGTGGACGGGGCCAAGCCGGGTCAGCACGGAGCCCTAGGAGCCCCTGCAGGGCTGCGCCATGCTCCTGCAACGGGGACGCTGCAGACGGGGACGCGGTGCGGGCCAGGAAGACTCTCTTCCTCTGCACCCGGTCGCCTGAGGGTCTTTTGAAATGCAAACCTCTACAGCGAAGAAGCTTGAAACTTGTTCTCTATTCTGGGATACTGGCTCACCGAGGGGGAAAAATAATCACCGGAAAGTAAGTTGAGTTGAGTGTTTACAAAGTCGAATGGATCAAAAGTGAAACTCGCACGATTTAAATGTTGAGAATACGGAATATTCACCAAGATTCATCAAATAGGCCCAACATGGGGACCATCTTCCGATCTTCCGTGTGGAGCGGGTGAGGCCTTTCGCTCCTCGCATTTACATGGTAAGATGAACTTGTCCGCAGAGCGGATCCCTGGCTTCATACAACCTCCTCCTCTCTGGCGTCCTGGGCACCTTTGGTAGGTCTCCCAGCTCTTCTCAAACTCAGTGTTGTTTCTGTAGGCCCAAGACCTGCTTTCATTTTCTCAATGGGCTCCCACCCCGACAACCTCAGGTCCTTGCTCCCCACCCGCGATCCCCAAAACCTCTGAGCAGGTAGCCAGGATTTGATTTCCACTGGAAGTGTCTTCAGAGCTCCGGATTCCTAAATCCAGCTGCCTATTGACCACACCCCTTACATGTCTCACACCCAACCAGATGGGTCCACGCTGACTCCACCCCTTCCTCCAAGGTTCCTTTACCAGAGCGAGCAATTCCATCGACTCAGCGGCAGACGAAAGAAAAGTAGGAGTCTTTCTTGAAACATTCGCTCCCTCACCCCACATCTGGTCTACCTCCAAATCCTACATCTTGGCTTTTCTCTACTTCCGGAGTCCAATCTGCCAGCATCTCCACGCCCAACATGGCAACGCCCTGCTAACAGGTTTCTCCACGTTCACTTCGGCTCCTTCCATTCTGTTCTGTACCTCCAGCCTGAGATCGATCGACAGAACAACCATGACTATGTCTCTGCCCTGCTGAGAATTCTTTAATGCATTCTGAGTCTTCAAGGGTAAAGATCACGTCTTTATTGTGGTCCATAAACCTGTAAAAGAGTTGACTTTGCACTGTTCTGCACACTCATCCCTAGAAACCTTGATGCCTCCCACGTCCTCTCCCAATTCCGCTCTGAAAACTTCACGGGTCTTTTATTCCCGCAAACCCTCTCTGCTGCTTTCCACCTCTGCACCTTCAAACCATCTCAGCCTGTTTGTATGTCCATGCTGAGAATCGGCCTGGCCAATTCCTTCTCATCCTCTGATCTCAGAAGAAACATCACTTCCGCAGAGATCTCCTGCCTCTTCTGCCCGGGCCTGAGCCTTACTTAGCCAGTTTCAGAGCATTCTTGACTTTCTATTTCTGGAGAATTGTCATACTTCTTAATTAAATGGCTATGTGACCTCTTTATTTTCTATCTTTTTTCATTACTGTTTGTCCCAAGTGCTTGGCACTAGGTCCTGCACAGAGGTATAGTCAACATGAATAAATGCTGAATGTATAAATAAATATTAGATAAAAATAACAAAAGAAAGGATAAAAGATATCTCCAATCAAATTACTCAAAATGTATGTTTTTATTTTCTTGAATTAAGTAGAATGTTCTCTTGGAACTGGAAGAATAGCACAGCAGCAAGAGTGATTGCAAGGCCCTGAGTTTGATTTCCCAGCATCCTATAAACCAGGCACGGTGTCACACGCCTGTAATCCCAGCACTCAGGAGGCTGAGGCAGAAAAATTGCCGTGAACCCAAGGCCAGCCTAGGCTCCATGTTTGAGTTCAGGACTAGCCTGGTTGCACAGTGAGACCTGTCTCAAAAGAAAAGAAAGAAGGAAGGAAGGAACGAAGGAACGAAGGAAGGAAGGAAGGAAGGAAAAAAGAAAGAATATTCTCTCAGTTGTTCATGTTAGAATTAGTGAGGACCTTAAGCCTCACAGGTTTTCTCATAACAACTCATGTCAAACCCAGTCTTAGGTACTGTATTTTATCTAAATATAAAGATTCCAGCTTTGGAAGATATGAATTTTGAAACCAAATTCTGTAATCCCACATATTAACTGCCTTGTGATTATTGTATTTGCAAATGGAAGCTGATAAGGACAGTTTTCTAGTTGTTGATAAAGATCTTAGGCTATGGCCACAAAACTATGAAACACCTGCCTCTTCCCCAGTGAGACAGGAATAACCAGTCAATTCATCCAATAGACTTTTCCTCTGATCCTCTTATTCTTTGCTTTCCTTTTTAAAAAATCAAGAAACCACTTTTCCAGTTTCTTTTGCCACTAGCAGAGGCCTGATACGTTATAAGACATCAACAAGGAGGAAGAAGGAAAATTTTTTCATTTTCATTTAATAAAATAAAAGCAAGCTCATCCTTAAGATCTGTTCCATAAATACTGATTCTTCTCTAATTTTACCTTTGAATGTGGCTATGGTGCCTGCAGCCATGGCAGCCATCTTCTGACTACAAGGTAACAAGCACAAAGGCAGGAACAATATGATAAATCTGGAGGAGCTTCTGAATTGGCTTCTCATGACTGTCTCCAGAGTTCTGGTCAAGAGAGGTAAGTATGCCTTTGTTGTCTGAGCTACTATTAGTTGGGTTTTCTGAGATATGCAGCAAAAACACATTAAATGATACCATTAGTTTTAAAAAGGCCATTGATCAATATTCCAAGAATAGTTGATCAAACAGACACAATTCTGTAATGAGCATCAATCCTTTCTCTGCCTTGTTCACAGAGCTATCATGAGAGACTTTACTTCAGAATCTTTGCTGAAGTAAAGGTACACCAAGACTAGGAGATTTGCCTCTTGACAGGTCAGTATGTTTTTAGTATAACCATTGCCCTTGGTCTGAAGAAAAAAGTACAGATAAAAGACATAGTTTGTTCAGATCCTGTTTTTGTAAGATCTGGTCTGGATTAACATTCAGCCTCATAGGGCCCTGCTCTCCACCAGCGAGAGTCCTCCTGCTGTTCTTTCATTCTCTTCAAAGTTCTTTATCTTGAAAAACTGCTTTAGAGGCTTGCACCTGTCTTATTTACTTTCTCATTGCTGGGACAGAATACCCAACATCCACAATTTAAGGGAAGAAGGTTTATTTTAGCTCACAGTTTCAGTAGGTCGCAGGGCAGTTGGCAAAGGTAAATACACGTGGCAGGGGCCAGCTGGAGAGTTCTTCATGGCATGGCAAAATAGGAAAGCCAAGAAAGGGAGGAAGAGCAGAACTACCCTTCCAATTCCCGCCCCAGTGATCTGCCCCTTCTGGGTCAAGCCCCAGTGTTCTGCACCCTCCAACAAGGTCCCACCTCTTGGCAGCATCCAGACACATGAGACTTTGGGGGGACATTATAGATCCAAACCATAACACTCCTGTAAATAGAACAGCCACAGCACTCCTGATATTAGGCAGAATATCCAGAGGACTTCTGTCACAGCCCCAGATAACAGTGGCCTCTAAGGAGAAAGGTGATGGTTCTTATACAACAGTCTAGCCACCAGCAATCAGAGTAGGGTGGCAGCTCCCTAATGCCAGGTGCCAGTTTTCCTCCATCTCTGTGACTTAGCACACTGCCCGTGTGTCTCTTCCTGGTCCAGGATGGTACCAGTCCCATCTCCATCCTCACACACAGTCAGTGCATCAGAAAAGAGGTAAAAGTACAGAAGGTGCTTTTTCTTTGAAAGGAAAAGCAGTTATTCTGCCACATTTATTTAACTAGAACTTATTCTCACAACCACATCTAAGCATTGGGATGGCTAGGAAACACGATCACTATTTTAGGAGGCCATGTGCCCAATTTAGATCAGAGTTTCCATATAGAACAGAGGAAAAGAAAGACATTTTTGAAGGACACTTTCTAGTCTCTATCAGAATTCCCTTCCCACAGAATTTTTATTTGAGGGGACTAAAGTGCAGTAACAAATAATAATGTAGGGTCTGAAAGCATAGATCAGTGGTTAAAGCACTTGGCTAGCAAGTGCAAGGCCCTGGGTTCAGTTTCTCACAGCTACATAAGCTGGGTATGGTAGTGTATGCCTTTATTCCTAGCATTCGGAGATTGAGGCAGGAAGACTGTCCTATGTTCAATTCCAGCATTAGCTACATAGTGAGTTCAGGTCTAGCCTGAGCTACAGAGCAAGACCTTGTCTCAAGAAGGGGGGAGGGAGGAGTAAAAGACAGAAACAATAATGTAAAAATCTATATAAATGAAATCAATCTGAAGACCAAAGCTGGGTTTTGAGCTAGACAAGATGGCTCACTTCAATGAAGGAGGCTCAGTGTTTTCTAAGAGTCTTTCATCGTGATTCTCAAAGTATGCCTGGAACAAGCAACATCAGACGTGGCCTCACCTGGGAACTGCTGCCATTACAGATTGGGCCCTACCTAGATGCTAAATCAGAAGCCCTGGAGATACAGCCTAGTGATCTGCCTACTAATAGCTCTCCAGATGACACCACACGTGTTCAAGTTTGAGAGCCACCACACCATAGAGAATATAGTACTCCGTGGGCTCAAATTAACCATTTATTAATTCCTACAAAACACATCAGGTGCCCTAGTAAATCTTGTGCCCAGGTGAGCAAAGAACTGCTCAGTTAAAAAATGATTTGATCATAAAATGGATTCTAAATTTTATATAAATATATACTGTATATTCATATATATTATGCTATATATTGTATATACAATACAATATGTATGTATGTTCTATATTATATATACACTGAATATATATATATATATATATATATATATATATATATATATATATCAAGGAATTTTAATTCTTAAGAAGGATTCTTAATATTTGGTTTGCCTTTAACTTTTTCAAAAGCAATCACTATAAAGCAGTGGATTTGGAATATAACAAAGGGCAAAACTTTTCCTTACTATATTTGCCTGTGGTCCTTAAAGCTTAGACCCACTCTCTTCTGCTGCAGTTAACAGTGTGAACAGCATGTCCCCTGAGGATGTCCCTCCCCAGAGGAAGAGATGCCAGTGTCTGGTTCAGTAGGTGGAGAAAGCAGAGCTCTCTGGGATGTGCCTGGACTCTTCCAATAGTGTCCTATATTCTGGCTCACAGACTTGAACTATTACTTATTTACACACACTCTCTTTTCAAGGTGTATTACCTGTAAGAGATGATAAATTGCCTTTATAATCATCTACAGCAGGGCCTCTTCCAACTTTAATGTGCATATAAATCACCTGCAAAAAGTTGATAAAATGCAGATTCAGATGCAGTAGGTCTGGGGTGATGTCTGAGACTTGGCCTTTCTAACAAGCTCTCAGGTGAGGACTCTACAGACCATAAACTGATCTGAGAGTATATACAGGAGCTGGGCATAGCTCAGAGGTTAGAGCACGTGCCTAGCTCGTGCAAGGACCAGGGTTCAATGCCCAAGCACCACATAAAGATTAGTTGGCTATAGTACTTCATGTCTGTAGTCCTAGCAATCAGGAGGCCGAGGGAGGGAGGAGTGCCATATGACTTCAAGGCCAGCTTGAGCTTCATAATGAGCTCAGAATCAGCCTGGGCTACAGAGTGAGTCTCTCTTTCTCTTTCTCTCTCTCAAAAATTACATGTAGTATTACAAGACAAAGAACAGAGAAGCTGAGCCAAAGGCTCCCCAAATCAGCTGAAGACACTGCCAGTGGGGGCTATTCAGATTAGGCTTTCAACACCATGCACACTTAAAAAAAAAAAAGACACATGTGTATTAGAAGCAGTGAATAAGAAGAAGAAGAAGAAAAAAAGAAAACAAGCCACCTATTCCTTTGCTTTCAGGGCAGGACATCTGTCTAGTGAAGGTATTTTTCCTAGGAATCATGGCTGATGACAAATATTCTCTGGTGCATGTACCTCGTTTGTGTAATAAATATTTTCTAAGCAAGTTATACGCCTAGGAGGTCAAATCAGACTCAAAGGATCATCCAAACAAGCAGAGGGATAGTGTCATGATCCCAAACCCTAGCTGAGCTTTTTAGCCTCTTACAGTCTCCCACCTGCATTCCAGACCTCAGAGCCTTGGCGTATCCAGAATGTCACTGCAGAAGTAGGCCTTACTTTTTATTGGGTTGACAATAGCTTTCAGTGATGGGGGCTCCATTAGACGTGACTCCCTTGTGTTGTCTTCAGGCATCTTGCAGGAGACAATGGGCTTCGGTGGGGAAACACAGTTTGTCCATGGGCTCCCTGTGGCCACCTGCCCCCACTTATATTCACACAACTACTACTCAGCATTTTTACATCAACATAATCATTCTTTTGGCCAGGTCCAATGACAGAAAAACTCTCTCCGATCTCCTTTACTCTCTAATCCAAACATTCTCAATGTCTTAACCAAAGGACTAAATGTGCTTCTTTTCTACTGTTCCTCAAGGAAAGACAAATGTCTAGAAAATCCCCATGTACTGCTTGATTCCTTTTTCCATTCTCCACAAACATCATTTTTAAAGAACTTCAAGAATTCTTCTATTCACAAAAAATTAAGAAACCATGAGGGCACTGAGCAAATTGGACATATTTTTTCAAGCAAAAAGGTATCAAAGTATGCCTGGAAAATTATAAAATACTTATGAGGACAAGAGAACAGAAAATTTATAAATAGCTGTCCTAAAACCTTTAGCCATATATTTAGTAATGGGTAGTGAAAAAAATATTCTGAAGGTGATAAAGAAGGGGTGGGGGGAGACAGACAGTGATGTGCAGAAAAGGCACACTGTGCTTCCTGATCGCACCCTACAGGGCGAGGTAAGCAAGTCACTGTATCTCTATTTTTCTTTGTTACTTCCCTTACTTCTCTAAGGAGTAGTAGCTATTTTTTTAAAGATTTTTTTCTTAATGCAACCCCATACAATTTATTTTTTAAAGTTTATCTTTACTAACAAATTAAAACTATGCTCATCTATGGACTGCAAGGTAGTATCTAAATGTATGTATGGAAAGTGGAACAACTGAGGCCACATATTCATTACCTCACACACTTTTCAGTTATTGTGGTAAAAACAGTTAAAATGTACTATTTTATTGATGTTTATTTACACAGCATTCTTAACTACAGTCCCTATGCTGGGGGATGGATTTCCAGAGTTTATTTCTCCTAGCTCTACCCTTGCCTGACATCTCCCCACTCCTCTTTCCACCATGAAATTTGAATACCATGGATATGCTTTATATCTACACTGTGTATACACTGACTGTGTTTTTTCTTCTATCTCAAGAGTTAGGTTTTGTCCCCATGAAAGTAATATCACTTCCATTAAGAATTCCTGTTAGATGCTGGTCACTAACAAATAGTCACAATCCCAAAGTCTTTTTTTTTTTTCCTTTTTTTTTTTTTTTTTTTTTTTGAGACAGAGACTCACTCTATAGCCCAGGAGGATCTTGAACTCACTATGCAGCTCATAGGCTAGGCTGGGCTTGAACTCATAGCAGTTCTCTTGTCTCAGTCTCATGAGTGCTGGGATTGCAGGCCTATATCACTAAGCTCAGCTTATGTGGTTCCGAGGAATCAAACTCAGGGAAAAGCTACCAAATACCGGAGAACAGTCCTCCCTTGGCCAACTCTGCTAACAAAACAGACTATACCACTGTATTAGTTTGGGTCCTACAAAAGGCAGTATTGACACAGAATTTGTTTTTTAAAAAGGTAGAGTGGAGTCCATTTGGAAGGCTTACAAGTCTGAGGACAGAGATAGTCCAAGATGGTGGCCTGCACATGCGAGAGCTGGAGGGTCTGCTAGCTGATCAGCCACAAGGTAGAATCCTGTCTGGGAATGCAGGACAGCCAGTGAGAATCTGCTGCAGATCTCAGTTATGTGAAAAACAATGGCCAAGACTGGACACTGGACACTGGCAACTGAAGATTGGTGATGGGCAGACAGGAACAAGTCAAGACTGGAGCAAATCTGTGATGAAGACCTATAGTGTGTAGCAAGTCGGTGTCCATAGACAACTGTGAAGATGAGAGCTTTCCCAGAGGAAGAAGCTGTAACAATCTTTCTTCTTCCTTCTTTTTATACAGTTCAAGCTCCCAGTTAGGCCTCCCACATCCGAGTGGGTGCTCTTCCCTCATTGGCTGGCCCACAAATCACTCATACTCTAATTCAGGCATGGTTCTAATCCAGGCATGGTTCCTAATTGCCTAATCCAGACATGGTGCCTAGTTGCCTCAAGTTGACATAATCTCTTCAATGGTCACAATCACCAACCACAAACAGAGATGCTCTCAGGACCATAGAATACAAGCTTCCCTTGTTCAAGGCTCAGCTGTGTTTTTGCCAGGACAAACTAGCAGAGCCTCTTGCCCTTCTCCCACCATCCTGTCCTTTATTGGAGCTTCAACTGCATTGTAGCCACATGCCTCACACCTCTGTTTTCACTGTCATTTCTACCTCAGCTCCCACATTAGGGAGAAAATAAAGGAAACCAAAAAAAATATTAGGAGCCTGTCAATCAGAGAAACTCTTTAGATTAGAAACTGGCTCCACTGCATACCGTTGGAGAAAGCAAGGATACAAATGGCTTACTCAGTACACCAACAAGGGCCAGTAGAGTAGCTAACCTGCGGTGAGTGCTCAATAATACCAGATACATGAAGGAACGTATGGCTGGATAAATTAATGAATTGAAAGTACAACACACAGTCCATTTTCAAGGTTACACATTTTCCCTTCTATTGGGGTTTTCTTGTCTTGACCTGGACCAGGCTTATTCTCCTTCCTTTCTTGTCATGTTCCAGTCCCAGCTAAATAACAAACTCCATTCCCTTGTGGTCCCATCGTTGGCTTGACAACTGGACTTGTATTACCTGTGTTTATTACTCCATTTCCTGTTTCCTTCCTCCCTATTTGCCGGTAAGGCCTTGTAACTTGGCCCCTTCTCCAGATTGGCCCTTGCCCGATTTGAGCTGTGACTATCCAGGCCTCATGTTAATCCTCCCCAAAGTCTCCAGGAGGAAAGAACTTCTGTGACATAAACACACTGACAATGAAACAATGACCTTGATAAACAGAAAAACTTGAAATGCCAGATACGTGCACACAGAGCTGTTCATGCAAGTTCAGCCAAGAGTTCTTGAACATTCACTGGTTCTCATTTTAAAATACACTAATGATTCAGAAGGTTGGCACTCAGTACTTTGTAGCTTTCCACTCAGTTATGAAATCAAGCACTCCCAATGCAAAGGGCTATGACTTCTCTAAATAACCACAAACTGTGAACAAGAATCAATCAGCCAGTTGGTCCATTTTAAGTAGTTCCAGTGTTCAAATGAAGACTCGTCACAAATTAAAATATCTATGGTATTTAAAAATATAACGATGTTGCTGAAACCCTTCTGGGAACAGGACCAGAGGCTGAATAAGGATATGGAGACAGGAGTTAGACTTTTTGCTTTGTAAGAAATACCATGAATAAAAGTACCATCAAGAAAAAGGAGAGGCAAAAGAGGCTCCAGGAGAGTGGAAATGTTTTGTGTCAGAAATTTGAGAACCAGAGCTCAAAAGGGGTAGCAATGCAGACTTGCTTTGAACACAGGTCAGACATCAATATGCACCAGATGGCCATCTGCACTGTCTGGTTTTGTCATCTGCCACTCCTATGTGTGCTTCAGATAAATCAAAACTTTCTATTTCCATTTTTATTAATCTGATATACTTGACAAACAACATAACGGAGAGGAAAAAGTACAATGGTCTACACACACACACACACACACACACACACACACACACACACAAAGGGTCTTAGTTGCCCGTAGAAGGCAGACAACACATGCACCGAGATGCACAGGTCTGTTTGGGGCAGGCATGGAACAAGATGCTGAGGGTAGAACAGTATACACAGATGTAGTCCCTGATCTTATGCAAATAACATCAAAACATAAGATAAGAGAGAGTAAGCAAGTGAGTAAACACATGAACAAGGCAATTTTATGTGGCAATAAATGTGAGACTGAAAATAAAATGCAGTGATTTGTTTTATTGCTCTGAGAGTTAGACGTTACTTTAGATACAGCAGTCAGGTGAGTTTTTTTTTCCTAAGATGATGTCACTTGCACTGAATCCCAAACAAGGAGAAAGGAAATGGTTAAGTACAAAGACTCTGGGACACTCTAACAGAAGGCCACATACCTGGAAAGATGAGAAGGGAAATGACAGGAGATGAAGTTGGAGCAATGTTCAGCCTTAATAACTGAGGTGAAATGATGAAACTTCTAAGGACCTGCCAAAGTGTGCTTGTCATATGCCAGGTAGACTCAGGAGAGTGGACGCCGAGTTGCCTCTTCTCTGCTGATGCTACTCCAGTGCCACTGTGTGGCAGCCAGGTGGGTGAGGGCCTCATTCCTAGTTATGTTAACAACAATTATTCTATCCTATGACATATATCCTAGAAGACTCCAAAACAATGATTCACCCACAAGTGATCCATTAAGAAATTGCATCCAGAAGAAGCAGTGAAGAGAGGATGGTGAAGTCAGGTAGAAAAGGCAAGAAACTTGGAGAGGGGGCAATCTTGGGCAGAGTCCTGAAGGTGGGAGCTACAGCCTAGTGGGAACTAGAAAGTCAACATTACTTAACACCTTGAAGATCTCCTAAGTTGAAATAAAGAAAATGAACTATCCATGGTCTTGACAATCATTGATTAACAGCCATCCAGGGTGAGTTCTAGTATTCTGAATGAAGTCTTCCCAAAAAAGAGTTATCGGTGGTAACTGGTGGAAGCAAAACACACTCAAGCACATAGACAGGATCACACGTACACACACAGAACAAAATACAGTCTTAGAAGGGCAATGATATAATCCACTACAGACTTTAACCAAACAACCTGTTTCAAAATATGGCTCCATCACTTATTTTCTGTGTGGCCTTTGCCCAAGTTTTCTCATCTATAAAACATACATAATCCCATAATGCATTTAAAATCTTTAACTCAATGTATGGATTAGTAGGAACTCAATAAGTTTTTTTTCCCACTCAATCTGGCATTCCAAAATTATTGTACCAATTCTCTGGACTATTTTTCCATGTCTTATTCTCTTTGTAACAGGAAGTCATAAAAGCTCCACTGATTTCCAAGAGTAAAAGAGCTTTATAATAAGGTCAGTTGGCAAGCTAAAGGATTATCCTCAAAACCTTCAAAGGGAAATGTAACTGCATTCCCACCTAATTATACATCAAGGCATCCTTAAGAATCACTCTTCCCCCTGGGAAGGACATGGAATGTTCTTAATAATAACCAAGGAATGTCATTAGCTGTCATAAATAGATTTAGAAATCACAGGTGTCAAAAAACTTCAATCAAACTCTTTATAGTTGAGTCTATTATGGATGATAATAGACTCAGGGCTGCTTCATGAATGCTTGGATGTATTTCACTGCTTCCACATTGTGAGATTTCAAATGCTGCCCTACTTCCTAATAACTGAGATACAAGTTCACCTCAGCAGAATCTTTTTCAAATCTTGATTAAAGGACTCAATATCAAAGAATCTCTGTTTCGCACTCAATAGGACTTCAAATGTTTAATCATGCTCACATGGCTTTCGTCATCCCACTTCCCAGCACCTACCTTCTGAGCTGTTTCCAGGTCAATCCATTTCTTTTCATCCATGAAAATATACCCACAATCGGCAAAAGGTGACCTCAAGCACAGGAATTAGAAACCAAACTCAATAAGCATGAAGTTCTACATAAAGTGAGAGAACACTCAGCTCAGAGTCTGGTTGGAAGGGAAAGTAATACATTCTACTCCTCAAGGTCAACACTATGTATTTAGATGGAAATGAAGGGGACTAGATTGACAAAGATTGTGAAATGCAATTGCCTTAGACTTTTAGATAAAGATGGATTATCCTCCACCAATTTCTTTCTTTGCTTGCCAAACTCCAGTGAAATTCCAATAAAGAAATTAAAAATTTAAAAAGTTGGTACCCAAAAACAGTGTAGAAAAGATGATTGCTGAGGGACAGAGTAAGAGGAGGTCTTGAAAACACAATTTACTGGAAATCCATATACTGGACTGTAGAAATTACAGCCTTGTTCTTCTACCCTCTTGTACCTAATCACAGTACCCAAACAACTTCTTGCCCTTCATCCTACATAAGGATAGAGGCCAATTTTTCCTCTGGAAAATCGTGAAATATGTATTTTTCCCCCAAACAAACAGACCTCCTGCATGGCTTCTCACATGAAGCTCACCAGCAGACAGGACACACACACACATACACACACACATAAAGAAAGAAAGAGAGAGAAAAAGAGAAAGAGCTTCTAATCTACTATCTAGGACCTCATTCTCCATAACCAAAAACTAAAGTTTACCAGTTACGAGAGTAAATGTCTATCATGAAAGACACCAAAACAAAACAAAACAAACAAAAAGAGGAAGCAACAACAACATCAAAAAAGGAATTCGAAGGAGGAAAGACAACAAATATTCTTGGAAAACTAAGAGATGAAGAGTATTTCCACTTGTGAAGCAAAAATAAGATGCTGCTTAGAAGCATGAATCAAAGAGCAATATAAGGCAGTCATTTAAAATATAATTGACATTAACGTTTTTAAGGGAAAACAAAAAACTCAAAATGGACACACCAAAAGTAAATCGGATCTTTTCTGTAGCACTTACAGTTGGGAGTTGGGTATACACATAGAACTAGTTACTCTTCCATTAATTCATTTATTGTTATTTTCTTTGTTGTTTGCTAAAATTTATTACTGAGACTTGAAAGTCAGGGTGAAAACTTTGAATAAGAGGGAAACAAAGTTGTGAAGCAGAGGGCAAACACACAGTTTGCAAATAAGTTTGCAACTATTTTCTTTTTAAGGCCTTATGGATTTTTCTCCCTAGATTCACAGTCGATTCTTTCTTCTGTACAGAATTTGGTGATTATTTTATTAAACATTGGCAAATGTTATAGCAAAACCATGTCATCTGTATCCTGGCAGGTGGAATACATAAACTTATATTCTATGACACTAAACATAACCCTTATAACAAGCAAGAAATTCAAGAAGTTGTTGAATTATGTTTATGTCCATGTAACTTTCCATCATGACAATTTATAATGGTTTCTATGAATGGCCATGTTTCTCATTCATTAATTCATTCACTCATTCTTTCACTTAATATGTATTTGTTTGTTTCACGTTTATTTCCCTAATTAAACTTTTGATACATATGTAACTTTTTTATGGAAAAGCTAAGTAACAAATTCGAGGAATTTACCCAGAAAATACAGTAGAATATATCCAGAAAGCGGACAGAGCAAAAGAGATAATACAAGAAAATTAAGTAACCAACTGCCAAAGTCAAATACCTAGTTAATATGAATTCCAGAGAGAGCAAAGAAAATTATCAGTCACCATAAAACAGTTCATAACTAGAGACATGAGTTTCTGTAACTGACAGATTCAATGAATAGTAAGATGCTTGACCATAGCTGTGCCACCGAGAAAAGACAGAATATCTAGGACTCTCAACTCTTGCACAGATAGAAAATGTGTCACATGGAAATATTGGGAATAGTAATGGCAGTGCTAGATGCTAAAAGCAATTGAGAAAGCACTTTCAAATTTCTGAGTCATTATGCTAATCTAGAATTCTCTACTAAGTGTAGCCATCAATCAAGTACAAACAGAATGTAAAGAAATTGCAAACATGAAAATGATCAAACAAACAAACTTCCTATGTACCTTTTTTACCAAAAGCTACTAAATAATGTGCTTCAATAGAAGAAAGAGGCAGACATGAGATCCAGAAGAGCACGGGAGATGAGAAAAGTGAAAGAAATACACATGTATTTCAGCAGAGGCCTCAGGTGAGCAGAGGACTCAGGGTGACAGCAGTGTGAAAGCCTAGAGATCAACTGTTTCAGGTTAGAAAAGACAGATACAAGGCAGATTTGGGGGAGCTCCACGAAGAAAAAAAATGGAATAAATAAATTATGTGATGCATTTTATCATTTGAAAAAAATTCTGTCTTTATTAAAGAAAAGTTACAAATTTAGAAGTTAACAGATGAGTAACAGTATTTGGAGAAACTGGGGAAAGTATTTAAAAACTAAGGAAAAACAGATGCAACTTTAAGAAAAATAAAATGGCATAAAAAGTCACAAAATGCTACTTATTTCATCAGAAAAACATATTTGTAAATCGGAACACCATAAACGGCGGCTGTTGACTGTAGCAAAGCTTGTGATAGGTTGGGGAGACAGCAGAAAGTGGGGTGGGGAGAGATTTAGAGAAAGGTGCATAAGGCAGGAAAGTTCTCAACTATGAAGTAGGAATTTAAAACATGTTAAGAAACAGCCCAAATAGATCATTTGTTTCTCTTATATGTGGGAGTTGAAAAAGTTGGTCTCACAGAAACAGAGGGTCCATACCACAGTGGTCAGCAGATGCTGGATGGCTCAGGTTAGAAAGACTATTATACAATAAGTTGACCATACAAGACGCTATGTTGTGTTCCTGAATATATAAAGAAAATGGATGCACATAACATTTTTGCACTGCAAAAATTATAACTACGTAAGGCTAAGCATTTAATCACTGTATCACTTAATGGTTAAACTGTTATTGACCATTTAAACCAGATTCAATCATCTTCATAACATGTATATACTTCCAAAACTAAGGAAAATATTCAATATTCTCCATTGGCTATTTTAATGTAGAAAAGTGCTTTGTTACCTGTCAATTTTTTTTAAAGTAAACTTGAAAATATACGTTTGAAATGTGGGAGTATAGGTTAGAATTTGTTTCTAAAAAGAAATGGTAAGCTATTGTTTCTAGGTATTAGAGAGGTAGGGAGTGAGGAAGGGAACCGAGAGAGCCTCTTTGTCATATGTTATCTAGCACTAAGCCGGGCGTGGTTGCACACACCTGTAATCCAACACTCATGAGGCTGAGGCAGGAGGACTGCCATGTGTTCAAAGCCTGCCTGGGCCTCGTAGTAAACTCAGGACCAGCCTGGACTGCAGAGCAGACCTTGTCTCAAAAATATACATACTTAACACTATTTTATCTTAGAACATAGGTATAAAATTTTTATTGAAATGTCTGTACGTGTGTGTAAGAGATAAGAAAATTAACTGGCTCCGTGACACCTATCAGGAAATGCTCCCAGACACAAGTCTGTTCTTATTGAGACCAGGACCAGGTCAAGAGAGTCTGCAAAGAAAATAAACTCCACCCAAATAGACTTTAAAGCCTAAATTAGATTGGAATCAAAAACATACTCAGATTCAAATCAAATAAATAAAATACCAAGTTTACTTTAGGCGAAAGTAAAAAAAATGTACATATTGGCCTTTCAGTTTTGATTCTCCTTGATCATTTTTGTGCACACACACACACACACACACACACACACACACACACACGATTCTTTATTCAAACCTTTCAAAGATACATATCCTTGTCTTTCTTTATTTTACTCTTGATCCTTTGCTTCAGAATAAATGTGGTCTTTCTTCCTTGGAAGGTAAAATTACCAAACAAAATACAAACTGCTCTGTTAGATTCAAATATCAGGCAAACAACTAATAATGTAGTCTGTTCCAAACGTTGCCAAGGTCATAACAGCACTAAAATGTATTCATTGCTTACCTGAACTTCAAATTTAACTGGGAATCCTGTGCTTTTACTCGCCAAATGACAACTCTAATGGAAGGTTCACACTTATCTACTGTAAGCTAGGCGAGCTATTGCCATATCTTTCCCCTACATGCTTCCTCTCTGCCATGCCAGCATCACCTTCAGCCATCTTTCCTTCTGTGGGTCACTGAGTCTGTGGGTCACACATATATAAATACTAAGGCTTCCTTTTAAAATGTTTTATTTTAACATAAAAAAGGAAAAAATGGACTGGACATGCTGGATTAGAATGAAACAAAAAGTCAGCATTCACTTGGAGTCCTCTTGTGGAAAACTCCAGATACGGGCTAACATCCTTCCCTGTGGTCAGCTACTGTTACATCCATCTGTGGGAGATGAAGCCTTCTGCCTCAGTCCTTCAGAATATGAATCCCCTCTCTGTTTTAGTAGAATCTAATTCTTGCTCATTGGGGGAAATCTTACCCTTTGTCATCTGAAAACTCTCTCAGGATTAAGAATCCACATGGGACACCCACCACCCCCTGCAGGGATAAAAATGTGGTGTGTCGTGACTGTGGTGGTGACCCCCACGACTGTGCACACTCACCAGGATTCACAACTCGGAATCCCTACATGGATGCATTGAACAGTACATAAATGACACTTCAGTAGAACAGATGTTTAAAAAATACTTCCTAGCAATATATTTATGAATGTGTGTATGTAAGAAGAGACCGAGGGTTGAATACCGAACTCAGGGCTCTCACACTGAGGTACACCCTCAGCCCTTTTTAAATTTTCATCTTTTTCCCCCATTTTATTGATATGTATACGTGCAAAATTTAAGGTTTACAATGGAGTTGAGCCCTTTATGCACATAAAAGGGGTGTTACTGGATCGAAGGGGACACTTATTTATAGTCTTTTGAGAGGTCTCCATACTGCTTTCCAAAGGGGTTGTACAAATTTACATTCCCACCAGCAGTGCATGAGGGTTCCTTTCTCCCCGCAGCCATGCCAACACTGATTACTACTTGACTTGTTGATATAGGCCATTCTTACTGGGGTGAGGTGGTATCTTAGCATTGTTTTGATTTGCATTTCTCTTATGGCTAGAGATGTTGAACATCTTTTCATGTATCTATTGGCCTTTTGCATTTCTTCATGAGTGAACTGTCTCTTCATTTCATTTGCCCACTTTTCAATAGGATCCTTTATTTTGGTAGGATTACTTTTCTTCAGCTCCTTGTATATTCTAGTTATAAGCTTCTTATCTGAGATGTTGGCAGTAAATACTTTTTCCCACTCTGTTGGTTCTCTTTTTACAATGTTAATAGTTTCCTTTGCTGTACAGAAACTTTTTAATTTGACAAGATCCCATTTGTTGATAATGGGGATAATTTCTTTTGCTCTTGGTGTCTTGTCAAGAAAGTCTTTACCTATCCCTATGTCTTTTAGGAATTTGCCTAATTTGTCTTCCATAAGGTCTAGTGTTTCATTTTTAATGTCTAGGTCTTTGATCCACTTTGATTTGATTTTGGTGCATGGTGATAGGTATGTGGCTAGATTCATTCTTCTACATGTGGATGTCCAGTTTTCCCAGCACTATTTGTTGAACAAGCTGTCCTTTTTCCATTGTATGTATTTGGCCCCTTTGTCGAAGATTAAGTAATTGAGGATATTTGGGTTTGTCTCTGCATCTTCAATTCTGTTCCACTGGTCTGTCTGTCTATTTACGTGCCAGTACCAAATTGTTTTTACAACTATGCCTTTATAATATAGCCTGATGTCTGGAACTGTAATGCCTCCTGCTTTGGTCGTGTTGCTCAGAATTGCTCTGGCTATTCTTGCTCTCTTTTGGCTCCATATGAATTTAAGGATTGTTGTTTCAAGTTCTTTGAAGAAACTTGTAGGTATTTTGAAAGGAATTGCATTGAATCTGCATATCAGTTTCGGTAATATAGTCATTTTGACTATATTTATTTTGCCTATCCAAAAGCAAGGGATACCTTTCCATTTTCGAGTGTCTCCTATAACTTCTTTCTTCAATGTAATGTAGTTTTCTTTATATAGGTCTTTCACTTCCTTGGTTAGGTATACACCTAGGTATTTAATTTTTTGCTGAGCTATTGAGAATGGAATTGTTTTTCTGAGTTCTTGCTCAATAAATTCATTATTAGCATAGAGAAAAGCTATTGATTTTTTTAGTGTTGATTTTGTAGCCTGTGACTTGGCTAAATTTTTTTATTATTTCTAGCAGCTTCATAGTAGAGTTTTTAGGGTCTTCCATGTAGATAATCATATCATCTGCAAATAAGGAGAGTTTGACCTCCTCCTTCCCAATGCAGATTCCCTTTATTTCATTTTCTTGTCTGATTGCTATGGCCCATGTTTCAAGAACTAAGTTGAATAGAAGTGGTGAGAGTGGGCATCCTTGTCTTGTTCCTGATTTGAGAGGGAATGATTTCAACTTTTCTCCATTTACTATGATATTTGCAGTAGGTTTAGCATATATGGCTTCTTTGAGTTTTAGGTAGGGCCCTTCTATACCTATTTTTCTCAGTGTTTTTATCATGTAGGGGTGCTGGATTTTGTCAAAGGCTTTTTCTGCATCAATGGAGATGATCATGTGGTTTTTGTTTTCACTTTTATTGATATGGTGTATTACATTGATTGATTTACATATGTTGAACCAGTCTTGCATCTCAGGGATGAAGCCCACTTGATCACGGTGCATGATTTTTCTGATTACTTGTGGGATTCTGTTTGCCAGAATCTTATTGAGGATTTTTGCATCTATATTCATTAAGGATATTGGTCTGTAATTTTCCTTCCTGGTTAAGTCTTTGTCTGGTTTTGGGACTAGTGTGATGCTAGCCCCATGAAATGAGTTTGGTAGCGTTCCTTCACTTTCTACTTTATGAAACAGTTTGAGGAGGATTGGAGTAAGTTCTTCCCGAAAGTACTGAAAAAATTCTGCTGTGAATCCATCTGAGCCTGGACTTTTGTTTGTAGGTAGTGCTTTTATTACTGCTTTGATTTCTGTGTGCATGATGGGGTTGTTCAAGATTTTTATGTCTTCCTCCTTAAATTTTGGTATTTTATATGTATCTAGAAAGTCATCCATTTCTTCCCAGTTCTCAAATTTGTTAGAATACAGGTGTTCAAAGTAATTTCTTATAATATTCTGGATTTCTGCAGAGTCTGTTGTAACCCTTTTCGTTTCTAAGTGTGCTAATCTGTGCCTTTTCTTTCCTTTTCTTGATGAGGTTGGCAAGAGTTTGTCGATTTTATTAATTCTTTCAAAGAATCAACTCTTTGATTTTTTTATTCTCTTTTTAATTTCAATCTCATTTATTTCAGATCTGATCTTTTATAATTTCTTCTCTTCTACTGCCTTTGGGTAAAATTGTTCTTGTTTTTCTAGGTCCTTGAGGTATATCATTAGCGAATTTATTTGTGACTGTTCAGTTCTTTTGATGTGTGCATTTATGGCTATGAATTTTCCTCTAAGGACTGCTTTCATTGTGTCCCACAGATTTTGATATGATGTGTTTCCATCGTCACTTAACTCTATGAAGTTTTTGATTTCTTCTCTGATTTCTTCTGTGATCCATGGTTTGGTCAGTAGTAATTTATTAAGTTTCCATGTGTTTGTGTATTTTCTTCTGTTTCTGCTGCTGTTAAGTTCCAGTCTTATTCCACTACGGTCTGAGAGTATGCAGGGAACTATTTCTATCCCTTTGTACTTGTTTAAGCATGACATATGTCCTAGGACGTGATCTATTTTAGAAAATGTTCCATGTGCTGCTGAGAAGAATGTGTAGTTAGTTGATGTTGGGTGGAAGACTCTGTAAATGTCTGTAATGTCCAAGTTTTCTATAGTATCTTTCAGCAGATGTATATCTTTGTGGATTTTTTGTTTGGTTGATTTATCTATTTATGCCTATAGGTCCTTTCAAATCTAGTAATTTTTGGTTTACATAATTGGGTGCTCCAGAGTTGGGTGCATATATATATTGATAATTATGATATCTTCCTGTTCTAATGTTCCTTTAACCAGTATGTAGTCTCCATGTTTGTCTCTCTTCACCTGTTTTCTTTTGAAATCGGATGAGTCTCAGATTCATATAGCTACCCCTGCTTGTTTTCTGGGACCTTTTGCATGAAATATTGAATTCCAGCCTTTTATTTTCAGTCTATGAGTTTCCTGGTGGATGAAATGTGTCTCTTGTAGGCAGCAAATTGTGGGTTTCTGTTTTTTGATCCAGTCAGCTAGTCTAAGTCTTTTGATATGTGAGTTGAGGCCATTCATATGTACGGTAATTATTGAGGTATGTTTGGTGTGTCCTGCCATCATTGTAGTTTTTCCCTGTTGTTTACTGGCTTTACTTTTTTCTCAGCTCATTCTCCTCTGGCTTTTGTCTCTTTTTCTTTTTCTCTGGGGTCTCTTGTGTCTTTGGCTTCTCTTTCGCTATCCAAGTGTCCTTTGAGAATTCTCTGCAGTGATGGCTTAGTGGCTGCAAGTTTCTTTAAATTTCCTATATCATGGAAGATTTTAATTTCTACCTTTAGTTTAAAAGATAGTTTTGCTGGATATAGTAGTCTTGGTTGAAATTTATGTTCTTTTAGTGTTTGAATGATATTGTTCCATGATCTCCTGGCTTTTAGAGTGTGGGTTGAGAAGTCTGAAGTTATCCTGATGGGCTTAGCATGGTAGGTCACCTTCTGCTTTTCTCTTACTGCTTTTAGTAGTCTCTCTTTGTGTTGTGTTTCTAGTACTTTACTTATGATGTGTCGGGATGAGGTTCTCTTCTGATCAATATTGTTTGGTGTTCTAAATGCCTGCAGTAGTTCGTCATTCATTTCTCTTCTTAGATTTGGGAAATTTTCTTCCATCATTTCTTTGAATATGGCTTTTATTCATTTTGTTTTGTCCTCGGTCTTCTCTTGAATTCACATAATTCTCAGGTTGTTTCTTTTGGAATTGTCTATCAGCCATTGTAATGATTCATTTTCTTCTTTTTTTACTTTGTGATCTTTATGGTCTTTCTTTTCCCACTCCATCATTTTGTCTTCTAGGTCTGATAATCTATTTTGAAACTATTCATTATCATTGCTTATTGTGACCTGTGTGATTTTCACTTTCTGTATATCTGCTTTTATGTTTTTATGTCTCTCTTGTGTTCTTCTCTTATTTCTTGCATGGTCTTCATTATCTTCTGGTTCATTTCTTCTTTGATCTCCTATACTTGCTTCTCCAAGCTTGCTTTTAGCTTAGCTAGGTCTTGGTGTCGCTCTTAATCTTTGATTTTCATTTCCTGCATCATTTCTTGCTGTAATTCCTGCTTTAATTCTTGCTTTAATTCCTGCTTTAATTCGATGTATTTCTGGGCCCAGAAGTTACCAACATTTGTGCCATTTTCATCTTTAGTTTCTGCATTTTCAGAATTCCTGGTATGCTCCTCTGGTATTTCGAGACTTTCTGAAGGAAATTTATTTCCACGTTTCCTCATGGTTCTGTTGTCTTTGGTTGTCTCTGGTTGTCTGTCCCTGGATTCCCCTATGTGTTTCTTCCCGGTATGATTCTGTCCAGCACTGGGAGAACACAGTCACCGCTAGGGGTGGTGTGGATATCCTGGCCTAGTTCTCACCAAGCCCGGCCTCAGCCACAAAGCCTGAGGCAAGAAGCTTGGAAAATGTCCACGAAGCCGACCAGCCACCTCCGGAGCGGCCTGGCCTGGTTCTCACTGAGCTCGGGCTCAGCCGCAGGCCCCTGAGGCGAGGGGCATGGAAAATGTCCCTGAAGCTGACCAGCCACCTTAGGAGCGGCCGGGCCTACTATTAGCCGGCCCGAGGCGCAGGGCAGGCGAGGTTGCCCTAGAGGCCTACCTGCCGCCTCTGAAGTGGCCTGGCCTGGTCCTTGCCGAGCCAGGCCTTAGCCATAGGTATCTGAAGCGTGGGGCGTGGAGGAAAATGTCCCTGAAGCCAACCAGCTGCCTCTGAAGTGGCCCTGCCTTGTTCTTTCCTAGTTCGGTCTCAGCCGCAGCTCCCTGAGGCGAGGGGCATGGAAAATGTCCCCAAGCCGACCAGCCGCCTTAGGAGCAGCCCAGGCTGGTTCTCACTGAGTCGGGCCTCAGACTTATATCCCCAGGTGAGGCGCGAAGAAAATGTCTGCAAATCTGACCAGCCGCCTTACGAGTGGGCCGGCCTGCCGCTAACCAGCCCGAGGCGGAGGGTGGGGGAGGTTGCCCCAGAAGCCTACCTGCTGCCTCCGAAGTGGCCCTAGCTGGTTCTCTCCTAGTTCGGTCTCCTTACATTTTCATCATGAAAGAGGATCAGACTAAGTCACTCAAGCCAGACTGAAATTTGCAATCCTCTTGCCTCAGTCTACCAGAGTGCTGAAATTACAGGCACATCCCACCATACTCAGCTCTAGCAGACCTTTTTTCTGAAGCATAAGTTAATCATTTTGAGAATGTTGAACACCACTGGATTATAGAAGCACAGCCCTGGATTTAGGATTTTCTCTAATTTTGGCCACCAGTGTGAAGTGGATATATACCTACAATTATATCTTACACTGGTCTAGCCTCCTGTTGGTACTTCTGAATTACACACATACCCTTCACAAGCACTGCAATATAGTCCACCTAAATATCTCATAGAAAACAAAACTATTTAATGTCAAACTCTTTATGTGACCTAGAAATGTGCAAGATAATGCTTGATAGAACAATCAGTCAAATTTAAAACTCTTATACAAATGCACTTGCATGTAAGCAATACTAACAAGCAGAATTATCACAGAGGTAGGTCCTCGTGGAGGGGTGGGTGGAGCTGAGGGGTGTTTAATGATCTTTACAGAAACAGTTTTCGCTTTCATGATTTTCTACCCAACAAAGGGACAATTCCATTTTCAGCTCAAACCCCAGTCAGGAAAATGATTCTTCAAAGAAAGAGAGGGAGGGACATTTCTTTTTCCTATTCCACTGTCCAGAAAACATGAACAAGACAAACAGCTTAGCTCAGACAAGAGGGACAGGAAAAGACTGAGCTCCACCCAAGAAAAGCCTTTCTGGGGAAGGAATTATTTGGGGCTAGGCATTCTATAGATGATGTAAGAGGGAAGCAAGCCTCTTAAACAAAGTGGACACTTGGAGCCTCCTGAAAGCACGCACACAGACTGCAGCAAATTTTTGCAAATGTGTTGTTACTAAAGAGAACAGCAGAGAAGAATATCAAAACAACAAAAAAATACAACAGTGGTCAGCACTAGAGTAACAGCAGTGACAGCGGCAACCATCTTAAGCCCTCATTGTACCTCCAGACAGGTCCTAAGCACCTCCTAAACATTTAAGCCTTACAAACAGGCCATTGAACTCCATCTCTTATCAGTTCACATGGGACCTGATAAGATTTAGGCATTGAGTCCAGGCCTAGTGGAGTGTACCTGTACTTCTAGCACTGTAGGAACCGTGCTGGGTCCGGGTCTGAATCCTTAATCCTTGACCACTATAGCAGTGCCTTGCTGATTATGGGACATCCTCAGGAGTGTCACTGTGGAGCTAGTTAAAATTCTGAGTCTCAGATGGCACCTTCAGAGTTGCTGTCTCAGAGCCTGTATCCTTTCAACCCCCCAGGTGACCCTATGCTCATTTAACTCTGACAGAACAGAGTTAGAATGTCCTAGCCCCTTCAGAGGGCAGATGATTCTCTTCATCTTACTTGGTTAAGATTCATCAAATTTCTTTCGTGAGAAATGACACCAAAATCTATTGTAATTCATAACTATTTTTAATACGGTATGCTGCTTTTTCATCACACGTATTAGTTAGGCCCTTTCAAGGTCCCAGGGATCAGGCATCCACAATTCACTTTACAGCTCTGCTCATAAAATTTTTCTACCATGTTACCCTAAGGACTAACCCACGGCTCTAGAGGCTCTAGGAGCCATACCACTTTTCCTCTCTTCCAAACCTTCTTTCTTTATCTCTTTCCTGTTAGGCAGGTAGTTAGATATTAGTAGACTCGAGGGACAAAGAGAGGAAGATCCAAACAACCATGCTTTGCAGTTAAACTTAAAAGAACAAAGATGGATAAATAATACATTTGTAATTATTTCTCAGTTCTAAGACACAAAGTGATCCCACAGAGTATGTTGACACTTTAAGGTCACACATAGTGCACATTCAGATAGGGGTCATATGGCTCCAAGGCAAGGCATGCAGCATTCCTGGAGGCCAAGGTCTATGCCCAATAAGATGTGTGCATATACACAAAAGAGGACTATTCTTGAAAGACTCTCTCTATTTTGGCTGAGGAGGACATTTCTGAGATATTGACATTCCAAGTAATCCCAAAGAGAAATGACATTAAGCATTTCCATTGTGTAAATCTAAAAAGATAATTATTACAGTTCCCCCTAAACCTCAGCAGTACCTCGTGCATACGTAAAAAGGTGTTCAAGTTGCATGCAGTGTGGACGCCTTCATGGGGCCACCCATGGCTTTCTCAGAAGCCTAACTCTGTATCTACTTCGCAATAAATTCCATTTGCCCTTCTGCACAGCCACTTCTATGTCTTAACTGAATTCTTTCATCAAGAGCACATGGACTGAGGAAAGCAAAGGGCCAGTTCCTCACTGCATCAGTATCCAATATCCTAGTAATCTCTCCCTCTCTCTTTCTCTACCTTCCTTTCCTCTCCATCCATCTCCTCTCCCTTCTCTCCTCCCTCTCTGTCTCTCTCAACTAACTTAATGAGGAGTAAATTTTTACACTATAAGATTCATTCATCAAACTTATACTTCTATGATTTTTAATTACTTATTTGCACAATGACTACTGTACCGTGATTTTAGAATATGCCCACCCAACCCACTCTGCTCCTTCCCGCCTATTTATAGTTCATCTCCATTCTCACCACCAGCCTCAAGTCACCACTGATCTGTTTCTGCCTCTATAGATTTGCATACCCTGAGCATTTTATATGATTAGAAGCATACAATATGTGATGCTTTTCATCATGCTTTTTCCCTGGGCAGAATCTTTTTGAGGATTTTTCATACTGTAGCATGTATCAATACTTAATTCATTTTGCTACTGTTATTCAGTACATGGAGCCATAGTATTTTACATTGCTGATCAACTTAAAAATAACTGAGACCTCTATATTTATTTTTGAAATTCACTCCACTATTATATATGTTTGTATTGGCCTTATTGTAAAAATGTTTCAAATAACATAGCTTTGTCAGGGAAAGGAGTGTGCTAGAAGTCACACCCAAGACCTCAGGCATGCTAGGCAAAGTGCTCTACCACTCATTAATATCAGCTCCAGGTTTAAACTTTTAAAATTAAACCATTATTCCAGCTCACATTAGACCCCATGGGGATGACTGAGAGATATTGCCTCAGCCAATGGAAGCTAATTATAAGGAAGGACATAGCGAAGAGAAGGAGGCCAGATAATCTGCTCTTTAGCCATTATCTGAACTACCAGTCACAGATCCACATAGCTGTGGCCAGGTTAGCTGACCACGTGGAACCAAAACAGGCAACAATTGGGTTTCAGAACCACTCACATAGTCTTCCTCAGAAGCAAGCCATGGAGTTTGTGGTTCATGTCTCTATATGTATTGTTCTTATTCAAAGTCTTAAGTCATTTTCAAATTCTTCATAATCTGCATTAAAACCCAGGTTGAAGGTAGGTACAAGGAATAGGTATAAAGAAATAGCAGAATGAAGTGGACCATCATTAAAATTGTAGTCAAGACTAGATCAGTGGGGAAAACAATGTCACAATTTCTTGTTATGATTTGGACCTGGAAAGTCCCCCAAAGCCTCATTTGTTTAGAAGGTAATTCAATCATGGAAAGTCAATCCATTGGTTTCTGGTGCTGGTAAGAGATGAGGCCTGGTTGGAAGGGGCATATTACTGGGGCATGACCTAGAAGGGATGGGTCACAGAGGCATGAACCAGAAGGACATACTTCCCTTGTTAACTCCACCCTTCACAATCTGCTTCCTGTTTTGCCATGTTGTGAACAACTTTCCTCCAGTTAGACCTTCCACCATGCCTTTCCACTGCTATAGTCTGTCCATGAATGGACTGAGACTTTCAGAAACTGTGAGCTAAAATAAACTTTCTTCCCTTAAGTTGTGGATGTCAAGTATTGTGCCCCAGCAAAGAAAAAGTAACTAAGATACACCATAAAAACTAATGCTCTGAGAAAGAATTCTTATATTATCCAGAACAAGAAACTATCCTCAATCCTAATATTCCAAAAGCTTACTCTTAAAAGGAACCTCTGGTTTACATGTTTTAGAGCTCTTTTTGTTAACTTGGTCAAACTTGGTATAGCTCCCATGGGACTATTAATCTGTTCTTAGATAGATTAACTAACTCATCATTTTCTAGCTGATATTCCACTAAAGAACTTAAACCACCTGATGTGTAGATCTCAGATTCTAATTGCATCTTCCAATAAAAGAAATCAAAGATCATTGAAAAAAAAAAAAAACAGTTGGTTCTAGAACTAAGGCAAGAAATAGTCAATATGAGCCTGGCGCACATGGTAGTATCAGACAGTGAGGAAATGCTTAAAGAAAATGATGGAGCTATGTCAAAGGGATAGGACCTAACCTGAAAGTTCTTCCACTGGCCAAAACTGGAACAATTTAAGAACGAAAATAAACAATAGAGTCACAGGCTGTATTTGAAAAGTGCATAAAACATCACATATAGTAAGCACCAAATTCAGCTGTTATTGTAATTATGTTATTATTATGAAACCAAAAGTGTAACATGAGTATCTATGAACCTACACAGATATAAATCAATTATTGAATAAGTAAAGAGGTAGAAAAGGTAATCTCTCACACAAAAGAATTTCAAATAACTTGTATAGATATTCCTCCCTCAAGGGCATATACTTTAACTGCTCACCCTCTGAATGTGGGTTGCTTTTAGTGACTTGCTGCATAAAAGCAGAATATGTAAAGAGAGAAAAAAGTGTTGGCCTAGTGCTTCAGACCTGTAACTCAGCTCTCTAGGAGGCTGAGGCAAGAGGATCACAAGTTCAAGCCCAGCCTAGGCAACTTAGCAAGACCCTATCCCAAAAATTAAAATTAAAACGGTGAGGAAGCCCTGGGTTCAATCCCTAGTACCACAAAGAGAGAGAGACAGAGGTCATTCACAAGAGAGAAGAAACCTAGTAAATGCTGCCTGTCCAGGAAATCAAGGTTAATTGTATTAATGACAAACCAAGATGAAAACATTTAACTCTCAAATAATATGATAAGAAAATGATGCTTTACTTCCACGGTCTTCTACCTTCCCTCTCAACAACAACAGCAACAAAACAAAAGATCTTCAACCCCTATCAAACCATGAGGAAAGCATCAGACAAACTCAAAGCAAGGGCTTCCTACAAAAATACCTGTACTCCTTAAAACTGATAAATTCATTAAAAAAAAGAAGAATGTCTGAGAAACTAACACAGACCAGAAAAGGCTAAGGGGTTATGAACAACTATACATAAAATGGTACCCTGGAAGGGATTCTAGAACATAAAAAAAAATCAGAGAAAAACTGATGAAATCTGAATAAAGTCTGAGGTTCAGTTAGTGGAAACAGGCAAATGTTGGCTCTTTACTTATTACGACAACAGTAAAGCAATATAGAATGCTACCGCTAGGAAAAGTAGGGTGTGGAATGCAAAGGATCTCCATCTGCTATTTTTTTGGAACTTTCCCATAAATCTGTGTTATTTTAAAACAAGAAAGAGTATTTGAAAACAAAATACCAAGCTACAAACACAATTGTTTTGAAATATCTTTACACAAATACACATAATAGTTTAACTACAGTAATCAAAGTTCACAGGAATAAAGGCTCTTTTGTTCCCTTTAGGAAGTCATTTCTCACCCAGGTTCATATCACAGCTAAAGGCCTTGAGCTAAAAAATTATGACTCAGCCCCCAACCCCAGCCCCTCTCCAACTATCCAAAGTCTGTAGCTGCCTCCCAAGATGCATGTGACAACTTTAGACAGTAAAGCTGCATGTAGTGGTCACCTATTATTCTAATGGTTTAAATTTCCAAAGGACTCATTTCCACAAAAGTTGATACTTGTGAATTCAGCTTTTCAGCTGCCCTGATAATTTGATCAACCTTCAGAATGGATGGATAGATGTTATAAACCTTAGGTGGAAAAGACCCACTAATAAGAACCCATCATTCCTAAATGCCCAGAGAAGTTCCTGAGACTGATCATGAGAAACTCAGCTTTTGTTTGTTTCTTTGTTTTAATGTAGTGGTGATGAGGTTGAAATGATTAAGATCAAATGTCAAACCATGCCTCAGGCTTCAAAATGGGAGAATTGAGACTTACTGAGTTGGGCCAAAGAAAAGAATTCAGACTTTCCCGTGTAATCACTTTTGCATCTATCTTTTATTCAATTTTTTTCAATATTTATTGGACACCTGCAATAAAAATAGTAATCCTGGCTGATTGACAGGTGGCCTCTTAAACAACAAGAAAAGAAGAAAAGAAAATAGTATCAGGAATTGAATAAATCAAATGCAAAACTCCCTGGATACAACGGTCCAAAATTTGTCACATTACCCAACAGTACCGAGCACACACTTGGTGCTTAATTATCAAATGTTTGTTGAAAAATGAATGGAGACATCAAGGCAGATGTCGATCTGTATAAGTGGAGCACAAAGTGGATCTCCTGGCATATAGAGGAGCCGTCTGTGAATTCACTTTGTACAGACCCAAGGGGTGATCAGCTACTTTGTATCCTTTGTGATCAGTCACTTTGCCCCATATAAATGCATCTACCAAGTGAAACACGGACAGCCATCCTAAGCTGACTGAGGGACAGCCTTTGAAATGCCAACACCCAGGAGCAGAATATAGGGTGTCCTTACCAAACACCCTTCTGCTCAGGCCGCTTGGAGACAAGGTGATGAATTGAGTGTGAAAAGCCTGCTCTCAAGACAGACACTAAGTTCTTTTTACTACACTGTTTCTGTATTTCCCAGGCCTCTCTGACCTTAAAATTAGCCGAATAGATCAAAACATCTTTAATGTAAAGTAGATGATAATCTGTGAACAAATCTTTAACAGCAGAGTAATCAGCAGGATGTTCTGGGAGGTAGGACAAGAGTGTTCCGGCTCCAGCTCATCACAGAACTTACGAATATTCCACTGTGATTTCTTTCAAAAAACCAAAAAGTCCAGGGTAAAGAGTCAGACTATATTATCTGTAAGGTCCCTTCAGGGCCTAAAATCTCATAGTTCCAAATGTATTACAATAATAATAACATACTTACAATAACAGGTGAATTTGGTGCTTACTATATGTGATGCAATGTTTTATGCACTTTTCAAATACAGCCTCGCGCAGTCCTCCAAAGCACCATGTTAGGTGTGGGTGTGCTTTATCACTGGCATTTCATATGAAGAAACTAAAGCACAGAGTTGAAGGTCCTCATTGTACAGGTCATGATTTGACTGAAACGTGTATATATTAAAATCATGCCAAGCCAAGGTACCGGTTTGTTGTGTACACTTTCCTGTTAACACACTATCTTGACAATTGACCACCATTGGCACTGACACTCAAGTGACTCAGCCCCAGAGTCTGTACACTTAGCTTCTAACTGCACCAGTGGTTCTCAAAGGATGCTTCCCAGACACGAAGCATAAGCATCATCTGTGAGCTTAGCAGAGACACAACTTTCAGACCTTGATCTAAACCAATAGAATTAGTAAGTCTGGGACGGCGGCCCAGCCATGTGTTTGAAACAACCTTCTGGAGGATTGCAATTCAGCCTAAGTGTGACAACCACAGTTCCACAGATCTTGCACTTTGGCCCTTGGGAAATGTAATGGAGGAACTAGGAAGTATGGAGTGGACAGCAGGAGCAACCTCAAAGACCATCTACTGTAGATGACTTAAGGTTTCCTTAAGCTGAGAGACAAATGCCTTAGAAAAAAACCCTGCAAAAGTAGGTCAGCATTATAGGCTGGTTACCTGTAGGAAAAACATATTTGTCTTTCAACTAACTATAGTACTTTCATGAACAAAGAAAAACATTTTTTCCTTATAAATATTGCCCATAAGCTTTTACTTTTCAGATTGAGGTGTCTCCAGGAAGGATCCCTGAGTTTCCAAAGGGTGTGCAGGGTTTTAGCTGCCTAACTCCAGTTAGATGTCATGGCAGACAATTCAAAATGGCCCCCTCTGGTGCACAGTCTCCCCTCCCAAGACAGTCTCTGATGTTCTGAAGTAGTAGGAAGCATAGGATAGCCCTCTTCTTTCTCTTGATTCTGTGGCGTTTTTCTAAGAAGCACACTGTATTGTCAGCTTGCTATCTTAAATTGAAAAAAAAAAAAAAATACTCCAGGCTAGGATATTCAAATTGTCGAACCAACAGTATCATGGGAGACCATTATAAAATCCTTTCCAAGTTAAGTCTGCATGCCTCAAAGAGCAAAAAATTAATATACTGTCATTACACAGTTGAGAGGGGAAATTAATTTATACAGAAACCCTTTCTAAGGCATGTTAAGACTGCCCGGATACTGCTCCAAATGGAAGCTTTATCTGCCTTCCCAAAATAATACACCATATGCCCTAATCTGGCAGACACAAAGATAATTATATGACTCTGGCAGAGCCAATATGCTTGCTAATAAATGGAAAAATGAGAACAATACAAATCAAAGTTAAGTTCAATGGTAATTCAGAATTGTGGTAGGAAAGCTACCTGCTACGATTAAAAGTGGTGACAAGCAGAAAATGGGTCTCTTACACAGATTAAAGAGCCAACGCTGCTGTGAGGAGACCCATTTATATCAAGGAATATTAACATGATAAAGGTAGTTGTTGGTGAGGAAGTGAAAGAGTGTTACATGATTCCAAGCCATGAGGTAAGTCCCTTCCTAATAGTTACTCTCCTAAGGACTCAGTGGGGACTCTTAATAAAACTGAAGCTCAAAATGCCAAATTTCACATAATTATCTTCAGTTTTAAGCAAAAAAAAAAAAAAGTAAATAAAAATGTAGTCTAGAAGTCGGATTTTCATCATAAAGACTTACTTCTGAGGCTAAACAACAGTAGATTCCTTAGAGGTTTTTTTTTTTAACAAATGACTTTTTTCCATATTTATTTTCTTGTAAAGCTATCAAAAATTCTCAGTTTTAACCTACTTGGTCTTGACATGCATTAAAACGTGCTAAGCAACTGAAATTATCAAGTCTAACTCCACAAGACTACAGAAGACAGATGTAAAGATCAAATTAAGTTGGTATTTCCTTTACCTTATAAAATAATTAATTGTTGATGGGAAAAATATTTTTCCTGCAATTATTCTCTTTATCTCTCCCACCAATAGGGCCTTATTCCACAGCGAGACTTCCTATCTTTAGAAGAAAGAACACCATCTTAGTGGTGAAAGAAAATCAGTGTGGGGGAATTAAGTTCTAAATTTTAAAAACACCCAGTTTTTGATGGGCTCCATTAAGAACTATCCAGAATCCTAATCACTGCTAGAGCAAGATGTGAGAGCTTGGCAAGCTGGGTGCAAGCGGCTTCAGCTTAGAAGTACCTCTTGTCAGCCACAGGGTAAAAACAGTCACAGGGAACAGGAACCCTTAGAGAAAGAGTCCCTCCCAGAATGCTAACAAATAAGGTCCCAAGAGTCACTCTTGCCAATTAAATTCCAGGAGAAAGACAGTGACAGATGTAGGTGTGCCAGCAGATTTGAGCCCTGGCAGTACAAATACCTTCACAAGGGAGCTGGCGTTGTATGGAAGAAAGCAGCAGTGATAAAATATTTACATATTTATAAATATTGAGATATTAACAAGCACAGTAGATTCATTCTATGCATTCTAAACAGCAGTCCCAGGAAAAAGAGAGTAGAGAGATGGCCCTTGATCAAGAGATGGCCATAGATCTAGCACATCGGGTACAGTCCAACCAGAACTTCCACTCCAGAAGGATACTCATCATTGTCGCTGCTTCAGGGATGACTTTTGACAGTTACAGAAGAGACTGTCACAATCCCACACACTTACCCACTGCCATTTCCTGTAGCCTACTCCACTCCACACTGCTGCCAAGAGAAGATTCTGGGAAAGGAAACAAACAGGCAAACAAATTCTTATTTTCAACTAAATTTGGGAGATTCTTTATTCTTAGAAACTCAAAATGATCAAAAGCTTAGTAAAGGCTCTGAAAAGTCCTACAAGAAAGAAAAACGGCTAACTGTGGTTTATCCCAATATTTTTCCTGCCAATAGGAATCCTTATATTCACTGATATTGAAATCTTATGTAGCCAAAATTATCCATCATCACACTATTTAACATTAGTGAAACTGAATTAGAGAAAAAAAATCTGTATTTTCATGTTTGGTATTTTAATGTTGAACTAAACATCAGTGCATTTTTTTCTATAAGAAGGGGAGAAATTTTCCTTCAAGTAGAAAAAAATTATTGCATTGGAGTGCATATCAAGCTCAGTTTTATTTGATTTTTTTACTATTACTTTTGGGCCAGGAGGCCAAGGCCAGTCACTTTTCTATTAAGACAAACATAAAAGATACAACTATACTTTAGTTCATTCTCTGACATTCTAAACTGCGAAAGACTAAAGACAGTTCTAGGATCAGGCAGGGAGCTGGAAGTATTTCTGAAAAATGAATGATTTTGATTGATTACTGCCCCGGCTTGTCTTCCTGCTGTGGTTTAGGATAAGATACCTAACTCTTTCAAGACACCAAAATACTCATCAACAGACCAATGGATACACAACTGTGGTATTTATATACAAAGGAATACTATGCATCTATAAAGTCCAACAGCGTGGAGGCTTTTGCAGGCAAATGAAAGCAAGTCAGAAGCAGAAGGTGAAACATCAAATGGTCTCTGATATGAGAAACCCAGATCACAACTATCTCATGAAACTTAAAACGAAAAACAAAGTGAACCGGGGGGGTAGGGATAGGAGGGATGGAGGGGTGGGTGGGGGGACAAAAGGAGAGTGGGAAAGTCCTTGTTACCTTGACAAGATACATATGTGCACAAAATGCTCAACTTCATCGTAAACCTTAAATTTTGCACTTATACATAGCAATAAAATGGGGGGAAAAGATACCTAACTCTTATAAAATGGAGCTGCTGAGTTGCTTACCAAATTCATTTACATCTAAAACAAATTCTGATTGTGAAACAGCTAGACCCCCTCCCACCCTCCTCTTGGGCTAATTTGCTCATTAGCAACCCAGTGTGGTTCACCTGCCCTGGGTTTTTTTTGTTTTGTTTTTAGTTTGCTTTTAGGTTTTTGGTTTTCTGGTGTGTACAGCTCTAGGTCCAGCTCTCTTATGGTTTGAATCTGGAACATACACCACACGCCTCATGTATTCGGATGCTGTGAAATAGCTATGGAACCATGTGCTGCTGGGAGCTGGAGCCTGGCTTGAAGGGAAGAAATATTAGGGCAGGACCCAGAAGGGTAATGCTAGCTCCTCTGTCTTAAGTTACTTTTTCATATTGCTGGGACAGAATACCCAACATCCACAACTTAGGAGGGAAACATTTATTTTAGCTTATAGTTTCAGAAGGCCTCAGTTCGTTCAAGAGGGTACAGCTGGGATTCCACCATCACACAGCAGGGCTGGAGCCAGAGCTCCAGAGACAGAGATCCGCACAGCAAGCCATGTCTTGGAGGAAAGGCAGAACCCGGAAAGGACCTTCCAGGTCAACCCTCATGCATCTACCCCTTCCTGCTAGGCCCACCTCCCTACAGTACACAGTATCCACAGGTATGTAAGGCTTCTGGGGTACACTCCAGATCCAAACCACAACATCCACCCTTCTTCCTTCCCTGGCTTTCTGTCTGCCATGCCCCAGCAAGCTTTTCTCCAACTAGACCTCCATTATGCACTTGATGAGACCTTCTGAAACTGTGAGCTACAATAAATCTTTCCTCATTTAAGTTGTGATGTCAGTTTTTTCTGTCACAGTAAAGTAACTAAGCCCAGAGTAAAAAAGGAAAAGACATCCTTGCTGACACAGGAATGACCTTTCAACACATCCTTAATTTCTTCTGGTATTAATCAGCTATTGTCACTCTGATGCCATGTAACAAACTACTCCAAAACTCTGATGCTACACAGCATATGTATTTTCCTCACTCACAGTTTTCTGAGTCTACTGATGTCTCACTTATGACTACTGGTTGAGTGGCTTGGCTCCAATCTGTGAGTTGAGTTTGGGTCTGTTCTATGTGTCTCTTCACGGTGAGCCCCAAGGAAAAAGATTGCAGATAACCAGGCATTCTTTCCTTCTCAGGATCACTGGAGCACAAGAGAGCCTGTCTAATGACTCGTGCCCAGTGAAGTCTCAGTCTATGCAACATCTGCTAAAATCTATTGCCCAAAGTCAGTCACATAGCCATATGCAACATCAATAACATGAGGATTTGAATATTTACTAAACAACAACTCAAACTGTAGCATTCATTCTCTTCTTTGGTTTTCCTTGTACTACAAAGTTTGGGATTTCCTCACCCCTAACTACTGATTATGCTCTTTTGACCTAGCATTTCTGACCACTTGTACATTCTGTTTGCTCACTTTGTTTTAAGTTCAGGAGGACTTCAATGATGTCAGTCCAAAGGATAATACTGAAGTGCAGATATAAAAGCCAAAAGCTGATTGAGTGGAATAAGTACCACAAAGCATCATGGTGTATTTTTGGTTGCTATAACTGAGTATCACAGACTGTGTTATTTATAAAAAATAGAGATTCATTCAGTATATGGCTTTGGAAGCTAGGTAATTCTAAAGCATGGTGCCAGGATTTGGTGAGGGCTCTCTGCAGTGTTATAACTTGGTGAAGGGCATTA
This sequence comes from Ctenodactylus gundi, assembly GCA_004027205.1. Lineage (NCBI taxonomy): Eukaryota > Metazoa > Chordata > Mammalia > Rodentia > Ctenodactylidae > Ctenodactylus > Ctenodactylus gundi. The sequence continues at coordinate 280,098 of PVKB01000517.1, read as the reverse complement.
GCCAGTTTATTGGTTAGGGTTATAAGAGAGGCAGAGTTAATAGGATTTATAGAGACAATGGGAATTTATTTGGAGGACTTACAAGCTTGAAGAGAACGTCCATATCAGCCATGCACACACGAGAGGGCTGGAGAGTCCAGTAGCTGCTCATGCTCCTGACAGAAAGACACTAGTCTGAGGCTGCAGGACAGTTGGTGGGAGCCTGCTGTGGATGAAAACAAGGGTGGAGATGGGAGACTGATGTGAGCCCACTATGAAGATCTAAGAAGTGAACACCAGAACAAGCCAGGAGCAAACTGAAGTCTCTCCCCCTCCAGGCAAGGCCAACGCATTTTTAGGGAGAGGCTGCAACAATGATTCTCCCTCTCTCCTTTTCTCAATTCAAGCTGCCAGTAAGGTACCCCTCTCCCATTGCCTGGAACTCAAATAAACAACACTCACTTAAAAGCTATTCTCTGGACATTCCCCAGTTGCCGCAAGTTAGCACAATTTCTCCCATGGCAACAGCCAGTGAGACCCAGCAAGCAGGGTGCTACATGGGTGCTCTACCTTTATAAAGTCACAAATCTGTCATGGGGGCTCCATCCTCATAACTTCATCTAACCCTAATTCCTCCCAAATCTCCTCTTCCTTCTTAATACCATGAGAATGGCAAACAATTGCAACACATGACATGGTGGCTGGAGAAACATTCATACCACAGTAGGATCCAAATGGGAAGTGTGAAGATGAACTTCGACCTTGGGGAGCTCTAAGAGTAAAGTAAAGAAACCCAATGCCATCACCTAGGCCAAAAGGAAACTGCAGAGGAGATAGTGAGAAATGAAGTTTTCTAGTTAGAAGCTGTGTTGGCCAGGAGCAGGATGAGGTCAGAGAGGAAGGGAGAGACAGTGGCTAATCTACTTGGCCATCAGTCCTATTTTGAGCTGTTCCAGGCCAAGAGTGCTAGTATGACCTCTACAATGTGTCAAGGTCCCAAAACAACAGGCTAACAGTAGCCCTGCCCAACTCTTCAGTTAACTTCCAGGCTGCAGGGCAGATGCAAGTTACGGCTTTCAAGTCCCTTGTTCCACATCAGCTCAGAACTCCCTGTGACTAGGAGATATCTGCCAGACCCTTCCAAAAGAGTTTCCCTTTTCTCTGAAGCCAGAAGTTCCTAAACTTTGTTCACTTTGCAATACCTCAGAGATCTCCAATACATAGCTGCCATGCCCTAGGAATTCTAATTGTTCCAAACGTATCTGAGTGCCAGAAAAAGCTCCTCACGTAATTCTAGTAAGCAGTAAAGTTTAGTGCCCATTTGTTTCAAAACCTACTCCAACCTATCAGAAGTTGACAAATGTTCAAACACAGTTTTGGATCAGCAGAAGGAAGACCCAAGCTGAGTTTCAACACAGAAGCTAAAGAAACTCCATGGGTTCTGTACAATAAATAAATAATAAACGGGTTCACCAGGTACATAATCTTGGCTCTAAAACTCAAAAGACTCTGAAAATAGAACTTTTTATTTTAAACGCAGGGCAGCAAAGCCTGACCTGACTTGAACTAACTTGGTGTAAGCTCCAACTATTTATAGTCGTTATTCATCCAATTTAGTGTGAATATTCATGCATTTTGCCAAGAAAGTATTAATGTGTTTAATTACAGAGTGCCTTCCCAGACCCTGCTGGAGGTTACATAGTACACTGCATCTGTGCCTATCTACTCTGAAAATTCCTGAATTCAGAAAGCTAACACATCAGCCAAGAGTTAAGGCTAAAGAAATATAGACAGAGAAGAAATCTGTTTTATTCCTCCTTGGATATCAAAAGTAGACAGAACAAGGAAACAGAAGATAGCAAAATAACCAACAATGTGGACTTTGTATGACTTAAACAAAAAGTGCTCCATCTGGGTGGATTAATTACAGAAAAAAAAAAGAGCTTCTCCAGGTAAACACAGCCCTTCAATTAGGGCTCATAGCTTTACAAGCTGATCAGAGGCTGAATTTTACTTTCGCTCACCTCCTTTAGTCAGATTCTTTTGTGTAGTGCACCAACTACACATTCATACAGATGGCCTCACCAAGCAATTTTAGCAGCTGGTAAATTTTAGCATCTGGCAAAGCTCCTTCTAAAAACAGGGATGTCTAATACTCAACTTTTAGCTGTTTCTGTTGGTGAAATGAAAATATTTCTGCCTCCCACACCTTCAGCATAATCTTCACACAGAAGTTTCAAGGTGGGATGTATGGGATGACCTGTGTGAGGTGCATACATGGAAAGGCATGCTTGGGGCAGCAAATGCAAGGACAAGACAGCGTGTGAACTGTGGCATGCATGTGAGGATGGCAAGCAGAGGAGGACCAGAGTTCATAGTTGGTCACTTGTTTTTACACACACTAGTAAGTTAGGAGCAGGAGTCAAGCTAATTTCATCCAATTATTAAGGAACAGTATCTAGTGTGATACCCATTTAAGCTTTGAGCTACAATGACATTTAATTGAACATGTATTCCACTACATATGGTATGCACTAATAATGTGGGTAGCCTTGTGACCACTCTAAGGGAACAGAGGAAGCTAAATTAGGTTGGGTTATTTACCCAGTAAGATTCAATTCAGTTGTCTCTAATGTCAAAGTCAATGCTTATAGCCACTTCTCTTTTCCTACTGAATAGCAACAATAATGGAACTTAGGGCTCAAAGCCTACCCCATAAAAAGCAAAGATGATGCCTGCCCAGCTCTTTCCATATACAAAAGTATTAAAACTATACCTAGCACACTAAACCAAAATAAATGCCCTACCAGTCTAACACAAATGTATGAAATACTTAACTAGCCCATACATACTTGCCTCAGTTTATATTTATACAAACTGTACAGTACAAATGTCAGAATTTCAGCTATAATTTAAGGAGACGTTTGGCTTTGAGTACTTCATTTGCAGAAATCATTACTGAGAATCTCAGAAGCAGTTACTTTGAAAGGAAACAAAACATACCTGCATCTACTAGATGAAACTGAAAATATTCACAGCATTGCTCCCAGTATCTGCAACGGTATTTTCACCTGCATCTTTGTGAATGTGTGGCAGACCTCCCCCCCAAACTTCATCCAATCGGGATGCACCTGTACCCTGACCCACAGCCAGTCATACATGAAGATATTTGCTTAAATTTCTATTAAATTCACCTATCAAATTGTCTTAGTGATTGATATATTTAATGAGCAATATAGGGAAATTAAAATATAAATTTCCTGTTGTTAGTGCCTGCAGCAGGCACAACTGACTGTCAACAGCTAACTAGCCATCAAAAATTTATTTTCCTCAAACGCCATTCTGGGATACTGCTTATATACTCTTTCTAGAACTAGACGCTGATTTTGCAGGTGCAGTAAGTTTGGGAAAATGAAATGGGCAGTCCATTTATAATATATGCAATTTTTTAGGTGCTGTGCTTCAATTAAAAGGGTTTTCTTTGTAAAAAGAATGAACTGAGGGGAAAAAAAAATAAGAAATGTGTTTCTTTCTGGATATACAGTCCTAACTGAAAGGCAATGCTCAAGGAGGAACTACATTTCCCAGACCACTTGCTCCGAGGTAGAGTCATGTGACTAGTTTCTACCAACAGAATGTAAACAGAAGTGATGTATGTCATTCCTAGGCCATAGTGGTTTAAGATACTGTGTACTTTCTCTTTCCATCTGCCCAGTGAAAAAAGGACACCCTTGTCCTAGAGAATAAGAAAGGAATACTATGCAAAGCTGATCAACGACAAGAAATAGTCATCTTGAAATTTTAGTGACAGAAATAAGATTCTGTTACATTAAGCTACCAAAATTTTGGAGTTCCCTTATTAAGGAAGCTAATTTCCACCCACCTAAAATCTGTTACTCAGTCTTCCTGACTAAGGAAACTTGGTTCATGTTCAGGTTGATAACATGTTTTCTTAAAAATCCTTACACTCCTTCACATAAAATGACTTCACACAACCCATATGACAACTTAGTTCAATTAGACGTGAGTACAGTTTGCCATGATCTAAAAGAAAGTCCTTTAAAATATTCAGCTTTAATCTGTGAGGACTATAAGCCATGCTACATGGAGGTATAGCAGTCATTTTGAAACCATAAAAGCATGTTAAAGATGGCTATAAGCCCCTCCATAAAAGCAACTCGGTCCAGAAATACAGAACTGTCACCACTCCAGAAATCCTTCATGTGTCCTTTCTGGACCACAGCCATTTCTCTCTCCCAGCAGTAATCACTGTTCATCTCAGTCTGTATTTACAGCTTTCCCCATCCTTACATACGTACATATACAATATAACATACACAAACGTATCTTTCTGAAATGGCTTCTGGGTTTGAGGAGGAGGGGTCTCCAGTGTCTTTGTATTAGTACGTAGTGGTGTCCTCTGATCTACACATTTCCCTTTAATTATGGTCCTCATCTTCATGGAAAAGAATATCAAGATCTGCATGGCCAGCAGGCTCCCTGTTTCGCCTTAGTCTCACCCTCCATCTGCCTCCTCTCTGTCCCTCAAATATCTTAGCATAAGAGACAACCTTCTGTCTTACTCTTCTTCCCAATTTCACCTCTAAGACCAAGCTTACATGGGCATAAGTATTTCTTTCTTACCCAAAATAAGACTACTTCCAAAAGAATGGCCTTTACCATGCTAAATGTGAACTAAAAGAATTTAGAAAAATCTCCCTTTTCTCTAGTGCCTGTTTACTGCAGAGGAAATCAAGAACCTAACCTTTCCTGCCTCACTCACCAAGCCTCCAGGCTGGTAGTTCAAGAAGTTAGTAGCTTAAAATAACAACCATTTATTCTACTCAAGGGTCTGCAGGTCAGCCTGGCAGGTTCTATAGATCTCAGCTAAGCTCAATCATGCATGTGTAGTCCAGCTGTGGATTGGTTACTTCACTCTGCTGATTTTAGCTTGACTCTTTCTCATATGCCCGTGGGTCATGTGACTATCAACTGCTCTACAAAGGTCTCAGCTGCTCCATATGTCTCCTTCCCTGTCAGGCAGTCTGGCCATGTTGTCAGGGCAATCATGGACAAGTAGAGGAGAAAACAAAAATACATCAGGTCCTTCCAAGCCTCTGCTCACAGCAAGTCTAGAGCAAGAAAAATTCCATGGAGCCCAAATTTAACCAACAGCAAAATATCCTTTCTTTAGTGAGAGAACCCACAAAACCAAAGGCAAGAGCACAGATTCAGAAAGAGTCAAAGTATGGGTACCATCGACACAAACAATCTGCCATATCCACTAATTTTATCTGTCAGGGATTGAGAACGGTTCCCCAGCACTGCAAAAACTGTCCCAACAAGCTGGGTCGACAGAAAATCCACGGACAGGTGCAGTGACTTAAAGGAGAGCAACATTGTTGATTACTCTAACTAGAAGGCTGAGTATAGAAAGAATATGAGTGAGTTGCAGTAGTGTAACTATAGTTTTGTAGATATCATGTGATGAAACCAATCCATTATTTTTCACTCAAGAATTTGTACCCCAGTATTGATAGTTGGTGACAGAAAAAGAAAGACACCCCAATTAGCAGAACAAAGAGAGAGAGAGAGAGTTTCTGGATCTAAGAGTAGGCACAAACTACATGTAGCCATGTGCATTTTGTAATAATCCCTTTTCTTGAAAATGCCTAAGTGAATCTCTGTGTGTACTGACGCCAAAAACAGGCCAAATACTTCACCTCTCTCTGTGTATGTGCCTCTTCACAATGTGATTTTGCAGATCCTCCAATCAAATAGTCATGTCTATACCTTTTGAATGTGGGCTGGCAAAAAAATTCAATGGAGGTGCACTGTAATGGACAAGTTTCAAGTCTGAGTCTCAGGAGGTACACAATATGTGCTGTTTTTTGAATCCTTGACAGCACCACAAAAACAACCTGCTAGAGAAACTATGTGGAAAAAACTGGCCATTCCTGGCATTCCACCAAAGGCATCCAAGACCCTGAAACAGCAGCAAACACCCTGGCACATAAGACAGCCTACACAAGATCAGTAGTACAGTTCACCCAACACACAGCTGAACACACACACACAAAAAGAAAAAAACATATATATATATATATGAAATAAGAACATCAATACAGACTTCAGACTTTAATAATAAGGAAATACTGAGTATGCATATAAATCTAACAAAATATATGATATGGGCCAATTTCTTGAAAGAAAATTATTGCTCAAACTCATTAAAGATGAAATAGACAACCTGCATAGTTCTGTATCTATTTAAATTAAATTTAAATGATTGAGTTCATTTTTAGAAGTTTAAAATAAAATAAAATTAAAACTGTAGGCCGCGACATCTTTCTCATTTCATTCTTAACATTAATGATGTCTTTCTCACTTTCTCTTCTTTATTCCCTCCCTCCAAAGAAATACCTTTGCGTTGCGATGATTTTTCTCTATTTTTCTGTTTTCTGTTTCATTGATTTCTTCACGTTTTTATTGTTTCCTTTCTTCAGTTTTCTTTGAGTTTGCTTTACTCCTCTTTTAGTAGTTGCTTATGGTAAAAGCTTATATTATGGATATGACACTTTTTTGTATTTCATGCCATAAATATTCACCTAAAGGCTGTGTTGCTTCAACTACATCCCACATATCTTATATAATAAAATTGTAATTCACTTCAATATATTTTTACATTAATATTTCTCCTTGATTACTATACTAAAGTGTGTGCTTAATTTCCCAGTGATAATACGTTTTTCCCACTATATTTGTTAATATCTAGTTTGTTTTCACTAAGATCAGAGTAGATGGTGTAAATTATTCCAATTCCCTTACATTTGTTCAGGATTCCTTTGGTCATTTATGAGATGGCTTAACAGGAATGTTTTATGTGCCTTAAAAAGGACGAGTATTCTGCTATTGTCAGGTAGTGTTGATTTGATTGGGTGGAACTGGGTGAAATTTCATTGGGTTCATTGGGTGAAATTGGTCAGACATGTTGTTTAGCTCTTCTAAACCCTTGCTAATTCATGGTCTATTTTCTTGATCAACTGGTAAACTAGCCATGTGAAAGTTGACAACAGTAATTGGAGTATCTATTCTTCCTTTCAGTAATATTGGGTTTTGTTTAATATATTTTGAATCTCTAACTATACTAGTGGATTTGTCTTTAGCTAAGACGATTTTCTTCCTCTGATCTGTTTCAGGATTTTTTTGTTTCTAACCTTCTATAACTAGAATATCACATGTGTAGGCATAAATTTTAAAGTATCTGTCCTACCTGACGCTTTCTAATCTTCTAATCTGTGACTCAGTGTCCATCATTAATTTTGGAAAAATCCCAGCCATCATTACTTCAAATATTTCTTCTATTCTTTTTCTCCACTTTCATACTCCCATTATATGTATATTATACCTTTTGTTATTGTTCCACAATTCTTGAGTAGTTCATTACAGTTTTTTCACTTTTATTTTCCTTTGCCTTTCACTTCAGGAAGTTTCTACTGACATATCATCAAGCCATTGATTCTTTTCTCAACCCTGTCTGGTTCACTAATACATCCATTAATGATATTCCTTATTTCTTATATCACATTTTGTTTCTTGCATTTTATTTTAAAGCTTTCTTAGACTCTCCATCTCCCTGCTTACATTACCCATCTGACCCTGCATGTTATCCACTTTTTTAATTACTATCTTTAGCATAGTACTGTTAATTACTCCCAAATGCTGTTGTGATCATTCCTAAATTTCTACCACATCCAAATCCAGTTGTGATGTTTGTTTTGTCTCTTCATAGCATGTTTTCTTCTTTCTAGGAGCAGCTTCCCAAACTGTAGGCAGTACCATCTTTCTATATTTCTTCTCTGAGCCACTATAAGATATTTGCAACCAATTTCCTGCTCCAAATCTCTCTATATTTGGACTATCTAAAATATTTCTATTTTGCTATTAGATGCTGCCTAAGGTAACAGAGTATGGTCTCTGTCATCCCCATGGATGCCATGTGTAAGCAGCCTTGGAGCTCTCAGTAACGCAATTAGGGAAGAATATGTTCACAAAATATGCACTGAGGATCAACAAAAGGACCAAGTTTATCACTGCAGTACAAATGGGAAAAGGAAACTGTAGATTAAATTAACAAATTTGCTTGTGTCCATGACCTGTGTTTATCTGTGCAATGCAGCCTTGATAGACACAGCCATTAAAATTAAAACAATATCTGTGTCCTGCAGTTTGATGAGGAAATGCTTCCTACTACTGCTGCCACCAGGCCATAACTGTACAGTGTACTATTGCCACATTGCCAGGAGTTCTATCTGAAAAGGAAAAGCCACAACTAATATTCAATTGGTAAATGAAGAAACTATAGCACATATGTACAATATTTATATGCTATCCTTTACCTGTAAATTATTTAATGCTAAAAGAAATAAACTATCAAGCTACAAAAAGACATACCTGACCTTTAAGTGCATAATATTAAGTACAAGAAACCAATGTAGAAGTGTATACTGTATTTAACATATATACTGGATGATTCCAACAACATGACATTTTGGGAAAGGCATAGTTGTGAAGTCTGTAAAAAGAACAGTGGTTGCCAAGAGTAGGAGAAGTGAGGGGAAGAACAGATGAAGCACAGAAAAGTTTCTGGACAGTAAAATTATCCTTCAGGACACTATAATGGTGGATACATATCATTACATATTTGCATAACCCACAGAACGTTCAACACCAAAAATGAACCTTAATGGAAATTGTTAACTTAGGGGTATGAGGATGTATCAATGTTCATTCACTGATTCCAAAAAATGTTAAGATCTCTCTAGTGGAGGTTGTATCAGGGTGTATATGGGAACTCTGTTCTTTCTGCTCACTTTTGCTGTGAACCTAAAATACTATAAACAATAAAGTCTGTGTTTGAAAAAAGAACTTACCACACTTAAAAATATATTGCACAAAAGATATTCAATTTAGCTATTGTCTTGTTACTTTTTTGTTGATGTAATAGAATACCTGATACATACATATCAGGGCAGCAAAAGTTTATTTTAGCTCACAGTTTCAGAAGGTCACAGCCCATTCATGAGTGGCTGGCAACAGCAGAAGCACATGGAGGAGGAGGAGGTGCAGGAATCTCCTCACAACACTGCAAACAGAAAGCCAAGACCCCAAAGGAAGGAAGTAAGTAGCATACACCCTTCCAGGTCCTGTCCCAGTGATCTGACCCTTCTGGGTCCAGCCTCCATGTTCCGTCCCTTCCAGGTTTAAGCCCTTCATCTACCATAGGCCTGTCTTCCACCTCACACCTATAATCTACCACATCCCCATAATCCACCTCTCCAGACCAGGCCCCTATCTCCTAACAGTGCACAGTTCCATAGAAAATCCACAACATCCAGATAAATGAGACTTTTGGGGGACAGCCCAGATCCAAGCCACAACAGGGATAGAGTAGTTAGTTTATTAACCCACACAGCAAGGAGAGAACCTGTGTTTTCTCACAATTTTCATGAATTCCCATGGAAGCCAAAAAGTGAAGGCATTACTATATCAAAAAGTAAAAACCATTGGTTAAATTATCTAGGAAGTGAAATTTCTCCTTGAGAAGGTTTTAAATCTTCTGTTTTGTACAAATTAATCCTCCCACAAATATCACTGAGACAACAAGTGTAACTACATGTTATACAAAGGGCAGGAGAAAAAGCAAGGCACACATGCATCTTAGAATGCAGTTTCTTTCACACACAATCACATTTGCTTCTTCATGCTAAATCAAGATTGTAAGAACACTCAGAAGTAAAATTAAATGAGGGAATGATAACATGCCTGAGTAATTTATTATTTGTGCCAACCAGAAAAATACATTAGACCTCAAAGGAAAAAATACAGCTGAATGACAATATATTTATTGCTTTCTTTTCTTTCTTTCTTTCTTCTTTTTTTTTTTGCAAAAAAGAACACCATGAAACTGCATTTGATACTTATTATGTAAATCAACAAAAATAAATAATTTTTATGATCTGATCTTACTCCACTTATGCTGAATCTATGCTTCTGTCATGGATAACAGAAGCCAAACTCAGATCAAATATGCAGAGTGGTAACCAGCTCACAAAATGCAGAGGGTGGTAACCAGCTCACAAAATCCTCTAGAGAACCAGGCTTGAGCTGAGCTTCCAGGATTAGGAGTTTCCAAACCCACAAAGCAGAACTAGTCTTATGATAAAACTTTTGCCATTACCACAGTCACATTCACGCCAGGAACTTGACTTTAACCTCTAAAAGAGAGAGAGTTTTATTTTAAGGAATACGTTCACATGACTGTGGAAGCTTGGCAAATCCAAAACTGTGATGGCAGAGACCAGCAGGGAATAGTTGCAGTTGGAGTCCGCAGGCCATCTGCTGGCAAAATTTCCTCTTGCCATAGAAAGGTCGGTTTTTCATTTCATTCAGGGCTTGCAATGATTGGATAAGATCCCCCCCCCGCCCCCCCCCCACACACACTACAGAAAACACACAAATGTAAATATTAATTGCATCCAAAACAGCCTCATAGAAACATCCAGAGCAATTTTGACCAAATATTTAGATACAGTAGTCCAGCCACATTGACATATAAGCTTAATCATCTGTCAATGCCACTTTCTGCCATTGCCTTCCCTTAACTAAATTCAAAGAGCAAGAGACAAGGAAATCGTGGTGATATAACCCATCCACGGCAGCCTTCTGGAGCACCAAGTAGGTAGAAAAGGGTGCATGGTAGATCCAGGGGGCAAACAGAAGAAACTTGTCACCTAGAGTTCAGATTATAGTGATGAGCACTGGCCAGAAGAAAGACCAGGAAGGTGAGCTCTGTTCTTTATCGTTGAGGCAGAATTGAAAAGAAGGGAAGTTTACAAAAAAAAAAAAAAAAAAAAAAAAACGTTAGTGGTTCTGGGTGGCTACAAACAGAATAATTTTCTTCTTTAAACTCCATCAACTTGATATATTCCTCAAATCTTAGACATTTCAAGCAATGACACTGCTGTCATACACAGCTTTCTAGTCTAATCTCTCTAAAATCTAAAACTAAGGACACCTCTTCATCCATAGGTACTTCCCTTTCTTCCAGACCTTCTCTGTGGTGGGACTCCAAACTGTGCATTCTCATCTAGGCTACTATCATTTCCCTTAGGAAAATTCAATGGTTCCTAATATTACCTGAGAGAAAGGAAAAGAAAGAAATGTATATGCTTACACAAAATTTAAACTTCTTATTTCAGCAGGGACACTTTGAATATATAACTTAATACCCAATTGTGCAATTTAATCTTAGAAATATTCAATGTCAAAGGACGTTGACCTAAATCAAAGAGAGACTCAGAACAAATGAACAGCAGCCTCCTGCCAACCTTGGGGCAGCTGGAGCAGAGTTACCCAGATGGTTAAAGCATGAGCCTTCTTCCAGGTGTTTTCTAAAAATCACATGTACATGTAGCCCTGTGCAAATTTAATATGGAATTCTGAATTTTCTACTCCAAACACCTCCTTGGAAAATTAACTGACTCAGAAGTTGCAACTGGCGGCCTATGAGTCAAAGTCTTCCTACAAAGATATTGTTGAGTCCACACAGTGTTAGGCTTAATACAGCTTTTTAGTTACCAATATTTAAAAATGAGTACATGTAAAATCCAAATCTTGATTACCAGCTTCTCCACAAAATTAGACTATTCTGGAAAGAGTGAGCTCATGTTTCAACATGGCAGCCCTCAAGAGGAATTGAGGAATATCTTTTGAAAGAACATGAATGGTGATCTTTATACTTGTGCTTTTACTTTTCTTATAGTTAAGTTAGAAAAAATATTTCCCACATGCATAACTGTATTAAAGCGAGTACACTATGGCAACTACCTATTTTGAAAGAAAGAAGAGGGAATTTCTATGTGTGTTGATGAGGTTCAGTCTGCCTCACTTGTTTACACTTTCTGCCTGGGCCTGGTGGCATTTGGGACAGTGACACCTGGTGTATCTGTTATCAGCTTTGCTACAAATACTTTTGCCACTAGGTTCCTTATTTGACTTAATTTGTTTTTCAAACCCTAAACATGAATTTTTTTAAAATCCAAAATGCTATATACCACCTATTAGAACTAGTTTAGTTATTCAGTATTGATTCAACAAATAATTTTTGGACACTTAGCAACAAGACACTTTACTAAATATCTGAGATACTGAAATTGGCAATACCAATAGAATCTTGGCCCACTTGGAACAACCATTCACTGCCCCATCCTTTGCTAAAAAATAACTGGAATTATATTATGGTGTTGGAGCCTCGTTTTTATATTAGCCTATTTTGACAACATTGGGGACTGAACCCAGAACTTCACACAAAGTATTTTACCACTAAGCTACATCTGCAGCCTGGAGGCTCATTCCTCAGTGAGTGTTTTCATAGCTTTTTTCTGAGCCAGTACACTGGCCTGGAAAAGTGTCCTTTCATATGGTGACAGGTCTTCTAAGAGAAGTTAGATGAAGAGGTAGAAAGGCAAAAATTATTTTCACTAACGAGGACCCAAATGTTGATAGGTCAGTCAGGCTAGCCTGCTGTGCTGAAGTGACAAGCAGCCTCCAGATCCATTGGTTTGTCTTGTTCATCTATATGTTCTTTGCAGAATGTGCTGCTTCCCCAAGTCAGCTGCACCCTGGAACTCAGGCTCATGGAGGAACCCTGTCCCATCAGATTTGCAGCAGAAGGAAAGAGCTGTGACAGCATGACATAGGAGCTCTTGTGTCTTCTACTTAAGGTCTCACCTACCATTTCTACTCTCACATTTCTGGACAAGGAAAATCACACGGGAAGCTTGAATTCAGAGCAGAAATTGGCAAAGCCCCAACAGGATGGGCACCACAGCGAGGACATTTTAGGGAAAGACAATTGATATTTTGAACAACACAATTTACCACATATAGAAATATAAGTAGTTGCTGGATCCTGGGAGGCACCTAGTTCCTAAAGACCAAAGTAAAAACCAAATTTTAGCAGAGAAATCATGCCTGCAAGAAATTGGTAGCCTCCATTAAAAAAAAAAAAAAGTCAAAAACCATAGAAGAGGAAGAAAATGGAGTCCTCAGATTCTGTGCTCCCTTGTTCCTCACTACAACACGTCAGTATTTATTTTCTCCCAAAGCAGATGGTGGCTTCCACTGAGTATCACCTTCTATTCCAAGGTGAAGTCTTCCCGCCTGCTCAACACAGTAAAGTGACTGAAACAGGAAGCCTGGAAAATTGTCTAGGGGGATGTTAAATAACTCTTAATTGATTGATGAATAATAACTTCTAAAATTAGGTCTCCAATTAATTACATAAGGTCTGAAGTACAATCCATTGAGCTTACCTAAAACTCTGGAAAGTACAAATTCTGAACAAATTCCTTTTCACTCCTAAAATTGCTTTCCTCTCCAGTTTTCCTCCAAGCTTTCCATTCAGGACAGCCCATTTCCATTCAGATACAGACTCTTTCTCCAAGAGCCACTATGAATTTACAATCTCAACCATCCCAAAAAGCCTTAGTTCCAGAGCTCTTCACCCCTTAGGAGATAACAACTGGGCATGGACAACTATGATTACTTCCTACCTAAGCTAACTCTTACCTTTTTCCTCCAGAATTTATCAGTAGAAATTGCTAAATACAGATGGCAGAAGGCAAGCTGCCTGATTCCTGAAGATCTGAGGCAGGAACCAAAGGAAAGTAAACACACAACTGCCTTGCAAGCAGAAAAAGGGATTCTCTTCACCCCAGAGAGGAAGGCGCTTAACCTCAATTGGGGAGAAGACTGTGAAGGGATCCTGAGGCCTTAAAAGCAATTAGCCATGTCTGCAGACTATCTGAGCTGCAGTTTATTTTCATTAGTTTGCTTCCAACCCCAAAGAGAGATAAATTAAAGCTCCCAAAATTATTCCGCTACAGACTACTAAATGTTAATTCCACGGGAAAATATGATTTAGAATAGAAATGCCATTATTACAGATCTGAGACCCTTTTGTTAAGATAAAAAAGTAGGAGGTCAGATGTGTTTTCCCAAATGTAAGCTTCTGAGCCCACATTACCACTTCCTTTGTAGCTGGTCTGTAACTTCAACAAGTACTGAGCACGTATCTGAGGGTTGTAGAACGCTCAAAGATGCAGAATTTACTTATCTCCAGACAAAGAAGGGCTTGCCTCTGCCCTCCTCTGGGCAGGTGTACCTACAGGATAGGCAAGTAAGCTCCTACGCAGTCTTAGGACAATTCCTCCCACAAACCCTGAGCAGGTTTACTTTTCATTAGTTTGTGTTTATGAACACAGAGACCTGAGAAAACCCTGGTAGAAAAGCCTACGGGTAAAGCAGAAATCTCTCTCAAACCTGGGCTACAAAAACAACCTTATACATTATAATCATCAGCACCTTCCAAGATGCAAACACTATAAAGAGAAAGAATTGTTGGGTGTAAAGTCAGTCCATGCACAACAGAGGTGTGAGGGTCAGAGCTAGAGATACAGACATGAGCATGACAGTGAGCTCCTGCCCTTTGTGAAACTTACAGTCAATGGGGAAAAGTGGGCAAGTACTTAGAAATTGGAAGAACATTGTGAAACAGAAGGTCTAGGGAGCTGTGGACTACAGAACAGAGACATTTAATTAGGGAGAGTTAGAAAAAAGGCTTCTGTGAGTGAGGAAGTGTCTTAGAAGCTAAAACCTAAAAGACTGTAGTCTACCAATTAGAACGCATGGCCACTCCTAGTGCTGCCCACAGAGATTCTCACTGCTGTCAGCACCTCACTTTACTTCCCTCACATCTGAGAAGCTCCAACCAAGCAAGTCACATCCCAGTCATCAAAGCCGGCAGCAAACCACCCACCTTACTCCATTAGGAAAACAGTAAGACATGTATGTGAAGAAGTAAGTTGAAGTTCAAGAAATTTTGCATGGAAAAACTCCAAGTTTATTTGATAGGTCATCAAAGATATGAGCAAATTTGGATTTCACTTCATCTCAAACTCCCGCCCAAGTCACGAGAACTACACCTTCCCACAGTCCAGGGGAGAGATTCTTTTTTTTTTTTTTTTTTGATACTGTCTCTGAAACAAGATATGAAAGTGCAGCTTTATAAATGAAACAAGGAGGAGGAGCTTGTCAATCTTTGGACAAATGTATTTGAAAACTTTGCTTCTAGATGAGTGAGAAAAGAAAAATAACAGCGGGCTGTTATCAGCAGCCAATTTCGCTCTTAAATTTAAAGATAAAATGTACAGTGCTTTTCTAAAATGTCATGCTTTAGTCAGAACCACAGTATTTGAAAGCCTATTTCTGACAACAGCAATGAACAACTATTCAGTTTAGCCAGGAGATATCTAACTTTCCACCAGATGCATATAGCTGAATCTGAAAGAGAAGGCTGGCTGTGAACCTTCTTTCCCAAGTGATACAATCTAGAACTGTGTTAAATTACCCAGCTCAGCCAGTAACGATGTAGCTTGCAAGCAAATGCAAGCTGTTTGATCTGAAAGGCAGGCTGGATATGAACCCTCATGACAAATTGATTTCAAGCAGGACAATTACATAAGTATTAATGTTTTGTTTTTTGAAGATGTGATCATAACAAATACAAGGTTCTTTGATATAATTTCCATAATTAGGATGCCAGTTTCTCCTGGAGGTTATTTTAACTGTGTGTGACATCCTGTTCATTAGCTAATCAACACTGAGTAGAAAAGAAAGCCATAAGATAACTTCATGCCCTGCCCAACGTGTGTCACCCTCAGTGCTGGTATCACAGGAATGTTTTCTACCCACTTCTGCCTTCGACTTATCATCAGTTCCCTTGTCCTCATTCCTCTGTCAAAGCAAATTAAAGCAAGTTTTCTTTGCTATGGTCGTTCAAAACCACCTTAGCGGAGACATCTTTTATTTCAACCAAGAGGAAACAGAGACACAGGGGCGCTGACTCTGAAAAAGCACTCCCTCACCTCACAGACAGTCTGTTGGAGAAAAAGAGGCCACATGGCATGCGCCATTCCTGCTCTGCAGTGTGTGTTACAGGTTGAAAGACTTTAGAGGAAATTGTTTCTGGACTTTCTTTGAAATAAATGTAACTTTAACTTTGAATTTGGTGATATGCAATTCTCTAAAAGAACCTCTGGGTAATGCCATACATTGTGATGTATTTGTTAAGTAGGAATAAAACTCTAGGAGCTATATCTTACTTGGTTCTGGAAGAAATCTCCTGAGAAACTTACACAAAAGCAATAGGATTTTTAAATTTTGTTTTCTCTTTGATAATAAAAAAATCTAGCAGCCTATTTTCTCTCCAGATATCTCTGTCATGAGAAGGTTGCATTTTGTCTTACTTGTAGCATCTCTTGACTCTCTGTGTCATAGGGATTGTTATCTCTTTGTCATAGGGATGGTTATAAGGTAGGCTTGGAAAGAGAGAGGCAAGAAGGACACAAAATAATCAGAATTTAAAAACAGTACTTGTAAGAAAAACTACAGCTTTAGGACATTAAAGTTATTCAAACTTTTTTTGTCTTCTAGGAAACTCATTCTTAAAAAATGAAAAAATTACTAAGCGTCTTAAAGACAACAATAAGCCTATAAATTAGGCACTGGGTCCACGCATTCCACCTGTAACTTGTCCTTTCTCTCATACAAACAGGCAGCATGTCTCAGCTTCAAACACACGCAGATGGTTCATAATCTAACATAACCCACAGAATGGGTAACGTGACAGGCAGGAGGAACACACATTCTAGACCAATGATCTTGAGGACACCCACAAAACCACAAAAGTAACCCCTAACAACAATGCACTTTGCTCTTCTTTTCCCTGTATAAAATTCTGCCCAATAGGCCTCTTTATGCTTTTCATTGACATGTCTTGAGCACTCTTTCTGTGACAGAAGTTGACAAATCTATAACTTACCATGGCCTCTCCTTTGACCCTGTCTGGTGCCAGTTACAATACTCTCACTACAGCCAGCAATTATTAAATGTGTAAATATCTTTCATTTCTTCCAAATATTGACACAGAATTTTTAAAATTGATTTCTCCATTGTAAATCAGTTGAATCAACTAAAATACAAAGAACTTTCAATACAGATGTTGTTTTCAATATTCTGCAGTTTGTGGTAGATATAGTTCTTCTTCCTTAAAATAATTCAGCACATTAATTGCTTGACTTATTGCATTTCTTTCTTCAACTTTCTATATCTCCTTGCTTCCAACACCAGCAAAAATGTCCCGAAGACTCATATTTATGATAGAAATATTAACTGACAAATTGTCAACTTTCCAAACAGAGGTAGAAGAAATAAAAGGCCACAAATTGATTATTGGTCTGTCAGTAGAAACAGGGACATACAAAATGACCCCAATCTATGTAAAGGACTGTCTTTTGTCTACCTGTCACAGACCTTTTTGAAATGATTCAAGCTCAGATTCTACTTGAGATATTTACAAGCCTCTTCTGTTCATGTAATTCTCTACTTCAAATTGACTAATGGTCTCTTCCTTTCCTCCCTCTCCTCTATCAATTCCTAGAAGTTTTGTTTTTCAGGAGGGATATGGCTGGACTATTCAGAAGGCTTTCACGGCTTTAAAAAGAAATGATCCTCATATTTTCACACGGCGAGTTTTTCTTTACGATATAGTCAAGTCTTCTAACTTTGTCATTACATTCATAATTATTCACACTAAGTAAATGTGGATTTCTTCTCTGTTCTTAAATATCTTCAGTGTTTCTTAGTCTTCTATTACCATTTTCCATTTTACATTTGGCAAATGTAACAGTAAAGATTTCTGTAAAGAAACATTTGTAGTGCTTAATCTTGACTGTTGACTTAATTCTCCAGATATACCTAGGAGATCAGTAAGCCACTCTATTGAATATATCTGGGTAAGTCACAGGGGCATACCACTGGGGACAATATCTAGTCCCCCGCCCCTTCCCCTCTGGCTGTTCCCCTGTCACTCTGCTTCCTGGGTACTGTGAAGTTAACTGCTTTGGTCTACCACACCCTGCTGCCATGGCATTTCAGCCTGAGAGCTGGTTGGCCATGGACTGAAGCATCTGAAAACATAAGCCAAAAATCAAATTATTATTCTTTAAGTTGGGCATGTCAGGTAAATTGCTCCAGTGGCAAAAAGCTAACAAATACAGAAAATTAATGCTGAGAAGTAGAGTCGTTGCTGTGATTATACCTGACCATGCAGTTCAGAAGCCTTTCGAGTTGGTTTTTTAAAAGTCTGGAAATGTTTGGTGGTTCAGCTTAAGAATTCTGTAATAAGAATTCTGTAATAAGAGAGATGGGTGATTCTGGTACGAATTCAAAAAAATAAAATGCTAGTAGGAAACTGAATGGTAAAGACAATACTTATGAGGTTTCAGAGAGAGGTGAGAATTCAACTAGACTAGAAATTAGATTAGAGGCTAATCATGTGACACTTGCAAAAACTACATTGTTCATGTCCCACAATTTTGCATAAAATGCAGTCTACAAGTGACAAACTAATTGACCCGGTATAGGAATTTCAAAGGAGCCCACAAATACTGATAGCTACCGTCAACCAGATCCATGGTGAGAATTGGGAACAAAAATCAAAGCCTAAAGATATGACAATCTTGCAGTTTGATTTAAAAAAAAAACAAAATAAAAAGTACTTATAAGGCTGGAGCCAAGGAAATTGTGGTTGCTGAAGAGATCAGTTCTGTCAAAAAAAAAAAAAGCCAAATACATTGTACCAGGACAATAGAAAAGATGCCTTGGAGGTTTCTCAGGGATTGGCCAGACCCTACACACCATCACAGGAGTAAGTGGGTAAAAGTATAAACAACTCCTTTGAAATATTTTGCTTTGAGAAGATAGCTCCATAAGGGCCTGTTTATTCAGTGTTACCAAGAGAAGTATTCCCCAAGTTCAGCTTCTCATACACTCAGAGGTGTCTGTAGCCATGATCAAAAGGGACCCGGGTACTGATTTCAGTGGCAACAGATCCACGTGGTGCTGGTTTTGCAGGTATGCAGAATGTAAAGGTTACGGGGGGTCATAGAGACTTCCACCCATATTCCAAGGAAAGGCTGAGAAGCCAGGTATTATACTGTAGGATCAGAGTTCTTGCTGGAAAGCCCTGAGAGGGAAATGCATGAAGCTATGGGAGTGAGGCCAAAGCTGCAATGGAACACCACGAAGTTGGAGGTGCTAGGAATGTGGAACATCTGCTCAAGGAAGCCACAGGGAATGAATGGAACCACTTCAAGAAAGAAGCCATGCAGGCTGCAGCTAACAGGGCCATAGAGGTGGAGCCACCCAAACCCCTTGGAACTCATATTTTACCCCTATGTGCCTCTGATGCCACACATGGAGCTACAGGATGAAATGCTTGCCCTGCTGTATTTCGGTTTTACTGTGAATGGATCCCTTCTGATTCTTCTATTCCTCCCTTTCAGAATGGGAATATTTTCTCAGTACCATTATATCTTAGGCATAAGTAACTTGTCTTTTTATTGGAGCCCACAGCTGAGAGTTTGCACTGAGTATTAGAGAAGAATTTGGAGTTGGACTAGAATAGTGGTAGAACGGTTGAGACTTTAGGGAAGGAATTAGGGTGTTTTCGGAGAGTTACACCATCTTGGGCAGAATTATGAACTTGTTATTGACTCTATTTGCAGGTTAAGTATGGTTTAAAGAGATGCATTTGTATATCAAGATGACAAGCAGTGGACTTTTGACAGTTAATCCTGATTGCCAGTTTGACTGGCTTGAGAGATGCCCTGTACAGCACGTCTACTAAAGCACACTTCTGTTTTTGTCAGGGTGGGTTGTGGAAGCATACTTTGGGCACTGTATTTAGTCCCTGACTCCTTCCTCTGTGGTACTCCTTCCCTGTTCTCTACTTTCTAGCTACCAGAAATTGGGCAACTTCATTCTACTTTACCCTTCCAGCATGATGCTTCTGCTTTGGAGCCAGCTACCCATGGACTGAACCCTCTGAAGCCATAAATCAAAATCAATCTTTTCTCCTCTAAGTTACAGACTTCAGGTATTTTATCCCATTAATGAAAATGTGCCTTAACTTCATCCAAGAAATGCCACTCTTTCCACTCTTTTACCAAACAAAATCTCAGTTTAGAACATCCTAAACAATACACCTACTTCTTTCCTTTTTCTAATTTTCCCTTCTAAACACAGATATCTCTAGGGAAGAGAAATGGAAAACTGCGGCACAAAAAGGAGTCACCTTCTACTTTTTAATTTTTCTATCCAATTAAAAAAAAACTTCACAGCTGAAAATGACACAAATTGGTTATCTCACAGTCAGAAGGCTCAGTTGGTGTGACTGGTTTCTCTGCTCTGTGTTTCATGAGGTTGAAAACAATGTGTCAGCTGGGACATGCTCCTTTCTGGAGATTCAGGAGCAGAATCTGTTTGAAGCTCACTTGAGTTGCTTGCTGAGCCCAAATCCTTGTGGTTGTAGGTCTGAGGTCCCTATTTCCTTGCTGGTATTAGCTGGTTTCAAAAGCAGCCCGCATTCCATATGTCCCTTGCTAACAACAGCTAATCTGCCTTTCCCTTCTGCATCTCTTGGGCTCCCAACATGTGAGAAATTCCTTTGTTTTAAAGGACTTGTTTGATTACATTTAGTTCACCTAGATGATCTCAGCAAGTTTTCTAACCAAAGGCTATCATTTTGATTACATCTGAAAGTCTCCTTTGTTGTGTAATATATTCAGATGAGCCAGAGATTAGGGTGTGGACATCTTTGGTGGGTCACTATTTGACTTACTATATCACTACATATATTTTTAATACTTTAAATTTGTACTACAGATATGCTTACTATTCAAAAATTTAATTAAAATCACAGAAAAGAACACATGAAAAAGAGTATTGCTATGGTCTGAATAAATGTCTTCTGAAGGCCATGAATTAAAACCTAAGATTCCAGGTGTTATGAGGTGGTAGAAACATTAAGAGGTGAAGTTTAGTGGGTGGATGGTACATTCTTGGAGAGTTGCCCTTGGAGTGAATAACAACACTCTGGTTTCTTCCTGCTCTCACTCTTTTCCTTTCCAACTGCCCATGGTATAAACAACTTTCTCCACTAAGTTTTGCCATTGTGATGTGCTGCCTCACCTTCGGCCCAGGACAAGCCAGCTGCTATGGTTTGGATCTTGAAAGCATTTGGAGCTGTGTGTTATTAGGAGACAGAGCTTGACTAGAAGGTACAGATGCCTCAGTTTTGATCTGGAAAGACTGACAACTTTTCGTGATAGGGGACTCTGGGCAGAGCTCTCAGTGTGTATTGTTGACTTATGGCCCAGGAAATGAGAGAGTGGAAATGGGGGGGGGGGGGGGGATCTGGCAGCTTGAACAAAATAAAGGAAGAAGAAACACTGTTACAGCTTCTTCGTGGGAAAGCTCTAGCCTTGCCTGAATTTCCAGACTCACTTGGCTCCTGCCTCACCTGGTTTTTGTCTGCAATGCTCTAAGCAGCTATCCAACCTCTGCCTCTGCCTGCGCTTCTACCATTGCTGGCTGCCTGTGAAAAGTCTGTGTGAGACATTCTGAAACTGAGCTAAAATAAATCTCTCCTCCTTTAAATTGTGGGTATTGGGCAGTTTGTCCCAGCAACGAATAAGTAACTAAGACACCAACTAAACATGGACTGAAACTTCCAAAATTGTGAGCCAAAAATTGATTTTGTCTCAGGTATATTTTTACAATAATAGAAAGCTGACTAATATAATATGAGAATATGTATGAAAATTGCAACTTACTAATATAGCTATACTAACCAAGTGCCAGATCCCTTGCTATGTATTATCTAGTTTAATAATCACAGTAGTATCAGTAGTATCATCTAGCTTTTATAAATGAAGTATCCTGGCCCAAAAGGATTAGGTGTTTGCCCAGGGTCATCCAGATAGTGTGCAATAGCCTTCCATACCTAGAGGTATCTGGCACTGCCAAGGCCACTTCTAACCAATCTGCAACACTGCCTGGCAAGCATGGGAATTTCTGCTCTGATTCCTCCTTCATCTCTCCATCCTTTACCATCTCTCCAGGGGAATCAATGGAAGACAGTTTGAGGTAGACAGTTTTGAGGTAGGCAGTGACAGACAAGTGATATTTGGGTATTTTACTGTGCAGCAATAGATATTAAAACAGGGAGAAAAACAGCAGGTATAAAATTTCAACCAAAATCCTACAGAGTGTATCTCCAGTCTGATTCCAACCAGAAAAATGTGAATTACACCTTAGAGTCATACTGATGTAGGCTATGAATTTCAAATTCTTAGGCTGTGAATAAAGCCCTGCCAAATCAATCGTAATCAATGGCTTTCTGAAGAGCATGAGCACGGTCAAGCACACCTCAAATTGCACCTGACTGGGCATGCATTGTGTCATCATACCACAGTGTGTGGTAGAATCTCTTGCCAGGTATTAGTTATCAATGTTAAACAGAATATACAACCAAGCACCGCCCCCATCAAAAAAAGCAAGTATATCAGGCAGAAAGCTTCAGTTTTTATCAACTAATGAGAATCAGGACTTTAATAGTAACAAACTGTAGGAGGAATCTTTGCAGTTAGGGGAATAGGTAGGTACAATATCTTTTTGTGCAAGATAGAAAAAATAAGCCCTGAAAAATAACACAGGTGGAAGATGCTTTTGTAGCAATGCACATGAAAGCAGCATTCTGATAGCACTGAACACTTCCTGTTGTCTAGAGAAATGTGACATGGGGAGATGCTGAGTTGCTGGCAGGTGTGGTTGACATTAGCGTTGGCACACCTAACTTCCTAATTTCTGACCCAACTTGCTTCTGGCTTTTTGTTGGATTTAACTGGAGCACATATATCATCTTTTTCTTATAAAAAGAAGAAATCAGTTAGAACTCTGTCATTATTTCTATGGAGAAAATTAATTTTCAACATTTTAGAGAATCTGTGTTGACAGTTTGGAGAAGAAGCTCTCATTTTCTAAATGCAAAATTTGGCTACCCCTTACTTCCCCTTCTACCTCAGCACTAAGAAATTAAAATATCAGGAACAGGTTTTTTAACTTAAAAATAAAGAATAAGTTTTGACATGTTCTTCCCTATCTTCAGCTTGTATCAGCAAATGATTCCTCACTCGGTACGTGGTTTTGAACTTGCAAATGTTCAGAATAAGGGAGCTTTCCACATTCATTCATTAGGAGCTAAGCAGTTCACTAGCACTAATACAACATTTTTAACCTCTACTGAGCATGTGAACCACTGCCTCCGGGGGCTTTGCAGGTTGGGTAATAGATTTGGCAGTGCCAAAACAAGATTAACTGGTAAGGCTAAGCTAGGGACCCTGGTAAATATTGCTTCAAAACAGCTGCTGGCTCCAAAGCCAAGTTAGCTGTGGAGTCAATTGCACTCAGGCAGCCACCACAGCTCTATCCTTGCTGTAGCTTTTGGGAGAAAAATCTCTGACCAAGTCAGGCACCTTATGATGTGAAAGCACAAGACACACATCAATTTGGATAACTGTTTCCTTCCAGAAGCTCCAGCCTGCAGGACAGGGGCAGCGTCAATTGACCCCAAGTTAGCAGTCCTTCCAGCACCTGGGCGTTGTTTCTTCCATTCAGGTAACTTCTCTGGAAATGATGAAATTTTAATGGGAGACAATTGTGCCCCGGGAGTGTCTCAGTGAGCACTAATGGAGACAGGTCTTCAGAGGTCCCGGACAGAGTCACTGCTCCCTCAGACCTAAATGTGATTGCTCACTACTGGGGGTGATCGGGATTTGCAAGTTGATTACAGCTGGAGGATTAGTGGCTGAAATACAATTTCACAGATAATTGCTGGAAATGGGCCAATGCCTTTGCTGGACTAGGCTCCATATGGCAGATAATATACTCAGTGACTGAAACCACATCCACAGAAACAGCAGAGCTTCTTAAAGAGGAACCAGAAACTGGTATTTTGTCTTCTAACAAGCAGAATGGGATAGGAGAAGAGGGACTGCATCCTTAGGATCAAGTGCTGAAAAAAAAAAAAAAGTAAATCAAAGCTAAGAAGGCACTCCCAGTCTGGAAGCTGGCTAAAAGACAGCTGAGAACAGTCCTGAAGGCCAGCCGATTTATTTCTTCACTTTAATCTTTTCTTTGGTAATTTCAGTTTTTTCCTTGTGAATGTTCATGTTTTTCATGATAATTTTTTTTGGTTCAAGAATAATGAACCAAAATCCAATCAAAATCATATCCCAGAAAAACTTGTTAAAAGTTGTGCTCCTAAAATGAGACCCCAAAGCATTTTTGTGCCAAAGTTGAAAATGATTTTAAGTGATATGCTTGAAAGACTTTAAAAGAATTATACCACACAAGGTTGGTGAGCAGTGAGAAAAAGTACTCTCAGATCCTCCAACTACACTCCAAGCCATTTGGCAACATCGTCAACCGATGGCCTTGGAAATGTCCATGTCCTTTGAGCCCATGCTTTTGCTAGGACTTCGACTGTAGAAAATAATGAGGGTGTGAGCAAAGGTTTATCTTCTCTGATGTTTGCTGCTGCTTGTCTAGCAAGAGCACGTCTGGCACAGTGTGTCGAGCAGAAGCTTGGCAAGGGTGTTTGACTCCAGAAAACCAGAATAGTGTGTGTCCAGGAACAACGAAAGAAGACATATCAACAGTGGCTGTCTTCATATAGTGAAATTATGATTTTATTTTGCCGATCTGCATTTTCACATATTTATTCAATGAATATGACACTCGCTTTGTGATATTTTCAGAAACCTTCTTAGAATTATAAAGTGTTTTGTTGCAGAAATTTGTCTACTGATGTGGAAAAAAATGTTCATGAAAATGATTCACACAAATAAAAGGGTATTAATCTACATATCGTACAATTCCACTTTTGAAAAAGACAATTCAAGCCAGGTGTGGTAGCTTAGACCTCAGCAGTCTGGAAGACTGAGGCAGAAGGATCACAAATTCAACCTAGCTTGGGCCACATACCAAGACACTTTTTCTAAATTAAATGGAGATGTAGTTCATTACAAAGGATTTGGGTCTAATTCTCAGGACCATAAGTGAGAGAGACTTATTTATCCTCTCTCTCTTTCTCAAATACATACTTACTTACACACACACACACACACACACACACACACACACACACACACAGAATTACATATACTGCACTGGTTTTCTGTGGAGAAACAACAGCAAACAATATAAATATAAAAATGATACCAAATAATAGCAAAGAGAAATAATTATCTTTACTTGGATGTATCATTTATCATTTTTCTTCAGTGAACCTGCTATCTCTAAAAATTGTACCTAGTATCCCACTTCCCTAACTACTGCCTTGCCCGGCCCACCAGTACTGTTGGTGGCCACCTATTCTCCTGCCTGGGATGGGCAGAAGGGAAACAGCACTGAGAGGGTGCTAATCTGTCAGGAATAGAAACTTTCCCTGGGTTTTCACTAAATCTACTGTACTTAGAGTTGTCTCCTGGTTATTTTATCTGCTCACTAATATAAAATCATTACCACCATGGCTATGTCTACCACAGCATTTGGAAACCTCAGCTGGGGAGGGCTGAAATGACTAGGGGCTGACTGAGATGGCTGGGCTGCTGTCATATGCCTGGGTCTCTGATGACTGTTGTCAAATGGAATCCTCTCTTCCATCCTCCACTTGACTCTTCAAGACTCTAGTTTAAAAATTTTCATCACTTAAGCTCCTAATGTGCAGGGGTTTCTTACATGGCTCTTAGCTATGGTAGGGACAAGAAGTCTCTGTGAGGCTTCCTAAAAGACAGGCCTGAGATTGATCCATCCCACTTCTGCAAGGTCAAGCGGTCAAGGCAAGAGACAAGAGCAGTTGTCATGGGGAAGAAAATGGCCCCCAGACTGGGGAATGACATGGCAATTGGGAACAGAGAGGGAAGGACTGGGAAACGTCATTTTTGGGATTCAGCTGCCATATTCCTTCCCTATCCTGTTCATTTCGTTACAGGCTACTCCTTGGAGCAACTTCTATATAAAATCACTTGCACATACACCTTCATTTCAGTGTCTGTCTTTGATGAATTGGGCCCTAAAACAGAGGTTATCCCAAATCCAAAGGTTCCAACCTCTCTGCCAGGAAGGGCTGAGATTATTAGTACAGATCAAATTCATCTCTGTCCTGACAACTATAAAACCCTAGAACACAGTTCTAACTTAAGGGTCTCCATTTGGTCTGCTCATTACATTTTGTTGGAAGTTAACAAAACAAAACTAAACAAACAAACAAAACCTTCAAGTTTGGATCCTACACTAGAGATTGTGAATTAATTGGGCTGGGATGAGAGTCACACATGAGCAGTTCAGTATTTATTTTTTATTTCTCCAATAAGTTTAGTGTGCAGTCCAGGTAGAGAACTACTCTCCAAAGGTTCAGGCTACAAAGCATGTTGAGAAGGGAAGAAGAGAAGGAGTGAAAATGCCACAAGGTATTCTGTGGGAAAAAAATAAATAATCCTTGACCAAATCACCTCTTGCCCTGGGAAGAAAATCTTACCACTACCATCAAATAACATGGGTTGCAAATCTGGTTTCCAGATCCAGTTCTATTTTCAAGTCTAGGAGTGGGGGTGGCTTCTTGTACAAATCTTGGCTGAATAAAAGTCACATCTATACTCTGCTGCCTTAAAAACACACATTCCAATCACCACATACCCTTTGCCTGGTGGCATACAGAATATTGAATGTGATCTCTCTGTCCCGCAAGTGTTTCATAAATATGGTAATACCTAGCCTTCTCTTCACAAAGGAAAAAGAACAATCTTGGTAATATCAGCACCTAAATTGGGGAACCAAAAAAAAAATTGCTTCCAATGCCATTTATTAAGCATTGAAGGTGAAATCCCCTATTTAAGATCCATCAACTAGACTGATATTTCAGGGCATAAACAACCAGCCAAACTCTTTTTCCCTTTTTCTTCTTGCAGAGCCCATTAATTTCTAAATGATAGAGGAGACAGTGGTCTAGATTCCTGTTACTCCATCTTCTTGTTAAACTTTATCCTTAATTCTCATTTTGGTTCCTATCATTACTGGCTTCTATTCTGGAAAACTGTGTTTTGTAATTAGCAAGGTAGAGATCAGTGTAATGCAGAATATGGGCTAAGGCAGAAGCTGGTACTGGTTTCCCAGGCACGGCAGCCAATCACTGAGAAGATAACCATAAGAACAGTTCAAGAGAAACTTAATCTCATCCCAGAAATAACAGCCTCCTCTTTCATGGGAAGCAGCAGTCTTGAAATACAGATTTCAGCATGGCACTTCTCCTCCCCATTCCCCTAGGAAACCCAAAGTCTCTGAAATGAAGATATGTCTGATAATTGTCAAGGTTTAATTGATGATGTTTTTCCTTTCGTGATGGTAGAGAAACTAACTGTACACCTTAAACTGATGTCTCAGTTTCCATGTAATACAGTAATTCATGCCAACCCAGCTGAAGAGAGATTTCAGATTAAAATGCAAATATGTGAAGAGCAAAGAGAAAAAAAGGAATTTGCCCTCTGCTATGTTCTCTTTCAAACCCTTCTGTTGTAGTTACTTTCTCATTGCTAGGACACAATTCGTGACGCCCAAAACCTAAGGGAGGAGAGGTTTATTTTAGGTCACATTTCAGAAGTCTCGATCACATCATAGTCAGCTGGTGATGGCAGCACGGGGAGGGTCTGGCGGACAACAGCTGATTATTACAAGAGGAAGGTGAGGGGCTTGAGAAGAAACCAGTGCATGAATGCACCCTTCTAGGCCACACCCTCAGTGATCCACCCCTCCTGACCAGGCCCACCTCTCAGCAGTTCATGGAACCCACAGATTAATCCACAACATCCAATTAACCCCACAATCCAATCACCTTCCCAAGACATGGGGCTTTTGGGAAACATTCCAAATCCAAACCATAAGACTCTCCTAACCAACAGCTATATCTAAAGTTTGAAGTGCTTTTTACATGTTAATATATAATATATATACTAATATAAAGTATATATATAATATATATACTTATATAAAGTGTGTGTACATATACACTTTATATTATATATTAGCAAGTAAATAGCACTTCGAAATTTGTGTGTGTGTGTTTGTGTGTGTGTATATACTATTTCTCATCTATTTTAATGTCAAGCGTATTGAGCCCCATTGAGGATGAGTTTTGAAAGTAGATTTGTGGCCACAAATATTGCTTTTACCAGCTGCTATTTGGCTGTGTTCCTATGACACATTTCTGTTTCACAAAAACTGCCTCCAGGGGTTTCATGCCAAATACCTCCAGGACAGGAGTAAAATAATTCTTAAACTTTAGTGAGAATAATCTTTGACATTTGCCAGACATATCAATCCCAAAGTCTCACAACAGACCTACCTTGTGACTCAGAATTCTGAGCGTGGCAGGTGACTGACAAGCTCTGTGGAGAGCCTGGATGTAGTAGGATTCAAAGGCTGGTGCAGGACAGCACATACAATGGCATGATAATGGCAGCATCTTGAGCCAAACTGGTCCCCGCATGTCCAGAGCTCCCACATGGGTGCCCACTTTGATCACCAGAAGCATCTCAAGCCCCCATTCCCTCTCTTATTAGCCCCATTTGTCTAGTATCCTGGCTGTTTTCCACCCTCTGTGTGAAATCCTCACGTCCCAGAACCTGACACATATGGCAAATGCTCTAAAAATGCTCAAGAAGTAAAAAGAACTGAGGCCTAAAGAGGTTTGCTTAAAATAATGATGGGTCAGGAAAACTTGTGTTGGTTAACACTGATTTATTTGCCAAGAAGTTTTCATTTTAAACAGCCACGTGGGAGCTACCTTCCTCGTCAGACACAGAATTTTAAGTGAGCTCATCACTCAAGTCGTCTTGCACTTCCAATTTTATTTAGTCAATATTACAGGTTAGGTGTGTGGTAGGATGTGTATGGCCTTCAAAAGTACTCTCTGTCTATTCAGGCTACTGTAACAAAATTCAGAACAATGAGAGTCAAAGCAAGAGAAGATATAAGGACAAAGCAGAGATTGGTAGGGAGAGAAGATGCTACATGACCAGCTCTAACACTACAGGAGGGAGTCACTAGGCAAGGAACCTCGCTCAGACTCCAGGAGTTAGGAAAGGGAAGAGCAAGGATTCTCCCTTGCACGCTCCAAAAGCAACACAATACTGTGTCACCTTCTATTTAGACAAGCACTATCCACGCAGACCAGTAAGATCATGAATTCACATTATTTTAAGCCACTAAATTTATATAGTATATTACAGCATCAAGAGAAAATAAATACAGTGGGATTTTAAATTATTTTATTATAATAGAGTTTTAAATTCTCTGAATAAATAATGATCTATAGGAGCCTAAAGGGAGCATCCCTGATATGGAGCCTGAGACACCTCACACCAATGTTTCCTATTTTTTGAAAGCAGATGGGATTAACCAACTATGACTTTGACTCTTAAGCTACAAATACTAAGGCCTCTGGCCCATCCCAGGAGATGGCAACATTTTGCAAGCAAGCAGGAGTACTAGCAAGGTCTGCAAGGCTCCTCAGAAAACGTGCTTGGGTTTGAATTGTGCTTGCTTGCTCCTGGGATAGGTCCACATTTCTACTAGCATTTGGAGGAAATCTTATTTATCAGTGTCCCACAAAAGATTAAAAGCATCCCCTAAAGGAGACCGTGAAAGAGACTGAACAGCACCAAGCCTAGGAATTTACCAGACATCCTTTTTTTTTTTTTTTTTTTGAGACAGGGTCTTGCTCTGTAGTCCAGGCTGGTCCTGAACTCACTATGGAGCCCAGGCTGGCCTTGGACTCAGGGCAACCCTCCTGCCTCAGCCCCTTGAGTACTGGGACAACAGGCGTGAGCCACCACACTTAGCTTATGTGGTGCTGGGGGATCGAACTCAAGCTGTAACTGCTGGGCCATTCCTTCAGCCCTTACCAGGCATCTTTACAGGCATACTTTCCAGGATGCAGGCAATGCCTTTGCAGTCCCATTCACTGCCCTAACTCCTGTTTTTTCTCCCTTCCCCCACACATCCATCCCCAGTACTTATCCTACACTGATTCTGAAGCTCTGGGAATCTCTTGATTTTTACTATCAAGATGAGGACAGAACCTGGACTGCAGTGGCCAGATGGTGTCTGCTTTCTCCAGCCCCACATTTCCCAGCTTCCATATCCTCTTCTCTACCACCAGGGCAGAGGTCCGGCAAATTGGATTTCCCACACTTGCTTTCCATCTGGCTTCTCTCAAATGCTACCAAGGGGGACACTGGCAGGAGTTTGGAAGGAGAAAAGACCTTTTTCTATAGTTGCGTTTTTGCTTCTTGCAGAGGCGCGACCAAAGGACAGGAGCAACAATGGCAGCCCTGGAGTCAGTGAGAGGCTCAGCGAGCATGAGCTTCCGGCTTTCTGGCAGGTCAGCAGCTTGGCTCCAACAACGCCCATGTCAAGCACTCTGATAACACCTTTTTCTCTTTGCTCTTTCAGACACCAAGGTGGTAGCACCTTTCTGCAGTTACCAACTTTGGGAAACTTACATTTCCCCCTTTTTCCCCTACCTCCGCTAACACCAACTGTTCATTTGAAAACCAAAGAGTAGTTTCTGTTTTCCTGGTTACATTCAGATCATAAAACCACATCTTTCACTAGCATTAGCAAAGGAAAAAGGGCAAACAAAAACCCTTTTCTTACATTCAATATTTTGGTTTTGTAGGGCTACCTCTTCATTGGAATCTAAACAACCCAAGTCCACTTCTTGGCCAGGCTGGAGAGGTGACTTGAATTTGGCAGATACCTAATTAACCATGTTGGAGGCCAATGTTCTTCCTTAGGTACTCACAGTCCTAGGTTAATGTCTCTGGACATACTCCGTGCTATGAGGACCCATGCACTAGTGAATTACTATGGGCATGCTGATGAGAAGCCTATGAAGAAAGGCCAAGATAAAGGCAAGCAGGGCTGAGATGCAGGTAAGATCTTGTAGGGGACAACTCTAGTTTGGTTATTCCAGAACTTCCCAAGCCCAGCATAAGAGGACAAGCCCAAGGACCATGACTGGGTGAAGTACAATGTATTAGGAGACTTACTGATGAAAGCTGGCTCTGGGCAGCAGCAAAACTAGGTAGGTTCTTAACTGAGGTTAGAAAAGGGGACATGTGTGTGGGTTAGGACAAAAGTGACTTCATCTGAGCTCAACTGTCTCTGATTTACCTTAAACTAGTATCAGTAAGTTAGACACATTCCAGAGCCAGGGTTCAGTTGAAAGCTCCAAATACCATTCTGCTGGTTTTGTGTACTTAACCTTATTTGGGAAACTGTAGAAGGAAAACTGACAAAAGTTAACCTGGTTGCACTCAGGATGGCTGCTGTCATGTCAAGCCATATCCATACACCGATCCACAAGATTTCTGGTACATATGCTGTATCTTAGAGCTTTCCTTCCTGAAGTTTATAGCAATCAGACATTAAGGGTTGCCTTAGGAGGACAGCTTGGAGAGTCTGTGACAATTTGGGAAAACTTAACTAAAGCATCATAAGCAGAATTTGGCAAATGAAGCTGGGTTTTTGTCTTTGTCACTTGTGAAAACAGAAGGAAGCTGCCAAGAAAATAAATATTATAAAATGTTTAATAGGAAGTACCTCACCACTCCAGATCCACCCAAGTACCAAGGCTGACGCTGTTTTTCCATGCAGTTCCTCTGTGTATCAAGAAGGCCAAGGTCTGTTTCTGGCAGCTTAGCAATAGTGCAGTACAATAATCAAAACCTTAATCGGGAAGCAAAGCCACAGCGGTTATGGTAAGATAAGGAATATATGGGAGGAATTAGCCCTTGTACAACTGTGGGAGTAACTGGGAGTAAAGGTGCTGTAGAAAGTTGAAGGATCAGAGGAAATGACCCAGCATGAAGCACCAGCCCAATGGTTAGTTACAGCTTCCGGGCCACCAAAGCAGGGGTGGGAAGGGTACACACCAAGAAGCTGTTCCAACATGGAGCCACCCTTGTGGGCCTGCTACAGAGCTTCCAGTGGTGGCTCAGAACTGGAAATGGACTCATTGGTCAGGGGGCTGCAGAAGAGAGGAAAAGCTACATACAGAGTAGAGGAGGGTAATAACAACTTAGAACATTGTGTCGGATCATAAAAGCTCTTCTAAAAGGTTTGGTTGATGCTTTCCTTCAGCCTCCCGCATTTCAAGTTCCTCTTTCGGCCAACTCCAACCCAGATCCATAGTGGAAGGAGATTCAGAGACATTAGCTCGCCACTTAGCCAAGTTGCTAATATCAACAGAACAATCCAGCACACCACATCCTGGCTAACAAATAAAACCTCAATCATATCTAGGCTACAAGAATGCCACAGCAACCAACAATGAGGAAGATAGGAGCATCAGAAGGACCACTGGCTATGCTTCTCTGTGTGGGCCTCTGTGATATGGTAACCAATTGGTGGTGGACAAGCTATAGACAGAGGATACACTGATAAGCAGTAGCTTAGCCCAGGCCCTGGGAGGTGCCAGCGTGACTTTCTCACCTCTCCATGTTGGTACCCTGTTACAGTTCTCACCTGAGATCCCCTGTTCTCAGTATCCTTCCACCTTTATCATCAATTCCCTAGTGCTTTTTTGGGAAATTATGAACACTGCTCACAGCTGATTTTTATTTTCTTCACATGTAATAATACAGTCTTGCAGCTAACTGCATGGCATCTAAAGCCAGATTTTCTGGATTGGAGTTGTAGGCCCACCACTTACAGCCATGTTACCTTGACCAAGTTACTGCCTCAATTTCCTCATCTGTTAAATAGGAATAGTGTTACTGCCTATTTTTAGTTATTGAGACAGTTTGAGGAGTTCATATGTACTTAGCGCTTGGACTGGATCTTGTTTAGTTACTTCTTTTTTTCCCTGAGTGCTGTAGATCACACCCAGGTTCTCATATTACCAAGCTTTCCTATATAGTTTATACATACTCTTGCTTTCATAATTTTCTCTGAGGCAATGTGAAAATTGTGACTAAATAGGGGAAGGTGGTAGAAGAGAAAAGAAAGAAAAATACTACTTTCTTTTTTTCCTCCCACATTTTATTCATATGTACACGTGCAAAATTCAAGGTTTACAATGAGTTTGGGCATTTTGTGAACATTCTTATCTTGTCAAGGTGACAAGGGCTTTCCCACTCTCCTTTTGTCCCTACCGTTACCCACCCCTCTCTCCCTCCTCCCCTACCCTACCCACCTCTTTCACTTTGTCTTTCCTCTTAAGTTCCAAAGGAGTTGTGATCTGAGTCTCTCATATCAGAGAGACCATCCGATATTTCACCTTCTGCTTCTGACACACTTCACTAAGCATGATATTCTCAAGTTTCTTCCATTTGCCCATAAAAACCTCCACGCTGTTGGACTTTATTGATGCGTAGTATTTCACTGTGTATAAATACCAGTTTGTGTATCCATTGGTCTGCTGATGGGTATTTTGGTGACTTCCATATTTTAGCTATTGTTAGTTGTGCTGCTATAAACATGGGTATACATATATCTCTGCTATGTGTTGTTTTGGACTCTTTTGGATATATTCCCAGAAGGGGTGTCACTGGATTGAAGGGGATATTTATTTCTAGTCTTTTGAGAGCTCTCCATACTGCTTTCCAAAGGGGTTGTACAAATTTACATTCCGACCAGCAGTGCAGGAAGGTTCCTTTCACCCCACAGCCATGCCAGCACTGATTATTATTTAACTTGTTGATATAGGCCAATCTCTCCGGGGGTGAGATGGTATCTTAGCGTTGTTTTGATTTGCATTTTTCTTATGGCTAGGGATGTTGAACATCTTTTCATGTATCTATTGGCCTTCTGCATTTCTGGTGAGTGAACTGTCTCTTCATTTCATCTGCCCACTTTTCAATAGGATCCTTTATTTAGGTAGGCTTACTTTTCTTCAGCTCCCTGTATATTCTAGTTATAAGCTTCTTATCTGAGATGTTGGTGGTAAATATTTTTTCCCAGTCTGTTGGGTCTCTCTTTACAATGTTGATAGTTTCCTTTGCTGTACAGAACAAAATACATGCATGGTTCTTCAAAGAACTTGAAACAACAATTCTTAAATTCAGATGGAACCAAAAGAGACCAAGAATAGCCAAAGCAATCCTGAGCAACAAGACAAAAGCAGGATGCATTACAGTTCCAAGCCATAGTGGTAAAAACAATTTGGTACTGGCACAAAAATAGGCAGGTTGACCAGTGGAACAGAATAGAAGAGGCAGAGACAAACCCAAATACCCTCAATTACTTAATCTTTGACAAAGGGGCCAAATACATACAATGGAAAAAGGACAGCCTGTTCAACAAATGGTGCTGGGAAAACTGGACATCCACATGCAGAAGAATGAATCTAGTCACACACCTATCACCATGCACCAAAATCAAATGAAAATGGATCAAAGACCTAAACATTAAAAATGAAACACTAAACCTTCTGGAAGACAAAGTAGGCAAATTTTTAAAAGACACAGGGGTAGGCAAAGATTTTCTTGACAAGACACCAAGAGCAAAAGAAATTATCCCCATTATTAACAAATGAGATCTTGTCAAACTGAAAAATACTACTTTCTATATGAGTCTATACCTAATCTAATAAAGTAGCAAGTAGACACATGTGCCTACTTAAATTTAAATTTGTTAGAAATGCAAAGAAACTTAATCTCAAAATAGCAGGAATACAAGAAAAAACGGAAATCCATACTAAAGGTCTAAGAAATCTATCCACTGAAGTTATAAGAAAAAATTTTCCATACATAGAAAATGAAATAGACATGCAAGTGACAGATGCAAACCATATACCCAGTAGATATGACCAAAACAGAAGCTCCCCTAGACATATTATAATAAAGCTCATTGAAATACAAAGCAAATAGAGAATTCTAAAAGCTTTAAGAGAAAAAAAGGAAGTGACATGTCAAGGAAAACCTATCAGAGTAAAAGCAGACTTCTCAACACAAATCCTAAGAGCCAGAAGAGCCTGAAGTCCTCAAAGCCTTAAAAGATAGTAACTGTATAACTAGACTCCTTTACTCAGCAAAAATATCATTTAAAATCAACTATTACATAAAAAACTTCCACAACAAAGAAACCTTGAAGAAATTTATGACAACCAAACCATCACTACAAAGAATTCTCAAAGGTCTGCTTGAGAGGGAAACAGGAAACAACCATAACTAAAAATACAGTGATAGGTTTATCCTTACTTGAGAGGACATGTAAACAAAAGAGCTGAATATTCACAGAGTTACAAAATGGCAGGACCTAAGACACACATTATCAACTATAACCATAAATGCTAATAGCCTCAACTCACCAATCAAAAGACATAGATTGGCTAACTGAATTAAACAAACAATCTAACCATATGTTGCTTACAAGAGGCACATCTCAAACATGAAGCTAAATACAGACTCAAAATTAAAGGCTGTAATTCTATATTCCACTCAATTGGGGGACCAAAAAAAAGCAAACAAAGTGAACTTTAAGCCAAAACTTGCCAAAAAAGACAAAGAAGGTCAGTTCATCCATGTAAAGGGAACAATCCAAAAATAGGAACTGACAATTATAAACATTTATGCCCATAACAATGGTGCACCCAACAACATAAAACCAAAGCTATGGACTTTGAAAAATGTATAAACTCCAATGCTGTAATAGTGCAGGACTTTAATACCCCTCTGTCCCAAGAAGACAGGTCAACTAGACACAAAATCAACAAAGACATAGCAGATTTGACCTACATCATAGAAGAAATGGATCTGACAAACATATGTAGAATTTTTAATCCAACAAAAAATAGAATATCGTTTTTCTCTGCTACTCATGGAACATTCTCCAAAACAGATCACATCCTAGGTCACAAAACAATCTTAAACAGATACAAGGGAACTGACATAATGCCATGTAGCCTGTCAGATGATAGTGAATAAAAATAGAAATCAACAGCAATACAAACAAAACACACAATTCAAACCACTGGAGACTGAATAGCACTCTTCTAAATAAACATTGGGATACAGAAGAAATAAAGAAGGAAGAAATAAAGAAGTTCACAGAAACAAACGACCATGGCAGCACTTCACAATGCAACCTCTGGGACACAAGGCAGTGCTAAGAGGAAAATTCATTTCTATAAATGCACACATAAAAAGTACTGAGAAAGCCCAAATAAATAATCTAACCTCACAACTCAAGGCCCTAGAAAAACAAGAACAAGCCAACCCCAAACCTAACAGAAGAAATGAAATTATAAAGATCAGAGCAGAAATAAATAAAATAGAAACTGAAAAAATACAGAAAATAAATAAAACAAAAAGTTGGGTTTTTTTGGAAAGATAAACAAGATTGATAAACCCCCTTGCTAAACTCACAAAAAAAGAGGAAAGAGAAAACCTACATCAATACAATCAGGGAAGAAAAGGAAAACTACAACAGATAACAAGGAAACCCAAAAGATAGTAAGAAGTTACTTTGAAAATCTGTACTCCAATAAATTTACAAATCTAAAAGAAATGGGTAAGTTCCTAACCATTTATCAATCACCAAAGCTGAATGAAGAAGAAATGAAACATTTGAATAGGTCAATATCCACCTATGAAGTCAAGGAAATAATAAAAACACTTCCAACCAAGAAGAGCCCAGGACCTGATGGACTCCCAGCAGAATTCTGTTAAAAAAAAAAAATTTAGGGAAGATTCAGTACCAAGGTTCACCAAACTTTTTCAAGAGATTGAAAAGGAAGACAAAATAAGTAAAACCCTAGAAGACATAGGGACAGAAAAGGGTTTTTTGAACAGATCACCAACTACACAAGAAATCTCAGCAAGAATTAACACATGGGAGTACATTAAAGAAAAGCTATTCACCAGTAACACTTCAAACAAAGAATTAATATCTAGAATAAACAAGGAACTGAAAAACATACAACCCCCTATAATAAATGATCCTATCAAGAAGCCAAAATAAATAGAAACTTCACAGAAGTACAAATGGCCAACAAGCACTTGAAAAGTGTCCTTCATCACTGGCCATCAGAGAAATGCAAATAAAAACAACATTGACGTTCCCCCTCGGTCCGGTGAGAATGGCCTACATTAAGAACTCAAAGAACAACAATTGTTGGAGAGGGTACAGAAAAAAAGGAACTCTATGCCACTGCTGGTAGGAATGCAATCTGGTACAACCATTATGGAAAGCAGTCTAGAGGTTCCTTAGAAAGCTGAGAATGGAAATTCCATTTGATGCAGCTACTACTGGGCATATTCCCAAAAGAAAGAAAGTCAACACACATGCATATCCATGTTTATAGCAGCACAATTTACAATAGCCAAATCCTGGAAACAACCTGCCTACCCATCTATACAGGAATGACTTAAAGAAGATGTGGTACCAATACACAATGGAATACTATGCCGCCATACAAAAAGATAGATATGAAGGGTTTGAACCAAAATGGGGCCACCTAGAGTCATTAATGCTCAGTGAAATGGACCAAGCACAAAAGAGTGATTACAGACCGGTGTTCTGCTAATGAAATGCACAAAAATAATAACACAAAAAGGTCCCAATGTGAATGGCAGGGTAGAAAGAGAAGCAATGGTCAGATAGGAAAGGGGTGAATCTCGAAAAAGGGGTAGACATAGACACTCACTAATTCCCCAAACCTCTTGGTTCTAATGTGTTACAGAATTCAGAATTCATATATTTACAAAACAAATGTTAAATTTTATGTCGTGAATTTTTTTCACCAAAATAACATTTTTTTAAAAATGTATGTATGTCTATATATATATATATATATATATATATATATATATATATATATATATGCAACATTATTTTGCCCTATGTTAAGGGCAGCACAGCAAAAAAATAGTAAATAAAAAGCTAAAAAACAGAATAAATTTGTTAGGATTAAATATAAATAAAATTTTTGAATGCTTGGTATATTAACCATATGTGATTAGTAACTACTGTATTGGATGGGTCAGACAGAAATTTTCCAATATTCTAGAGAGTCTTATTCTACAAAATTGGCCAAGAATTTTAAATGGAAATGTTTAACCTACCTA
This sequence comes from Ctenodactylus gundi, assembly GCA_004027205.1. Lineage (NCBI taxonomy): Eukaryota > Metazoa > Chordata > Mammalia > Rodentia > Ctenodactylidae > Ctenodactylus > Ctenodactylus gundi. The sequence goes on along the minus strand of PVKB01000517.1, from coordinate 241,963 downwards.
CTATCCAAGCTGCTTTTGAAGACTGAAATTAATGCATATGAAAATAGTAGTCATTAAGCTTCAATGATTATAAATCATTTTTATTTAATCCTGATTTTTTTTTTCTGTCTATTCTACCAAGTCATTAACCTATTTGATCTGAAGAGCTTTGGAACAAAGCAAGCCCTGAAAGGAAAACAGAAAAAGTGCTCAATGATATTTTCAAAACACTCTAATTCTTACTTGTTACTATTTCAGAATGGCCTTCCCCAAATCAGTGAAGTTTTATCATAGACAGAATCTACTCTTACAAGGCAATCTTAAAGAGTGTTTCCAATATAGAAAAATGAATATAGAAAGGATGAAACTAAATATAGGTTATTTGAATTCCTCTAATTTCTATCAGTAGCTGGTAAGTTTCATCACATCGCAATTCTTTGCCCAACTCATGGAAGCATAGAGCCATTGAGAAAGTTTGTCAGTATTAAGTTTCACTTGAGGAGCTCTGCAAGAATCTAAATGTACCCTTCCTGAGACATATAAATAAGCTACTAATCCTCATGCTCAGCCTCCAGGAAATAACTGGTGCTCTACTGATCTGCTATATGAACTATTATGACCTATATTGTCCCTCCAAAAACACTAAGTGGTGGACATGTACATCTGACACAATTTCCTTGGAAGACAATTTAGAACTATCTGTGAATAATTTAAATACTTGTACTCAGAGATGTTCTCTGTTTGTTATATAATAAAGAATTTGGTCTTTGTTCCAGCTTTCTGGATCAGAACTTCTAAACCCTTGAGGTATTTTTTCTATTATGGTGGACCGCTGAGACTATGTCAGAGCTTATGCTAATCAGATGACATGTGTTAGACGCCTAAATAGTTTTGTCATGTGGTATGGACATTCCAGAAAGACCAATCATGTTAGAAAGTTGAAGTTGAGCCACATGATATCAGCTCAATCTTCCTACTTCCAGGGAAGGGAGAGGAGGCCCCTTATTGATGGATTTTTTAATTTCTCAAAATAATTCACAAACCCAAAACAGTATATAAAATTTCTTCACCCTTCTAAAGCAAGCAACTAACACAAACCATCAATGATATAATGTGGGCCAAAGAAAACCTATCATGACTTTATTATTTTAGGAAGAAGAGTTATATTTCCACCAAAAACTTGCTGTAGGCTGAGCTTAGATGAGTAGCAAGTATTTGGATTTGCGTTCTAAGGAAACAGCTTTTATCATTTTCCCCCTAAGTCCAAGACAATTAAATGTAATGATGGTATTTGTAAGGTCTATTAAGCCTGAAACCTATTCCTCTTGGCAATGTGTTAACAGATTTTAAAAGCGATGAAAAATCTGTCAAGCCCATGCAAAAGTGAGGAATGGATGCGTGCAGAGAAGAGATGCCAAGGCGGGAGCAAGGCAGACACAAGGTAGGAGTAAAGAACAGGAGCCAGGCCCAGGCAGGTGAAGGACAGGATCATGGCACTGGTCTGCCTCAGGACAGAAGAGAGGCCAAAGATGGAAAGTCCAATCATTCTGTAGATGGGTTTTTTCAGTGAGTTTTCTTTTTTATTGATCTGCCTTTTTGAATTTCCTATGTTTCCACTCCAGTTTGATTAGAATTGTTTAACTCATCAATATCAGCATGGAGACTAATTTGTCCTACTGACTTCAGATGCTCCCAGCACCCTGCTGACTGCAAGTGTGCTGACTTCTTGTTGCTCTGGCCTTTTTAGAATCTCAGCTGTAAGCATGACCATGCACCTGCGGAAGCTCACGCCCCTAAGCATTAAGCAAACCCAGATGGAAGTGAGATTAATGGTGGTGTCTGAGGTACTGTAGAGGGAGAGAATGTAGTGGCATTAAGAGTAATGGTGACGATGGTAGCAGCTAGCCCCCTAAGCATTTATTACAAGCCAAGGTGCCTTATGAAAGAGACAGCCAGAAGTCTCACCCCATTACTACATGCAGCTCCAAGCTGAGCATCTCCAGGGAAAACATATTCCTAAGTCAGATTTATATATAACTTTTAAGAAACCAGCAACCTATGGCTAAATGATAAATTTGAATATTTCTAATACACTGTGCTCAACAGAAAGAAAGGTAACTAGAGAGTCTTGTTATTGTACAAAAGCAAACAAGGAGTACCACTCAGAACTCCTTAATATGTGCTACATTCAGTCAGAAAAGACTGGTAGGAGTTCCCATCGTTGGCAATGAAATGATGTCCTTGGTCAGTCAGTCTGACTGTTCCTGGTGCTGCTGCTCACTGAATTCCCATGGCAGGGTCATATTCTGCCTCCTCTTAGAATAGCCAGCTGGAACCAAATGTTCACCCTTTCAGAACTTTTTAAGTTTGCAAGAATAAGCCAACACCTCCCAGCACTGTGATATTTTCTACCTGAGTCAAGGCTGCATTTCCATTAGTGTCTCCTACCTACAGAGCAGGAAGCTAAGACTCCAGACGTGAAATGACTCGCCCAATCCACAGCAGCACAGCATGAGCAGAAATGAGTGTGCCCTTCTTCAGTGTTTAGCATTTGCTCTCCTTACTTTGTTGTCCGTTACTTGCTTATGTCTAACCACAGAAGTACATATATATAATGGGAAAATTGGAATACACAGAAAAATATACTTTGTATTTGTACTCACTGTTTCTATTATTGTGTACACACAAAACACATACAGCATCTCATCGAAATTGGTCATAACATGTTTCCACTTCTCTACAAAGACACAGAGTCCTCTTCCTTGGGCAGGAAAAGCACCTCAAGAATTCAGGTAGCTAACAACTTTTAAGTTAGGTGAAAGCAACCTCAAAATTACCTCTGGTGGGTTTATAGTACAGTGTCAATTTTCAGATAACCCAGTGTAACCTAATACATACACTGAGTTAATTGAGGTTTACAAAATATTCCTGTTTTGTGCCTGATTTCAGAACTTATGCTAAAGTATAGTGAGTATCAAAGTTTACCTAATGTAATAATAGTCCTGGGCACTATGAAAAATAAACAGAAATAAAACAAGGTCTGACATCTGTCTATTTAGTTATCACTGAACAAATACATCTGAGCACCATTTGTGTGCCAAACATTGCTTTGGAAACTGAGGATACAAAGTTAATCAAGTAGATATATTTTGCGCCCTCAGGGAGCTTATGCCACTTAAAGAAAGACAAACAATGAATAAATAAATTGAGAAAATACCAGATTGTAATAAGTCCTAGAGAGAAAAAATAAGTCAAAACAAAAAGAAGAAAAGTGCAAAGGAAAGAGGTTCTCTTCTATACAATGTATGAGTCAACTCGGGCTGCTGTATCAATATATTATAGGCTGGTGAGGTGACTGAAACAACAGGCATTTACCTACAGTGCTGAAGATCACAAAACAAGATTCTAGGCAATATGGTTTCCAGTGAGGGTTCTTCTCCTGGCTTTCAAATAAGCAAGTTTTTTTTCTGTAACTTCACAAGGTCTTCCTTCAGTGGGTTCTTATAGAAAGCATGAAAGAGGGAATGAGAATAAATTTTCTGGAATCTTTCCCTTTCTTTCTCTCCCTCTTCCTGCAGTACTGGAGATTAAACCCAGGGCCTTCACACTGATCTCTATTCCCAACCCCTTTTAATTGCTTATTTCAGACAAAGTCTTGCTAAGTTGCTAAGTTGCCCAGGCTGGCTTCAAACTTGGCAATCCACCTGCCTCAGCCTCCAAGAAGGCTATTGTAGAATTCCAGGTGTGCACCACCACACCTGCCTGAGGTCTCCTCTTGCAAGGACACTATTCCTATTGGATTAGGTTCCTATCAATATGTCCTCTTCTAAGCCAAATTATGTCCTTACTCCACATGAGAACATGCTGGGTGTTAAGGTTTCAGCATATGAACTTTGGAAGGACATATATATTCAATCTATAACATATAAGATAGTTAAAGAAGGCATCTCTGACAACTCTGGAGTAAGCTAATCACTATAGCATGAGAACCCTCCAGCAGCCTTAGTGGAAGATGTAGGTAGACACTCAGACATCCCAACAACACTGACTTAAAAGCCATGTTAATCTGCTACTTGTGTAGTGGAACCATCAGCCCCAGGAAAGTCTTCAAATGACAATTGTCACCACTGACGTCTAGACTCTAGATTCACAGCTAGCCCGTAGCCAGAACCACTCGGCTAAACTGCTTCCCAATTTCCAGTTCATAGAAAAGGTGAGACAATGAATGTTTTTTATAGGTTTAAGCTGCCAAGTTCTGAGGTAATTTGCTGTGCAGCAAGAGGTTTACAGAGTAGTAGACCATGAGTAACACAATGAAAGACCAGAAGGAATAAGCAAGTGAACTCTGCACATCTGGAGATGAAGCCTTCAGGTGGAAGGAAGAGCAAGTATCAAAGCCGTAACAGCAGAGTGTATGTTACAAGTTCAAGAAATACAGTGTACCAGGAACAGATGAGCCAGAACCAGAAGAGTAGAAGGTGGGTCAGCATAGGGGGTCAGAGCACATAGGGTTTGTGTTTCTGCAACCCACACAGGCTGATAGCTAAAGAGACAGAAACTTGGGAAGAGTATTTTATTTTTTTAGATGAAATATTCTGATAAATTTGGAATCTCATGTGGCTAAATTATACCAGAGACCTATAACAGCCATAGTTTGAACAATTCTCAAGCTTTTAACTATACATTATTTATATTTTCAACTCCAAAATGTGTATTTCCAGTGAACTTCAGTACCATATACCCACAGACCTAATCAAAGCCTCCTTTGGAATACCTAATAGGTATGTCAAACTGATTGTGTCCAAAATAAGATTCCTGGTTTTCTTCACTTTACCTCACCCTGTCTCCACCCCAGTCTTCATTATCTCTGAAGGTAAAAAAATTCAGGTACTCAAGCTAAAACCTTTAGGGAAACCTTTGCCTTCCCCTCTTTACCCGCATATACTCATCAAAATAATCAACAAAGCCAACTAAGTCTCCTTTGAAGATGAATACATTTCTAACACTTTCCTCAATCCACATTCTCTAAGAAACTATAATTTCCAGTTCAGGTCATGGTATAAACCTTCTAACCCATTTCCCTATTTTCACCCTTTATAGTCTAGTCTCAGCTCAGTAGGCACAGTGAGTCAAAACCATATACGTCAGAATGTATCATTTCTCTGCCCCCAATGATCCCATGTACCCCCCATCCACTCATGATAAAACAAAAATCATCATAAAGTAAGACCCTCCCAGATCTTTCGCAATTATCTTTCTTTTCTCATCTCCATTTGTTCTCACTCACTCAGCCTCAGCCACAATAGTACCCTGGGATATCGGAAACAAGTCAAGCACACCTGGGCCTCAGAGCCTGTGCTTGTCAAATACTTTTATCTGGAATACTCTAGGAATTTGCTTAGATATTATCTTGTCAACAAAATCCTCCTTGGTTGCTCATAAAAAAAACAAACTGCAGCCCCCTTTCCAGAATCTCTTAGCCTTTTCTTGGTTTATATTAATAGAGCTCTTCTCATTATCTGACATGTCATACATTTTAATCATTATTTTGTTATTCTGTCTATCTCCTTCCACTAGAATATAAGTTTCTGCTAGAATACAAGCTCCGTGATGGTAAGAATGGTTGGTTAATTGGGCCAGGTCTCAGAACAGTGCCTGGCACATGCTTATACACCTGAAAAACTTTCTTGAATTATCTGTTAACTCCTGTGGGATCGCTATAAGAACCTCCAGGAAATAACTAAATGGTGGCTAACATGCTGAGCATAAAAAAATAAAAAGAACTTCTGGAGAATGAAGAGAAGAAAACTAAAGGTAAGGTGTCTCAAAGAGAGAACAACTCAGCACGGGCTAAGAGGAGAAAGTCTTTCTGCTGCACATGGGTCCAAAAGATTAGGGGAACCTTCAATCCAGTGATACCTCTTCTGGGAATATTCCCAAAGGAGCTAAAAACAAAATGTAACAGAGACACATGTATACCCCTGTTCATAGCAGCACAACTAACAATAGCTAAAATGTGGAAGACACCAAAATACCCATCAACTGACCAATGGATACACAAATTGTGGTATTTATACACAATGGAATTCTACTCATCTATAAAGTCTGATAGATTGGAGGCTTTTGTAGGTAAATGAAGACAAACTGAGACCATCATGCTTAGTGAAGTGAGTCACAAACAGAAGGTGAAATATCAAATGGTTTCTCTGACATGAGAAAACCAGATCACAATTATTTCATAGAACTTAATGTGGGAAATAACAGGAACTGGAAGGGAGGGGGAGAGGGTCAAAAAGACAGAAGAGAAGGATTTGTAATTTTGCCATGATATTTACGTGCACAAAATACTCAAGATCAATGTAAACTTTATGTTTTGCACTTATCCATATCAATAAAATGGGAAAAAAGATTAGGGAAAAACAGAACAACTTAAGAGAATACTTAAACTAGCTTGCTATAGGACCTCAATATACACTCCAATTCTCCAGCTCCTCCACAGAATACTCATATTAATTCTTCCTTCTTTGTGAAAGCTCATGGGTGAAGGAGATACTGGCTAGAAAAGTAGCAGAGGGTTGACTTCTGCATCCTAGCTGGCTGGAAGTCAACATGCTCAGATGCACAAGTCAAAGGCCAAGAGCACAGCTGATATCTGAATTGCACATGCAGTCTTTAACCTCGCTGTGTATTTCCTTGGCTGGCTTCTGTTGAATAGAATGGTGATTTCAACAAAGACCAGGGTTTTTAATTAATCAGACACTGTTCACTGTGGCTGTGCTCCAATTCATCTTAGGGCAGCTGCTTTCTTACCCATTCTTCAATGCATACTTATAATTATTAACAATAACCAGCACATATCTACTCAGCATGCCAGACAGTACACCATAGATGTGTTCTCTGAGCCAAATATTTTAGTTTCTGACTATTTTCATCATGCAGTTCTCAGATCTTACTCTTTTGTCTTTTTCTAATAGGTTTATCTTATTTAAAGCAGACGGCCTTTCAGATTCACTTCACCACAAAATTTTGCTCACACTTGTTCTTGGGGAGTGCTGCAGGCAGTGGAATTTCTTTGAGGAAAAACAAAAGTGGTCATTTCCACTGGAGAAGGGCCAGACAGGTAAAATATGGAGATAAAAATCACATTGTGTATTGTGCATATAAAATCACATTGAGATAGTACATGCAATCATAGTTAAAATTATTCACAGAGAAAAATAATTGTAGGCTAAAAAGTTTTACTCATAAAAACTTTATATTTAATCTATATATTTAATCCTGTCTGGTTAAGCCTTATCTGTCCTTATCTTTTTCCCATTATATTTCATTAATTATTAGTACGTGCCATGGATTAAAACAGCCATAGTCTCCTTTCCCTTTGGGCTGCTCTTATTTGGAGAATCTGATTATTCCTATTATAATTCAACTCTTACATGTCCCACAAAAGCTGTTGTATTGAAGGCTTGGTCCTCCACAGTGTAAATTGACTGTGGAGTATAATACATTCATGATCCAACCATCCAAAAGCCTCTGAATACGTAAGGCTTTGGGAAGACATTTTGATGTAAACCATAATTCTACTCAAGCCCCACACAAAAGGTCCATGTTTGTCTCATTATGCAAAATGTATTTAGTATATTTCTAAGAGTTGCCAAAGTCTCCTCTGAAACCCAAGGCAAACCCTTACCTGTAAGTCCCTGTAAAAGGAAAGTTAAACACTCCGAACATACAATAGCACTACACAAACATTTCCATCTCAAGAGGAAGAAATAGGTGAATGAGACCAAAGCAAGACCAAAGCCCATCACAAGAAAAAAAAATTCTTTAGGTTCCAACTTCACCCATGGCTCATTCTAGTCCTGAATTTAAGATTTCTATTCTTTTTTTTTTTTTTTTTTGCTCTTCTTTTTGCCCTCGATTCCTACTATAAATCTTACTAAAACTAGCCAGTAGTTCCTATGTCACAGCCTGAATGTTGGACTAATTTGAAATTTCCTCCATTTCTAGTTCATCACCCTGAATCTAAATCTCCTGCAAACTCTTATGACATGGGAAAAATGTAGACAAATATTCTTTCAAAGCATAGCACATATGACCTTTAGTCCAAGTGCCAATAGAATCCTTATCTCAACTGAAGTTCCCTGATCCTGGCCTTTACTATCAGCACTCCTGTCAGCAGTCTGGTCTTTTAATCCCTGACAAGAATCACCTACTGGACTCTTCTTACTGCATTCTTTGGCTTCTCTGGCCTGCATTTCCAAACTTCTCAACCAAACTGGTTCCAAAAGCTGCCAAGCCACACAGCCAGTACAGTCACAACAACTCCACTTCTCCAGTACTCATTTTCTGTATTAGTCAATTTTCCTATCATTGGGATAAAAATACCTGGCACCCACAAGAGTTTTACCCTAGCTCATGTTTGAGAGAAATTCATCCATGATTGGCTGGCTTCAAGGCAGAAAGGGAATGGTTGAAGGGTACAATGGAAGAAAGCTGTTCACATCATGGCATCCAGGAAACAGAGAGAGAGAAGAGAGAAGCCAGGGACAAGAACATATCCTTCTAGGTCATGCCCCTAATGGCCCATCATTCCAATTAGGCCTGACATAATAGCACAAGCACTCATAAACAGACTAATCTACTGATGAGCATAGCATCCCCATAACCCAACCCCCAGGCAAAGAGAGCCCCCACTTCCAAACCAATGAGACTTGGGATGGACATTTTAGGTCTAAATCACAGCACCAAGGATAGGCTCAATTTTTCCCTTAAGGGCTTATTTTTATGAGCTCTGGCTAAAAGCATCACAGTAATCATTTTAGGGACAACATGATATGACCTCAAGATATCCAAATCAGCGTGAACCATATACCTGCTGGAAAAGAATCTTGCCATTTTATGCTGATCTCCAGCTTGAGAAAAGGTGAGACAAAACTACTGTAACCCCCTCAGTAGAGTCTGAGAATGAAGAGGGAAAGGCAGAAGGTATAGCTGAGTAACAGAAAGAAATTAAGTCTTGATGACATAATTCATATCTTTGAGTTACCTAAGTAAGGTCTGTCCCTGTTTAGGTCCTGTTATGGCTTGGATCTGGAATGTCTCCCAAAAGTCTTATGTATTTAGTTGTTTTATCTATGGTACCATGTGCTGTTAGAAGATGGGGGCCTGGTGTGGAAGGGTGGATTAGGGGTGTGTGGTGGATTACTGCTGTGTGGTGGAAGACAGGCAGTAGTAGATTATAGATTACAGGTGTGTGGTGGATTAGGGACTTAAACTTGGAAGGGGCAGGACACTGAGGCTGGACTCAGAAATGGTAGATCACTGAAATAAGACCTGTAGGGATATAAACTTGTTCCTTCCTTCTTTCCTTCCTTCCTTCTTCCTTTCTTTCTTTCCTTCCTTCCTTCTTTCCTTCCTTTGTTCATTCTGTGACTTGGTTCCTATTTGCAATGCCATGAGGAGCTGCCTCTAAATCCACCACATACCTCCACTGTTGCCAGCCACCATGAATGGACTGTAACCTTGTGAAACTGTGAGCTAACATAAACTTTTCTTCCTCTAGTTTGCATATAGATTACGTCACAGAAATGAAAAAAAAAATGACTAAGACAGGTCCACCCTTGATTATCTACTAAAGAAATCCATTCTTTTTTTGTGTAGTTTTTCAGTTGTCCTTTCTTCAGCTCACAACCCAAGAAGTTCTGGGTGACAATGACAAAGCCAAAACCAAAGCCCAGATGTTCCAAAGTCTACTCTTCCTTCCCTACTACTACCTACCAAGATGAGGCTCCAAAATCACATAAAAAGCAGTGCTTTTGCTTTATACCAAGAATCTTTGGGGCTGTTTTCTTCTTCCTGTTATACAGGAAAAATATTTCTCTTATTTTTATGGGTATGTATCTAGTTTATTCCCAGCTAAAGAGCAATATCTTCACTCTCAGTGTAATAACTTTGCCAGATTTTCCTTAAACATGGCCAAAACCAACAATGTATAATAACAGAAAAATTCACCCAAACCACCAATTGTGTTTAAAGGTTATCAGAGTAAAGGTATTTCTTAAACTATCATTAGAATAATTTAGATTATCTGATTAACATGAATAAAATATGATAACCTTATATATAAAACACCCAACAATACACAGTCCTAAACTACACTGCCTCACCACACGAGACTGACAGATTGTCAGAACTGTCACCAGGATTCTCATATTTTCTAACACAGGCTGACTACACTCAGACAGAGTATCCACCTCAGAAGATGGAATTGATAAACTGGACCAACAGGTTCAAGAAATGTACCTGGAATTAGGAGAACATGGCCCCTTGATATAGTCTGACAAATGTGAATGTACATATGAGGACAATGGGACAGGATCTTTGAAAACAGGACTTCTCTGGAACATCCTAGATCATTCAAGTCATTTTCAGCCAGAACAAGTAGAACAGGATATGGAAGGATGAACAAGAGAAGTCAGCACTGTTGCTAAAAAATTGCAAAGCATTCAAAGTTTTCCACTAGTGTTCCCCTACCTTATTGCACCTTCTGACTTCCCTTCTCCTTTAGCCCTTAGGCTCAGCAGCCTTATTCCTTCCCCTGTGAAAACTCCATAACAAGGTACCTGTTTTTGCTTGAATCTGGAATGTCCCCCTAAAAGCGTTACGTGCCTATGGATATTGTGTACTGTTGGGAGGTGGGGCCTGGCTGGAAAGGGTGGATGCTTGGGGATTGACCTTGAGGGCTGTGTGCTGATTTCAACCTTCTCAGTTCTGCCATACGACTATGTGGATCTCTGTCTCCCAAAGCACTAGCTCCAGCTCTAGCTCTACCTGTGGCCCCACCACGTGATTCTACCGTTTCCCAGCCACTCACCCGTGAATGGACTGTGACTTTCTGAAACTATAAGCTCAAGTAAATCTTTCCTCCCAAAGTTGTGTATGTCAGGTATTGAGTCACAACAATGAAAAAGTAACTAAGCTAGCACCTGATTCAAGCACAGCCTCTGAGATAAGGGCTAAACTCCAAAATTAAGTATTTCTTTCTCTCTTCCCACATCACTCAAGAAAATATCCATTCTTTAATAGAATCATGAACCTTGGAGGCATGCAGTGCTAGGTAGAAGCCAAGCCATGCAACTTATTAAGACAATTGCTTAGAAAAATCAGTTAGCCGTCCTAAGCATCAGTTTCTTTAACTGAAATATGGGAATAATGATCATCCCTAGCTCATAGAGTTGTTGAGAGAATTCAGTGAGATAAAGCTTGTAATGCAGCTCATCCAATGAATAGTCCATAGGAAAAGGGTAACAGACATCAGCAGTTATTAGTATTGCTATTAATATTTAATAACAACAACGAAGATTTTAAAAGATCAATAGGTATAACCATTATTGTAGAAATTTGTTTATTTTTGAAAAAATGTAATTGCCTATTACCAATTTTGGACAAGTATTCACTTTATAATTTGTGTTTTGCATCTGCTTTTGCCTGTAGGAAATTTTTAGACTATGTCATATAACTCTTATTGTAGTAACTCTCAATCTTTCCTTTTCACAGAATTCATCAGCTCCGAAATAAAAACTCTTTATATATAACATGCAGTCAACACAAGCAATGCAAAACAATGTTCCAGCCCAAAGATCTGATAGTAGCAATAGAAAGGAGACCTTTCCCCTTTTTCCTTTAGCAATTTGCTTTATGAATAAATTGCTTTTATTTAAAGGTCACTTTGTTGTTTTAGAACACTTTATACCTGACACTGTTCCTCTTACTGTAGAAATTGCACAAAGGATATTTTTAACAATACATCCTAAGACTGTGTCCATTGCATTAGCACAATTCTCCCACTCAAAGGGGTGGAGACTCGAGATGTTGATAAAACAAGGAGGTTTGCCTGAAAGATAAAGTCTTTCTGCAAAAATCAAATTGATAAAAAACATATCTTACATACACCCCACTAGATAAGAAATAATAGTTTACTATAATTACATTTGTTGAATACCTACTCTAAGACTGGCAGTACACACTAATTAAAGGATTACACGGATTATCTAATTGAGTCCTGATTATTTTCCCCCAAATTATTCTTTGTACTAGTATGTATTTGTAATGCATAATAATTATATTCAGTTACTCTCGATAATGACACTCGACATCAATTATAGGAAGTGATGCACGTATACACTGCTTTTTCATCATTTTTATTTCTCATTCCCCTTCCTACCCTCTCACCACTCTCCCAGCCCCTCTCCCTCTCTACAAAATCTATGTCCCTGTTTCCTACCATCACTCTTCTTTAGCCCTTTATTAAAAATTTATTCTATGTGTTTCTCATATTAGAGATACTATGCAACAGTTAAGCTTCTGTGTCAGATTCATTTCATTAAGCATAATAGTCTCCAGATGCATCCATTTTCCTACAAATGAGTCAAATTTATCTTTATTTATGACAAAGTAGTACTCCATCTAGAAATTATTTTATGAGGTAAGTTATTATTATTCTCACTTTAAAAATAAGAACACAAATGCTTGAAGATGTTAACTGAGAAGTTACATAACTAGCAAGAACAGACTGTTCTCATCTTTAATCCAAGATATTTGGTCAAACTAGCTAGACCCAGTCTTGTAAACATGAGCCATCCAAAAGGAAATGTTGGGAAATGTCAGCCAAGATGATTTTGAAGACCTTAACAACAACAGCTAGCTCCTGCAAACACTGTAGTCTCCACCCTGTAGTCTACTTTAGAACTTCCATCCTGAATGCATTTCTTCCCAAAATAGGAAACAGAGAATTTTCTAATTCTAAAGTAGATTCATTTTTTTAAAAAATACATTAATAAGTAGCTACCCAGGATATATACTTTATAATCCTTTGAGATGAGTATCACTCCCTGTTTATAAATAAGAAAAAAAAAAACCCTAAGAAATGAAACCAGAGATCAGAGATGTCCTTGGCCTATGCAGATGTTTTGTATGCCCCAGAGAGTGGTATTAAAATATTTCAGCAAACATTTAAAAATAAGAAAATTAAGCTGGGTTCCATGGCACATGCCTGTAGTCCCACATTTTGAGCAGGCTGCTGCTGAGAGATTATGAGCCCAGGATTTCAAAGCAAACCTGGGCAACATAGGCAAGAACCTTCTCAAAAAAATTAGGAAATTATAGGCCAAAACCAAATTATATGATAAGAAATATAGATTTCTGAATTATACTGAACAGTGCAAATTTCTGGAAATACTAGCCACATTTCCTCATGGTCATCAATAGCTACCCTGAGGAATAGCTGCTCAGGGCCCATTCCCTCTGGCCATCTCAATCCTCATCAGCCAGCATCACCCATCTCATTTTAAGAAGAGTCTCTCTTGATTTCCACCTCATGAAAACAAACACGATTACAGGCAATTCTGAAAAGCCCTTACCATGAGATTCCTGACACTGCCATCATCTTCAAAGGATGGTAAAATGCCTGGAAGTTCCACAGAGGAATGATGCAGAGATAAGGACTCTTACTGAATACATGTTCTCAGTCAGTTGGAAGCACTATTTGCTGGAGAACACATTTTTAAATTGGTATACAATGTTGCTTTTATTAATTGCTTTGTATGAGAACCTAGCAGGCAGGCACATTTTGTCATATGATTTCTCTAAGAGTAATTCTAACAAAAGGTTTAAAAGTATCACACAATATCCATTTTCCCCTTCTTTTCTACTAGCAGACCCCTGAGTTATGCTCAGACTCCCTTGCAGCTAAATGTGGTAACATGACTTCAGATCAATGGGATATAGACACACAAGATGTGCAACTTCTGGTACTTCTCCTAAAATAGCTACCTCATTTTCTCTCATCCCAGAACAGACCATTAATATGGAAGCTATCCAGTATGAGCCATATGAACATTCAAGGAAATTAGCAGAGCAATGAGATAAAATAAAACAAGTTTTCTGTCCTAGTGAGAGCTACAACACGAGTTCAAGTCAGCCCACCCTCGACTATTTCCTGGGAGATAAATTTTAAGCCACTGTAGTTTGTATATTTTTATGACAGCAGTCTTCCTTCCCTTATCCATTCCCTCTCTGTCCATTCTCAATTATCATGTGTTTACACAGATTTCAAAATATGAGAGGTGCTCCATTCACTGCATATAGTATAGTCCTGAATTCTCATGCCACTTCTTGGGAATATCTTGAAACTGAGCAGTTACTTGCTTTCTCTAAATTTGATCTGAAAAAAAAAGTCGGAATGATTTGCCAAAAGAATTAAATAAAGCCAACAAACAGTCCCTGGCATTTCAAAATCACTAAATAAATGTCAGCATCATTCTTCCTCTTCCTGGTTCAAACCTAATCGTCCCACTAGTGCTCTGCAGTTTTTCTCTGCTCTACAAGCTCCTCACTGCCTCAGTTACCCATGTTTTCTCCACGTCTTTAAACTTCCCTTCTCTGTTCCTCTGCCCACTGGCACATAAACAAATTAAAGTACTATCCGCCCTAAAATTAAAACTAAAATTTCTGTCAAACCAATATACAACTTTCTTCTCTTCACAACCACGAATCCACAATGGGTTGCCCACTTTCTTGTTTCCTATTCATTCTTCAGCTTCCCTCTCTCTCGAATCTGCTTCTCACTCTCCATTCCACTGGTATTCCAAAAAACAGTTTCTAGTCCCTCCTGATTACAAAACTGTTATCTACACCAAGATCCCTGAATCACTAGCCACTGCTGACAAGCATGTTCTTAACAATCACTTTGCACTTGACCATGCCCCATAATTTGACTGTCTCCAGTTTGACCCTCCTGGAAATTCTTTCTCACTGGAGTGCTACCGGCAGGAAGGTTTCAGAGGTCTGCCTTCCTCCAGGAAGTCGGTCATCTCATTGAAGACCCACCAACTTCCTATGTTAAATTACTGCTTTGAGGAAGAATATTAAGGCCCCACTCACCTGCCCCAATTCAACATGTCTCTGAAAGGCCATTAGTGCTACTACATAAGAACACAGCTTTGCTCCAAGAACTCCCTAAGATTCAGGACTGTTGTGTTTGATTGCTCTAACTTCTATTTAATATTTTTGTGTCTTTTCTTTTTGTATGCTAACTTACGTGCTAACTAGTGTTCCCAGTAGGATCAGCAGAGGCCTTCAGTTAAATGGTGTGTGTGTCAGCTTGACTTCTCTACACAGCCCAATTCTGCTTCTTTTTCTTTTTCATGGTTGATCCCAAAGGCATTCTGTCATAAACCTGCTACATACTGACCTCCATAAAACAGCTTGTTCTCTCATATTCTGAGGGAACCCAATCTGCAACAGCACTGATAAGTCTCCATCAACACTTCCGTTCCATGTTTCTCTTCTGAGTTCTAAGCCTCCATTGTGCGTCCCTATTGGAACATTCAAAGGCACCTAAAATTCTGTATTAGTCAAAGTGAAAAGCTGTTATCTACCATACTTGCTGTTCTTTCTGTGTAGGCAATCTAGCTGGCACACACAAAACCAGAGATTCATTTTCAGCCACTTTTTCCCCTCAACCTCTGCATCCCGGTGACTTAAGACTTATTCACTCCACTTTGCTCTCCTCTTCAGGTCCATGGATACATACTGCTCCAAGACATCTTCCTTTCTCACCTTAGCTGCTACCATTGCATACTCACACAAATCCAAATCTTGAGCCATTCCAGTGCTGGAAGATTGGTAGTTATGCCTCTATTGGCATTTGTCACCCCTTTTTTCTTGACCTCTCTGTGCCCCTTGCAGATAGCTATGACTACATGACTGAGCCCAGGCCAGTGGATAAGAGCAGAAGTACTGTGTGAAACTTCCAGCCACCATCCTTACACTTGTCCTCTTCATAAAGGCTGAAATGCAGAAGAGGAGCTAAGCTCTGTGGAGGAGGACCATACCTTAGGGGATAGCAGAAAAACAAAAACAACAATCCTGAATCTCAGGGAGTTCTTGGAGTGAAGATGCCTGCCATTTGGGCCTCCCACCTCCCACTGGACTGCTATACAAGAAAGAAGGAAATACCATTACCTTATATTTCAGGGGGTCACTAGCTTATATGCTACTCTCCAATCTATTTTTTTTCAAACACATACTCAGGTCCATTACTCCATACTGAAATCTGCCAATGGCAATCCTATGACCTTAAGAGAGAACCCAAGCTCCTATATGACAGACTTAAAGGCCTCAGATGACAGGGCCCAGGTGTTATCTCCAGGCGCAGCCACATATGCTGTCAGTGATATGGAAGAGGCCCTTTTCCCAGCTAGGATTGTAATTCTTGGGGTAGAGCCTTATCCTCTGAGTTTTTTTACAGATCAGCCAACCAGGCACTGATCTCATGCAGGATCCATACAAGGTAGGAGGTTAAGACCAAAAGAACCAGACATATTTGGGTTCAAGTATTGTATGCACCACTTCCCAGAGTGACTTCTCACAAAAGACTTACGTTTCCTATGAAATGAGCATAGAACTATTCCTCATTATTATCAAGATTGTTTTGACTGTTAAATTAGGTGACATATATAAAGTCCTCAAATGAGTGCCTTACATGAAGTACATCCTCAATAAACAGTCATGATCATCTCTATGGTTCCCCTTGCTAGCTCTTCTGTTTGCCATCATGGAGCAGTTCCTTCCTGCAGCATCTACTAGAGCATGCACTGAGGGCAGTACAGAGACAGCATCACATCTTATATTATGTTTCCTCAGTGGTAACCAGCCACTCATGCAGGGGGAAGGCCAAGCACTCTCCTACCCTCCTGTCTGCCCAGCAAATTCTGCCAGAGGTTAAGAGAGGCCTTGACTTCCTGGTAGAGGAGCAGTAAAATTCTCACATCTTTATGTCCAACCATCAGCTCAAAGTCCTCTCTTCCAGTTTGCCCTGGTGAATCACATGAAAGTTGACTCTGGCTTGCAGAGTGCTTTCTCAAAATCTTCAATTATAAAAGCTCCTCGTGTAAATTGCCCATGCCCAGATGCACTATGGTTTAGTCATGCATTAACTAAAATAAGCCAGCATTGAAAAAGTGATTTTTTAAGTTCGCATTTTTACTACAGTTTCTACGATTAAAAAAAAAAAAAAAAAAAAAAGGAGGGAGAACAGAACCTAGAAATTTTCTTTTCCTTTCCACTCATATTCAATTATTCTAAAGCCCTGTAACTTCCCCTGAAGACTCTCAATCCCTGTTGAAAGTTAAGATGTAGGCATACACATATACACACACAGACATGTTTATACATGCATGCATGCATGCACATAGCCCACCAGTGTATGCCAGAGCCAACTTACACCAGCCTCTAAGAGCCAATTGTTAAAATTTTGGAAATTCTTCCAACCTGCTGTTAAGCATAGCCAATATTAAAAATTAAATGATACAAACTTGCAATGTAATAAATTATGAATAGAGGTAACATAAATATAAAATGGGAGAAAAAGCAAACTTGCAACATAGATGAAGCTCAAAATAATTATGTTGATGCCAAAGAAAAGTGCATATTGTATGATTCCCCTTATTTAAATCTATACAAAACTAATCTATAGTAATAAAAAAAAAAAAAAGCAAATTACTGGCTGCCTGGGCAGGCAGGAGTAAGGAGGAGTGAACAAGGGGAAAGGTCCATGGAACAATTGAGCAAAGTGATGAAATACTCATAATCTTTATTATGGTGATGTCTTCATAGGTCTGTACATGCAGCAAACCTTCAAATGGTACATGTCAAATGTGAGCAATTCACTATAAGTCACTCACACCCCAACAATGCTACTAAATACTCAAAACACATCCCTTTCTAATTGTTTCCCTCCAAGTACACTGTCTTACTCCATTTAGCTATATACTTCACCAGAAACAGTACAATGGTGCAGTTGGTGTCTCCTCCCAGCTCCATGGGGAGTGACGTCACTTGGATAGTTCACCAGCCTTGGTGGGAATATTTACACTATAGAAACCAGCAAACACCACAAATCAGAACTTGATTTCTGAATCTGTTGACTGTTTAGACTCTGCCAGCCATGTCCAACTCGCAGCCTGCCATTTTCTTGCTTTGCCTTTGATTCTTTTTAATATTATAGAGAAAAAATTAAAAGGGAAGTTTTAATACCTATGTACATTAATTATATTATATGTTTATTTTATATGTGGCCTAAGGCAGCTGTTCTTACATGAAAAAGAAAGAACAAACAATAAGCAGGCCAGCCACATGCTTGCACAGACATAAGAAAATCATGGAAAATCTAATAATTCACGAGGCACTTTAAAGGATGTCATGTCTACAGCAGATTCATTGTCAACTGTTTAACATATTAAGGAAACAGCTTTTTGATATTTTTCAAAATCCATGAAGAAGTCACTTGCTCATGTCTCTGAAGAAAATGTAAAGCTCCAGTGTATCCTTTGCTGTTTCTGATTCTTATGTCTAACTCATTAACATAAATAAAAGATAACCCACCACTTATGTCAGCGCAGTATCCATTTGCCAGTTGCAATCATAGGCTGGCCATGGGCCCAAGAGTTTATCAAGAACCAATGACAGTATTCTGTAAGAATCAATAGGCTCAATTGGTTATGTAGAATTTATCACAAAGATTATTGCATACTTCGTTAGCACTTATAAATGATGCACTTCTCAAAAAAATTTATAGTAAATTTATGTGTATATATTCACAAGTACACTACTTACTGTTGGTATTGTTTTCAAAAAAGCAGCTGTCAAATATTTACCACCACTGTGTCACTGTTGCTGTCACTATGCTGTTGTGTGCCAGATAATCATTACATTTTTGGTGTCTCCTGTCCCTGTCTTTTCCTCAAATACTATAGCTGTCTGGTTGAGCATTTTTGTTGTTGCTGTTTTTGTCTTTCTTTTTTAGTTGTTCATTTCTTTTTCATATCAAAATTCTGCAAACATCTTGGGTTTGATCAAATAGGCAAGGCCTCCTACTTCCATAGAAAATGAGGAAAGCTGCGGCCACTTCACTAGAGTCTACTTTCTTCCCATTAACTTCTGTCCCATGCATATTTTTGGCATCATGCTTTCGAGCTGACAAGACATTTACACATAACTTCACTTGCTTTCATACAGCTGGCTGCACTGGCTTCCACGTTTCCCTTTAGCTTCCTCACTGGAGCCTTGTTACGCAGCCAGCATGCACTTGTTAAAGGCATTGCCGAGAGAAGTACAGGTGTTCATTGCATAATATCCACTGAGCTCAGAGGTGACAAGAAAAGCTTTCAATTCAAGGATTCAAGTAAAGCCTTGGGCCCACGATTGCCTGACCATAAAATCATATCAATGCTCTGATTACAGAGATACAGGCATTTCAGAAGCTTGCCTGCAAGACCCAAAAGACACAAAACTGAGAGTACTCATTTCCGAGGTGCTCAAAATACGTACGTAGACTTGTTTCGTGTGTTTTGAATTCTATTAATGTCACTATGACTTGTTTGCATAAATAATGATGAAGGTTCATTCACATTTAAAGTATCAAAGTTTCTAAGGTTTGCTCCTATACATCTAAAAGCACAGAACATTGCACAGGTTTCCTCACCGGCATTCCTGCCCCAGGACCTGTCACCCTCACTGCCATCATCTGCTGTTTCTGAGCAAATGTCCTCCTGTCTCCCCATCCTGTAGCTCATTTCCTCCTCAATCAAGGCAGCTGCTTTCTCATCTCACAGCTTCCCATGAGCCTGTGCCGCTCTTACCTCAAACAAAGCCAGAAAGACTCTGCCTCCCCATCCCTGTGGATGAGCCCCAAGTTCTCCATCCCATAGAAAGTCAGTCACTGTCCTCCCTTCATGTCTTTCTTCAAACTGTTTTCTCTACCTGAAAGATTCTTCCCCCTCAGTGACCATTGACACCTTACCTTCCATTCAAACTCTAGAGAACAGTTCCCCTGGTAAGCGACGCCTCCTTTAAGGCCCTAGGAAGCTCAGGGTGCCCAAACCTGGGCTTCCACAGTCCCTGTCTAAGCCTTGGTATCCAGCTCCTTTCCTGCCAATGTCCCATGCCCACTCCACCAGCCTGAGAACTTAACTCTGACATTAAACTGCACATTCTTGTTTCTGGAACAATGCCTAGCTCATTTGCAGAACAAACAAGCTCCTTGTTACACAATTAGCTATTTATATTAATTCCACAAAGTTACTGTGCACTTAAAATATGTCAGATAAAAGCATAAGTGCTATGGATCATATGAAATAATTAGAGCCAGTCCCTGTCTTCCAGAAGCTTGCAAATGAGGAAAAGCATGTGGAAGGAGGAATGCTCTAGAGCCTTACGAGGGTGAGGCAAGTGAGGAAATCACACCCAGTGCCAATTTTCAGGAAATGCCAAACACTCAGTGATTGAGATAAATAATATTTTAATACATATTTTAAAATTAGAGTTAATATTTACAAATCCAGTAAGTCTTTAAACAGAGATTCTAAAGCCCGGAAATAAATTAGAGCTATATGGATAAAGGAATCAATGACACGTAGAGGCCCTGAAGTAGAGATTTGGCCTGAAGATCACCCCTTGCAAGAAAACTCCCTCAGATTTCTGCGCTTCTTCCAAGACAATGTTGGAAGTCCCATTCACACCCACTCACAGCAACTCAGTTGCACACTTCTCATGTGTGTGGTGTTTGTCTATTTGATCATCTGTCTCACCGTGGGAAGCAATGTGCCGTCAGGGATTCTAGGACCATTTTGTTTCCTGGTTCCTAGGATTTTACTTATGTATGGCAGACGTTTTGTATGTTTGCTGAATAAATAAATGTAAGTCTTAGTGACATCTGGGTTGTTAAATGCCTCTTAGCTGAAAGAAAAAGAAATATCTGTCTCCAAGGTTTGTTGTGTACAGTTGGAAAGGTCGTGTACTTCATAGCTTTAGAAAGGTGTGATTTATATCACATCTACATGAATAGCAGCCCCAACAACCACGTAAAAATCCTCTAGGTTGTGTCATTTCTTGAAGGCAGGCATCCTGCCTTGGTCATCTCGGGTGCATATTAAGTCCAAAACATTGCCCATGCCCCATAGAGCCTGTGGGCCATGGGAAGAATGAATGCACATTAAGTGAATTTTTCATAGATCTGTGGTAGCCAATGGATTACCGTTATTCATGTTAGTGGTATTTGTACTTTTGTAACACTATTGCTAGTCAAAATTGATGTTTTTATCACCCCAACAAGCATTCATTCATTTGACAAAATTTGCTGAATAACTATTTATATGCCAGGTCTAAACTTTGCCATGGAAACTCTGGATACAATGGAAAGCAAAACAAATACCTCGCCCTCATGAAGCTTACCGTCCAGTAAGGAACATTCAATAAACAAATGAACAAAGTAAGTATATAATATAGTGTCAGGTAATAGGAAGTGAATGGAGAAAATGAATGCCAAGTTCATACAGGACAGAGAGACATAGTTGGGCAGGTTTTAGGTTTGAATCTTAAGTGTCTCCCCCAAAACTTTTATGTTAAAAGTTTAGTCTTTAGTGTAACAATGTGTAGAGATAGGAAGGTGACAGGATCATGAGGGCTCTAGCTTCATCCAAAATTAAACTACTAATTAATTCATAATTTGCTGGCACTTTGGGGAGACAACAGAAACTAAGGAGGCTAGACCTAGTTCAAGAAAGTGAATCACAGGGTGGGGAGCTAAAAAAAAAAAAGAAAAAAAAAAAAGACAGTGAATCATAGGAGTGTGCCCTTGGGATCTATACATTGGCTCTCTGTCTCTCTCTCATTTCTAGCTACTATAAGATGAAAAGTCTTTTCCTGCTAAGCCCCTCCTTCATGTCTTTCTGCCTTACCACAGGCCTAAAAGCAATGGAGCCAAATGAGCATGAACTAAAACTTCTGAAACCATGAGCCAAAATAAATCCTTTCTCATTTAAGTTGTTTTCTTCAGGTATTTTTTTTTTCATAACAATAGAAACCTGACTAACACAGGAAGTGGGATTTGGATAATGCCTATCTAATTAGCTACCTCAATGACAACCAAAATTCATATGTTAGAATATATCTCCCATGCAGCAGTATTAATAGAAAGAGACTTTCAGGACCTCATGAGTGGATTGGTATCCTTATAAAAGAGATTTGAGGGAGTTTGTCTCTTCTACCATGTGAGAACACAATAAGTAGCCAATATTTAAGAAGAACAAGCCCCCACCAGACATAGATTCCACTTGATCACGGATTTCTCAGCCTCCAGAACTAAGAGCAATAAATTTTGTTGTTTAGAAATTACTCAATATTTTTGTTTTAGCAGCCTGGACAGACTAAGACAGATGGTCAGGGTCTACTTCTATCTATGATACAAAGCACATTTTTGCTAATTAGCATTTCAAAAATGTCCTTTTCTTGGCCTTGCCCCATTTTATGTTGGCTCAAAAAGCGAACAATAACGTTGGTATGAAAAGTAAAGAGGCTTGCATTTTTATGTCTTTAGCATAAATAAGGACTTTCTCAAAAAAAAAAAATACTACCCAATGCACAAGAGGTAACGCTAAAAAATCAACAAATGGGATTATATCAAATTAAAAACCTCTGCACAACGACAGAAATAATCAACAGGGTGAAGACAGCTCCAAAAGAATGGGGAAAAAGTTTGCCAACTATTCCTCAGAGGACTATCATCTATAATATGCATAGAAAATGGAAAAAATTAGACCTCCCAAAGTAAGAGATCTGATCAAAAAACAGACAAATGAAATGAATAGGCAGTTCTCAGAAGAAGAAGTCCTAATGGCCAATAAATACATAAAAATATGTTCAACATCTTCAACCATCAGAGAAATGCAAATCAAAACAACATTGATGTTCCATCTAATTCCTGTAAAAAAGTAGGTACCAAGAACTTGAAAAACAACAAGAGCTGGTGAGATCTGTGGGGAAAGAGAGCCCTTCTACATAGCTGGTAAAACTGTAACCTGGTATGATCACTATGGAAAGCTGTATGGTGATTTCTAAAAAACAAAAAACAAAAAACAAAACCTGAAAATTGATAGCTATTATGGTTTCGATGTGGAATATCCCCCAAAAGTCTCATGTATTTGGATGTTATGGATTATCTATGGAACTATGTGCTGTTAGTAGACTGGGGCCTGTTCTGATGGGGTGGATTATGGGTGTGTGGTGGACTGGATTACAGAAATGTAGTGGGGACTCAGACCTGGAAGGGGCAGAACACTGAAGCTAGACTCACAAGGGACAGATCACTGGCATGGGACCTGGAAGAATATATGCTGATTCCTGCTTTCCTTTGGGGATTTACTTGACTGGACTTCCTGTTTGCAATGCTGTGAGGAGCTGCCCCCACCTCTGCCTCTGCTGCGCCCTTCCACTGTTGCCAGCCACTTATGAACAGATATTCTGAAACTGTGAGCTAAAACAAACCTTTACTCCCCCTAACTTGTGTACGTTGGGTATTTTGTCACTGCAACAATAAATAACAATATAATACCCCATTTGACTCAGTTACACCTCTTCTGAGTATCTTCTCAAGAGTTAAAGTCATCATGCAAGAGGGATACATACAGGCTCATGTTTACAGAAGTACAACTTATAATAACTAAACTGTTGATACAGCATATATCAACCAACTGATGAATGGATAAAAATAATGTGGTATATTTACACAGTGGAGTACTATGTCATCATAAAGAAAGATAAATTTGAATCATTTGTAAGAAAATGAATGCACCTTGAGAACATGCTTACTGAAATAGATCAGACACATAAGGCTAAGCATCACATGGCTTCTCTAATATGATGAAACTAAATCATAAAAAAGTAAAAGAGAGATGGAAGATAGAAAATAAGAAGACAGACTTTGTAAAGAGGAAAAGAGGATGTCGACAAATGGAGGGCTGGGAAGTGGAAAGGAAGTAAAAAGGATCAAGATGTGATATGTAAATATACCAATTTCTCAAACTCATTGTTATATAATGTATCAGAAATACATGCTATAAGAGAATAAAAATTAACAAAATAAAGAATTTTCATGTCTTTACCTCTCTAAAGAGCATGCAATGTCATAAAGACATTCTACCATGACTTTTCATAAAAAGCCAGTTTAAATACCAGTACTTTTCATCTTAGTAGGGGTTTTATTGTTCACCAAACCAGATTTGACCAAAATATTTTTCTTTTCCCAGAAGGTTTTTATGGACAGGCTATATTGTTCTCTAAAACAGTAATTCCTGCACATTTCTTTTTCCCATAGAGTATCAGGCAGTCAGGTAATGTTATATACTTTACGAACTGATGGGTTATGCTGAAAACTTTCTTCCTCTGTATGGACCAAGACATATCAACAGAAAAACCAAACTCAATTTCATTTGCTCCCAACGGTATGTTTTCTCTGTCCCTTACACCACATTCCTGCACAACCATTGCTCATCTGGTAGACTGAAAGATTAGCCACATTCAAATTACAGCCTCTGAAATTACCAATGACCTCCCGAACAGTGGTTACAACACTAATTAGTCTTCTACATGTAAACTTGACAAGAGGTGATAAAACTGTGAACACTCCTTTCTCTTTCCCAGCCTTTGAAACATAAATAATAAAATTTCATGTATAATCTAGAGTTTGGGAGGTGGGAGAGAAAAGACAGGTATATGTCTTTTGAAAAAAAAAAAAAATAACTCTCCTGACATCCAATGATTCTCTTGCCAAGTCGTTTTCCCCCACTCCTTATGTTCTGTGGCTGCATGTTTATGTAGCTCCTTTTTTAATTCATAGCTATATCAGTTGTTTGTCCTCCTCTTTACCTCTTCAAAGTTTAAGAATGTGTTATTTCCTATCCTCTTATTTTTGTTTCATTATTTTCCTCACTATGTCTTCTCTAACAATTACTGCTTCTTTCATAACTTATTATAATATACAACTTTATTTCAGAATAGTTATTGTATCTCTGAAGTTGAAGTTTATATTTCTCATTCTTCATTGTAAATGAGAGTTTGGAGGTAGAGAAAGGAACTGATATTAAGCAGTTTATTCAGGCATTATGCAAGGCACATTGTACATATGAATTCATTAATAATTTTAATAATGTGGTGGAGTCTTCAGAAAAGTTGACTCCCCCCACTCCCCCTCATTTACTTCCTACTCCAGTGATGTTGTTTTTGCCCATATGCCATGTTTGGCTTCACATTGGGAAGCATGTACTTTCCCTCCTTCCCATGGTGTTATCTCAGCAATGTGACATGTTTTGGCCAATAGGATGTTAGTACAGATAGTGTGATACAAGCAGAGACTTGAACTACATTTTACAATTGAGCTTGACCTCTTGAACGTCTGTGATGCCACAAGAAAACATCCTTGGGCTAGCCCTCTGATCCCAAGAGGAACATGAGGCTCACAGAGGACAAAGCCACATTCGCTTTGATTAGCCACCTCCCAAATGGCCACAGATACAAAACCTCCATAGATACAAAAGTCAGATAAAGATTTATCATCTCAATACAACACTGAGATTTTGTGGCTTTTATTATGCACCTATAGATAATGAATACTTGATCCTCTGAGGCAAATGGTATTATTGCTTCTTAACCAAAATGTAAAATGAGAGTAAGAAACAAACCTGAATTCACACAGCTGGAGGCTGGGAAGCTAGGATCTACACCACAGTCTGCCTATTCTGAAATTCAGTGCTCTTTATCTACAGAACACTTCTTTTTACACTTTATGCTTCCCTTTTAGTGAGACAAACACAATAAATGTGGGCTTTACTTTCAACTCTTGGTTGGTTTTTGCCAAGCCCTGTGGCCCTCTCTAAAAAGCATATTCTTTCCTCTGTCCAGAAATTTGACCTCCCAGAATCATGCCTTTCCTTTACCCTGTAAGTCGTAATGTAGTCTGCTCATAACAGGATTTACAGTTGAATAGCTGGTTATTCCCAAAATGTAACACACATACACCCCCCCCCCCCACACACACACACACACACACGATTTGTTTCTAAGTTCAAATTGGTCAGATATGAGGAGCATGTGGTGCTGGGTACAGGTGGATTATAGATAGTTATTTTCTGCCCTACTCCAGCCTAGATGTAGAATTATAGTAAAACTGAAGTATTCTGGGTAGTGGGCCCAGATAATACAGTTTTCAGAGGTTGGCAGGAATTAGTGGTGTTAACGCTGAGTTACTTATTAGTTTTCCAAACTGATAGTCCTAACAAGAAATAAGTGAAGACTGAAGGAATGGCTCAGGAGTTAAAGCTCTTGGCTAGCAAGAGCTAAATCAAGCACTAAGTAACTGTGTTCAATTCCCCAGCACCACATAAGCCAGACATGGTGGCACACGCCTATAATCCCAGCACTTGGGAGGCTGAGACAGAAGAATTGCTGTGAGTCCAAGGTCAGCCTGGGCTCCATAGTGAATTCCAGACCATCCTGGGCTGCAGAGTGAGACCCTGTCTTGAAAGAAAGAAAGAAAGAAAGAAAGAAAGAAAGAAAGAAAGAAAGAAAGAAAGAAAGAGAGAGAGGAAGGGAGGGAGGGAGGGAGGGAGGGAGGGAGGGATGGAGGGAGGGAGGGAGGGAAGGAAAAAATTAGATATAATTCCTATTATATTTTAAAGTCCCAAAGAAAACTCTGGCTATTAAAGATAAATTCATTTAACTTCAAAACCTACAAAAGTTCTAGAATAAATAGTCAATTTGAAGTGATGCTCCAGACAACTCAATTGACAGTACAAAGGGTATCCACTTTGCTGGTTTTGTCCTCAATGATAAATCTTTAAATATCATCAGTGTTGGTTGGAAGGTTGGAAGGGATACTGCTTCTCTTACAAATCTGCCTTTGGCATGCAATTCAGTTTTTCAGGCTGGGCACTACTGCTATTTTCGTCCTGATGATCCTTTGTCAGGGGAATGGCCTTGTGCAGCATGGGACGCTTAGTAATGCAATCAGCCCTCTTAATCCTTAAAAACTGGTTCAGGTTCCCTCCCTTCCACCAAGCACCATCACCAAAGTTTATAGATGCTCATGTTTTTTTATTTAAGAAGACACAGTATTTACATATTACCTCTGCACACCTTCCCACATGCTTTAAATTCTCTCGAGATTACTTATAATACTATATTGGCCAACTTTTTGTTGCTGTGACCAATTACCTAAATATACACAATGTAAAGAAGAAACAGTTTCTTTTGACTCACGGTTTCAGAGTCTATGGTTGGCAGGCTCCAAACATAGTGATGGAAAGCTTTCTGCCACATGGCAGCCAGAAGGCAGAGAGAGAGAGAGAGAGAGAGAGAGAGAGAGAGAGAGAGAAAGAGAGAAAAAAGAGAGAAAGAGAGAGAGAGGAGCCAGGGACAACAATATCCTCTTTGAGATCATGCATCCAGTGAGCTACTCACTCGCACTGATGCACCCACTAGCAGCGCATTTAGCTGTGACTTCTTCAATGGATTAATCCACTGATGAAGACAGTAAGCCCCACCACTGAGTACATGAGATTTCGGGCAACATATTTGATCCAAACAGTAACAAATCCCTAATACAATGTAAATAGTTGTTACACTATATTATTTTAAAAATAATAACAAAACAATCAATACATGCTCAATATAGACATAATATTTTTCTAATATTTTCAATCTACAGACATACAGGACCAACTCTATACTGCAGGCTCTACTCATGAGATGCCAGTGTATGCAGACACTGCAAAAAATCCCTACTACAGTCAAAACTGCCCCCAGGTGGGGTACATAAACACCTCCTTTAATTACATTTATTTAGAATTCCAAACTATAATGAAACATGCTTCTGTGGGGTTACCAGTCTCCATTCATCCATCATTTTTTGCTTCTGGGAACACTAGATAGACTGTCAGCCCTCTTCCAAGTCCCAGTCTCACCCTGTTTCTTCAGGGAACAGCAAGGCAATCCCACACATTCCTGAAGGAGTCTTCAGGTCTATAAGTATGTGGCATTTGTCATTATTTCCTTCCCTGATCACACCTCCCTCATGGGGTCTGCTGCTTGAGAAGCCACCAAGGATACCTTCCCACATCAGAGCAGCCAGAGCCTATCAGAATGTCAGTAACACCTTCAGAAGCAAAGGTACCAGCCCTCAGGCTGACTCCACCTACCCTATCCTTACTGCACCAGAGCCATTCTGAGCTCCCTGCCTCCCTGCACTACACCTCAGGATCAAAAGATTAGCATTTGTACCTTGCCAATCCCAGCTCCCACCCTCTAACAGAATCTGTCAGGAAAAGAACCTTCTGGCCTGGATGATTCTCAAATCATTAGACCAAAGAATTTCCACTACAGTTCGCAGAGGAATCACCTGGGGAGCTTGTGAAAATGCAAATTGTGACTTAGCACCTCTGAGGGTGTCCTGAGATTCTGCCTTTCTCAGGGGCTCCCAGGTAAGGCTGGCCTGACTCAGAACACAAAACTCAGCAGCCAAGTCTTAAGAAATTGCAGCCTGGATGGGGTTAGAGATTCCTAAGCCTTTCCACCAGAGACAAAGTGTCAGAGAGCTTAAGGGGGATACAGGCCATCTATATTTCCAACAACATTCCTCAGGCAGTTCAGATTTTACTCTGCCAAAAAAAAAAAAAAAACCATTGCAATACTAGAGCCCATATCCTCATAATTCTGAGAAACCTCCCTAGAACTGGGTCCAGTCAGTGCACGGAGTTATAAAGCCAGGTGCTACACATCTGCCCTCTTCCTGATTAAATGCTCCCTTCCTAAGGCAAATCATCTCACGCAAATGCCTTTCTGGTGGTGTCCTTGGGTCCTTAGTTATACCCAAAAATGTTGCCCAACCCTCAGCAGCTAACCTAGGTTAGCTGCCTTCTGCTTTTCGAGCAGATTAGGAAGAATGCTTGGATCTACTTTCTGGCTGGAGCACGGGGGAGCTTTTAA
The DNA here is from genome assembly GCA_004027205.1 of Ctenodactylus gundi. Taxonomy (NCBI): domain Eukaryota; kingdom Metazoa; phylum Chordata; class Mammalia; order Rodentia; family Ctenodactylidae; genus Ctenodactylus; species Ctenodactylus gundi. The sequence continues at coordinate 213,109 of PVKB01000517.1, read as the reverse complement.
ATGAAAGACACAATTGCCTAGAAATTACACACAACTTTCTAGAAATGTACAATTAGAAAGTTTTGTGCCTTGAAAAATCACCACTGGAACCCCTTCCAATGTGTTACAATTTCCAGTTGAAATATATCCTGGAATTAAGTTGAACCTCATTGGCATATTTATTGATCTGCGTTGGCTTAGCAGTTCATCCTTCACAGTAGAAGTTTTCATAAAGAAGGATAGTAATATGATAGGTTTCTTTCAAAGTCTATTATGAAAATTTAAAATGATTCTTCCTTCCTGGGAAGATTTAGCCTGATCTCACCAAATCTGTCAAGACATTGAGTATTTATGGTAGGGAAGAAAGTTTGGAGGAGCCTTACCGAACTCAAACCCACAGATACTCCCTCTGCAGTGCTTACTAATCATTCCCTGGGGGGATCTCGGCGCTGGATGCCTCACTTTCCCATTAGTAAACTTCTTCAAAGTAGGCACAAGACCTAAAGAGAAAACAGAATAGTTTCAGTGGGAAAGAGAGAGGAAAGAGAAAGACCTCTGAGTTTAAGGAAAATAGTTGACAGAAGTTTGACAGACTTGTTTAAAAGGATCCTCCAAAATTAACAATGAAGTCAGCATGACTGGAGGCAAGTATATGGAATGTGAACTACAACTGCTATGTAAGAAGCACCCTGTATGCTTGCAGAAATACGGAGATGACAACACTCCTACTTTGTTGATAAGGACATCAAGCTACAAGAGGATGAAAACACGAACCAGCGCATCTAGGTCCAGAGCCAAGGGAGCTGCCCTACCCACCCTGTGCTGCTCACATCAAGAAGTCCGTTTTATCTGTGCCAGTTATTTTGGGTGTCTCTGTGACAGTAGCTGAAGCCAGTGACCTAGCAAGTATAACTGGATTCTATATTCAAAATTACTAGGGTAAATACAGAACTTAAACACCGTAACTCAGGAAATTTCATACTATTTTCCTATGATTGCTTTTCCTTGATAGTATTTTACAGATGAATACAATGGAGTATCCCCTGCCCTTGACCTTTGGTGCTTCTTTAAGCTCATCTCCAACCCTTTATTCCCCGCTAACACCAATAATGGCACCTATCAAACCCTTCAGAAAGTGCAGCATGTGAAGGAATGTCCTGACAGATTTGGTGAGATCAGGCTAAATCCTCCCAGGAAGGAAGAGTCATTTTCAATTTTCATAATAGACTTTGAAAGAAAACTATCATATTACTATCCTCCCTTATGAAAACTTCTACTGTGAAGGATGAACTACTAAGCCAAAGCAGATCAATAAACATGCCAGTGTGGTTCATCTTAATTCCAGTTTTCTGCAGTTTTAACTTCAAAATAGATATTCATCTCACTGAACACTGTTTTGCTAAAAAGAAATGGCCAACATTTTACATTTTAGGTTATGATCCAATCCTCTAACCTCTTAAGAAATATGGATGCAGTGACAACATAGAACAAATCTTCCCAGGGCCAACCCAATTTCAAATATTTTTTGATTGTCAATCTCAGGTTCTGGTCTATAATTCACCCCTGTGACCAAGTGCATTCTTGCTCTTCATATTTAAAGTAATGAAATGCAGACTCTCCTGATTTGAAAATTCATTCACTCTCACTTATTCTGAGCCATATTTAATTCAGATAATCTGAGCCCTTCCCAAATATTCCCTTGCTCCCAATGCCACCTTTTCCTCTCATTCTCAAGAATGTTAACTCATTTCTTTAATGCCACATTTCTTTTATTTGTCTAAGCATTATTGCTATAGTTATCTTTATGGTGTCTGGCTTTTGCTTTCATGTATGTCAACATGTGTTGGCATCTGTCTCCTTACCTAGACTATAAACTCTTAGAAAATGGGCCCATTGTCTTTGCTTTGTATCCATACACCTAATAGAGAAGGCTGGAACACAAGATATGTTCACTGATTTTATTTTTCAAGTTAATGAAAGTAAATAAACAGGGTTCTCCTCATAGGTTAAGTACAGAAGCAGGATGACTTGCTACTGTGGAGAACATAGGGTCTGATTTAGAAATGTCAACAAGGCTGCATGAGTGGCTTGGAGGGGTTGGGGAAGAAAAAGAGTCTTCTAATGGGGGAGATGAAAAGGTGCCAACTACAAATGCTACTGTCTTCCAATTTTGTCTGAAGCTCATCTTCTCTACAGCAATCACACAGAGCGAAATGTTAACAGCTAGAAGTGAGGTCAAGGGCCAGGGGCAGACTTGGTTGATTTAGAAATATATTCTGAAGTTGAAGTACAAAAAATGAACTTTCTGCTGCCATATGCTAAGAATATCCTCAAGAAAAAAATAAGTAAAGAACAAAGAAAAATGGTTCAGGAAAGAAATACTGCCTCCTTCCCTATAAAGAGCTAACTGCTAGATACTCTTGTTGGTCATTTAATGTGTGGTGTGATTATGGTATATAGTTCTTTTTGGAGCAAGTTTTTACTTGATGTTTACAATAGGGAACTGTAGTCTCTAAATAGAGTATTTGACAAATTATGCAAAACTTCAAGGGTACTCAAACAGGCTCATTTCTAAGTTTTATTTTAGCAAACAAAGAGGATACAAGGGAAAGGGAGGTGTTACCTTCAAGTCAGTGAAAGTTATATGAACATAAGTTTGGATCTGGGCCCTCAAACAATTGTCACTTCCTGTAGCACTCACATCCATGGGTCTGAACTCATCTATCAAGCCGTTAAAACTCACCCACAAAAAGCTACATTTTTCTCAAGTCCAAAAGAGATCTATAGTTTGCATATTTCTTAGCTTATATTTGTAAAATCCGGATGCTTCTTCCCCCAAGTTCTGATTTTTGGTCTGTGATTTCTATTTTTGCTTCAGATGATAAAAGATAGTACATCCTTTCTTGGCATTCTGCGCCCCCAACTTAGTCACCAGAAGCAGATGTCTATGAACATGTGATCAAACTTAATTTTTAATGATTTTTTTTACAAAGCCAATATATCAATACATGAAAGCAGGCAGCCTGGTAGCCTAAATTAGTAAGTACTACAAAAACCTCCTATGTTCTATGTTTGAAGTGAAAACTTTTCTGCCACACACTCCCTCCACTTTGACACACTCAGCTGTTCCACGCAGGCTATAAAAGTCCCCTTCTTTTGTTCACACCGTTCATTAACTCAAGACATAACTATCCCTGATTCTGCTCTCATGTAAACAACCAGTACTTCTCACTGGCAGTTTGATGTGCACAGATTACAGATTGGGGCCTCACAGTCACCACTGTTTTTGGTTCCTTTAAAGTACCTACTATCAGCTACTCGTAATTATTCAAATTCTTCTTGATGCTGTTACCCACTTGGCTTAATTAAGTCCTTTGTTTATATAAATAAGGTTTTGGGTTAGCTGACCTCAGCAAAAGGAAAAGTATTTTCAGTAAAGTTCTTAAGCTGCAAGCAACAGAATGCAATTACACAAAACTCAAACTCACACAAGAGGAGATTTTGTGATGCTACATGGAGGCTCAAAGACCTAAAGGACACTGGTGTAGAAAGACACAGGACCTAGGAAGAGAAAGAACCTACGAACTTAAAAAGTGGGAGGAAACAAAAGCATATTCTACAGTCTCTCTCCACAAACCAGCTTTATCTTCCAAGACCTGCAGATCCAGCCAGGAGACAGACTCTACCACCATTGTTGATTCCTGGTGTCCAGAAGATTGGCTAATTTCCATTCCATATGCAGCTCTGGTCCAGGTGACAGGAGCCAAAGATGGTATCACCCAGAATACCCATGGTGACTAGAGGAACAAATTATGGGAAGAAACTCAAGTTGTTCCTGGGAAAATGGGGAGTTGGCCTCACTGGCTAATGAGAAATCTCCAGCAGAATCTACCAAATATAATACTAGCTTTAAGAACTACCAAAATATCTCTAAATTCCCTGTGATCCCACAAAAAAGTATGAGTTTGACAAGGGTGAAAAATAAGGAACGCTGTTAGTGTTTCCCATCATTCTGAAACCTTTTCTACTTTGTCATAGGGAAAATAATAGAGATTTTTGAACAGCTTTCGAGTTTCTCTTAAACTTTATTTTTTTAATGTAAATGGATTTGCCTTTCAGCTTGAAATATGATGATTTTCCACAATTTCAACAAACCCACCTTTTAATAAAAGTCCTTCAATCTTTTTAAAGTCTCATGGTTATTATTTGTGAAAGTATATTGTTATTTCCTTCAAATTTCAAAATACTGAAGTATGGGTTTGCACACCTCCATTTGTATATGTAATAAAAATTTTTTGAGACATTTCCCCCTTGTAATTTATTACTTTTCCTACACTCTTTTCTCTCCAATCAGTGAGGCAGTCCTAAGCTTACTGCCACAGGGAAGGGGCAGGCCCTGGTGGAAAGCTGAAACAATGCATTTTTCTGGCTTGAGTTTTCAAAACACTAGGCATATTGAGAGAGGAGGAGATGACAGATGGAGACCATCTTCAGCACTGAAAGAAATACGGTAGAGAAATTCCAAGGTTGAGAGTAAGGGAGGGGTAGAGAAATCGTTGAGTAGACTAGGGTTTCCCTCAGAGTCGAAAAATTCTTCTTGGCTGGAAAAATGAGAAGTCTAGAAAACAAATTGATCCTGCTTTTCAGAACTATCTGAAAAATGTAAAATCCCACAGAGTGTAGCCTTGTGCCTTTTTTCCTGGTCAGAAGACTCAGACAACAAATCTTCAGGTAGACTTGTGGGGACCTGAGCAAAGGTGCCTGATCTACGCTTCCCACATGAAAGGAACTACCTAGAGCCTACCTATTTTAGTTACTTATATGTTGTAAGGACAGAATCTCTAACATCCACAAGTTGAGGGAGCAAAGATTTATTTTAGCTCACAGTTTCAGAAAGTCTCACAGTTCAGTCATGGTCAGCTGGCAATGGTGGAAGTACATGGCTGTATTCTAGCTGAGAAAAGCTCTTCAGGGAACGACAGACAGAAAGCCAAGGGAGTGAGGAGTTACTCAATGTGTGGAGACTAAGGCCAAGGCCAGAGTTTTCCCAGGAAGAAGCTATAACAATGTTTCTTCTTCCTTCCTTTTTTTTTTTATTTCAAGCTGCCACCTGGGCTACCCACACCCAGGACAGATGTTCTCTCTTATTTTCTGGCCCACAAGTCAATCACTGAAAGCTCTACACTGGGCATTTTCCAATCTCAATAAATTCACAGAATTCCTCCAATCCCCAACCACCTGCCCATTCCAGCTAGGCCCCACCTCCCAACTGCACACTATCCCACTACTTACATGAGGCTTTGGGGGGACATTCCAGACCCAAACCATATAAAACTACCCAACAATCTTTGTTGTGACCCTGATCCTGGCTGAGACCCAGAGTCAGAAGCACCTATGCAGATATAGCTTGTGTCATTAGTGGCATTTAGAGAGCCACCACTAGTCAATAGAATTAGATGATTCTCATGTTACAGAACCCAGTGTAAAGCAAGTCACAGACATGACATCTCAGTAATCATTTGCATAGACTGACTTCTGTGACCAAAGGACAATGAGTATTTTAGTAGATGTCTGTTTACGTGCATGACTCACAGATCAGATGCTTCCCAGATGTGTTTTGATGATATGTAAGGCCCCAGGATTTAGATACAATCTTGAAAGAGATAGAGACAGATCATTCTGGATTAAATGAGGTTAAGTTTCAGACAGTAAGTCAATTGTGGACTCAAAATAAAACTAAGTTGCATTATAGAAAAATAAAGGAATATGTTGCCTACATTTGAATTTCTGAACTGAGATGTGGAGATATATATATATATATATATATATATATATATAGACAAGAAAACATAAGGAACAATTTAAGTAGACCTCCTAGAAGAGCACTCAATGTCACTCAGTATTATGGTAGGCTTTCTTATTTTTCAGTGAATATCTACTGCCCACTTTGATAAAACTAATATATATCTCTTGCCCCATTAACGTTGCACGTGGATAATGGAATATTGATAGGTATGATAGAGGTGGAGACATTTAAAATATTTTTCCTCAGTTTAAACTTATTTTCTGTGCTTTTATGACTTTCCTCCTGAGATGAGCATGTCCCAGTCCCAGGAGTGCTTCTGTCAGAATGAGGCAATGCACAGAGTACACCAGCTGCCAATCCATAGCCCCAGGCAGAGCTGTCCCTGTTGATCCCTCAACCCATCAAGGAGAAACAAGTATCTGCTGCAAGCCACTAAGATGTTGGAGTGTGTGCTATGTAGCTTATTACAGCAATAACTAGCTAATACACAGGAAAAACTGTAACTCTAGGAGACCAGCAGTGATTCTGATGATGCAAACAAATCTCAAGTGCTTATGGGCTCAGAAGTAGTTATCTATTAATTACTTATATTAATATTCTACTTTTATGATTTTGCTTCTTCTATTGCAGTCCGTGTCAACTAACTCACTTCCTCTTCCCATCACAGGGTCCACACTCAGTGCCATCTATGTGTACTGTCTGTCTCTTCTTTCATGCTGCTCTCCTCTGTGTGTGTCTTATTCTCTGATATCCTGAGAGAAGCCAGTTTGAGCCAAGACAGACCCAGACTAATTTAAGATCTCCTGAGTTTGGCTATCCTTGAACCTGGAATCTACCAGCACTCCAAGCAGGTGTTGCCGGGATAGTAAGGGTAGCCACCTTTCTTGGCCTGTCCTACTTCAGGTGTTCCTTTTATTGATCCACAGGGGGTTGACTGGAAATAAAATCAAAAAATACTTTTCTATTTAGGAGATATGTGGAATGGAGAACTTTCTGGAAAATAATTGGTTTGTGGATTCCAACAAGGTAACTGAAAGCTCTTTTGGTCTTCAATTTATCTGTTTGGTTCCATTTACCTCTCTGATTTAAACAAATTCTCCATCTGATATTTCTTACTTCTAATACCTTCTCCCTAATTAAAAAAATGTCAGATGTGAGGTCATTGACTCATTATTCAACTAAGATTAGTTGGTTTACTTGTTTGTTTTTTGAAGCACAATTCACTTTGTAAACTTTTCCAAATTTGTTAATGATTATTTATCTGATCATATTTTTCCTCCAAATTTTTATATTGAAAAATGTCAAACTCACAGAATTCCTGCAAGAATGATCAACTCAACTACTGTTTCCACTGACTTAAATTCACCAATTAAATTATGTTGACTGACATATTACTTATATTGCATCAGTTTGAGGCCACATAACTTAAAAAGACAAAATAAACAGCCCACAGAAGTCAAGGTCTATTATTCCAGGGTTACACAAAAGCAAAGACAAAACAGGCAGCAGATTGCATAGAGAATTTCTGATTGGGTAACATTACAGTGTAGCACAAGGAACTGAATTGCTAATAAATTCAGCAAGTGACTCCACTATAAAGCCAAATTGGAGACTGCTGGTCTAGCAGAAGAGAGAGAACAAAGAAGAACAAAATGACAGCCCAAATTTAAAAACATGATGAAAACAACAAGATTAGAAAGTTCAAATGAGGCTAAATAAAACTTCTCAAGTGAAGCTGGAATGAGGGTGTGGCAGCTGCTCTCAGGTGTGGTTCTAGAGATCCTCTTTTATTCATTTTCCTACCTTCCTCCCATGGCAAGTGTAATAATGGGTGCATATTGGGTACACAGGTGGGCATAGCTCTTAGAAACTGCTACAATAAAATCAAAAGACTTTCTCACAGGCAGAAAGGAACTAAATTTTCCCTATGCATATCACAGGGTTGTGGTAGGAATCAAAAAAGAGAAAACTTGTGAATGTCCTTTGTTGTCTGGCAAGTGATTTATACACACAAAACAATTATTATCACCCTCAGTCAGTGGATCCATTTTCACATTCACACCATCCACAAGCCTCTGGGTGCTACTTCCCCCAGCAGCTTTGTCACAGAATGTGTGAAAAAGCACAGAGTACATGCAAAGTTTTTATTACTCTCACTTTGGATGGTGCTGGCAAAGAATAGTCATGCAATAAACTTTTATTGGCTAATTGACAAGACTTTTCCAATTAATCTCAAAGAAGATAAAATGGAGTTGACATATTTCTAGTCTTAGACCTTTTCTCCTACTAAATATACAATCTCACAATAAGAAGATACTGATTCCTTCTCAAAGAAGATCTAAAACTTGCCTGAATGACAGGATATGGGGTGAGTTACCTGAAATTTCCCTATTGTATACAAAGAGGAGCCAGAGTTCCTTGTAAACAATTGATTTGTGGGTTAAATGATCTCACTGCTTTGTTTCCTAGTTCTGCAAGTACTTCCATGTGGACAGAAGCATCAGATTCAGTTGGATTATTTTCTTGAGTTGGGCAAGCTCTTCCTGGTGACAGCTGCTGCTACTGTATCCTGCCCCATAGCATTTCAGAGTAAACCTGCCATCATGAAGCCTGTGTGGGACTTTAACTAGTATTCCTGACTTCCTTTGTTTCTTGTTTAGTATCCTCAGAAGGGGGACACACATTGGAAGCCTGCTGTGTGTAATTAAGAGATAATTCTAGTTGTCTCTGCATTTCTTGCTGCTATAGCATTAGCTTATTTGCAAGTGATGCCTAACTGCAGTAAGGATGACAATTTCAAAAATGAATAAAGAATCCAATTTGAAGGATGAAATGTGTGATAATTTGAAAAAGCACTTTACCTTGTTTTGCTAAGACATGCTACATTTTAGCTTGATGTTTTAAAATTAAGCTTGATATTTTAAATTAAGCCCACCTGATTTGGTTTCCAGGATTAATTCATCACATATTTTGTCCTACAGTGCATAGCCTTGGGGAGTGCAACTTTTTATAACATAACTTTTCTTCCTAGGAGATGTATAACGCAGTCTTTGGACAACTGAAGATGATTAAATGAATTCGAGGACAGTGAATAATGATTCCCAATGAATTTTGGAGCAAGCCTATTCAATTTCATTAACATGAGCTGGATGAAAAAATTGCCTTGTATTAGCCTGGATGTGAATTTTCACTATTTTACTCACATGATAAATGCTAGTGAGTTATTTATGGGAAAAAATCCTAAAAAAATACATAATGAAAATATTATTCATTTCACTGAGTAGTGGATGGATGATAAGCCAAAGGATAAAGGCCAAATTTTTAAAGTGATACAACGCACCTATCCCCTATTGGTTGTTGTTTTCTCCATTGAACTCTATGACATCGATGTTGAGTAAGGCTCTTTCCAAAAAGGTCTATGCTGAACTTTAACCAGCTGTATATGGTAAGACAGAGCTGTGCATGCAAATACATACCCCTGATATGCATTTGGGCAAACTTTGCTATTGTCTAATAGAACTGTTTGCATGTGTAATGATCACTCTTGACATAAACAGAGGAATGTAAGATATTCATAAGACACCTGAGTGGAAATTCAATTGTTAATCATTATCCCCTTGACAGTGATGATGGCTACCACAAATAGCATAACTGAGAATTGTCATTTTTACCAGACATTTATTGCATCCTTCTTCATGGCATGCATAGGTTGGAATTTCTAGAACCGGTTAGAAACACCCGCGTCTTTGTCAGCTTACAATCTAATGCCAGAGATGATTCATACAAACACAAAAGATACAATTCTGCTGACATTTCAAATATCATGATCTACTCATTCTGTATTTCTCTTTCTCGTTTTCCTTCTAGAGTCTTCTATCCTAAAGGGTTCTCCTGAAATTTAGTCCCCCAAACAAGAATTTATTTGCAAGTAGTTTATTTGGGAAGTAATCACAAAAAGCAAGTGTTAGGCAGTGAAAGAGGAAAGGGAGGAAAATGAATGGAGGGTGTTAATGAGAATGTTACTGCTGTGGGCAACAGGGGCTCCCTCCTGCCAGGGACCCACGGAGCAGCTGCACAGTACATGAAAGCGTCAAGAAATGTGAGCATTTATCCTCCAGTTTTTGTCTCCATGCGCTTGGAGGTTGCTTATAGGGTGCCAAATTCAAGGCCCTGGGGCATCTTCCCCACACAGGCCCAGCACAATTTCTCAGTTAGAAAAAGTCTTCTGGCAGAGAGATACAAGGAGGAGGAAGCTGTTGTGCAAATATGGAAATTCTGCAGTGAAGCTGCAGGCCTCCTGGAGTGAAGTAAAGGGGTTGGGACAAGGAGAGGTGAATGGGGCATTCACAACATCTGTAACATCTCCTTTTCCATTTGAGTAAAAATTAGACTTGGTCCAAAGCAGTCATCAGAATACTTATGATTGGAACCATTTTTTACCATTACCTTAAGGTACATACTTACACTAAAAACTATGTAGTGTTTAGTCTTGAATAACCCACCCTGATTTTAAATACCCCAGAAATTACCACCCACGTCTGGATAATTTTTTGGTCATAAATGTGACACACTGATTTTTTTCCTTGTTATTTCTTTTTCTTATAGGACAAAAGGTAGTAAGGGGGTATTATCCATCTTATATATAAAAAAAATTGTCTTGAAAGATCAAAAGGAAACTGCTAATCAGATTATATATTTTAGTGTCATATTTAGTCATATATTTAGTTTACTATTTAGCATATTTCTATCCATGCTAAACAGGGTTAATCAAATTCAATTTAATAAGACTGAATTCAACAAAATCTATTTTTGGTGAGTGTCATCATGACAGGGATTAATAAACAGTTTGAAGGTTTCCTCTAAATTCTTAGAAATTTGTGTGTGACCTAGAGATGCAGTGCATTTTAAATGAGAAGAGGCAACTCAAGACTGGGTGAAAATTAGACAAAAGGCACCATCATCTTTTTCTTGTGGAAACTGAACAGAGCAAAAATGGAAAAAGAATACAAACAGAAATAAATATGATGGTCTTTTATAGACACTTAGAAGAGTATGACTAAACATTAGAGTGAAGGCATGAGGAAACGGGCAAACAGGGATCACACTGTCTTATGCTTGGGGTGCCAGCAAGAAACACAAGGCGCACTCAAGAGCAGGCAAGTTTAATACATATAAAACATATACAAGTGTGAGCAGTGTTAGAAAAATCACAGTAGGCTATGTAGTATTCTGGGCTGTTAGTAGCAAGATGGAGATTCAGGGCAAGAAATGAAAAAATTACCAGAAAACCAAGAAAGAGAACAGCAGAGAGTCATTGGACAGGAGCTGGGCACTATGGTGCCAGGAGAATAAATATCCTGACCTTGCTTGCCAGCACTCGCTATTGGAAAATACGAATCAGAAATCAGAGGGCAGAAGCCCATGCTGATGTAAGCCATGCAGGTCAGCAACTGAAAGAAAGAAGAGGGAGAGAGAGATATGGGACAGAGGTGGGGGAAGGGGAAGAAAGGGATAAAAGGGAGGTGACCTCAGTTCCATTATAGAGTAGGACCCTTTACTTGTAGACACATCAAACATTTATTCTCACATCCATTCCCTCTCATAGAAAGAAAGAGACCAGTCAACAGATTCCTACCCTTAGAAACAGAGAAAACATCCTCACTGAAGGCTGAAGCAGGAGGATCAAGAGTTCAAGGATAGCATGAGCAATATAGTGAGTTTGAGGCCAGCACTGAGCATAGTAAGACCTAATCTTAAAATCAATCAATCAAACAAACAAAAATTCTTTTTTTTTCTGCACAAAAACCTAGGAAATGTAACTAAAGAGAAAACAAATGTCCAACCAAGATCTAAGAACCCAGAGCTATGGAGGAGATGTGGCACTGGAGCACTAAGTGTGCAAAGAGGAAGGAAGGGAAGACTCACACAGGGCATTGACACTGGCCGCAGGAGAAACAGGGCTGAGGCCAGGTGGTTATGTTAACCGCTGCACGATGACAGCATTCAGCAGGTTGGCTTCCTTCAGGGTCTGGCTCTCATCATCCAGCTCTTAAAAATTCTTGTTCAATGGGTAGGGAAAGCTGAGGCACAGTTGAATACTGATACTACTCACACAGCAGACCATAAAACCAGGCAAGAAATCCCCAACACTCCACTTTTCACTATAGAGATGAAAGTTTGAATCTCATATACAAAACCCTAACTCTAACGGACCCCAGGGCTTGGCTCTTAATTCACCAACTCTGGGAGTAGAGGGGATTGGACACATCTGAGTCTCTCTAGTGTCTGTGCAGTTCCACCATCCTATGAGAGGATCTTACTTAATTCATCCGCAAGTTAGAGCAGAGAGATGGCCACCCCAAGAGTTCCTGCTCTTTCCCAGTTCTGTTGATGCCAATGTAAGAGAAGGCAAATAGATGCCATCTCATTAGGCAGGGAGGTGTCCCCAGATGTCAACTGCAAGAGGCAGCTAGTCTCAATGGCAAAAAGTCTGAAGTGTCAGGACCCCAATTTTAACCCTAAAGAGGATGTGTAGCTCCCTGCATTCGATTAATCAGAGAAAAGAGTCACAATAATCACAAATTAGTAGATTCTCCTCTGCACACCTGGATGTGTGTGGAATTTGAACTTGAGTTCCAGGAACTATAGGAGTCTCAGAGGCGCTCCCAAACATAATTGCAGTAGGATGGTAACAACTGCTTACAACGAACACTCTGCGGGGTATGAATGATGTTCTGTAACATGGCTCTTCCTCAGACAAAGTAAACTTAACAACAACAACAACAACAACAAAAAGTGTTCCAGGATTCTCCCTTTCCTGGAACACTGTCAAGCCACCTCAGCACAGAGGTGTGGTCATATGGGCAGTACTTGGCTCCAATGGGTTCTCCTCATCTGTGATTTCTCTTGCAGCAGCTCACAATCCTGCGTGTGCTCAGGGAGGCAACAGGTGACGTTAAGCCTCAGAGAGTTGGTGAGACTCGGACTGTGACAACAATTCCCCTTGCTGGAGAGGAACTCTAAGATAAGAAATCGAGTGCTCCTCTCTCCTATGCCATATGGCGCTGCGGCATAATTTAAATTTAACAGCCAACTTTCATAGCCTGACAGTTGCAGTTGGTAGACACTCCAAATCACTTTACTGATATAGGTAGGTACAGAGAAGGATAATTTAAGTGAAAGCCATACTTTCAGAATCTGATAGGAAAACCTCCAAACCCAATGTTTTGTATTTTCTGCTTCAAAGGAAAGACCCAGAAGAAAATTGCCCAGGGAACATGCAAGGCAAATTGATACTATTAACAAAGTTACTTTTTTTTTAAAAGCTGTATTACTGATCAATTATTATTAATTGAGGAAGAGGAGGGTGTGCAGCCAGGCTATTTTGACAAGGGAGTTCTTACTGAGTAGCACAAAAATACCAAGAAGCATTTGCTAAAGATCAATAAATATACAATAGGTAGGACTCAGCCTTCCAGCTTACATGTCTTATTAGAGATTTACAAAATGCAGTTTTAAAATTTTTATCAAACCCAAGAAAGCAAATGCTGAGAAACATATTTCCTTTCCAGGAAAATAAGCATGAAGATACCTAACTGGGCCCTTAGGAGATCTAAGGGAGACTTGTTGCACTCTGAGTACCCATAAGATGAAGGAAGAGTTGGCAAAGTGGATGATCTAATATTCTGTTGAGAGAATTCTCCTTTCTGTGCCAGTCAGGAATTTTTCATTTGGAAAAAAAGAAGGGAGGGAGGGAACAAAGGAAGGAAAAGAAGGAGGGGAGGGGAAAGGGGGAAAAGGAGGGGGGAGAAAAATAACCTGGCTTAAGTAGCAGTAGTTATTTACCTTTAGGTACAATTTGATCCAGTGGCTTGAAGAAATTATTAGGAAAAGATTTGTTTCTTATTATCTTTTGCTCTGCACATGCACAACAGGCAAGATTTCTTCTCAGCCAGCTCTCCTTTCGCCAACACCCAGGAGAGAAAGTGCATTGGCCTCCAGTAGCTGTTTTCCTTATTCCTTTGTGCTGAAAACCCTGAGAGATAGAAGGGTCTTGAGTGATTTCTAGAAAGTGTCCTTGGAGGTCTTTTTTCACCCCTTCCTTCTTCCTGCTGCCTCAAAGGCCACTGGGCTATCCTGGACCACACATCAAGAGCACAGGAAACCCTCTCTGGTAACCTCAGAGCACCACACAGCCCTGGATTACTGGATGCCAAGCTTCAGTTAAATTTTTTATTTAAATTTTTGTCATTTTGGGTTTTCTGTCTCAGCACAAAACGTAATCTTAATACACATAGTGGAATACTTACCACAGCCCTAGTCTTGTGGCCTGAGATAATAAGTTTTTAAACTGTGTTGATAAACTGTGCCTGCCTCTTTCTCTTAACCTTAGGGAGGGTTTTCCTTTGAACATGGCAGTGGCTCTGGCTGGGTATGTCTACCCCTAACAGCTCACCATGGCTCGAGGAGCTCGCATGTCTACCTGAGATGTGCCCACTGCCACACTGAAAGTGGTTTTCATTCCATCTGCACTGCATGGACTGAGGGTTGGGGAGGTTTCCCAGAGGGGAAACAATCTTCGTGACACTTCCCAAGCTGGATTTCCTCCCTTATGTCTGATTCCTCTCAAAGATGTGAACATTCTTCTAGACTCATAATTTTCTGTATGTTTATCTGCTGTCTATTCTAACAGAACCTTGTGCTTGATACGGTCTCTTCTCCAGCATCACTCAGAAAATAAACACCAACAGCTGGAGAAGACATATTATTGTTCTAACAGGATAATGTCCCTGGAGAGGAAAAATGATATGTATGCACCCACATTTTCTGATAAAAATATTTGTAAAACTTATGAGCAAAACAAAAAGTACAGTAACCGACAGAATCATCAGCCAGTACTCTAAGTGTCAAGGTCATGAAAGACACAGACTAAGTAACCATCACAGATTCTAGGAGACGAAGGAGACATGAAAAGTTAGAGGACAGTTGGCGGGCTGCCCTAGTTTCCAGCCCTTGCAGAACTCTCTCTTTGACCTGTTTCTAAAGAGTACAAAATGACAAAGGTGATGGAACGTCATTTCTGTGGTTGTATTACAGCATGGAAGACTCCAAATTGTCAGTACACTCACACAAGAGTTCTCTCTGCTCTTCTGGCTTTAAGGGAGTAGCCATTTGAGGAGGCCCACATTTGGGGGCTCACAGCAATCTTAAGGGAGCTGGAATAACCTCCAGCCAACAGCCAGGAAGATGCCAGAGCACCAATCCTGCACCCTCAAGGGAATAAATTCTGGCAACTCAATGAACATGGAAGCAGGTTCTTTCCAGTGTAGCCTCCTGAGAGACTGCAGCCCACCTGCAGCTGGGTTCCAGCCTTGTGAGACCCTAACCGGGGGAGCCAACTAAGGTGTGCTCCTCTCCTGATCAGCATGAACTAGGAGATAACAAATGTGTGTCGCAAGGAGCTAATTTTGTGTGCAACTTGTAAGAACAACAAAATTTTCATCAAGGCAGAAAAGAAAATTATAGGCATTTTGACACTATGTCTCCCGGTCAGGTGCCCTGCCTTCCCTCATGCAAGCCTGCCAGCTTGCATAAATACTCCCGCAGCACTACTCCCCTCAGCACACAAATTTGTTATCTTAGTCAACCATGTGGTATCACACGGCCATCATTAGTTAT
Organism: Ctenodactylus gundi; assembly: GCA_004027205.1. Taxonomy (NCBI): domain Eukaryota; kingdom Metazoa; phylum Chordata; class Mammalia; order Rodentia; family Ctenodactylidae; genus Ctenodactylus; species Ctenodactylus gundi. The sequence goes on along the minus strand of PVKB01000517.1, from coordinate 197,646 downwards.
GGCTTGAGTTTTAGTTATCATGACTATTTGACAATCATGTTCATAGAAAAGATCTTTCCCTCAGTCTCCCTAGAAATCTCTCCTATTTCCGTTTTTCCAATGTTTCTGGACAGCTGTGTATAAACCCACTCCCACCTCTTCAAAACTTTAGTTATGCTTAGATTCTACCCTGGATTATCCATTTCCTTTACTAAAATCCCCACAACTACATCTTAGTTTAAGGTAAACTGTACCAAGAGACTGTATTTTCTTGACCTGGGGAGACTTCTGTAATTTCTAAGGATGTTTGTAACTACTTTAAAATATACAAAAGAGGTGTAAAACCTGGCAAAGGAAATGAAAAGAGAAATCTGGAAGGCTAAAGACTATGGGTGATTTTATAGACTATTATTTGGAAAATAAATAGCTCAAATAAAATCTGGATAGCGAACAGAACTAGAATAAATGATGTTATCAACTTGGTGAAAATGTACTACACAGATTTGAGAGGAAGAAAATATTAATTAAATAAACACATACTTTAATCCTGGTCAAAACTATCTTAAAACTTCTTAAGCTTCTTAAGAACTCTCATGATTATTTCTTGTTACTTACCAAGGCATTAAAATTCCTGTCAATAATACTTGGCCAGTGTTTCCCACATAATCTGTTTCCAGGATGCTTAATTTAAAATTATAAAAAAAAATTCTTTTCAAGTAGAAAAAGTCTTCTATGACTTCTAAAGCAGAAATATAAAACAGTAAATATATATACTGTTACGGTTTAGATCTGAAATGTCCCCCGAAAGCCTCCTGTATTTGGATGTAGTGGGATGCCTATGGACCTAGTGTTATTAAGAGGTGGTACCTGGTTGGAAGGGATAGAACATAGGGACTTGAAGCAAAAGTGGATTATTGGGATAGGAGCTAAAGGGTTGCTCTGGGTTTCTGTCTGCCATAGCATGAAGAGCTTTCTCTGACTAGACCTCCACCATTGCTTCCACTGTTGCTGACCACACATGAATGGACTGTGCAGTCGTTGGGTAACTAAGACATATGCAGAGTATAAATAAACAATAAATAAATGCCTTTCCTCTAAAGGGAATAGGAGAAGTAATAGAGTACTACACTGAGGTCTTTATTGGGTTCACAGAAGTTAATATTAACCCCACATTATTTCTATCAAATAATGTACATAGACATTTGAACTTTTTATTTCAAAATTGCTTATTTTTCAAAAGTAAAAATTAAATAACACGCAGACATCAAGGAGTTGTCTCATGTATATAGCAGAGTGAGCTACAGAGATCTGGACTTAACGAGTGCTGTCAATTTAGAGAAATAATATTCAAGCAGGAATAAATTTTATTTTAAAGTTAATAATTCAGGTTTGTTGGATATAAAAACAAGATTTTGTTCTCATGAATGCTTAGCTGTATTCTCAATGCTGAAATGAGGAGGAGGCAAGCTGTGTGTCCAGGGGATGTTGGCAGTTGGGGATGCCGCCTGTATCAGTCACAGGGTAGGCAGGTTGTTTTCAGCACCACATCTCTACAGCAGGGAGTGAAGAGGTAACAGTGCTCTTCATTCCACACAGAGCCACCAGGAAATGGCACTCCTCAGGGACAGTATGGACAACAAGAATGAGAGTGCAAGACGCATAAGGCTTTAGAGAATACTTTCAAGCATTGGAAGTCACAGAGAGATCGAATGTATTGTGTATGTGCGAGTGCACACATGTGTGAAGTAAACATATTGCAACATACTGTCACACATAATGGATCAAATAAAATATATATTTTTAGACTTGCTTTTTAGACTTGCTTTTGAGTCATGAACATACACAATCATATCCAAATATTACATTATGCACACATGATAAGGACTATATGGTAGAATTTCATGAGTTGTCAAACATCTGGCTGATTTACACTGGTACCTTGCAAGAAGACACACACACACACACACACACACACACACACACACACAAATACACACACTTTGGTCATACTGCTAAACTACTTTCAACTGAACATGACCTTGTTTTTCCAACAGCGGTTTGAGGTCTGCACTGCTATCCCCTCTCATGTGGTTGCCTTGCGAACTGATGCACATGCTTCCAAATTTTCTGGCTGAAATTACATTTTCTAGCTGGTTGACAATTTTTCTCAGTGAAAGGCTAAGTGATTCTATAATAATCATTATAAGATTTATTGAATGCTCACTGTATTAAGCACTGTCCTATGCTCTGTTTCAATGAACTCATGTAATCCTGATAACCCTGCGATATAGACAACACTACTAATATCATTACTATTCTGTTAAGCAGATAACAAAATCAAGGCTCAGAGCTGTGGAGTAACTTGCCCATGGGTGCAAAGCAATTTAAAAAACAAGTGAAGATATAAACTCAGGAAGTCTAGTTCTAAGACTTGTGCCCTTCCTCGCTACCCTACTTCTACTATTGCATTGTTTTCTGCAGATAAAGGAAATCTTTAACAACTGATATTTCTAAAACAGTGAATAGGACGCAGAAATCTAATAGGCAGGATACTTACTTTGCATTCAGACAGGTCTGTGGTAGCGACTTTGCTGCATTCTGGCTGTCCAACGGCTCTCCTACATTTACTAGCTAAGGCCAAGTTACAAGGCCTTTGGGCTGTCAGTGGAAGGGGAGCGGCCCATTTATGGGCTGAAGAATTTACAAGCCCGTGTGCTGCTCTCCAGTTCTGTCTCCGTCTACTATGACGACTGAGAAAGGCATGTGGTCCAGATGGGAAAGCTAGCTGTATGAGGTCAGACGCTTAGCCAGCTTCAGTCCATTCTTGTGAACAAAACATTTTACCAGCTCATCTGGGTGTGAACCAGGCATAAGAAATAAACCTTAGTTGTTAGACTCTGAAAAATAACACTAAATAGTTTCTGGTATTATCTGACTTATACAGGCTACACTTTTCACCAGCTTTTCTGGATAGTCATAGAAAAGTTATTTGACCTCTCTGAGCCTCATTCCTTCGTGTTTAAGGTAAAGACACTACTACTTTCCTGGAAGAGTTGGCACAGGCATCAGATGAAAGTTTTTGATGTGGTTTGAAAATAAAACATCCTCAATAAAGATGCTCTGATAGTTATTTACCATTGTACTGTGTAAAATAGAGAAACAGCTAAGGTATCACAGTGTAAAAAGAAGGTAAAGAACTTTTAAGCATAATTTATTACTGGTTTTCTATAAATCACTTACAACAGTGAAAATATATCTCTAATATAGCACTGAAAGAAAGCTGTAACATGCACTGATTTTGTAAGTATTACTTATTTGGGACCCAGCATTCATGGCCTTGTCTTTTGTTAGATATAACTCAAATTCTCATGGAAAATCTTTCCTTCCATTCTCAACATGTTCCAGGTAGGGAACCATTCACATTTCAAGATGGAACATATGACTTGAGCTTAAGTCAGTGGCTACAGCTCATTTCCTTGGCCACAGTGATTGGTTCACAATGGTCAAACTATCTGCTTAGAACTAACAAAATGCAATGAAGATGTTAGGAATCCTGAAAAAAAAAAAAAATTACACCATTCTTCTCTCATTGGAACACCAGGTGTTCAAAGAGTTTGAGGTATGGCTGCCATCTAACTACCTGCCTGGAAATGGAACCAGCACAGGAAAGAGTATCATCAAAGAGCTGGTTGTAGTGGAGAAACAGGGTTTGGTGACATTGTTTTAAGACTGATCAAGCTGCCTTTCAAACTAAATCAAACAGTGAGATTTTCTCTTTAAACAACTAGCAATTTTTCTTCCTGCTTAATCCAGTGTTGAATAAAATTTTGTCAGAAGTGAAGTTTGGGTCACCCAAGAGCAAAGTGCCCAGGTCTGGCTAGATGGGAATAAGATTTGTATCTGATGGATTTATATATATGTAATTCCTTCTCATTCCTAAATTTCCACAAAGACTTTTCTCTGTCATTCTTCCGGGATGTGGCACTGGCTTCCTTGTTTTATCACGTCCAAAGTCCATGATTTTGGACTCAGAAATTCTTTATCTTACAGTTCGGTTCATGATTTGGTAAATAAAACTAAGTTTAAACACTGAAACTCCTCATATAACTGAACATGTTCAAAATGACAATTTTACAACCAGAGTACATTTGTTTTCTCTCACTTAAAGCATTGCATTTAAACATATATTCTTCAGAAGAGGCAGATGTTTTGTTCAAAAAACATAGAACTTTTATTTAATACTATATTTCCTTAAAGAAGAGAATTTGAAAACACACTGAAATTTATTCTCACTATTGCCACATAAATTTATTGCATGGAATTTTTTAAAGCTACATTATAATAACCAGAGACCACCAATGGCATTTCTCACTGATTATTTTCAACTCATCATTCTTCTGAAATAGGATTGTTCACCCATGTTTTCTGCTGCAAGTCTTTACAATGACTCCTAGAAGAGAGGGTGGCCTAAGCAGCCCCACTCCACTAATACTAGATTTAGCCAAAGGGCTTGTTTAGGTTAATGAAATATCATAGACATTGCAGAAGCAGTGGATTTAGATGAGTTTGCATGATTTGGTTTGATTCTTGAGGTTCTGCCATCTGTCCTGAGAAGATAATAATCCTAAGAGAACTGGAGTGCAAAGAAACTGAGAAAATACACAAAGACTTCAACCCATCCATACCTAAATCTAAGTTCAGCTGATATCAGCGGAGCCCAAGAGTTTCACAAACTACTGGCCTCACTGACTCATGAGTGGAAAAGAGATGTTTGTTGTGGTTAAGTTACCAAGTTTCAAAGTTGTTTACTATGCAGTGCTGTTGTACCAGTAGCTGATAACACTTCTCTTTCAAGTGTTAATGTAGCCAGTATTCTGTCTCTGACAATCTGTATCATCTTGGGAATCTAAGTCATATTTTGTAATAAAAATTTACTACCTTTGCAATATAATACTTATCATGGTGAAATGGAAAGCACCCAAGTTATATTAGAAATTTCTAGGCCTAGATTCTAAACTTGGTTTGGCCACACACACGTTATAAGTCTTTCACAAACCATTTGCCCTTTCTGGACTTCCTAGTTACTTATAAAATAAGGATTGAACTAGATATTCATTACCAAAAATGTCATAGTTGTGGTTTTCAAACTCATATGTACATTAAAAACAAAATATGACTTTTATGCTATATACTCACAGATTTTAGAATACAGATAAAATAAGAATTGAAAGTGTAAGAATTCTGAGTACTCTTTTTATATTCCTAAGCTTCTTGGCTAAATGAAACGTATGTGCAAAAAAGTTTTTTTATATTTAGTCTAATTGAATCTTGAAGATCATGAATTTCAATTTTTGTGAATATGCCAGAGAAAGATACAGAAAGAAGTTCTGATCATCTAGCTGTGCTCAGTGCACTCAGACTGCTGTGACAGGATATCACAAACTGAGTGCTCTATACGACAGAATTTTTCTGAGTTCTAGGTACTAGAAATTTAAGATCAAGGGATCAACAGGCTGGATCTTTGTGAGGCCTCCCTCCTTGGGTTCCAGATACTGTCTTCCTGTTCTACCATCCCAGGCCCTTTCCTCAGTTCACACAGTATATATGCAAGCGGGCGGGCACACACACACACACAGACATGGGGGGGGGGGGGGGGGGGGGGGGGGGGACGGGCTGGAGAGACAGGGAAATCATGTCTCAATCTCTCATTTTTTAAAAAAATTCATTTAGTTGGTGCTTTTTTTTTTTGTGCTCCTGAGAATCAAGCCCATGACCTTCACACTGAGCTGCATCCCAGCCTATTTTTATTTCTGATTTTGAGACAAGATCTTGCTAAGTCACTAAATTGCCCAGGCTGGGCTTGAACTTGTGATCATTCTGGCTCAGCCTCCCTGAGGGCTGGGATCATAGGCCTGCATTTTCCCCTTACAAGGATATCACTCCAGAAGTTTGGGGGACCCACCCTATGACCTCATAGAACCTTAATTATGTTCTTATGGTTACACTGGGGGTATGATATATATTTGAATTTTTTATAAGATACAACTTAGTCTGTAACAAATCATACATTAAAAATATCATCCAATTGTGTTCAGTTAAAAATATATATGTATTGTGGAAGAAACACAGATTCTGACTTCAGATAAAGCAAAATAGGATCAGACCTAGTTACCTACTAAGGTATTTTAAAATTCTTTTGCAAATACAAGTACAGCTTTGGGTTATAACCACAATGAAATCTATGGTCCATCTTTCTGCAAGCAGGCTAGTCCTTAAATGTGGAGGCAAGGAACTGCTATGACTTTGTCAAAGGGTTAAAATCACCATGTGGAAAAATGTGGCTATTTTCTCTACACAGCCAAGCATGGATATGTAAGATCTGCACCACAGATTGGAGATGGGAGAACTTCAACTCCTATCCAACTCCTGTATTTTCATTTGGGTCTAAAGCAACATTCCAGGGGCTGGAGGAATGGCACAGCTGTTGTAGCACTTGCCTAGCAAGCACAAGGCCCTGAGTTCGATTCCCCAGCACCACATAAAGCTAGCTGGGTGTGCTGATGCAGACCTGTAATCCCAACACTTGGGAGACTGAGGCAGGAAGACTGCCCTGAGTTCAAGGCCAGCCTGGGCTCCATAGTGAGTTCAGGACCAGCCTGGGGTACAGAGCGAGACCCTATCTCAAAAAAATAAGAAGGGGAAAAAAAGCAATACTCCAAAATTGCAAGTATATTCTGAAGTGAACCCATGTGAAGGAAGACAGCCCTGGCCATAGCACATTAAGCATGTGGTAGACCCTCTCATTTCACCAAACACACACTGTCCCTGGGTCTGGAGAACCACTGCTGTGCTACAGCTCAACATCTTGGCATTTTCCTACTACCTCCTTCACATTTAGCTTTAGAAATTCACTTAGTTGCTGTCTTTGCACTCACATCTCTTTTTTTTCCTACTGAGGATATAGAAATATTCAAATTATCATTTTGTAGTCAAATACCTGACAGGCTGTGGTTAGCCTAAATGAAATTATACAGAGTCATAAACACCTGGAAATTTGTTCCCAGCTGCTAGCATTTTTTAAACAACAAACTTCCACATCAAAAACAGACTCAATGGAAACTTTTTATAGAAAATTACTTTGAGACACCTTCCGTGTTGCATAACTTCAGTGAGTTTCTTACCCTTTTTAAGTTTTATTTATTTATTTTTGAGACAGAGTCTCACTCTGTGGCCCAGGCTGGTTTTAAACCCACTATGGAGCCCAGGCTGGCCTTGGACTCATGGCAATCCTCCTACCTAAGCCTCCTGAGTGCCGGGATTACAGGCATACACCCCCACGCTTAGCTTATGTGGTGCTGGGCAACCGAACTAGTGCCTACTAGGCAAGTGCTTTAACTGCTGAGCCATTCCTCCATCTCCTCTTATCCTTTAAAAGCATCAGTTTCCTTAACAGCAAAATGAAGAGAATATCTATTTTGCAAATTTATGGTCCTCAAACTTATACATTAGTTTGAAAATATTAGCCAGAGGGCTTACTGACAATGTAGATGTTTAGGGCATGCTCAAACATATTAAGTATGTGGCCCAAGATGATTTTTTTTTATTAAGAACCTAAGATTTTATGATATAGGTATTACTGGATTCTAATTTTAAGAAATAGTATTGTAAACATTAATGATATAATGCCAAATACCTCTTTCCTCTCCTGTACAAGAGTAGCAACTGCTATTCACAACACCTGTTTACCCAAAACATCAAATCCGAGATCAAGAGGCAGGGACTATTTTTAAGACAGAAAAAAAAAAAAGAAAAAAAGAAAGAAAAAAAAATCTAAAATAGGTGTAAACAAACTAAAATAAAGACCAAGTAGCTAATACTGAAAAAAACTATGCAAGATGCAGGCCAGTTACTCTGTTGTTCTAAGATGCAATGGCTTGATGACAGAGGCAAAGGCTTGATTAGGGGTTTATCATACATTACTCTTCATGCATTGTAGCACACGACCCTCCTACCCTAGCCCCAGTGACAAGGCCAGAGAAGTATGCCCAGTTGAAAGGTCTGTAGGTGTCCCGCAGCCTATGGATGGAGTAAGTGGCCTAGTATAACAATCCAATAGGAGCAACCTATACTCGAGGGTAACTTCTGGAGCAAATCATATCTTTTCTCCCTGGGACTCAGAGTCTGAGCCATACTCCAATCTCAGAGGAATGCCAAGCAGTGCATTACCTGCATCCAAGATTCTCTTTTCCATGTTTGCCACTTGTGTGCTCTTCCCCAAAGGTTTTCCCTTCTAATAATCAGAGAACTGGGAATACTTAGAAGGTGATGCTGCCACCCTCACTTAACCAGTGGCAAACAGATGTGGGAGTAGGAGCAGCTCAGGTCCTAGCCTCAATTTCTACATCTGAGGCATAATTTACACTCCCAGATATCCGACTGGGATTAAGCTAAGGGATTCTCCCTGGTCTTTTCCTGAGATTGCATCTCGGCTTGGCTGCCTTCCATTCCTTTACCTTCTAACTTCCTTTCTGAGTTTTCTGTGACCACTTTCTTAACAGATCTCCCACAATCTCAACTCAAGGACTATTTCTGGGGAAACTGATCCATGACAGATGCACAGTGATTTCACGAGACGCCAAGATGTCCAAAGGAGACCAGTCAGTAAGCAGAGGCCACCAAGCAATGGGAGCCCGAGGAAGCGCAAGTAGAGAACTTAGGCAGCATGCAGTAGAAGGCAAGGAAGGAGTGGGAGTCATGGGGAAGAACCAGACAGAACAGTGGAGCCAGTCTCCACACAGGGCATGCAGGGAGCTGCCAGGTGTAGGGAAGGTGAAGGTGAAGGGTTCTTCTGTGGGCCTAGCCTAATTTTCTTAGCCACCAGAACTGATGTGTCCTGAAATAACTTCCTGTTTTCTACAAGATTTGGCTGTGCAGTTGAAGTCTCTTCCTGTCTTTCCTACTCCTTGGTGCAAGCTCTCAGAAAATTTCATTAATCAGTAACCCAAATAGAACTGTGTTCTTTGAAAACCAAATGAGAATAAGAATCTCACCCTATCACAGGTAGAATTAACCCCCAAGCATGGATGCATTTACAATGCTTTAGACGTTCAAAAATTTTTATAATTAATATGTCCCTTCAGCTCTTTTTATTTTGTTTTTATTATCAAAATTATAATGTGGCTTTCTATTTTATATCTTCTAGTTAATGTGGTCCCCATTCTTCATTGTGTCACTGATTTAATAACCAACAAAATCCCTTCTAATTCCTTAGTAAATGGATTTGTTCTGTGTAATTATTAAGCAGAATATATATTGGTATGATATTTATTGTACCTAAATTTAAAATTAAACTTCAGAGATAACTTAAAATAGAAAAAAAGTTGGTTTTAAATATTATTCCAAAACTTAATACTAATTAAGTTTTCTTGCTACGTGAAATAGAATTATTTCCAATTTCCTGCTTTCTTAACACTTGTAGGGTAAAATCTTCATACTCTATAAACTCCATACTCTATACTCTATATACTCTATACGTTTTATAATCTTCTGTTCCTTACCTCATTCTGACTTATGGTTCACAAAAACATAATCAATTTCCTTACTGAGTCTACAATTGTTTGGGTTAATATAAAAAATAAAAGCAGATGTGTAAGAATTGGTGATAGAATTACACCCAAAGCACTAGAAATGTAGTTGAAACTCACTGAAAAAAACAGCATTTACTAAAGCAACCAGTTTATTCATCAGCTCCTATATAGCCTTCAGAAACGAACAGACTGTTAACATACAAGGTAGGCACAAAACTTCATACGATTAAAACAAAGAGAAACAATCATGCTTACATCAGGAAAGATTTTTGCCAACAGTTATTTTATCACTAAGAAATTTCTATCTGAACTTCATAACACACCATAAAAATATCTCTTCATTACTCCAAAGGTATGTTCGTGAAGTGCATGATCCAGAAGACATGCTGAATTGAACAGTAGAAGAGTTGTGGCTTTTTACGGAACAGATTTGCATGAATTTGATATAGATGACCTCATTTTCTGAGCAACCAGCAAATAAAACTACACGTTAATGGTTTCCATAACATTGGAACATACTATGACAATAATTTTGCTTAAGAATATATAATCAGTGAGGGCACTTCTGCCTCATTGAGGATATGAAAAGACTGCCTGAAATGTTAAATACATATCCTCTGCCTCATTCATAAAGAAAATACAAATTTAAAACTACCAGTTTACAGACTGTTTTCTACAAGATTTGGCTTGTTGGTTAAAAAAAAAAAGTCAACGGTTTGTTAATATACTCTGTTGGTGAACTGGGAAACAGGCTTCTTGCACACTGTAGAACTGCATTTGTTACTTCACATAGAGGATAATTTATCTGTTGAAATTACAAATGGACATATTTATGTCAAATCTTATAGTAACTTCTCCAACCAACACATCTGCACTTGGGCAAAATTACTTGTGTTTTAAGTTTACTCATTACAGCCTTGTTTATAAAAGCACAGGCTGGATATAGGCAAATATACACAATGGGCAATTGATTGGCGTAATTATCATACATGATCTGGACTACTATGAAGCCACAGAAGGGAATAAAAGAGTTCTCTGAGAATTGATGTGGAAAAAAACAAGAGGGAGAGAAGTGTGTGAAGTGTGTAAAGCATGGAAAGAGAATCAAGGAAGAAGAAATTAGGTTCCTATCTGCTCATGTTTCCACGGAGAATGTTCAAAATCAAAAAGGGACCAATGAAAATGATTACCCACAGCAATAAAGAGGGGGAGATTGGGCAGTCAGGAGACAGAATCTTCACCAGGAATGTACTACCTTTGCAAAAGTTAGGCAAATTAATAATACATAATTTTAAAAATCAGTTACGAAGCACAAACTGAAAAATTTTAGTTCCCAAGTTTTCATCACTTTGGAGATAAGAAATATGCTAGCTCCAGGGTCAGCAGGCTATGGTCTCTGGCCATACCTGTCCTGCTGCCTGTTTCAGTCAATAAATATTTATTGAGACAGAGCCAACCCATTAGTTACATGTATTACCAAGGCTACTTATGCACTATGTCAGCAACATCGTGTGGTTGAAACATACCACTGACAAAGTTGAAGAATTTACCCTTTGATATATGAAAACTTTACTAAACTTCACTCTATGTTGGTATCAGGTCTGAATAAAGTCATAAGAGAATAAGGAAAGTTGTCCATCGTTGTCCAAGCTGTCCCTCCCCATCTATGTATTTTTACACATTATTCAAATTTCAGATTATTGGTACTAATTGTATCTAATTTGCATACTATAGTATAAATAACTACATTCAGGTCATTTTGTTCTTGACTAAAATTCTTTCCCAGCACAGCAAGTCCTGCCTCCTTTCTGTAACAGTGCTTCCATTTTTCTGCAAGCAAATTTTGACTCAACTCGTGCTCCAAGGTGACTCAAGGCAATAAATGCTTCCTATCTTGTCAGCCAAGACACTTGGTCAGAAATCACTACATGATCTAAGTTAGATCACTCAGAACCAGAAAAACCCAATTTCAGGAATTTTGTTGGTTTAATCTTTCAGAAAATCCAGGCACACCCAAAGCAGCTAAGCTATTACCCTATAGAGCAACAGAAGTCCATATAAAGATAGAGATGGTAGTGCGAATGAGACCTAAGAGAAACTCTGCTAAAGTAATTGTTGGGATAATATTTGTTTTCCATTAAGAGACATGTGACTGGCACCTCCCTTTCTCTTAACCTTTGCCTCAAACACTAATAACTGGAGCAGCAGCAGCCATCATATAATCAAGAGAATGAAAGCTAGTACAATGGAGAATTAAGTGTGTATTAGTGGCTTCACTTGTGAAAACAGCTACTATAGGTACATCAGGAGTCAACAGTAGAATACAGGAATGATTATTTACATCATTGGACCATGGAGAACCAAAAGGGAACAACGAATAGGGATGGTACTGCCTGAAGTTAAGGGTCAGAGAAACAGATTTCGAAAACTTTAGTCTCAAGGTCCATAAGAAGTAGTTCTCAAAAGCTCTCAGGGAAGATGCTTTAATTCTCCACTATCTCTAAAAGCTCACACAGATTGACAGTCATGCAGGTGGGCCTCAGCCTAGCCAGAGGGGTCCTGTGTATTTTACATTTGATCATTTCTTCCTCTTCTGTCTGAAACCACCTTTCTGCCTATTCCATTTTCTGGGCTCCTCCCATGGATATAATACAATGTGGATCCACACAGAAAAGAGGATTTGGATAAAAGGTAGATCCAGCTTTTCCTGTGAAACATGGAAGAGATGGTAGGAGGGACTAAAGATGGCTGACAAGAGACAATCAACTCAGAGCATAAAGACTGAAAACCTTGAAGGCCTTGTTGAGCCTCACATTCATAACAGCAAGCACCTTTCTCAGGAGTTCCTAACACGGGAGAAAACAAACCCCTGCTTGTTTCAGCCACCATCCTCCAGGCCTTGGGTTATTTTAGCCAAATACACCTGTAATGAATAAACCTTCCTTTTTTGGAAACCATGAGGTAATGGATACAGAAACGAGAACTTTCAGAACAAAAGTAGAAAATTAGTTTGCTTTTACGGCTTGAAATTATGGCCTGAATTGTGTCATTGTTTCAGTGGTAGTAAATAAAAAGTGATGATGCATTTAATTCTAAATAACTCGCTTATTCCCAAAGCACTTCCCAAACTGTTCATCTCACTTGTCAAAATTCTACCTGTCATTTAAGGCTTAGCCATAAACTTCATGAAAACTTCCTTGAAGAGTGCCCAGACACTAGCTCTAGCTCTTCTCCGTGGTCATGGCAGAGCATATCCTCTGTTCCCAGTAGCATGAGTATCCCACTCCCACAATGGTCAGCAGACTGGCCTGCAAGAGTAGCTGTCCTTAGTGAAAAATAGCCAGGCCCACTCCCTTGCAGATGGTCTATGGCTTTCATGTTTCAACAGCAAAGTTAAGTAGTAACCCAAGACAGTATAACCAACAAAGCTGACAATAACTACTGTGTGAACCTTTACAGAAAACTTTGCAAAGCCCAGTTCTATTGGATTATAAATTGGAGAATTATATTCATGTTGATAGCCCCTGCCACACGTAGGTATTGCCTTACTTTGCAATGCTGCAAGCCTCTGCCTTCATCTCTTTCCCATCCAGAGTACTACAATCAATTTTTAGAAATTTCCCTCCATGGAAATTTGAGAATATTATCAAGTTAGAGGAAAGGACTAACTCTACCTAGTCACTTTATTAATTTTGTGTGTAGCAAGTAAAACACAACTATGACCCCAAGGTACACACCAACTCACTTATTCACTTGGTAAGTATTTACTGCTATGTGCCAGGCCTTGGCTTAGGCCCTGAGATTGGAGCAGTAAAGGACAAGTACAGCGCCCGAGTTATATCTCATGGTCCTTTTTCGCCCGAGTTATATCTCATGGTCCTTTTGTGAGGTTGCATTGCATTGATTTACAAAGCTGTGTGGAATTTAAGGTAATAAAGTTCAATTTTACAGGTGCCTACAAGAAACTTCAATGACTTGATTAAAGCCACTTGACTTACCAGCAAGCCCTCTCAACTACCTGTTCCATCCTCTTATATGGAAAAAAATCCTTCTAGATCTGAGAGCTGAAGTACTAACTTTAATATCACACAACGTTTTCCAAAGTATATTCTGAGGAGCACACGCCTCATATTCTGTTAATTGGCATTATGAGGAAAAGATGATCCTATAATCAGATATATTTGGACATTGCTGGTCATCAGGACTTTCCAGAGCATTCACTATAGGTATTTTTGTCAAAAATTATTTTTCTTCACTAATACATAAGAACATAAAAATGATATATATTAACAGAAGACCATCTGATATTTCAATATAGGTATAATTATATAAGTGTAAATACATCTGCCACCTCAAACATTTAACATTTATGAAAAAACATTTAAAATCCTTTCTTCTAGCTTCCTAAAATGTATAGTACATAACTGCCATCCATAGTCACTCTACCATGAAGTAGCATACCAGAACGTCTTACACAAATCTAGCTGCAAGTCAGTACCCACCAGTCTCCCCCATTCTTTCCTCAGCCTCTAGTAACCTCTAAAGTTCTAAGAGATCGACCTTTTTAGCTTGTACGTATGAATGAGATTTTTGTGGTATTTGTCTTTTTGAGCTTACCTTATTTCATTTAATATAAAGGTGTCCAGTTCTATCTATGTTGTCACAAATGCTTGGATTTTTAATGGCCGAATAGCACTCCATGGCATATATAGGCCACATTTTATCTGTTTATCAATTTTTGGAAAATTAGGTTGATTCCTGTCCTTGGCTATTGTGAATAGTGTTACTATAAACCTGAGTATAGATATCTCTTTGGCATACTAATTTTATTTCCTTTGCTAGTAGGATTGCTGGACATGAGGTAGCTCAATTTTTTATTTTATTGAGGAAACCTCTGTACCTTTTTTCACAATGGCTATCCTAATTTACAGTCAACAATTTACTATCAACAATGCTTATTTCCTTTTGTCTACATTGTCACCAATACTCTTTATCTTTAGTCTTTTCAGTAACAGTCATTCTTACTGGAGTAAGGTGATGTCTGATATGGTTTTGATTTGCATTTCCACATATTGATGGTAAGAGCTAGATAAAGGGAAGACTAGGGGTTAAGATGGATCTGGAGTTTCTGGCCTGGCTGTTGGGTAGAAGATAAATTCTCAGAAATGCAGAGCACAGCACAAAGACCAGATCTGGGGTGGGAGTAGGTGATTAGGACAAGCATGCTCATGTTTAGCCTGTGGCCAATATGTGGATTCTACCTCTTAGCAACCAACTCTGAGGAAGGCACTGCAAGGTACTGTGTCAAGCCCACTCCAAAACCCCAAACGTGAACATCTACTTCTCTTTTCCTAGCACAGGAGTTGTGAATTCTACTTTCTTGATGCCTCTCCTATTTGTCCCCTCTTCACTGGGCTTCACCAACTAACTTTAACATCTACTTCCTGCATTATTATTATTACTCACTTAACACAGGATATTGGAGCTGCAGGAATAGCTCAGCAGTTAAAGTGCTTGCCTGGCAAGCTCACATTCCTCAGTTTGATTCCCCAGTTCCACATAAGCCAGGCATGGTGGTGCATGCTTGTAATTCTAGCACTTGGGAGGCAGGAAGATGCTGTGTGTTCAAGACCAACCTGGGCTACATAGTGAGTTCAGAAACAGTGTGAACTTACAGCAATCCTTGTCTCAAAAATATATAAATATAAAAATAAACAAAACAAACAAAAAAAAAAACCCAGGGTCTTGCTATGACACTAAATTGCTCAGGCTTGGGCTCAAACTTGCAATCCTCCTGCCTCGGCTTCCTTGAGTGCTGGGATTACAGAGGTAACTAATTCTCTCGCCTAAACTTTTGCAAACACTTTCTTTCGTGTCTTCTCTGACTCTACACTCAGATTTTCCAGTACATACTTCATACTGCTGTCAGAATTTTTTCTTCCATCAACCCGGTATCATTCAAAATGCTTGCATGGCTCGCAGCGGTTTATAGATTAACATCTAGAACTCCTTTAACTAGGCAGACAAGTTCTTCAGTCTCTGGTTCTTACCTTCCTTTCAATTTCAATCTCATTCCCCAATGTACTCTCTTTAATACTAATATTTGTGTATTGA
This sequence comes from Ctenodactylus gundi, assembly GCA_004027205.1. NCBI lineage: Eukaryota > Metazoa > Chordata > Mammalia > Rodentia > Ctenodactylidae > Ctenodactylus > Ctenodactylus gundi. The sequence goes on along the minus strand of PVKB01000517.1, from coordinate 181,966 downwards.
TTTGAAAATCTTCTGTGTTTTCTGGCCTGAAATTCTCCCATGCTTTGTGATATGTTTAATGAACTTCTCTGTGCCCTTTTAGTTTAAAAACTGCTTCCCCAAAGGAGAACAGGGTCTATGATACCGTAACACCCCACTCAACATATATATTGTACCTGGAGTCTTGGACGGATTCCTCAGAGATTTTAGCTCAGTAAGGATGTAACAGGCACCTCCTGGGACCAAGGAGCTCAAGTGCAGACAGGCAAATGCACTGAAGTTTCCTGCACAGACTGGAAATCATATTTCTATATTAACAGCCTGCAGACTGAGATTTTACAACACAGCAATTTATGTCTATGGGTTCCTTCATGGTCTGACAATAATATATTCCTCACAAAAATAATCTCTGAAATCTCAAGTAGGCTAATGAGATTTCTTACCAATTCCCTCTCCATACTGTGGCCTCAGAAATCTTAACAACACACATCTGATCAATTGTACTAATCCATCTCAAACACACCAAGCTTGAAACTCTTTATGGCTTAATATTTTCAAATGGAAGCAAAAAACACCTTTCAACATGACCTACCCCACCCTGTACCACTGTGTTGTCACTACACTGGCCTTTTTCTGTGGTCCTGTATGATGCTTGCCTACCTCAGGTCCATAACAGGGCCTTCGCCCGCACTTTTCTTTCTGACTCTCTTTCCTTTTTCCTTCCCCCATCCATTCTCAGCCCAGGTGCTGCTCTCTGAAGGCAATCCTTTCTGCCCTCTTGGAGATCAAATCCCTCAGGCATTGTTCCTTGAATGTTTGTCATGCGGTATTTTTGCAGGAATACCATAAAGTGGTTGACATGACAGCCAACTTCCCCAGGACCGGCTAGTGAGCTCTAACAGGACACGAACCAAGTCTCTGAGCTTCCTTGCTGCATGCCAGTGCAACCCAGCACTCACAGGTGGTCAGCATAAAGGTGGAGCTCTGGGTTTATTGGCAGAAGAATTTTACCCTCATCACTAGTTTGTATTTGCATATTTCTTAACAATTTTCCACAGTGTTTTCTGACAAGCTATCTCATTTAATATTAAAAATTATCTCATCTAAAATTATCCCATTTAATATTAAATATTAAGCATTGGAAGGGCCACCCCTCTGGGTGACCTGTCCAGTGTTACATGGCCAATAAAAGCAATAATTTGGAAGTAGAACTCAGCCTTACCACATTTTAGATCATGAAGCAGCCCAAAAAGGAAGCAAAAAGAGATATGTAGGTCTCAATGGAGAACACCTACACATAAAACAGTGACATAAAAATATCCCAAGAAATTAAAATGAAAATACAAAATAAATTTTGTTATTTTGGGCTATTAAGAGTTTGATTCATAAAATACAGGCAAACCTCTTTACTCGCTGTTATTTTAGGATGTATTATTTTGGCTCTGATGAACAGCAGCATGTTATTTTCTACAGAAGGAACTGGTTAATATTCTTACACAATTTTCATTAAAATTTAGTTATTTGCTAAATGTTGCCTATTAAATTGTTGGTGAGGTCTATTTCTGGGAACTTTTCATTATTAATGAGACTATTTTTGTAAAGAAAGTTAATTACTTAGGTTAAAAGAGGAACTAGACCCACTTGTTTTTAAAGCACAACCTCAAAATAGGTACACCTGTTTATTCACTATCATTTTGAGACTAAACCCAATTTGTATTTTAAAAACCTAAGACTTTAAATGACTATCTTTATAATTTTACACAAATATACTTTCAAATTCTGATATTTCTTCCCCATAACAATGGGCAATTAACTGTGAAATTACACGTACAATCAATCAAGTATTTGCTGCGTGTTGATTATACACCAAGCTCTGTGCCTTATAATGTCTTTCCACTACCTCACCTGAATTCATTTTGCTCCTAGTTTAGTCTACTTAGGAATATTTTACTTGGGGGTGGAGAGGCAGGCACCGAGAAGGAAGCAAGGTATAAAAATACAACCTGGTCATAGAAAAATTCGCGTACAGGGATCTTCAATCGTTATATTTACAAAATTGAGAATGGCCAAGCAGCTGACCGTCTAGGGAAAGTTTCATTGGTTGGATGTAATGTATGCAGCGGTTACCAATGAATTCCTGCATTTGCCCACAGACCCAGTGACAGACATTACTCCTCTTACTAGAAATTACAAGATATGACAAAAAGGCTAGAGAGGTTGCATTTTGCTTGCTTCGCTAGGTCTTTCTGGAGCCAAGGGCGCGTCTGCCCGCACCAAGTTTTCTACACCGCAAACTAGTACTGGGGTCGCGGTCCCGCCCGCGCGCACCGCTCTGCCGAAGGCGGGCGCAGGGCCGGGGCGGGCGCGTCCCGCTGCAGCGGACTCACCGCCGGCCCGGGAGCCGAGCCCAGCGGTAGAACTCGCACGCCACGGGTTCGTGCAGCGCGCCTGCGCGCCCAGTCACATGGCGGGTGCTCCACGCCGAGCGGGTTAGAAGTCACGACCGCAAGGAGCCCACGAGCGCCAGCGCTGCCCTGCGCTTCCCGCGGCCCTGAAGCCAAGCCTGAGCGGCGCTGCTCCACTGAATTCACACACTTTCTCACCCCTCGGCCAGGCTCAGCTCGGTGAGGTGAGGAGAGCCGCCCGGAGCCCTCGCTTCCAAGCGCACATACGCGCGAAACAGCGTCTTTCAACTGACAATGAAGCCGTAGCCGCGCTGCTCAGCTGCTCCTGGCGAACGGGCGACGGGCCAGGAGGGGGAGGGGGGAACCGTTGGGCTAAGCGCCGCCTCAGCGCGGGCCCCTATTGGTGAATACCGCGCTGCTGGGCCCGCCCCCTAACGGACCTGTCGTTTTGTGACAGGCGGAGGGGCCAGTTCCTGTTGGGCCAGAGGCGGGGCGAGACGCTGTCCGAGCTCCGCCCGGGCGCAGGGGCTCCTCCCCTCGCTCCTCTCGCGGGGCGGGCGGCGAGCGCGAGGGGGCATGTCATTGCTTCTCCGCGCGGTGGTGCCGCCTCCGTCTGCCTCTTCTCTGGCGCCCTCGTCCCGCCGGCTTTGGCCGCCGCCGCAGCTGCGCTGGAGACACGGATGGCTAGTGGGGCGCAGGGGCCATCTGGGTTGAGAGAGCGGCGGTCGCGGCCGCTGCCGAGACGGAGACTCCCTGCCGCCTCCACAGCCCGTTCCCCGGCCTCGAGACGCTGAGGGCGGGAGCGCGCTGAGCTCTTCCCTCCTCCCCTTTCTTCCTCCTCCTCCTCCTCCTCCTCCTCTGGGTCCCCGCCCAGCAGCCCTCGCACCAGGCGGCGGCGGCGGCGGCGGCCGCGGAGGAGAGCGAGACCCGCCGCCGGGGCACAACATGGCGGAGCCCTCGGCCCCGGAGAGCAAGCACAAGTCGTCGCTCAACTCGTCCCCGTGGGGCGGCCTCATGGCTCTGGGAAACAGCCGGCACGGCCACCACGGGCCCGGGGCCCAGAGCGCGCCCAAGGCGGCGGTTGGCGCGGCGCCGCCGAAGCCGGCCCCCGCGGGGCTGTCCGGGGGGCTGTCGCAGCCGGCCGGCTGGCAGTCGCTGCTCTCCTTCACCATCCTCTTCCTGGCCTGGCTGGCCGGCTTCAGCTCGCGCCTGTTCGCCGTCATCCGCTTCGAGAGCATCATCCACGAGTTCGACCCGTGGTGAGTGCCGCCGCCCCTCCCCCTCCCCGCCCGGGCCCGGGGACGCGGGACGCGCCGCTGCCGCCGGGTCCCGCCGCTCCGGGCGCGCCCCCTGCCACGGGCGAAGTTTGCCCGGTGCCGCGGAGGCGGGGCGTCGGAGTCCCGGAGCGGGTCGCGGGCCCCCGGCGCCGCACGTGTGGCGACCGCCGCGGCGCGGGGCGCAGGGTCCGGACTCGCCGCGCCGGGAGGCGGCGGGCAGGTCGCTTTCCGGCGGACGCGTGGCCGACTCCTTGTCCGCGGCTTACGCGTTCTTCGATTTTTTAAAATTTTATATCTTTTTGGCCAGCCCTTTTTTTCTGGTTGGGATAGGATCAGCCCCGGGTTGCCCTGTTGCTGCTGGAGGTGAGTCGCGGTGTAGTGGAACCCGGTTTGTTTAACCCTGCAGTTTCACGCTGGTGCTGTTTCTCGTTTTGCTCTCAATTATATGAGAAGGGAAAAAGAGAATAGGGTGTTGTAGGAAAGGAAATAATATCCTTGAAAGTGATCTGAGAGCTAGTTACTTTTACTTATTCACCATTAGGTATTTTCAGGAGTGGCTTTTTTTCAAGACTTTGAGTGCAGTCACACCACCCCACTGTGCACAATCATCCTGGGCTATTTTTTAGGGCAAGCTCATTATTCTTAGCCAAACTGTCACCCTCGCTTGTGTTATGCACAATATCCAAAAGCACTGCGTTAGTTGCTTTGTTGGTCTTAGGAAGGTTTGTGAATTGGAGAACAAACTACCACAGTGATGGGAGATTATATTAATTGTACCGAAGTTACACGTATTATATGGGAATTTTAGCAGTTACCCCACTCTTGATATTGGGTATTTCAGAAACTATACTGATGTGTGAGTTTTTTGAGACAGGAGGGTTGCGTTAACTTTTCACCAACCTGAGTTAGTTTTTTTCCACCTGAGAGTTTGCCTTTTAAACCAATTCACCTTGAAGTTAATCTTACTTCCTTATAATTAGAACTAATTATATTTAAAGTACTTATTTTTTCTCATGAAATACACAGAATTTTCTGGATGCATAGGTTATAAATGTTTTGAGTATGACTTATCCACATATTAAAATGGTTTTAAATTCAGCGTTTAGGATGAGAAAGATTTAAACTGCAATATCTATTGAACACCAGACGGCTCACTCATGTCGATTTCAATTTAGATAAACAGTTAATTATGTGACATTTTTCTGTGAGATGTTTTAATCCCATTTTAGAGGTTTTGATTTTTTTTCTCGCACTAATTTTTTTCCTTTATAACCTTTATGTTTGGAGTCACAGAAGGAAAAAAATTAGTGTGGATTATTTATAATCCTGAGAGTATCTGAACCTTTATTTACTAGATACAGTATTCTTAGGTAATCTTAACCTTTGAAATGCTTACGCAAATTAGGTAAAAATGAAATTGGAACCACAAAAATGAAAACTGCTGTTGTTTATTGAATAATGTGAAAAGAGAAAGCTGTGTTTTTTTCATATTAAAACAAGTGTGTGATTGACTAAACACTTTAGATAACAGAAATTGTGGATTATTTTTAGAGATCAGCATTTTTATAAATGGAAGCCATAGTACTGTAAGAGTAACTCGGAGATTAAAGAGGGTAGAAAAATTCACAACTGGATGATGAAACTTGTTATTTTTTTCTCATTTTGAATGTTTACAAAATTATCAAGGCAGTCAACGATCACTACTAAAATTGAATAACATAATTATGAAAAATGCTTAATAGGTGGCTTTACAAAATGGTTAAGTATTCCTTATCTCAAACAAATAAGAGTTAAAAAGGTGATGTCTTTCTCCAGTTTTCAGAATATGCTTTGAGGGCCTAACTTTTTCATTCATTGAAAATCTTTTTCAATACTAAAATACATCCCTTATATTGTTTAATTTTGATATATATTTTCAGTCTTAAAAACCTAACTTATTTAGGTATTCTGCTTATTGATACAGTTTTAGTGTTACAGTCTCGGTTAAATGTTATGTTAAGATAACTGACCAGTGAGTGGTAAGCAGATGTATATAGTGAGTTGTCCCTATACCTTACTGTGAATGAAAATTCATCAGTATTAATCTACAGTGGCTAATTCAGGTGATTTAATGGGAGAATCAGGCTTCAGACAGATTATTACCTTATAACTTTACTTACCGTCCTCTATTTATTAGGGGGTTTTTGTGAGACAGGGTCTGGATGTGTAGCCCAGGCTGGACCTCCACTCACAGTAATTCTCTTGCCTCAGCCTCCCAAGTGCTGGGATTACAGGAGTGCGCCACCACAGCCTGCTCTATGTGGTTCTGAGGAATTGAACTCAGGGCCTTGGGCTTCCAAAGTCAGCACTTTTTTATTTTATTTTATTTTATTTTATTTTATTTTATTTTGAGACAGGGTCTTGCTCTGCCGCCCGGCTTGTCCTGAACTCAGTATGGAGCTCATGCTGGCCCCGGGCTCATGCGAATCCTCCTGTCTCAGCCTCTGAGTGCTAGGAATAGGGACATGGGCCACCACTCCCAGCTTATGTAGTGCTGGGGAGTTGAACCAGGTACTTAGCACTTTCTAGGCCAGCATTTAACCATTACTCCAGTCCCATCTCTCTCTCCTTCTTTTGAAGATATCAAGTTGCTAGACAGTTCATGATCTTCACCCCCCTTAATTCCCCCAGAGTCTTGATCTGTAGTGCAGGCTGGTCCTGAATCCAGTGTGTACCCCAGACTGGGCTCCAACTCACTGCAATCTTTTGTGCGTCAGCTTCCCCAGTGCTGATACTACAGAAGTATGCCACCATGCTTGGTTTATGTGGTGATGGGGAATCGAACTCAAGGCCTTATGCTTACACTCTTAACTGCTGTGCTATTCCTCTAGCCCCTCTTATTCTTAAAATCATTCAAATTAAATGTAAAGAGGGGAATTTGTGTATTACCTTTCATTATTCTGGATTTGTAAAGCAGTTTTCCTCCAAAGCTACTAATGACGCTAACACTTTTGATAGGTCTAAAGTCTAACACTCTAAATTATGTATTTCTTTGGAAATTGCTCAGATTACCATGTTAACATGTAATGGCAGGAACTTTGATGCTTTGTATCTACAAACCAGCCAACTTAATTTTGGACTTTTCCAACTCTTTTTCATGTTTGGTTTCATTTCTGAAGTCGTCTTAGTGAAAGGGTTACTTTCTCTGTAAATTATTTGTGTAAATTTTACAGTAGTTCTTAAGTGGTGTGAGACTCAAGTTAGGTGCCAAAAGTGACTTATCACAAAGTTGTGCCTGTTTCTAAAATCTTGTCACATAAGTAGTTTTATGTATCTTAGCAACTGCTTTAAGAGGTGGTATATGATTGTTAAATAACATATACATATTAAATACACTGCACTGTCTTTTAAAGCACTTGGCAACATTTTTGGTTAGTCTCTTTGTCTTTTAGTAATTTCCTCTGTTCTCAACCGAGTTGATCATGATGAAGCAGCTTGAGACTGTTGACCACATGTGCCAAACATTTGATCAGCTAGATTAACAGTACTTTTTATCTGAAGCAAAACATAGCTTCTGCTTGTTTTTATGTTACTATAATACTTGTGAGTTATGTAAGCCACATCATTTTTCATAACCTTTATCTTGTTAAATTGTGGTAGCTTTTTCCATGGAAGCAATGTGAAAAGCTCTCTGTACTAGAGAGAGCTGCCTTTTCTCTACCTTCATTGGTTACATAGTTCTCTGGAGACAATTCTGCAAGTCTTCAGTTTTGGCTACAGTTATCAAAAAGGCTTTTTGCAGAGCGGAAGATTTTAATTTATATAAAAGTTGGAATTCAGTTTTTCCATAGAAACTGTGTTGTAAGTTAATACAAACATGTTTTTGAAGGGGTGATAGACCTTGGAGCATAAACATTTTGTAATTTGGGGCTACTTCCTATACTTTGAGGTCTTTGTTTTTTTCTTAGCTTTGCAGATGAAGCATTGACCTTATTTCTGATGAAAGCAAAATGGGTAACAAAATCTGTTTTAGAATACACACATCCCCAAATCTTAGGAAGTAGTTTTGATTGAAGGATCATTAGCAACAGCAGTCTGACTGCACTTCAGAACAGCTATACTGTCACTGATGTCATTGTAATTTAAAAAGTTTTTCTAGCCTGGAGCTTCTGAGATCATTCTAAGTTACACTAATCAGAGAGTACCTTGAGTTGCGATAGTCGATGATAGAATTGGATGTGATCCCATTTTCAGTAGTGTGACTCCCAGAGGTAGTTGTAGTGGATTTTAGAGTAGGTTGTGGGGTAGTTGGGATCTGTCATGAAAACATCTTGGAACATTTCCGTTTAGAGTTTTTTGTATTTTTGTTTTTTTTATTCTTCGGAACTAACTTGGGTGGGGCTACATTGCTTTTTAGGTCCATAAGTGGTTAGTAAAGACTACATTAATTGTAAACTAAACATTAGAAGCTCAAGGATACATGTTGCTGGATCTGACCCAGTTAAGAATATGAAACAAATGTACTGGTCTGTGTGCCTAATTGCCAGGTTTATGCTTTTACAAAAATGAGAGTATGAAAAATTGTAACATTTCATTGTAATATCTTAGTATTCATCAGTTTGCACATACTCTCTGAAGGAAAGAATAGGAAGGTTAATATTATTCTTAATTGACCAAGTCACTTTTTTTCTCAGTTTAACTTTGAAAACGTACAGAACTTAGGAAGCCACAATATGCAGTTAATTAAATTGAACAGATCAACATACTGCTAAATTATTGTCTTATAAAATTTTTCAGATACAGGAAAGTTCAAAGTTTTAGAGTGAATATTCATATACCTACTGTCTACCTGATATTTTACTTGGCCTTCTCATATGAAATTTGTCCATTGCTTCTTTTAAATCTTATTTATATTGATAGCACACTGCTTACTGTGTATATTTTCCTTATTTTTTAATTATACAATAAAAAAGATACCTTATTTTTGAATATCACTGTAGAATGTAAGTGCTTTAACCAATGTATATAAATACTATTTCTATGTCTTCTGTTGGACTGCAGATTAAGATCAGATTACTAATTATTAGTATGGGTTAGTAACTTGCCCAAATGCACTGTAAGTCATTGAGTTAACTCATGACTATAACCAGTCTTTGCTGAATCTAGCATCTCAGGAAAAACTCTGAAGTGGTTTGAAGGATATAAGTTTTGTTAGTCTTAAATTATATGGATCTCTCAAATTTTCTTGAATTATTATACGCCTTTTATTCATCCTTTTATTTTTGCCATGTTTCTTTAAGATAAAATGATATAGTTTTTAGTGTGATTTTGTTTTAAAATATCATTAAGACCTGCAAATATTCTTCAGGACCCAAATTAATACTACTGAGAGGAGAGAAGTTGTAAATGATTAACCTTTGTCTTACCTTTCCTGCTTCTGATGATGAACAATTCCCAGGGATTTAGCAACTGATGCAAATGGCAGTATGTGGAATTAAAGAATTGAAGCAAAGACACTGTGTGTTAAGTGGGAAAGCATTGGGAGAGATAGAAACAGCTGCTCCAGAAGTTCCCATATTTTAGGTGAGTGTTGGTTAATGGCATTTGTAGGCTGGCTTGCCCGAAAGCCTAACCATTATTACATTTTTCTCTAGAAAAGTGCTTTCATACTTAGATTTTGGAATTAACTTGAATGTAAGTACATGAATGTCTTTATCTTAATATACTATTTGTAGATAAACCAGTCTGTAGAGAATTGATTGTCACACTAAATAAAATGACCATATCATTTGTGACCATTCTCTTCTGTGGAGCTTATTCTTGCAGGAAAACTTGAATATATATTTTTTTTTCTCTTGCGGTATGAAAGGTGGAGCCCATGGCCTTTATACTAAGCTAAATTTCCAGCCCACTTTTATTTCTAAGACAGGGTCTCATTAAGTTATTAAGTTGCCCAGGCTGGGCTCGAACTTGAGATTCTCCTTCCTCAATTTCCCAGAGGGAGGGATTGGGATTACAGGCCTGCAGCACAGTAGGTGGATACTTTTTATAGTGTATATGATCTGATGATATCATAGAATTGAACAAGTAAGGTGACATCTTTATTTCCATATACAAAGTATATTTTAGTTCTGCATTCCTCATTTCTCATCTGTAAGAAATGAGAAATACAGGTCAGCCTAACTGCAAAGTTTATATTCATTTTATTGCACCCTCAGTTTCAAAGGCAGTTTTAAAGTATCTTCCCTGACTACAGCTGCTCTAACTAAAGTCTTTACATACTGGGTTTTCAAATTGCCTGGTCACTGTCTTCTTTATAGATAACTAAGCAGACCAGTTGGGTGGTAACTGATGGTTTTGACTGTTCTAGTTTAGTAAAGGGAGAAAGATTTTTAAGCTTTTTGCCCAGAATTACTAGTGAATTTACAGAAATAAGTCTTTTAAGGAATAACTGGATGAGCAGAAAGATTGACTCCAGTGAAATGTTTTTGTGTATTTTGTCTGTAAAAAGTTCATAGTAATGAGATTGGAAGTATTAAGCTATTCCAGTAAAGGGAATTATCAAGTATAAACTCAAATTTCCACAGCCTCTGCAGTTTTAGAGTATGTATTGGCCACCTATCTTCTAGTTTTAATTACAGAGAGTATATTGAGCTTTTTTGAAAATTGTTACTTTAGAAGTTACTTTCTATGGCTACTTTCAGTTGACAATATGGGATATGTTGACAGTTCAGATTTACATATGGAAACAAATAGAGCTTTTCTGTGATAGTAAGCTAACTTGGAATCAGTGGCATAACAATAGTGAGCACAGGTTGTGGTGATTTCCAGCTTTAGTTTTAAATGTTTTTTTTTATTATTGTGTTTTTAAAAAGAATATATTTTATAAATAGTCGGAAGCCTTTATACATATTAGAGCAGTCTTAAAGTATTAGTAATTAGTTTATAATATTTGTTTGGGATTTATAAACCATTATTTTTCCATGTATCGCAGCATGATAGTTCCATTTCTTCCCAATATGGTGTTTTCTTTAGTAGTATAGAGCAGTCTAACTTAACAAAATACTTTAAATGAATTTTTTTAACTTAAAATTTTGACAGACTCTTATTCTTTCTCTTCCCATCTCCCTAGAAAATATTGCCTGCTATGATGATGATATATGTGTGTGCCAATATTGAAGATGAAATTTATATTATTGTTCAAGCCATTACAGAAATTAAAATGAATATGATATTCTATGCTCAATTTCTAAAATCTAGAATATTCACCCCTTAAGTTACTGTTTTGATGCTGGCCAGATGTTTTAAGATCATGAGGCAAAATTGAATGTATTTGGAGAAAAAGAACATACTGGAAACTAATTTTTATAGTAAGTTGGACTACGTGAGTAGTCCACAGCAAAAATAATGGAATTCAGAATTATTGGGAAGCAACACTTTTATAATCTTTGAGATAATCTTTGAAAATGAGTCCTAAATGTATATGAAAACATGAGCAAAGACATGTTCTGCTAAGGCTTTTGTTGTAGGTGCAATGGTTTTATTTTTACAACTTTTTTTTAATGTGGAAATATAAATGTACTACTCAGTAGATTGTACTCAGGAGGCCAGGGCAAGAGAATTGCTTGATTCTGGAGTTCAGTACTAACCTGGGTACAGTGACTCCATCTTTAAACAAAACTCCCATGGATTTTGTCAAGATTAGTCATGTTAGGTGTTGTTACATATGCTAAAATTGACATTAGAAGGGCATGGTTAGTATTTCTTGAAAGAAAAAGTATACTGGAAGGGAATCTGAGTTGAAGGAATTTAGGAATACCCTAAGAAGAGACTTTTAGATTTGGTATTATTTTTACAGAGAATTGATGATCCTGGATTGTGTGATATTTTTGTTTGTGTAGATACGGAATTTTAAATATTTTCTACCATTTCTCATTGTTTTCCATTTGCTTTAGTTTTTCATGGCTACTACTTTTTATTTGGTTCAGTTTATTGAAGTAGCTAAATAATACTACTAATTTTTGCTTTCTTTGGAGCTCAAAGTAGTATTAGCCCACATAATTTTTTTGACTTGCATTATTTTGTTCTATCTTGGTCTTTAGGAAGAATGGAAATTATGATATTAGGAGGAGTTCTTCAAAAACAAGTCTTCAGAGAACAGAAGGTTTAATTCAAAGGATGATAAAGGTGGATCTTTTCATTAAAAAGTTGAAATTAAGGTGTGAGACTTTGTATTAGAAAATGTTTCAGGGTATTGGAAATGTGATTATAGCTTACAAAGTTTTAGTTAGAAAGCACTTTCTAGGTGAAAGGAACTTGAGACCTCTGTGCGTGTATTTCTATTAGTCAGAATAATTTTGCTCTAATTTAATGGTAGCTTACTGTTGTATATTAATATGGAACCCATAGTACTTGAGTAGCTACTATGTTCTTTTGTGAATAATTAATTGATTGTCATCACAGTTAATTCATTCTTTTTGGAGAAAACATTAAATCTGGGACTTTTGTAACTCTTAGTATTTCTACAGAAAATCTTAAAATTTAGGCCCAGTATCAAAAGAGATACATACTTATATCTCTTATATTTTATATGATCTCCAGAAAATCCTCTGTGACATGTGCCATAAAGTATTGATGATATACTCTGAATTAGACTGTATTTGGATAGTGGTCCAACTTAATGACTTAAGTTATTTCAACACCCTTCGTGTTCCTCTTGTATGATTTCCCCAAGTGGGGTTTTTCTGAAATTTATTAACTGTTAAACATTCAAGGAATACCTTTTTAGAAATAATAATCTAATAATAGTATATCTGCCCTATATGAGAAGTTATACAGGTTTTATTAATCACAATGTAAAACAAATAGACTGTTCATTTTACTAAGTAGGCTAAAATTATTTTGAAGATTTCTACCACTCTTTTAAAAAATCAGTTCTCTTTTACTTTCATAGAACTGTACCATTTCCCCTAGCCCATAGAATTTCTTCTGTCCAACACTGTTTACAAATGAACCAAATTTTATGTTGTTTCTGATAAACATAAAACAACACTATAAACATGAAAAAAATACTTGCTCTCTCCCTCTCTCTTCTCCTCTTTCTGCCTCTCCCTCCCCTTTCCTCCCTCCCTCCTCTCTGAGACTTACTCTTTACCTACATGCTTTAAGAAAAATACTGTTAGGGTAAATTGCATTTTGATGCTAATTTTTCCTTTTAATTAATAGCAACATACTATTGTTACAACTATTACAACTATTAAAGAGACAGGCCAACAAAAGATCCTTTAAAGGCAAGAACAAAATTTCTAAATCTTCTTGTAGTGGCTTCACAGCATTAGAAACAGTGAATGTTAAGAAAGGTCCTTTAACGTTAATAATGTTTTTTGTTTTTGTACCAGTCTCTTGTGTAGTGCCTTGGTAAATTTTGCTTTTGACTGTCATGCCAGTGAAATTATTTTTGTAGTGAACATTGTAATCCCACTTTAAATAAAGCTGTTGTAATCTTACAGAAGTAGGAGAGAGCTGATGATGAAGAAAGGAGATAGAAATGCTTATAGGAGAAATAATTTGAGTGCAGTCATGATTGCCATCAGTAGTTAGGTGAATGGCTGAATGGATATCTTAGGAAGAAGTTTGAGGGAGGTTTTTGTTTCATGAGTGTTCCAAATAGCTCTCAGACTCCTGATGTTATATCACACTAGTTAAGGTGTATTGAATCAGACAAAAAGAACTAGTTAGTATTCAAAAACCATGAAAATTATTGTTGAGATGATAAATGTAAAATGACATGCTAGCAATGAAATAGAATTTCATTGAAATACAAATTTTCATTGTATACATTGACAGTAGAATATCCCAAATTTATACAAATATTGTATTTGGGCAGGACTTGAATGATGATTCATTTGGTTTCACTTAACTATGATTATAGGTAATTAACATGCAAATTCAGTAATACTTTAGGAAACAATCATAGATGTGATTGGTCTCATTTAAACTTTACTGTAAGAGGTTAAAGGATACTAAATAAAAATACTCATAAGTTGTTGGTCTTCGGTAAAATGTCTTTGGAATGGAAGTAGCTTTGTCTGTGTCCAGTTACTGGAGGATCATTGAATATAGCAGATCTTTCAAATTAGATAAGATACAAAGTCTTTATCTTTTGTTACTATAAGCTGAACCCCAAAAAAATTGGTCAGCTTTTGAATTATACTGCTGTTCTACGTAATAGAAATAATCCTGAGTCCTAAAACTGCTATGCGAAAATGATCTGACAAAATGTTTTTTACTTAACAATAATGTCTGCTTTGAAACAAAAATTTAAACATCTTTATCCATCACTGTCCTTTTCTTAGAAGTCTGTTAAAATGAGTAGAATTTGTTGAATACATTAGTGTGTATAACAATACATATATTCTTAATTCGTAAAATTTAGTAAACTGTCTCCACTGAAGTTTATTTCCCAGATCCATTTAGCTGTAGGCTAGCTACAGAAGGCTTTTATTTTAATAACGCTACTAAATTTTTTGGCATTTGAAGGAAGAACAGGATAATGAAACTACATGAGGTAGATGAAATAAATCTGATCTTAAAACTGTGTACAGGCCAGTCATATGTTCAAAATAGAAAAATGAGCTTGAGAAACAGCTAAAATCTTTTAAAACAAATACATTTCTGAAGGTTGTTAAAATCAGTCACTTCAATAAAAGAGAGATCTTTTATTGTGTTTAATATAGTTTTGGTTGTTAATTTATGGGATTTAAATAGTGTCTCATATAAACAGCCTTTACATGGAAGGTGTTCTTTTCAATTTAAAGAATTTGTAATGTAAGTGATGTCATGGTTATTTCATATGAAGTACAATATATATTATTATAAATTGAAATGTATTTGTGATACTTGCATATAAAATAGATTTGTATGCTAACTATATGCAATTATGAAACTTAATGATAAGCATCTGTGAGCCTATCCAGCTAAAGAATTAGAACTTTACTGATTCCACATCTGTGTTCCTTCTCAAGCCTTAGTTTTCCTCTTAGCGCTAGGAAACTCTTATTTTGAGTTTTGACATTTTCTTTCCCTCATTTTTAAAAAATCTCATAATGTATGTAGATGTAAACAGTGTTTTACTAATTTTTGCTTTCTTTGGAGCTTGAAAAAGTAATATTAGCCCACATTTTTTGACTTACAGTTTTCTGCCTTGAACATTTTGATTTCTATTTTTGTTCTAAACATTAAAATACATGTATGAGCTTACTAGCCTATATACCTGGGGCTGGAATTTATAACATGTTTCAGTTATTTATAAAGATACATACCATCGAAAAACTTAGAAAATAGTACTTCATTATTTCACAATTCTGTGAGTTAAGTGGAAAGTTACTCCTCTTCGTGTATCAGCTGGGATGTAGGGATGGTTACAATCACCTGGGGGTTCAGTAGTTACCTGAGGCTAGATGATCTCAGATGTCTTGACACCTGAGAGGTATCTTGGATTTTGGCTAGAATTTCGGCTGGGGGTTTTGCCTTTTCCGTGTGGCTCCTTGGGCTGAACTCCAAGAAAGAGCATTTCATGAGAGAAGAAGCTCCCAGGCCAACTACAGGTTAGACTTAGAGTGGCCAGCACATAATTCAGGGTTGGCATAGGCCTTCAGTGTCTTAGGAAATAAGATAGGTACATATATACATATAGGTAGGTACAGAGTTGTTTGGAGTGTTCTTCGAAAACAACCACCATTTATGTATCTGTTAATTTTTGGCCAGTTTTTGAAATTAGGTTATGTCTCCTTTTTTTGGATGCTTAGTCTAGGTTACATTTGTTGAAAATACCCCAATCTTGTGACTTTATGATCCTGGCAGTGTTCTTCCAGAATTTTTTATCCCCATTTTACAAATGTGCTTAATATGTTAAAAGAATATAGTCCTGAAGTCAGCTTTCAAGAATGACGTTTGTTACCAAAAATAGTATTTGCAAAGATGTGTGATTATGAATCAACATGATACTTACGTCAGACTATCTGTTATATACATTCCCCTCAAAAAGATTGAGTCTTACAAATATTTTTATTTATGGCCCATCATAAATTCTTAGAATAAAGCATAGCTGACTTTTTTGTGAGTTGACAACAGATGATGCTAGATTACTTACCTAGAGTGGTGAAGCTGGAACCATTATATTCAGTCATTCTAATCTTGCGTGCCCTCTTTATTTTTTTCCTATAAATTACTTATCTGGATTAATCAGTCAATATCTACTGAAAACACGTCATACTCTTTTGCTTTAGATAGCTAAACTAATTGTTATCTATTATTGCTACTTAGGGGAATGCTGGAATTCTCAGGTGAGAGTTGGAAGATACTGATTGGCTGATAGTTGAGATTTTCTTGCCTGCCCATGTTTCTAAACTTTATGGGAGTAAAGTGAGAATTACATGCCATGACCAAAATAATTCTTCAAAATTATATGAAAATGTGGAAATTCATAATCAGAATTAAAATATTTGCTTGTGTACTTTAAAAAGAAAACTGTAGGCATGCATCAAGTACAACTGAGTTGCTTAAAATTGAAAATGCCGTAGAACAACTCTGAATTAAAAATTGCAAGCCTTAGAATAAAACGGCTTTCTCTCAGGCCTGAACAAATAACAAAAAGAAGCAAGTAAATTTGTGACACATTTTCCCAACCTTCAAATTAAGATTTGCTGTGTGTAGTTTCCTATTATTGCAGTTCTGTATGTTGAAGGCAATTCAGTACAGCCCACTAATATAAAAGCAGTGCTTGAAGCAGCATGATTTATTTTCATGTCACTTCAGATATCTCAGATCTAAGACTCAAAAGCAGTAGAAGCGATAATAGTACTTTTACTTCTTGAAAGTGTTTTTTGACACACACAGTAATACAGAATATCCCTGAGAATTTAACCCTACAATGTTTCCTGCCCGTGACCTTAGCCGTTGCACAACTAAGGCTCTCATTCACTTTTGTTCTTTATTGCCTCAGGTTCTACTTTCAGGGTCATAAAGAATTTTATCTTTCTCAAAAAGCAAACCAAGTGAACATGCTTATAATAATATTGATTAATGTTACAGTGATAAAGTACAGGTGTCAAATAATTTCACGAAAACTGTAATGCCAGATTCTACCAGATTGAGCATAGTATAGGCCATTTACCCCCCAAAAAAAGATTTAAAATACAAAATGGGTTGGAGGTGTGACTCAGTGGTACAGTACTTCTAGTATGTGTGAGGCCTTGGATTTAGTTCCTAGTGCTTACTAACAAAACCTCAATTATGTGTTTATAAGTCAGAAAATGAATAGGTTATAAAATAGAGTATACCAAACATGCTAATCTGTGAGGCTCTTAGTGTTACTGTTTCACAGAAATCGGTAAAGTTACTCTGAAAATGTTAAAGATACCAAGGCTTTATGTAGCTCAATGTTTCTAGTCACTTCCTCTTCATCTTTAAAAAGGGAGAAGATGGGGCTGGAGGAATGGCTCAGCAGTAAAAACGCTTGCCTAGCAAGGACTGAGTCAAGCAATAAGTACCCGAGTTTGATTCCCCAGTACCACATAAGCCAGGCTTGGTGGCACATGCTTGTAATCCCAGTACTCAGGAGGCTGAGACAGGAGGGCTGCCATTGAGTCCAAGGCCAGCCTGGCTTCCATTGTGAGTTCAGGACGAGCCTGGGTTGCAGAGCAAGAAGACCCTGTCTCAAAAGATAAAAAGGGAGAAGAAATCTGATCTACTCTTGTTTTAGTTTCTTATTTCTTTACTTCCTCAGTATGTTTCCTGATTTTCTTTTTTTGAGAAAGGGCTGATGTCTAGGGAATTTAATTTGGTTAAGTTGGAGAGCTTTAAATTTCTGTAGTAACCTGCACTTTCTACCTAGAAAAGAACTTAGAAATTATGTTATAGAGTGCTAACCAAAGTGTACTGTGCTGACCACATGTTCTAGAAATTGTAGTTTGAAACAAAATAACCTGTAATAATTCAAATTTGTAAAAATTGACTTGCCATATCCTTTTATATTCTATACAGCACACATTATGTCATAGGCTGAGAAGTTTGTAAGTAAACTCTTAATCTAGCATTTAAGAATCATTGCACCAGTTTTATTTATTTAAATTGATGTTTAACAGAATATATGAGACTTGATTTATTTTTCCCCACTATTTTTATTAATATACAAATGTAATACATAGGTGTACAAAACACCCAAATTTGGGTGTTTTGTACACCTATGTATCATAACAAGTTTACAATCCCTTCCCATTTTCTACCTTCCCACACCCTCCCTATCCCATTCCCTGACTCCAGCTATCATTTTATATGGTTCCAAAGAATGTCTGTGTTCTTGGTTTTCCAAGTCAGAGAAACCATACAGTGTTTAACATATTAATCTTCCGCACCTAAGTCGTTTCACTTAAGTTACCACTCTAACTCAGCTTTCTATTCCTCGAATGGGTTCGCAGTAGTTAAATCTTGATGCCTCTTATCTGAATCTGGCCAATCCCTTTATTGGGATATTTATCAAAAGTTTTTTTTCTATATTTTGCTATATCTTTGTTGTTGTTATTAAACCTGGCCTTACCCACCAGTTCACATTAGAAAATAACTACAAGCATGTAGTTCAAAAGACTAGTAAATTTGGGAAAGAAAAATTAAATTTCAAATGCCTTAGTTGAATATTGGAAGGTGCATACTTGTACGTTCACAGGGTTATCTTTACATCAGTCAGTTTCCTTAGGATAAATTTTCATTTGTGACCTAATAAGTGAATTGTTACAATAAAACAAAGTTAAAACTATATCACATTGCTACATGAAATGAACTTTAGTCTATACTACATAAATATACTTAAAGTGACAGATATGAAGGCAAATTTATTTCAGAATTTTTTAACTTTCATAGCGTATTTACTCATATTTCACTGATTACTAGCATACTTTTTTTCTCAGCTCATTCTCCTCTAGGTGTTGTCGCTTTTCCTGTGGCATCATTGGTGTCACTAGCCTCCCTTTCACTTTCTAAATTTCCTTTAAGTATTCTCTGCAATACTGGCTCAGTGGCTGCAAATTCCTTTAGGCTGTCTCTGTCATGGGAAGTTTTAAGTTCTCCCTTTAAATTAAAAGATAATTTTGCTGGATATAGCAGTCTTGGTTGGCATTTATGTTCTTTTAGTGCTTGGATGACATTGCTTCATGAGCTCGTTGCTTTTAGAGTTTAGATTTGCCAGGACCAGCCCTGTAGTCTTAGCACTCTGATCAGCCATTATGGGAGGATCACAAGTTTGAGCTCAGTTTGGGCAATTTAGTGGCTTAGTGTGACACTGTCTCAAAATCAAAAAGAAAAAAAAATGTGCTGGGAGTGTCCTGTGTGAAGACCCTGGGCTTATTCCTCAATACCACACACAAAAACCAATATCAATGACAAAATACAGATTTATTTCCTACAGTTCAGAAGGCTGAAGTTGAAAGTCAAGGAACCTGTATTTGGTGAAGATCCTTATTGCTACTTTATTTGTGGTGGATGGTGGGAGAGCAAGAAAAAGCATGCTTGTGAAGCACACACAGAGGATCCAAAGGGGGGGGGGGGGGGGGGAAGGGGACCAGGACGTAGGGGCAGGCATATGCATGTATAGGAGTTCAATTTTATTTTGTAGCAAATCCACTCCCCTTAAGACATGAATCCAGTCGAGAGCAGAGCCCTGTTAACCTATGAACACATGAGTTTTAGGGGACAAAAACCATATCAGTGTTCCTTGCGTTTGGGTTTGAGAGACTGATCTAATTGTTATATTTGATAATGTTTGGGGGGTATGGCAATGTTAAGTGGTGGTTCTAAAGTCCTTTCCAAAGGACTTAGAGCCTGGCAAGTTAAATATTTTTTTTTATCTTTATACTTGTTGAATTGCTGCCTTTTGAACATCAAGTATGCCCAGATTATAACTGGAACATGTATTTTTTTCAAATGAGTATATGTTCATTTATAGGTTTGTCCAGCCCATGGGCTACATGTGGCCCAGAATAGCTTTGACTGGCTGAATACAGATTCATGAACTTGGTTAAAATGGCCTTGAATAGCTTGTATTGCAGCCTCAGAAGATTCTAAATTTTTTATATCATGTAATTTTTAGTAATATTGTTTATGACTTCATTAGGTAGTACTTGCACATGTATTGCAAAAGCAACAAGGAACACTGCCGGGGTGGGGGGGGGCATGCAGGGCTAATTCCATCTTTTACTATCACACAGTGAATCGAAATGCTCATATAGCAGATGTTACATGTGGTTTGCAAATTGGCAAGTCGAGCACTGCAATTACTGATAATAGTATTTAATTCTACTTACACATGCGTGTGCTTATGAAGACAAGTATTTGTTGCTGTTAAGCGGACAGGTTAAGTTTTCTTAATTATTTGTGCTTATATTACCTTGTTTTAGTGATACAATTTTTTAAA
This sequence comes from Ctenodactylus gundi, assembly GCA_004027205.1. NCBI lineage: Eukaryota > Metazoa > Chordata > Mammalia > Rodentia > Ctenodactylidae > Ctenodactylus > Ctenodactylus gundi. Next base: position 161,861 of record PVKB01000517.1, on the reverse strand, counting down.
GTTTTGTAAATCATGTACATTCAACATCATATAGTGTAGAGAGAGAGTTCCTCATAGCATGGCAGAATACAGCACAGAGCCAAGTCTGGAAGGAAAGGGAGAACCCTCCTGGTCAGGCTTCAAGCTTCTGCCCCTTGCAGCCAGGCCCCACTCACAGCAGTACACAGTATCCATAGATAGGTTCATAAGGCTTCTGGGGAACATTGCAGATCCAAACCATAACAATGCTCTTATTAGAACAGACCTTTTTCAGAGTTCTCAATGAAAGTTATTAACTGTCACTTTTGGTTAGAGCTGAGAGAAGAGATGAAGTAAAATAAAAATTCTATTTTTGGTTACTATGTCTTGGGAAGTTTTATGTGTTATAATATATTTGCACATAACATCCTAACTTGTGTGAGAAGATACAGAGAAGTTCTAAGGAGTCTGCAAGTCATGTTTAGCCTTCTAACAATTTTCATTTTCTCTTGTTTGGCCCAAAGTATAAAAAAGGGTATTTTGTGTATATAATGAGTATAGTGTGCTGTCTACTTTTGAATCAAAATGACCTTCACATCTGTTGCAATTGTAGTAGAGGTTACTGAGTCCTGAGATCTAGTTGTAACTGCTTGTACATAGTGGTAGTTCTGTGTATACATAGATCTAGAAAAATTGGCCTAGAAAAATGACTTAGTAAAACAGTTATTTTTCATATATCATTAGTAATCCTTTGTAATTTGTGTTGTTTTGCTGTTAATTAAGCTCTAATGTGAAAGTCTGTATTTCTGCTAGGCTTGAAAATATCCTCACTTGAGTTTCTGTATTTTGTTCTAATATTGTGAGCCAAGTGTGGTGTGGTATATGCCCACAATCTCAGCTATGTGGAAAACTGAGATAGTATTAAAAATTCAGGGCCACCATGACCCAACTTACAGAGACCCTGCCCCCCCCCCAAAAAAAAAAATGGGGATGTAGTTCGACACTTCATGATTTCAATCCCAGGTACAATAGTGAATAAAATTCAAGTAAAATTGGCTGTGTTGAAGAAAATTAGACTATTTTCATGAGTATCACTTAGATTATGTTTCTTCTTAGTAATCCTAGTAAAGTAGGTTCCCCACTCTTGTATACTTAATAATACAGCCACTCTTCTGTTTTTGATACTGCTGCTAGGTGGCAGGAATAATAAAAGGTAGATTGATGCCACGTTTAACAAGAGGCCTTAGCTGCTTTGTACTGCTCCTTTACCTTGGTTTTGGGGTGTATTTTTTTAACTAATAGAACTTAATCCCATAAAGATTTGGAACTAGTATAGCTTGAGAAGACCTGTTATAACACTTAGTTCTTCACTCTTATTCTTCCTTGCTGATTTTCACTTCTTTTCAGTTTTCTTTCTTGATTTTTGTTGTCTACTGCTGACATCCATGATTGGTTCTTTTGGTAGCACCAGTTGATTTCCTATGTACTAGGTGGAATACTTAACTTGGTCAGTTTTAATAGTTACATGTGTAAAATCTTGAGCTACACTTTGAAAATAAACTCTTAGGGTGTCTATGTAAATCTTATTGCAAAATGGATTAGTTTTAAGAAAGCCTATCTGAAATGAAAACACATGCTGCAGTTAAAGATAGCCTCTTTAACAAATGGTACTGGGAAAACTGCCTAGCTATGTGCAGAAGAATGAAACCAGACCCACATCTTTCACTAAGTACCAAAATCAAAATGCCTCAAAGACCTATGTAATGCAGTGGAAACACTGAACTTACTGAACCACAATATAAGCAAAGCTTTTGAAGACTTAGACATAAGCTTGGACATTCTCAATAAAATACTTAAAGCACATGGGATACCTCTTAAGAATCAAATGAGATCATATCAAATTAAAAAGTTTCTACACAACAAAGGAAATAAGCACCTGAATGAAGAATGAACCAATGGATTGGGAAAAAAATTTTGCCCTTGGTGTTGTGCTTGAGGAAATCAATTTTACAAGTAACTTAAGTGAGCTTAGAAGTAGATTAACTATTTGAGCCTCCAAATGTGAACCCAACCCTGGTGACACCTTGATTGAAACTTTTTGAGATCCTAAGCAGATGATGAAGCTAAACTGCCTGGACTTCTGACCCATAAAACTGTTAGATAACAATATAAAAACACTTCATAATCTTTTCTCCCTTTTACAAATGCTGTTAACTAACTTATTTTCACATGTAATCATATATTTGTTGAATACTTGTCATGTGCAAAGCTTCATGGATCCACTGACATAAACCCAAATAGACATGATTCTACTCTACTGGAGAAAGACTTTTAAAAAAATTGATAAGAATGAAATATGCTGTGAGAGGCACACGATAATGAAAACCTGTAATAGGAAGTTTTTCGCCCAAGTGCCACTTCAGGACTCATCCAACCTTTCAGAGTATGTACTTACTACATTGCTTTCCTCTAAAGGTCAATTTTCATTGCCAACTTGACTGAATTGAGGATTGCCTAGAAAATTGGTACTGAAAAATGGGACCATTGCTATGACTGTACCTAACTGAAGCCTTTGGAATTGGTTCATGAGAGGAATTTGGAAGACTGCTTGCTAGAGAAAGTCCTAGAAAGCTACAAGCAGATCTTACTGCATAGTTCTTGTGGTAGTTCAGAAGACTAGAATGCTGATTAAAAATAGGGACAATAAAGACCAGCTGATGAGATTTCATATGAAAGTAAGGATGCTATTGGAATTGGACTTAGGTCAGAGCAAAGAATTAGGAGACATTTTGATTATGTCCCGATACTTTGTGAAAATTAGAGGTGATGAGGAAATTTTAAGGAGACAAGAGATGTACATTCAAGCAGATTAGCATAGTGTGACTAGCTGCTTTCAGTGAAATTTATGAGGCGAACAGGAACAGAAAAAGTAGAGCAGAAAGATTTAGAATGTTTCATGTTTGTCCAGAAAAGAAATCTTAGAAATGGCTTGTAGAAATCTTCCTGTCCAAACAAAGGGTGGACTTGGGAGGCATGGACGACAGGGAATGAAGCTTTAATTTTCCTTTTGCAAAAAGGGTAACCTTCCCACATGCAAGTGGAGAGAGGTACACCAAAAACATGGTCAGTGCCAACCTAAATCCCTACATCGCAGGTCCCTCCCCCCGCCTTTCTATTGGCAGGATTCACAGTCTTCCCAAGAAGATCCAGGGCATTAGCCCAGGGCCATGTTCATCATAACGTCATTACTCAGGGCCAAGTTCATCACAACATCACATCCTTGATCCCTCCTCCCCCCTTCCTACCTCTGTCTGGTCACCTGATCGCATATGGTGCGAAAACATAAAGATCCGGCATCTTGAACAATGTGCCACTGTTACCACTGGGTGACGCTCACAATTTCCTCCTTTCTTTTTTAACTATCTGGCGCATTTTCACTAACTTTTAAGACCTAGTTGTCTCTCAAATCTCTTTAACATGGTAAGAGCTAGATGACTCTCAAATTTTCTTAACATATAGTAACTTATCAGGATTAGGTTGAGACCAGTTAGTCAGAGTCTGGTTTCCCTTTTGGCGTGACTCAAGTGTTTGTCCTTTAAAAATGATTGTTATAAGCACTTGAATTAGGCCCTTGATATAGAGAATAGTGTAATAACCAGGGCTATTAGTCCTCCAGCCATTATGGTGAGGAGAGATAAGGCAGAAGTCATTACTTCACTTATCTCCTTAAGCCAGTATTGCCCATCCAACACGGCATAAATTCCCCTCCTCTTGGCTAGGATCTTGTACACTAACCTGTTTGTTTTTCTTGTCATCCTATTGGTTGTATCTAATTATTTAAATATGTTTCTGATGACATCTCTTGTGTGATTGATGGACTTCTGTCGGTTAAAGATGACATCGTCTATCTAGTCTAGATTTTCATTAGCCATACTGAGTATTATTAGGAAAATCTCTGGGGCTAGAAGATGCATTAAGGATTACAAATCTTTTCTTAGTCCAAAATAGAGCTGAGGCCTGGAAAGGCTGCTGAGGCCTATGTGCCAGAGTGGAGTGGAGAGCCAGTTGGACCAAAGTATAGGTCTCACTCAGGTCAGCCATAAGGTTCTCAAGCAATGCTTTCCTGCAGTACCACCAGACATTTGTTCGGGCCCCAGTCAGTGCAGACTGGTTGTTTTGATTTCTGATAGGACAGGCCTTTATCACATTGAGACATGATTCCTGTGAACTTTAACCATCCCTCCTGCCTGGAGAGGCATGAGGTATAGTTAGTGTCTGGGAGTGGGGGTCCAGTGACTTTCGGAGTCCTCTGCCTTGGTCCCTTAGCATCTGGGAATTGCAGTGGCAGCATCCAGCAGAATGTGTTACCCCAGGCCACATTGTCCTGTAAGAGAGAGATCACATATTCCATGCCCAAGGAGTCTGGGGTCCTTTCAACGGGAAACAGGGTGACTTGAGCCTCTGGCCATCCTGTCACACCTGCATATTAAGGGTGTGCATAGAATATTTGATCCATTCCAACCGGGCACCCAGGGGTTTATATGTAATCTTTTTCCTATATCCTGTTGTTGTAAGCCCTTGATACTTATCTTATTAATATTTTGTGACCCCTAGTTACTTACATTTTACATGGCACAACCAGACTAACATCAAACTGAATGACTAAGGAAACCATAGGACCAGTCCTTGAATCAACAGCCCTTATAAGACCTGTAAATATGCCTGGGATGTACACTTGATGTCCATTGTCTTCTTGGCTGTTTGGGCTGGACGCTTTTCCGCTGGACATACAGCTGTCTCTGTGGTTAGAAGCACCTGGTATCTTCAAGTCTTGATGAGCACCAGGTCACCAGGCTGGAAGTGATGTGCTGTGAACTCAAGAGGAGGTGTTTGGGTGAGAAGTCTCTTTAGCCTTAAGAAAGACAAAGTGGAAGAGATATATAACACATATTCCCTGAGAAATTTGTCCTTAGTTTCCATGGTGGGGAGGTCTGAAGATGCACCCAGGTATGGCAATCCATACAGCATTTCATAGGCTGATAACCTTAGGTCCTTTCTGGGCATATTCCTAATTCTAAGGAGAGCTATGGGAAGGCATTTAGTCCAAGGCAATTTAGTCTGTGCAGTTAGCTTAGCAATGTGTCTTTTAAGAGTCTGATTTATGCTTTCTACCTTTCCAGAAGAAGGGGGATGCCACGGGGTATGAAAGTCCCACTTAATCTGTAGTGCTTTCATAATATCCTGTAGCACTGTTGATGTGAAATGACTACCATTATCGGAGTCCACATGTTCAGTCAGACCAAACCCTGGGATAATATGCTCCAATATCACTCGAATCACAGTTCTGGCAGTGGTATTTACTACAGGATAAGCTTCTATCCATCCAGGTAGATGATCAACTATAACCAATAGATGTTTTAGCCTTCCCACCTTTGGCATTTCCGTGAAGTCCACTTGGATACTCTGGAAGAGCCTCAGCCCTGGGGGTCTTCCCCCTTGAGCTTGTTTTCTCAAAGTCTTTTTATTAATCTTTTGGCAGATAATACAACTCTTACAGACCTGTTTGGCTAGAATATAGATACTTGTACACCCATAGACCTTTAACAGTGTATCTCCCATAGCCTGTGCTCCCCAGTGACCACCCCGGTGTAACATTGATATTAATTCTCTCATAATAGGTTTGCTAAGCATCTTCCTGCCATGAGGCAGGACCCAGTTTCCCTCTTGGTCCTGAGAAGCGCCTCTTTCATCCTTCTTATTTCATCTGCTGTAAAAGTTCCTTAATTAAACCTTCATGGGCTAATTATTTCCCTCGGCTGTTTATCAGACCCCTCTCATTCCATATCTTTCCAAAGGTGTGGACTACTCCAAAGGCATATCTTGAATCTGTATAAATGGTACCCTAAGTGTCAGTGAGCAGCTTTAAATCCTGATTAAGGGCAAAGAGTTCACAGGACTGAGCTGACCATTAGTTAGGCCATCTCCCTTTTTCTATAACAATCTTTCTCCATCTACCACTGCATATCCACTATGCCTTTTGCCTTCTAACACTCGGGAAGAGCCATCCACAAACAGTATGGCCCCTCCTGGGAGTGGCACCTCACTTAAATCTTGTCAGACCTTAGTCTGATACTCTACAATATCCAGGCAATTATGATCTAACTCCTGAGGATCACCTGTTGTTTCTGATGTTAGAAAGCTAGCTGGATTTAAACAAGCATCAGTGGTGAGAACTAAGTCATCCTTTTTCCAATAGTATTACTTTATACTTTAGAATTTGACTGTTAACCAGCACCCGAGAGTGCTAGAACCGAAGCAGTAATTAGAGACTGTCTTAAGTTTTTTCCAGCATCTTTACCTCTTTCATTGTCCACAGGAGGGGGTCTGGCTCTTTCAGCAGCTCAAGATAAAGGCTTTTAGTTTTACGTGCATAAAAGTCTATCCAGAGTGTACAATAACCCACCATTCCTAGAAATTTTCAGAGTTCCCTTTTTGTCTTTGGCCTGGTATAACTCATAATTCCCTCAATCCTTTCTGGATTAATCCTTTGTTTCCCCTCACTAATAAGATGACCTAGATATTTAACTTTCTTTTTAGTAAATTATAACTTTTTGAGACACAGAACCCGTTTTGGCCCAGAAAATTAGCAGGTTTACTATAGCCCTTGAAAGTTTTACCTGATACCAATAAATTGTTTACATATTGTAAAAGATTAGTTCCTGGGATAGAAGTGATCTTCTCCAGTATGAACTCAAGTGTTTGGCCAAATAGGTTAGGTGTTTTAGAATCCCTGTGGAAGCAACGTTCACCAATATTGTTTCAATTTTTTTTCCCATTGGTCAGATTTTTCCCATTTGAAGGCAAAGAGATTTTGCATTTGGGTCCAGTCATCCTTTAACTCTATCATACAAAACCATCTATAGTCTACAGGAAGCATACTTTAAAAACAAGTAGAGGTTTGAAACCCTCAGTAGGACTTCATCATAGGGAACTCCTGGTACCCCTATTTATTTTATCAAGAGCTATAAAGGTGTTTACTTCTTTTTTATCTACAGGGAGCATAGGTGGCCTAGTTTTTTTCTATAATTATAGCAGTTTCCCCCATTTTATTTAGCTTTAACTAGATTGCCCAGCTTTTTCAGAGATATCAAGCCACCATTATTTTACCCCCCTTTTCTATAGTAGCAACTATGAGTCTTGTTTTGCTTCTCTCCATCTTGTTCTATAAACAGTTGTTGAGTTTCCCTTAAGAATTTTTTTATAGACCTCTTTATTCTATCCCAGAGTAGTAAAAAAAAATTTTTTCCACCCAATCTGGCCAAACTCCTACTTTTAAAGTTAAGTTTAAAGCCTCCAACCACTGGAATTCTATAGATACTCAAAATTCACCATGGCCTAAAAGCCACTTTGCTAAAAGGAAAGAATAGAACAAACATCCCAAAGTTGCCTGAGGCTTTGTCCTGCTGGGGTGACAGGTAAACTGGGAGCACATAAAGGCCTTGCATCTCCTTTCCAGAGACAACAACTGGAGCTCTATACCTAGTGTCCTTTAATCCTGGGTATAATGAGCCCCTGAGTGTCCTTTTTTGCCACATTTAACATACAACAGCCAGCAAATAAATGGAGATTTATTTCTTGCTGAACCCCAAAATTCCTAGGGAAAACACAACCCCCCTTTACTGGAGATTTCTTGTTAACTCCAAAATTCCTGGTCACCCAGGCAGAACTATGAGGATTCCTTTCTCTACCTTCCTACCTTAGTCCACGTGTGAAGATTTCCTGACCAGCCACGGGTTTTATTCTTTTTGTAGCATCATCCTTACTGTCTCCAAATATAAATGGTCTCAGGCTTTTTCACAGTTATGCAAGAAGTTGGACCCCCCAGGCAGAGTAGGCCACCTGGAAAACTAGATGGGGCTCCTCCTCCTGTTCTTGGGTGTCCCCCTCCAGCAGGCGTGTAAATTCCAGACTGCCCCAAAATTGTTAGAAACGGCTCATAGAAATCTTCCTGTCCAAACAAAGGATGGACTTGGGAGGCATGGACAACAGGGTATGAGGCTTTAATTTTCTTTTTGCAAAAAGGGTATCCTTCCCACATGCAAGTGGAGAGAGGTACACCGCAAACGTGGTCAGTGCCAACCTAAATCCCTATATTGCAGGTTTCTCCCCCTGCCTTTCTATTGGCAGGATTCACAATCTTCCTGAGAAAATCTAAGGCATTGGCCCAGGGCCGTGTTCAACACAACGTCACATCCTTGATCCCTTCTCCCCTCTTACTGCCTCTGGTCACCTGATCAGATATGGCACAAAAATGTGAAGATCTGCCATCTTTGAACAGTGTGCCACCGTTACCGCTAGGTGATGCTCACGAGAAACACATGAAGATAAAGAGATTAACATTGTACAAAAAGGAATAAAGCTTCCATAGGGACAGTAGAAGGGATGCCTAGAAGAATCAAATCCTTGAAGGACATAGCTATCACAGAATAACCAGTATAGAAAAGGAAATTTATTTCAAAGATTTTCCAAGGCAGAGTCTTGAAGAGATCCCTTGGAGTCCTGCCAAGGCCAGACAAACAATCATATACAGATGCTGCTATGGTCCATGTATGCCTAAGTAATGCTAGTCCTGGTAGCAAACCTTTATTTATCCATGTCCATATGATGCTGATTTTGCAGATAGGCAGATCTGTAACCACCAGAGAAAGATGGATTGTGGGTTGTGGAGGCTTCCACCATGTTTTCAGAGGAAAGCCTGGAAGGTCAGGTCAGAGTCCCTGCAAACCGCCCCCAAGGGAGTGATGCACAGAGCTGTGAGAGTGAACCTGAAGCAGCAGTGGAGACCCCAAAAAGATAAATGTGCCAGGAACTTCTGAAGGCCTGTGATGAGCCACTACAAGAGGGAAGCGAAACGAACCCAAAGCCTTTGGGAACCATGTCCTGGCACATTTGCTGTAGATACTTGAGATCAGTACTTGGACGAAACAATGTTGCCCAGTTTGGGATTTAATGTTTAGATCCTGGAGATGGAGACTTAGGAGCTGTTGTTTATCCAGCAGGTAGAGTTAAGTCTGCTTATTCTTTCCTTTTACAGTGAGACTATTTGTCCTGAGCCCTTGTATCGTGGATCTTGAGAGTATATTATCATTATTTTTTTTTAACAGAGGATCGTAGCTGCATTTGCCTTAAGCCTTGTGTCTTGGAGTATGTATGTTTGTATTTATTGCGGTACCAGGGGTCAAACTCAGGGCCTTTGTACTGAGCTGCATTCCATCTTTTATTTTTTTGTACTGACCTGCATTCCATCTTTTTTATTTCAAGACAGGGTCTTGCCAGGTTGCCCAAGCTGGACTCAAACTTGTGAACATTCTGCCTTTTCCTACTAGAATGCTGGGATAACAAGCCTGTGCTATCAGACCTTCTTTTGGCGTTGGACATTTGAGGAGTGCAGGAATAGTTAAAGCTTTGGCTATTGGGAAAATGGGCTGAAGGCATTTCACACTGTGAGGTGGGCATTAGCTTTTGGAACCTAGGAATAGTTTGGATCATATATGTCCTCCAAAGGCCCACATATTAAATGCTAGAAATTTTTAAGAGGTGGAATTAGAGGTTTTCTGGTTATTGGGGACATCGCCTTTGAGGGGGATAGTGGGACTTTGTTGTTCTTCCTTTGGTTCACTGCCATGAAGTGGACATACTCCTACTGTGTATGCTAATCCTCTGCTTCACACGCACTACCTTAAAAGTAATAGGCCTCACCAACCGTGAATGAAAACATGAGGCAAGGTAAAACACCTTTCTCAGTAGGTTATTTCAGGTATTTTACAACATAAAGTGAATATACTTTTTCATTTTCAAGTATATTTCTGCTATCATAAAACTTGTTCTGGTTTATTCTCTTTTAACATTATGACAACTGTCTATGTTTTTAGCCCTTTATGTCCTTTTTCTAGAACATTTCTACTCTTTTCTGCTTTTTCTTTTCTCACTTAGTAGTTCATCTGTGTTTAAGGTAAATTGTAGAAGCCTTCCATGAGTCCTTTCGATGTTCAAATCTCCAGCCTCCAGTGTGGAAGGCAAAGTTTTCAAAACATAACCTGATATGAAGGAATAGGAGAGAGAGAGAGAGAGAGAGAGAGAGAGAGAGAGAGAGAGAGAGAGAGAGAGAGAGGGAGGGAGGGAGGGAGAGACAGAGAGAGAATTATGATTACATTTATATGAAAAGCCTGTAAGTGAACAAAACAAATGTGTGGTGAAAGAAGTCAATGTTGATACTGAGAAGAGAAAATGACTGGAAAGGTATGTGTATATGTGAAATTTCTGGGGTGACGATTTTGTTAGTTAACACTGATGTTACTCATCCATTTATCCAAACTCAAAATCATTCATGCAAGGTCTGTATTTTAATTCGTGTAAATTATACTTCAAATTTTTTTGAAGGTGAAATGTGAATAAGTTAGATATTCTTGGTACCCCCTGTGTTTGCTTTTGTGCTTTTTCTTGTTGCAGGATTGTCAGAGATTGTCAATCTTGGGGAGTTGGAGTACATTTTTTTTTGGTTCTCAAAATTTGTACTTACATGAAAAATGCCCAGACTTACTGGTTCTGAGGTGAAAGGTTGTTTAAGAATATTTTATGGTTTCATTTTCAAGAAAAAGATTCGCATTGTTGCAGAATTTTGGTATTTTTCTTTATGTAGCTTTAAATTTTTCTTTCCTGGATTTCACAAAATGACATCTGTTTAACTATTGGTAGAATAATCCTGCTACTAGTATAATTTTTCCAACCATGGTTTAAGATGGCATGATGTTATTTTTGTAAACCAAAATTTAAAAATCAAATTTTAAACATAAATGTGGTTTACTTTATTTCCCAACGAAATAAAAACTATTAATCCTGTTTTCTTCAGAATCTCTCATCTCGCCACCTCTACTTAATTTTTAAGATACGGTAAATAAATGAGGCCAGATTATTTTACCTTTTTGATTTAAAGCCTTTTTAAAGAAACAAATGATTATATAGCATTTTATGTGACTGACGCTATGCTTTGGCTTTTGTTTTCCCTAATGAAAAATTTCTGATAAATTGGCTAGATCAAATACTTGAAAAATATGGTCTAGATTTCCTGAAACTGCTCTAGCAGCTTCCTCATTTAGGGTTATGGTTTCTTCAAAACCTTTAGAGAAGTTAACTCACTAGGTTTTTTTTTTTTTTTTCAGACCAGGTGACTCAAATTTGTTACTCAGATGCTTGTTTTGAGCTATTTGGGAGTCCTTAAAAACAAAATTGAAATTTTGCAACACTTTAACACAATTTTTGTTAAGACTTTCAGGGACCCTCATCTAAAACAGTTAAAAGCCTACGTTTATCTGTTTTTTACATTGTCAGCTATTTTGTTACGATTTTAGAAACATAACCTACCCTAAGCATGGTAAGAAATTATTCCATGTTGAATGTTCGTACTGACTGCTACCACAGTGTATTTGATAAGTTTGTTGTGTTCTCTTTTTTTTCATTGTTATTGTTTTTACTATTTTTCTGACCTTTCTGGTTTTAGAACTGCATTATAATTACTGGGTTCCACTGACTGGCCTCTGCTTCTGTATTCCAAATGATTCCAAGCACAGATGTAACAGTAATAAGGAAGAGATACTCCTTTTGCATGCTTGATTCATACTTTTATTTTTCTTTCCTTTCATTGCAATATTAAGGATTGGGCACATTCTAGGCAAGTGCTTTACCACTCAGCTATGCCCTGTTCCTTATTTTTTATTATGGAATTGGAATATCTGTCAGAATATACTTGCTTTTAATTATAATATCAATTTTATGGGGAATATAAACTTAGGAAGATACTAGGAATGCCAAAATCTGAAATTGTGACTTTTTGCCTATCTTGTCACCTGCTAACTACTATTGTCTCATGGATCTTTTATTTCTATTTTTTTTTTTTTCATTATCCTTGAAGTACATATAAAGTGTGGTGCCTGTAAAAACCTATCAAGAGAAAATAGCATGATTCTTGAAAAAATTATTTGTGATAAATTTCATACTCTAAAAAAATCATGTGGCACTGTATTTTGGTATCTGTTTTGTAGCTTAAGAACCATTATTGAGGGCTGAGGTTGTAGCTCAGTGGCAGAACGCTTGCATGGCACGCTCAAGGCTCTGGATTCAATCCCCAGTACCAAAACAAACAAACAAAAAAACCACCAAAAAAAAAAGAACCATTATTGATAAACAGTAACCAAAGCTTAATTTGAGGAAACAATATTTCGTGTTAGAGTTCTGTTAGTTTTGCTTCTCCTTTGTCTATAATTGTTGAGAATCAAGTCATATTTAACTTAAACACAACAGTTGCTTGCGTGCTGTGCCTGTCTTGTCCATCATCTGTTCTTTGCTATCTTTTCTTTCAGTTTTATTGGGAGTGCTGGGCCCTTTGCACTAAGCTACATCCTGAGCCCATTTTTTTATTGTGAGGCATGTTGTCATTAGGTGCTTGAACTGAGCTTGAACTTGTGTTCCTCCTGCCTTAGCCTCCAGGAGTGTTTCAATTTTTGTATTTTATTAATTCATGACTTCTTTATACTTTTTTCTGTTACCTTTGTTTTATTGTATATTTTTGTGTAGCAAGGCAGTAAATTAAAATATCGGACCTAGAATTTTAAAAAGCATTGATTGCATATCTGAACTATGGTAGAGCAAATGCTTGTATCAGTAAGATGAATACTACCTTTAACATTCAGTCTTAAAAATAGTCATTATGTAATAATATGTGCTAAGTACAATACCAAGTATTTGAGTTGTATGCAGGTTTGTTGTAATGGATCTTAATCTCAAGAAAGACACACAAAGTGCAAAAGTAAAGATCAAGATAATTTCAGTGAGCTATAGAATTTTTTGGAAAAAAGAGTAATTTACGACCTGTGTCTGTTAATATGTTTAGAGTGAATGTGGCCTTGGGGCTATTACTGTAGAATTGAAAATGAAAGGTGGTCTCTTGAGGTAATACTTGAGCTAAAACCAAGATTGACAAGTAGTTAGGCACATGAAGATCTGGGTTAAGAGCATTCATTTGAACAGAAAGATTTTTAGTAAATTGAAGAAACTAAAATAAAGTCTCTATGGCCAGGATATATTTACTGAGAGTGTTGTGGATAGTGCTAAGAAAGGACCAGATCAAGAGCTGAAATTGGTAATTGTGAAAATTAAAATTATTGTTCAGATTTTATTTTAAAGATAGCTTCTTACCTGTTGGTCATATTATTCTCTGCCACAGCTTCCCGAGTTGCTGGAAATACAAGGAGGTGCCGCTGTGCTCAGCTAATTATTGTATTGCTAATAAATGGAACAAAAGCTGAGTCCTGGTGACACAGTCCTGTAATTCCAGCACAATAAGAAAGTTAAGCAGGAGGATCACAAGTTCAAGCCCAGCCTAGACAACATAGCTAGGCCTTGTCTCAAAGTCAAAAATAAACATGGGCTGACAATGAAGCTCAGCGTGAAGGCTCTGGGATCAATTTCTACTACCATACACACAAAAAAAGAATGAAACAAATTAATTTGGCTGTAGCAGGTGGTTTTTATTTCCTTATATGATACTAAATGGTTTTGTGAAAGAGGACTAAAAGACTTCTGAAACCACAACATGGACCTCAGTATAATTGAATAAAGCATGTGGAGTGTTCTCTAATTAAAAATTCCCCTTTTAAGAAGTCTTCCAAAGATGGCAGCCAAGTAACAGAACTGGACAATGTCTCCTCACGGACCCACTTAAAAAGTTGAGAATACAGTCAAAAACTGCCTGTTCAATGTAGCTCGGAGACAGAGGAGCACCCCAGTGATTGAAGGGAGATCAAAGGAAGGCCAGAAACCCTGAAAACACATCGGAATCACAGGTAGACAGCAGCACCGGGCCAACTTAGAAAGGATGGTAGCCACCAGCTTCAGCAGACGGAGGAAAGCCTGCCCGAGGCCTCAGACTCAGACAAGCGCAGATCTGGGCGAATCAGGAATTCAGAACATCTGGTAGCCCCAGCCTCCAAAAAACAAGCCTGTTATAGGTAGTGCGTACTACGAACACAATTTGAGCTTCCTCTAGAAAATGCTCAGAAGCAGTGCTTAGCAGCCATAACAGGCAATGATGTAAGCAGAAGCCCTTTTACAAAAGAGTCCAAGACTGAACTGATAAGAGTAAAAGTTCAGAATAACGTGTCATGTGTTTTGGGGGTCACTTTTTTAAACAGTACTCAGGAAGAAACTGGCACAATAGATAGCTACAGAGAGGAGAGAAAGGTCACTGACCTGAACACCTCAAGTGGTAGGGGGAGCACCTCCAAGGGTAGAGAGCCCCGCCTTCGGGGGAGGAAAGCCAGGACAGGTGGGAGAGCTTTACTGAGGGTACAAAGATGAACAAGACACCCCCAGAGGCCATTAGACTGTTAGGTTCTCCCTCACTCCTTTCTCCCAGCACAGAAATCAAAAGAATTTTGGCTTCCCATCCACACATCCTCATAACCATTCAAAGAAACCTCTCACTAGGCCTTTAAAATGAAGTGTCTCAACAAAAGAACATGGGAAGAAAATAGGGCAACAGGATACTCACAGAAATGCCTGAGACCCAGAAGCTAATGTCATGGGCCCTATAGGGAAGGAAGTCAAAAAGCAAATAAATGAGTTGTACATCTAGTTAAAAGATACCCTGAAAGAAATGCAAGCAATTATTAGCAAGCTTAAAGAGGAACTTAGTAAGCAAGTTGTGGTCCTAATGGATACAAAGCTCACTGAGCATACAGAAGCCACAGATAAAATGTTGGCTGACGTAAATGAGCAAATGCAAGATAAGGAACATTTTGATAGAGAAGTAGGAAATCTAGCTGAAATTCAGGATATGAAAAATACATGGAAAGCAGGGGAAGTTGACTTGAACATTGTGGTAATGGAATTTCAGACCATGAAGACAAGGCTGAGGAAATAAATGCCATGATTAGGCACAGCTCCAAAATTGGAAATGAGCAAAGTAGCTGGATACAAAAGTTGATGGATGGATGATTCAAAGAGAACAAATCTCAGAATGCAGGGTGTGGGAGAAAGAGCAGAAGATAACACCAGAAGTATAAAGAATGTATTCACTGAAATTATACAAGAAAATTTCCCAAATATAGGTAAAGTTTTCAAGTACAAGAAGCTTATAAAACACCAAATAACCTCAACCAGCAGCAAGACTCATGCTGATACATCATAATCAAAACCTCAGAAATACAACATAAAAAGAGTATTAAAAGCAACAAGAGAAAAACAGACATTCTACCAAGGCAAACCCATTTGAGTTATCATAGATTTTGCAATGTGAATTTTAAAGGCCAGGAGAGTGTGGAACTAAAATTTTCAAGTCTTTAAAAGACAGCAAGTGTCAACCTAGGTTGTTGATGTCTAGCAAAATTATCCTTGAAAATTGAAGGAGAAATAAAATTTTTTATGATCAAGAATCTCTATAAAGAAATTCATGATCACTAGCCCAGCATTGCAGAATATACTTGAATCTTTGAAAGAGACAGAGAAACAGCATCAAAGAATACGGAAGAAAGGAAACATCTAAAGAAAGTGTAACCAAAAAAAAGATTGGTATTTGAATCATTTTATTGATATTCTACTAAAACAATCCAGCTTTCTCATAAAATCTGTGAAACCTCTCCATAATTATCATTTTAGTAGTATATTACTTTGCAAAAAATAATTATATTCAACATGAGAAAGTGGTGGTATAAAATCTTCTAAAAATATGCATGTATGAATTTATTGATGGGTAGGTAGATAGATAAAATGTTAAACCAAATCTGGCAAAAGGCTAGTAATCAGTGAAATATCAAACATCATGGCCCAGCAAAGCACAAACTTCATATTGTGGCTGTTCTTAATTTTTTTCTCATTCTATTGTAGTGAAGATTTACTGTGAAGCTAAAGAAGCTTGTGTTGTTTCAGGGTCTCACATCTGGATGGCCCCTGAGGGAGGACACAACAGTTTCAAGTTTGTAGTTTTATATTCTTGCACTAAAAGTATTGTTCCTTTCTATGACTGTGAAGTGGTAGAAGCTTCAAGCCCCATAAAACATAAACTAGATGCCAGGTCTCTGCCTTCTTCATATTTTCATATTTACATGAAATATAAATAATTTATGAAAGTTAAGAAAATTTTAACATAAGTATGTCATTACACCTATTGCTTCTGTGAAATTCACTGTTGTGATGTAGACCTAAGTTCATTTAACATAGCAATTTACCTATTTGGTCTTTGCTGTAAGTTTATCGTAAGAAAATAATAACCTGAATGTCTTTTGAATGTGCAAACATTTGCCTTTCAGGACTCAGCTAAGGAATGTGAAACTTGTTTTTCACATTTTCTTGTCTGAAGAATTTTATTGTTGTAGTCCTTTTCTTATGTGGACTGGTGGGAAAGGTCATGTTAAAGAATCTCAATAAAGATAAACTAAAACACAAAAACAAAGAACTTTCTGCCCATCCTCCCAATAAGGGGCTCTGCTGGACCCAGAGAAGAGGCACCAAGATAAGGCCACTGCAGCCAATTTTAGGGATAGGAAGATGAGCTAAAGAGTAGTGATTTGAGTGGTGAATGGAGAAAATTAAATGTTGAATATGTCATGTTTTCTCTGGTTTTGGAAGGCAGAATACAGGCATTCTGTGGAACCAAATGAGTTTGAAAGTGGGAGGTGAGGGGCTGTAGAGGATGTAAGAGGGCCATAAATGGGAAAGGATTTTAAAGTTAATGTGATATATATGTGCAGAAAATACTCAAGTTCATTGTAAACATTATGTATTACATATATGTCTATAGATGTAAATATTCATATGCATATACATACACACACATATATATACATATATATACATATATATGGAAAAACACGGCTACTATCAAGCTAGCCTAGGCTCTGGGAAGCCTTTTTAAGGGGAAGCTCACAGTGTGTTTGCACTACCCACAGGGTCCTTTCTTCTGGAGGCTGGGCCTATCAGTTGCTGTCGATTTCCACTTCTCTGGAATCCACTGTTACCTTAGTCTGAGGCTCCTGGCCCCAGGCTTACCTCTGTCTGGGGATGACAGCAGGTAATGGCCCTTCACTGTCCACATAGGGCAGCTTCCTGAGCTGTTGTTTCTTCAGCACCTGATGCATCTCTAGGGTTTCTAATTTTCCAGTGGCCTCCTTTCAAATTCAGGGGCTCTCCTACGTAAGTTGATCAAGCACTTTTTGACTATAATCCCAACTGAGAGTGAGTCTGCAAGGAGACATTATGGAATTCTGTTACTCAGCTGCCGTTGTGCCCTGGAGTCATTTTTTGTGTTTTTTTTTTTTTTTTCTTTAAAACTGAAGGTCCACTTGCATTAGTTCTCTTCTTTGGTCTCTTACTGCACAATCATCCATCTTTCATTTAGATGAAAGGCATACCACTTACAGTTCCAAATAAAATACAGTTTACAGAGTTGACAGTGTTGGTATGGAGAGCCTGTGAGAGCAAGATACCTGTTTGTCAAAGCATTCTGTGACACTTGAGAATTTTTAAGGATTTTTATTTCCTGCATCAAAATCTACAGAAGGTATAAAATATAGCAAACTTGTTCAGAGAGTGCTAATGTATACCCTGAGATATTTGTACAAAAAAGGCTTAGTACTATCTCATTACAGTAATTCTAAAGCATGAAATAGGAAAGATCAGTATTACAAAAGAAAAGATATGTTCAGGGACAGAAATTGCAGTACAAAATCTTGAGGTGTTTGCCTTGGGTAAGTTGCAGCCTGTTTAGATAGAATTTTGGTGTTCACGATACTTATCTCAGGATAGAGACAAGATTTTATAATTTATAATTTTGCCATATACATTTCTGTGTTAACATACACCAAAGTTTTTATTGATATATCACTTTTGCTACTATAGATGAAGAAATAGGAAGCCTCTCTTTTTGGAAGACCAAGAGGAATGGTAGAAAGGAAAGGGACTGGGAAAATGGATGTAATGGAGTAAGTGAACTTTGGTTGCTTCACTCAAGATGCAGACTGCCTTTTATATTCTGAGACTACTTACAAGATTTAAAAGCGAAAGCCAAAGGAGCTACAAATTATTCCAACTCTGATATCAATTTTTCACATTTTTTTCAGAAAGAGAATAAGAGTCTCACATGGACTTTCATGTATGGGTATATGTATTTTCTCACTTGTAACAAATTATTATAAAGATAGAAGAAACAGGAGAGGTAATTGTTTTAATTCAATAGAAGAAGAAAAGCAATTATACTTAAAATTACTATGGAATTAGGATGTACTTGATGCCAAGACAAAAAAAGTAAAGATTCAGGATTGTTACACTTGAATTTGTTCAAACTAAGCGCCAGTAGATTATTACGGTGATAATTAAAGTTGTATGGCTTTAGGAATATCTTACAATAATTGACAATATAAAAGACAACCTTTAACATGCCAAACTGCTTGCCACTTTTCTTGTATTCTTTTTGACTTGCTTATTTTCTTTTTCTCTTTCCTCTTTGTTTCTGAGAACTGAGACTTGTTAAGTTTTTGACTATGTATAATACGTATACTAAAAGGTGAATTGGTCTTTGTAGTTCAAGTAGAAATTTTTACTTTTTCTGATATTTTAGTGTTTTCAAAGCAGAAAGAAGTCTATATGAATAATATATTTTGCTATTTCTCTTTAATAATATAGTCAAATGTTAACTCATTAATACTATTAGATGCTCTCTGAAAGTCATTCTTCAACATTGTATGACAATCTTGTCTGTAATGGGAAGAGAGTTTTATCTTGTTTGTAAAGTTGGATCTTTTATATTGAGACTGGGTCTGGCTGTGTTTCCCATGCTGGGCTGGAACTTGTAGTCCTTCTGCCTCAACCTCATAGATTGCCAGAGTGGTATGCTCAGCCTTGTTAAGACCTCTTAATTTGTAACATGGCTGTTCCTCTTAATCAGATTGAAAAAAAGCACCTTTTTCTCTCATATCCAGGTTTTCTTACAAGTTTAAGCAGTTTACTTTTTGTTGGGAAGTAGTGTACAGTTACATGTTCATTTCAGAAATGAACAAAAGTGTATATGAAATTATCTTTTCAAATAAGTCTCATGCATTGTTAGAACTCCAGTGTGGCTCTAAGGATTCCTACGGAGAAAATTTGGAAAAGGCGTCTTTAAAATTTTTTTGAAATATCAAACCAGAATTGCATAGACTATGATGAATTCCATATGTAACAGTGCATCTATACTTAATCAGATTTTAACGACTTATCTCAAAGTAAATCATCTTATTATAGGTAAAAATACTGAAAGTTACTCTTTACATTTATAAGAGTCATACATTAGATCTGATAATGTTGTCAGGTCTTGCTAAGATATTTTCCTGCTTGTGTTCTTATTTTTATTTTATGATCTTTTTGTGTGAACGTACATTCTTTATGGAAAATAGTCATGCAGAAAAAAGTGGCTGAAATGAGCCTTCATATATTTATCACCCATCTCTAGGAGTTATCTGTTAATAGTCCATGTATAATCCCCTTCTTCTCCTGTTTAAAGATTTTAAGAATAACAAACTTGGACATGCCAAAGTTGAAGACTTTTGTGGACAAAATTGCACAGGTTTAATGCTGGGGGATGAGGGCCTGGAGGAATATCACAGACCTAGAGTGCTTGCTTAGCAAGCACAAGGCTCTGAGTTTTACTTCCCAGTACCACATAAACTGGGCATGGTGCCGCATGCATGTAATTCTAGCACTTGGGAGATTGGGGCAAGATTATCATGAGTTCTAGACCAGCCTGGACTACAGACCACACCCTGTCTCCAAAAAGAAAAAAAGAATAGAACACAAAAATTTGTCATTGTTAACATTACTGTACTAACACAAAATAATAGACATTTATTGAACCTAGAAAGTGGAGTGCCAGAGACTATGAGATACCTAAAGGATGTAGAAATTACTAAGGAAAGATACTTCATTGTGACGTAGTCCTAGAATAGAGGTTTCAACATGATTTAAAAGTACAAGTTAAATGTGTTAGGGGAAGGTGGAATATAGAACAGGGCTTCCTCACAAACAACTAGAACTTCATATCTGAATGACTGTACGATGGGAGAATAAAATACATGGCTGTTTCAAGTTTCTGTGCAGACAGAAAAAAGAGCTGAGAAAGACTGCTAAAATTGCACCAAAAAGAGGGTATGAGTGATCAGTACATTCAGCTTTCAGTTACTTGCTGTAAGAGAAAAGAGTAGATCTGTAATTAATCCAGAGGCCGCTTGTTTTCTTTGCATTGGATTTTTTGTACTAAAATTGAGTTACTCTGAACTTACATAAAGGAAAATAATCAGATTGCATTTTATGTGATAACAACTGAACTCTAACAGATTTGCAATGTATTATGCATTTGGATTAAAGTACATTTTAA
Source organism: Ctenodactylus gundi (assembly GCA_004027205.1). Lineage (NCBI taxonomy): Eukaryota > Metazoa > Chordata > Mammalia > Rodentia > Ctenodactylidae > Ctenodactylus > Ctenodactylus gundi. Next base: position 141,445 of record PVKB01000517.1, on the reverse strand, counting down.
TTAATTGATATTCATAAATATGAATGCAGGTGATTATATGATCAAAATAGTTCAAATACAGCCTGAGCAACTTTGCAAGACCCTGACTCAAAATCAGCAATAAAAGTGGGCAGCTGATGTAGGCCCATTTTTGTTATGTATGCTCTGGGCTTGATCCCTGGCACCACAAAACAAAAAACACAAAAATTGAAGCTCAGGGATTTTGATTCTAAAACCCATACTCTTACTCTGTAGGTTATACTTTCTTTCTCCTGGGCTGCTTTGACTTGTATAATTCTCTAGATAGTAATTCCTTGTTTCTTTGTCCTATACTGTACTTGAGGACTTTATTACTTAGCCTTCATGGTGCTTAACTTTCTTTGCTCTAATTTTTGACTGCTGTGGTTTGGATCTGGACTGTCGCCCAAGTGATTCAAGCATAGTGGTTAAACCAGTGATTTTCTCTGATATTAAGATGTGTGGCACCTTCCTCAAAGGAACAGAGCACCGAGCCTTAACCAGAAAGGACAACTCCCTGGCAGCTCACCTTTCCACCTATTGTTGTGATGCACTGAATGACTTTTCTCTATTTATGCCACACCCTCTGGCCCTTGACAGTTTCTCTTGAATGGACTGAGACCTTTTGAAACTATGATCTAAAATAAAACTTTCCTGCCTTAAGCAGTGGGTCTGGCATATTCTGTCCCAGCAACAAGAAAGTAAGATAAGCTGTGAATTTAGTATTTTTTGTTAAGTGTCTAAAAGTGTTGCTACAAAGCTTACATATAGTAGTGGTTGGAGGGAGAGCTGTGGCTTTTTGCTGGACTAGATATGTGAAGTTGAATTTGGGTGTGAGATTTTCCGGAAAATCTTCCATGTCCACAGAGGTTCTGCCTCTTGTCTCACTTGTGTACTTGATAACTCTGATGCCTACTTCCTTGTTTGGCAGTAGTTGGGAGAGGGGTTCCACTTGCCTGACTTTTCTAAAGTTTATGCTCTCAGGATTTTAGCAAGATTCTGTTTTTCCTTTTGTAGCTGCTCTATACTAAATATGGACTATCGCTGTTTTGCTTTCTTTTTTTTTTCCCCCTCCTGCTTGCATTTTGAACTTTGGTTTCGTTGGTTCATTTTCTCATTTGTCGGTCTTTCAGAGATTTTTTTCTCTTAAAGGCTGTATGTATTTTTGTTTTACGGTGCTATTCTGGTTTATTCTTTTATGCTTTCAGTGTTTTTAGAGTTTGTCTTTATGTAACTTACAGAGTTTCAGGATTTTTGGCAGTTACATCACGTTCCCTTCATTTTGATGCTGTCTCCTGTTTGTTGTTTTGGCAGTTGGTGGATGTTTTTGATAATTGTATGGTGAATTCTTTTGACCCTTGACCACTTTTCTCATTCAAATCATAGCACTCTGTCTTGGACTCCAAGATGATGGCCAAATACAGCATTCTTAATTAGTTTATCAGGTATGGGGCTAGGGGGCGGGGTATTTTTAGTTACATTACTTACAAGTCTATTCCTTCAATATTTTTATATTTTATTCTATTTATCAATTAGGGATAATCACACTGTGGATAAACATCAAGTGGGATACTGCCACTGCACCAAAGCTGTTTCTTATTTGAGTTTGATAAGTATTACTGTATAAGATGTATTTGTGTTTCCACAGAAGTTAACATGAAAATGGAGGTATAGCTTTTAAAAAAAAAAAAAGCAGATTAGATTTTGTTCTCTAGGTTTATAACAATTCCTTTTCTCTTTTCTCTAGGTTTAACTATAGATCGACACATCATCTTGCATCTCATGGGTTTTATGAATTTTTAAATTGGTTTGATGAGAGAGCATGGTATCCACTAGGAAGAATAGTGGGTGGTACGGTACGTATATTAGCATTTTTGTTAATTACAAAATTTCATCGTTATTTGTATAGAGCACTAATTGCTAAGGAGAATTTTTTTAAAGCATTCACTAATACATTTTTCGTGGCTGATTATCAAGTATTTTTTCTTTCTTGACAGCCTCCCCCCAGACCCCCCAGATTTGGTGTTATCTTAACCCTAGCCACCATTTCTGGCAAGTAATGGAGATAGATAGGAATTTCGTGTTACCGTGTGTCTCAAATCCAGGTTTTGTGTATTTGCTGTGTTCTGTAAAAACTTGATTTAAAAAAATTTATAGGAGGAGATAGAAATTTAAAATGAGATAATATGTAATTTTTCAAACCCCAAGTTGCCCTTACATTATTCTAGGTAGTTAAATACTGAATATGGAGAATTTTGGTGTCTAGTAAGACAGCATAAAGGAAAACATTTTTGAATTTATGGTATAATTTTAAGAAGATTGTGAAAGACTGCAGTATTTGTTATTAGAAGTTTGTCATTTACATTTATTTTTTCTTAATTCAAAGAAACTAATTTTGATTATCTCTTATGTTTGTTTTCTATATTGTTAATTTCGGTTGATTCCTTCCATTTTCTTGAATGTTAGTTTTAGGTTCACTTTCTGACTTTTTGAGATGTTTTCCTAAATAAATTTTTACCTTTCTTGTCACCAGTGGATGTATTTTAAAGCTATAACTTTCACACTAATCACTACCGTGAGTGCATTAGGATTTTGTAAGTGTTCATGTGTAGTATTTTTAATTACTATTTCATTGTAGTTTCCCCTGAGTTGTGGGTTATTTAGTTATATTTAAATTCTAAACATAGGAGAATTTAGTAGTTCTTTTTTATGATTCACATTTATTAGAGTTAGAGAATTATTGATAAAACTTTGGTTCTTTAAAGTTCATTGAGGCCTATTTGTGGCTTAGGATATATCTACATGTTGTACAGGTTGCCTCTTTACAAAGACTGTTTCTCATGATATAAAGTGTGACATTTGTAGTCTGTTGAATCTTATCTTGAAGTGCATAAAGATACAGTAGAGTAATCATGATGGTGTCCCATATGAATTAGAGAGATAATATGTGATAATGGTCATGGTAAGTGGCTATTATTAGTAACTGTAGTTCTTGTAGTGCTAATCTTGTGAATCTGACTATTAATATGGATGACTAATTTGTCTCCTTGCATGTTTACAGTGTTCTATCTTGAAGTCATTCCCAGTGGAGGCCTATTTTTATCCTGAGACTCCTAGTGTCCTAGGTTGGGGTTATCCTTGTGGTAATCTTTCTCATTTGCCTTTTTGGAGTCTTAGCAGTTTCGCTGATTTTAGTGGTTATTCTTCAGCCTAAGGTTTTTTATGCCTAATGATGTTAGTAATTGGAAGCCACATTTACACATCTCAATGAGTTTACTATTTCTCCTTTAGAACTTTGTGTCTGCCCAAAGTTTTGGAAGAAATGCAGAGTTCTTTACCCCTTCATTAATGGATGAGCAGAATTTTCCTAGTTTCAAAAAGTCATCAACAAGACCTGATTTTCAGGCCTGTCATCTTAGCCACATCTAGAGGTTGAGGCAGGAGAATTGCAGGTTTGAGCCCAGCCCGGGCAACATACTGAGACCTTGTTTCAAGTAAACATTAAAAAGGACCTGAGCATATAGCTCAGAGCAAAGGCAACCCTGTGTTCAGTGCTGTGTATTACGATAAACAGGAACTGACTTTGTGATGGGAATTGTCTTCTCTCTGATCCATGTTGAATGAAAACCTCCCGTATCCATAAGACCTGTATATGGCCTGGTTTGTTACGGTCTCTTTCTTTGAGTCATGAACTTCCTCTTCATTTTGGCCGTCTTGAGTATTCCCTGGCTTTTGAATTTGATAATAATATCCGTTGTTGATTTTATTTTTGGTTTTACATCCAATACATCTGTGTCATGGGGCTTTTTTTTTTTTTTTTTTTTTTTTTTTTTTTTTTTTTTTTTTTTTTTTTTTTTTTTTTTTTTTTTTTTTTTTTTTTTTTTTTTTTTTTTTTTTTTTTTTTTTTTTTTTTTTTTTTTTTTTTTTTTTTTTTTTTTTTTTTTTTTTTTTTTTTTTTTTTTTTTTTTTTTGGTGTTATTCCAGTTTGCCCTGTTACAGCATTAATGACAAAATCTACAGTGGAATCTAGCATTACGTGTGAAAAGAAACAAAATTTTATTTTAATGATGATGAAACACCATTTCTTTAGCTTAATCTTTCTCTTACAGAGGATAGGCAGTTAATAAAATGAGTTAAGTAGTATGCATCAAAATGGTGTTGAATCATTTATGGAAAAAAAAGGAGTAATAGGTTAGTAGTAGGGTGACGTGGAAAAATTTGCAGTTTTAAATAGTATGGCCAAGAAATAAAATTTATGGCGTTACTTTGTAGTTATGAAAGAAAAAGAAAAAAGATCAACTAATGATGCAAATATACGTGCATATTTTAATGACTGAGGAGTAGCTCAACAATGATGTCCTCTATAGGCTATTGCTTGAATCTTAATGTTGCAAGTCTTTTTAGAGCAAGGGTGAGTACAAATGTTAGGTGGCCACTTCTACTTTGTTTTCCTTCCATTTCTAAATACGTTAAGTGAGATTAAAACTGTAAAACTTTTAGGAGTCTTAAACAATTTTTTTTTTTTTTTGAGACAGGGTCTTGCTGTAGCCCAAGCTGGTCCTGAACTCACTATGGAGCCCAGGCTGGCCTTGGACTCAACGGCAATCCTCCTGCCTCAGCCTCCCCAAGTGCTGGGATCACAGGCATGCGCCACCATGTCCGGCTTATGTGGTGCTGGGGAATCAAACTAGGGTACTTAGCGCTTGACTTGGCGCTTGCTAGGCTAGCACTGTAACCGCAGAGCCATTCCTACAGCCGCATCTTAAACATATTTTTGAGGTTATAGACTTGACTGACTCTTAGAGTCACTTTCCAATTCTTGAGTTTGAAAGGATGGGATACTTCTTTATAAATACCATTTAAATTATGTATATTACTTTTGTTTTATCTGTTTTCTCCTCTTTTATATACACAAAATATGAACAAAACTGAATGTATTTAAACCCAGTCTAGAGGTAGGTTAGATTAAGACAACCTGACTCAACATTAAGGAATAAGAAAGAATTGGCAACCAGGCATGCTGTTGTCTGCCTGTAATTCCAGAAGTCTTGGAGGCTGAGGCAAGAGCATCACAAATTTAAACCCAGCCTGGTTAAGTTGGAGACTTAGAAATATACTGCTTCAAAATAAAAATTAACAAAGAGTGAGGAATGTGGCTTAGTGTGAAGGCCCTGTGTTGGGTTGGGGGAGGGATTAATGGAATCAGCAACAAATGTGGTTTTAATAACCTGTGGTTTTAATGTTTTCATTTTAGTTATTTTTGTTTCATAAGGACTCTCTGATTTCCTTTTCATCTTACATTAAAAAATGAAGTTATTTTTACATTTTATTGTCAGACTTACTACAAATAATTCAATAGTAAATTAGAAAACGTAACTATTAGTATTTTCTAGTACCTCATTTTAATGTCATTAAACTCTCCATTTTTTTTCTTTCTAGGTTTATCCAGGGTTGATGATAACAGCTGGCCTTATCCATTGGATTTTAAATACATTGAACATAACAGTTCACATACGAGATGTATGTGTATTCCTTGCACCAACTTTTAGCGGCCTTACATCTATATCTACTTTCCTGCTTACCAGAGAACTTTGGAACCAAGGAGCAGGACTTCTAGCTGCTTGTTTTATTGCTATTGTACCAGGTTATATATCTCGGTCAGTAGCTGGATCCTTTGATAATGAAGGCATTGCTATTTTTGCACTTCAGTTCACATATTACTTATGGGTAAGTAAGACTTAATGTTTTGCTACCATTAGTACTCATGACCTTTCTACTGAAATGCTTCTACTAATTATAGGTGCATACAAAGATCTTTTTTACTTCTCATAAATGTAATAATATGTAGCCTTTTAATTGTATCAAGTTCTAATATTTCTCCTTAGTTGTGTGTAACTAGATTAATGCAGACAGATAAACTTTAATTTTCACAACAGTCCTGTTAGGCTTAACTTACAAGTGATGACAGTGTAAGTCATAGCTCCAAAGGAGACGATCAAAAAAAAAAGAAGCTTTTGAATTTTTTCTTTGGGAAGAGGGTAAGAAATAGTTCCTAGGAAAGTTGATTGAAACATGGTGATGGCTTGATAGTTTTGAAATGTTTTAGAAGGTATTATTTATTTTGATGTTACCAGTTATTTAAATTATGTTTGCTGCTTATAGTATGATGCTACTTTTTATTGGCTTCACTTCATATCTTGAATTTATTTATATTATTCAGCTTATACTTTTTCAGTGATGGAAATTGTCCAAAAACTTTTATGTGACAATACTTTTATGTATGTATGACAGTATATTTTTGGGTACTTAAGGACAGCATGATTTCTTTCTCTTTAATAATTCATTTAACATATTTTAAAACTATTTGTTTGGTGGATATTTTTGTTTTGACCTAAAATTCTGGAGAAGGATGTTGTAAAATGGTCAATAAAGACAGTCTCTTGATCTTCAATTTAAAAGATAAGAAAGGAAAACACCCCTGAAGATGACAGTGAGAGCAAGCAGTAGGATGTTGCCTGTGATTCTATTTTCATCAAGAAATTTTTTTTTAAATCTTTTTCATGTATTGTGTGCATCTAAGAAAGATACTAAGATTTGTAATCTCTTTGGCTTTTAATATATACGCTTATTTATAAAAATAATGCATTCAAATGTGAATGTGAATAGATCTTGATAATATAGGCCAAGTAGAAAAGTACATTGCAGTAGAATAGGTATGATATAGTAAATCATTATAAATTTCAAATGATAACTATATTCTTTTGTTTATACCTGTTTATAATGAAGGTAACAGATCACTGTAGATTTGTAGTACGTTTTGAAATCAGACAATGTAAGTCCTCACTGTTTTCAAGATTATTTTGGTTAATTGTGATCCTTTGAAAGGCCATATGATTCTCAGAATTTTCTATTTTCTCAAATAAATTTCGTTGCAATTTTAATGGGGACATAGATTGTGTGTGTTGACCACTTTGTGTAGCATTGAAAAGGTAACAGTACTCAGTCCTCCAATCTATAAAGATGGGGTATATTTCTATTTGCTCGTATCTACAATTTCAGCAGTGTTTTACAGTTTGTTGTGCAAGTCTTTTACCTTTCTTCTTGAATCATTCTGCATATTACTATTGTATATGGAATTGTTTTCTTCTAAGGTGGCTCATTGTTGGTGTATAGAAATGCATCTGATTTTGTATGTTGACTTTGTATCTTACTTACCTGAGTTTGTTCTCACAGTTTGAATGTGTGTGAAAGTTTAGGATTTTCTGAATACGTGTTCATATAGGGGAATAGAAGTTATTTTACTTCTTCTGTTTTAATTTGGATGTCTTATTTCTTCTCATATTGCTCTAGGAACTGAAGTATTGTATCGAATAGTTTTGAGTAAGCATCCTTCCTTGCCTTGGCTTTTTTTTAATGACATATTATTTTGAGATCGTTTTACTTCTACTGCTAGTTTGTTGAGATTTGTTTTTATCATGAAAGATTGTTGGATTTTGTCTGATTCTTTTTTTTTCCCTGCCTGCACCAAGTTGATCATATGAACTTTATTTCTTCATTCTGTTACCTGTAATGTTTTACATTGATTTAAGTTTCTATATTGAACCCTCCTTGCATTCCAGGAAGAGGTTCCTCTTGGTCATTGTATATAATCTTTGAAATATACTGCTAAATTCAGTTTGCTAATACCTTGTGAAAGATTTTTATATTTGTGTTTAACAATACTAGTTTATAGTTTTGTTTTTCTAGTCTTTGTGTATTTTTGAAGTCAGAGTACTGTTGGCATGACAGAATGATAGGAAGAGGGGGTTTTTTTGGAAAAGTTTGAGAAAGATTGGGTTACTCTGATTCTTTAATTGTTGGTAGAATTTAGTGAAATATCGAGATTGAGACTTGTCTTTGCTAAATTTTTTTGATTGCTGATTCAGTCTGGTTGCTAGTTACAAGTCTTGAAATGTTTTATTACAATTCAGTCTTGCTGAATTTTATGTTTCTAAGAATTTGTTTCATACAAGATATTCAGTTTTTTGACATAGGCATTCATATTTCTGTAGAGTTGGTGGTGATGCCCCACTTTCATTTAATAGTAATTTGAATCTTTGTAGTTTAGCCAAAGATTTATCAATTGATCTTTTTCAAAGAACCAGCTTTTACTTTCATCTTTGTCTTTATTGGTTTTGTATTTTCTATTTTGTTATGTCCTGATTTTTGATAATTATTTCTAGTAGTTTTGCCCTATAATTACTATTTTTACTAGTACATATTTCTGGTCCATTTATCATGGAGAATCGATGCATATACATGTTGCTTTATAATCATTTTAACATCTCATCTCCATAAGAGCTGACTCCCTTGTTTACCATGTTTTTTTTATTTTGCTCCTTAAATTACTTATATTTTGAGTTTCTCATGTAAAAGATGTCATGTGGTAATTAAGTGTCTGTGATCTTCAGGTGCATTCATTTTCCTACAAATGATGTAGTTCTTTTTTTTCCAGATCCTTGAGTTGCAAATGGCATTGTTGACTTGTGTGTTCATTGTTTTGGAAGATAAGTACTTACTGCTATAATTCTTCCCTTAGCACTGCTTTCACTATGTCTACCAAGCATTTTTGAGTCAGGGTCTTACTGTGTAGTCCTGCCTGGTCCTGAACTCACTATGTAGCACAGCTGGCCTTGGACTCACAGCAGTCTCCTGTCTCAGCCTCCCCAGCACTGGGATAACTGGCATGCGCCACCACGCCTAGCTTATGTGGTGCTCAGAAATCCTCAGGTACTTAGCACTTGCCTAAGTGAAGCACTTTAACTGCTGAACCATTCCTCCAGCTCCCTGCCAGACATTTTTATGATGGTTTTTTTTCTTCATTAGTCTTTCAAATATTTTCTTGTTATTGTGATTTTTTGACCTGTTGCTAGTTTAAGAATGTCTTAATTTCTGCAAAAATTTTCCAGTTTTTTATTGTTAGTTTCATCTGTGGTGATTGAAGAAAATACTTTGTGTATCTTTTTTAATCTTTTGAGACTTAATTTTTGGCTTAATATTGAATATTCTGGAAAGTTCTCTGTGCCATTTTTGGAAATACCAGAGCACATGATTTTCAAAATGTGATGAAAGGCTATGGTGAATATTTAAAAATGAGCATCATGAAAAATACTGTCATTAATCTTCCTCAAAATATTTCCCCCATCGAACATGCATATCCATTTTTCTTTTCCCACTTTCTGAAGCAGTTTTGAAAGTCTTTTTTTATGAGTGCCTTTATTTGCACTGTTGTAGCTGCCTGAGTGTTCAGAATTCATAGTGTTCACCTTTCATTTTGAGGGGGATTAATGAATGAATGATAGTGTGTTTTTTACTATATATATTTTTCAGGATTTTTAAATCTATTGTGTATTTTAATCATAGCCTTACAGAGAAGTACATAAAATACTTGGAATAGTGCTTACAGTATTGGACTATTTGTATGAAGATTCCCTTCTGTGGCCATCTAATCTTTTCTCTATCCTGTATTTCTGTCAGCCAGTGATCTAATTTCTTTATACCTCTGTACAGCTTGGGAGTTTCTTTTGTGTAGAATTCTGTCAATGAAAGCAAGCAGTTTGGGATATGAGGTAATCCTTAGTGTCTAATTTTCTTTACAGATTTTTAGATGACCTAGAAGTTAGATGACCTTTTATTGCTGTGTAATAGTAAGCTCTGTGGGTGTACTATTTGTTTTGTCTTTTAATTTTTTACATTTGTCCGTAAAGCAGGTATAAATATTTGTATGTGACTCTGTATAGACAAATATGTTAGTGTCACTCTTTGATAAATACCTAGGCACGGATTACTAGACTATGTGTAAATGTTTAGTTTTATATAAAGTTGCCAGAATAGGTGTTTATTTTTTGTTTCTCCTACCAATACATGAGAATTGTACTTAACTTCATCACTACATCACAGCGTGGTCATTTTTTTTTTAAACTAGGCTTTCTTAGTATGTGTATCTCATGGCTTTTCCTCAGTGACTTATAATCTTTCTATGCTCATGTTTGCAGTTCATTTTTCGATGAAATGTTTAAATTTTGCTTGTGTTTTTGTTGAGTTTGTTCCTTGACTGATTGTAAATGTTCTTTATATGTCCTGCAAACATTTTCTTGCTGTCAATGGCTTGTTTCCATCCCCCTTTTAAAAACAATGTGTAGGGATTTTTTATTTTGATGGTCTAATTTGTCATTGTTTTTTCTTTCAAAGATTTTGCTCTTTGTTTCCTTAAATTTTGCTATGTCAAGATCACAGGGATTTTTTTTAATGCTTCTAACAACTGAATAGTTTTAGTTTTCAGAGTTATTTCTCACATCCATTTTTGAGTTGTTTATTGCCTATGGTGAACATAAGGGTTGAGCTGCTTGGTTTGAAATCAAGGTGTTACAACATCCTCTGTGAAAAAGACTATCCTTTCTTCATGGAATTACTTGCTTAGGTGGCTTTGTCAAAATCAGTTGTTTATTGGGCATATATGTATACATTGGGACTTACGTCTGTTAATCCGTATGTTACTGTCCTTGTAATATATATCAACGTTGTATTGATTAAGTAGTAGAAACTCTTGGTATCAGGTAGCATGAATGATCCAGTCTTATTCCTTTTCAGAATTTTTTTGGTCTTAGTCTTTAGCCTTGTGGAAATTTTAGAATGACATAACTCACTTCTAAAAAAGGCGTGTAGATTTTGATTTTGGAAGGCCTTGGCCCTTATAGGTTAGTTAATAGATTTGTTATCTAAGTGGTAGTCAATGTGGTATCCTCTTGTTAGGTTTTATTTTGGTTATGGCTTTAATTTTTTCTAAATTTAATAGGTAAGTTATTTACAGTCTTCTGAAATAAGCACTGAAAACTGTGAATTTCTCTTTATGTGGTCTCTTAACTGCACTTAGCATGATTTTAATAGAAGAAAAATTTTGGGCTACATACTGACTTCAGGAGCAGCCTTGGGCTACAGAGTGAGACCCTGTCACATAAAGAAAAGAAAAAGAATGTGAATGTCATAAAATTAACCTTCTTTTACACTTACAATTCAGTAACTTTAAATACATTCACCAAGTTGTACCACTATTATCAGAATTACAGAAATTTTTACCATCACAAAAAAATGCCCTGTATTATTCTCATAGTCGATAGGAACCAGTAACCTGCTTTTAGCTTCTGTGATTTTGCCTGGAATTCTGTGTTAATGATATGTCTCTTTTTTTTATTTTTGGCTTCTTTCATTTAGCTTAGTATTTTCAGGGTTCGTCATTGTGTTTCTTTTACAGTTGAGATAGTTTATGGATATTAGGTTGTATTTAATCATCCTTCAACTGATGTAAACCCATGTTTGCAGCGCTAGAACAGTGCTTTCCAATAGAGCTTTTTGTAATAATGGAAATTGGAAATGTTCTATATCCGTTCTGTTTTGATATGTACTGGTCACATGTATATGTACTTTTTTGGCTTGGATACTGGATACCTAACAATTATCTAGATAACAGAATTGGATTTTTACCTGAAAATGTTTATCTAAAATTTTCTCTTTCAGAGTATTTCGAATGTTAGCTCAATCCCGAAGCAAAAGACCTCATAATTTGTGAGATTTAATTATGTAAAGTTATTGTGCAGCAGTCCACCAAATCCATCTTATTTAAATTCTTTCAGATAAGCTTTGTTTAGACCAGTCATCTGGATTCACTGAAATACCCATTTAATGGGCTTATTTTTAATATAGAGCAGTGAAGGATTTGTCAGTTGCATCAGAATATAGTTTTTATTCTGTGTCCAGGGAACAGGTAGATTTTACCTTTATCCCAATTCAAATTTTTCTGAAAGTTTTAAGTTTAATAATGGTTCATACAGCTCATCACCAAACCTAAATTTATCCAGATTACTGTCCTGTGTATTCTAGAAGTTTTATGTTTTTGCATTTTACATTTATGTCTTAATCCTATTTTTTATGAAAGGTATAAATAACTTCTGTATAGATTGATTTCTTCGCTTGTGGTCATCCAGTTATTACAGTGCTAGTTGTTTAAAAATTATCCCTTCTCTATAGAATTGCCTTTGCTCCTTTGATAAAAATCAGTTTTTATTTGTGTATGTCAATTTCTTGGTTTTATTTTATTCACTTCATCTGTTTTTTTTCCAGTTAGCTGTTATCTTACTATAGTTTTATTTTTCCCACCATTTTTATTAAGAAATATATGCAATACATATTTTTACAGTAACCTTGAGTATTTTGTACATATACATATCACATCAATGTTACGATCACTTTCCCTCCCCATTTTTGGTCCTTCAAATACCTTCCTCAGCCCCCCAGCCCCCCACAACTCCCACTATTACACTCATGTGGTTGTATAGAATGCCTGTGTTCAGAGAAACCATGCAATATTTAACATGTTTAATCTTCTGTATCTGATTCACTTCACCACTCAGATCACCACCTATCAACTCAGTTTCCCATCCCTAGAATGTGCTGCAGTGGCCATATCTTGATGCCTCTTCTCTGGGTTCAGCAGAGCCCTTTACTGACGTGATGGACCCAAAGTTCTTTTTTCTGTATCTTACTCTATCTTTGTTGAGATTCTTTAATGTGGCTTCACCCACCAGTTTACATGAGAAGAGAACTGTGACAGCGAAATTCATAAGGCTAGCTAATGTGAAAAAGAACTTTCAAATTCCTTAGCCGATACTAAAAGGTAAATGTTTGTACATTGAAGACATTCAGCATATCGTTGCATCTATCAGTTTTCTTAGGATAAACTTACAACCAAGTTTAAATAAAGTGAATCGCCACATTAAACGAACTTAAGTCTATAGAATTGCTGCATTTAATGAACTTAAATCTGTATCACATAAGTATACTACAGTTAAAGCAATAGAGTGTCACACTTAGTTATTTCAGACTGCTTTTTAACTTTACTATTCACTCAGACTTTATTAAATGCTAACATTGCTACATTTGGTTTATCATTTTACCTATCTATCCATTGCAACTTCATGCATACATATTTTTAAAGATTTCATACCAATTCCCCATGTTGAATATGGTTGTGTTTTTGAAAACTTACGTACTGTTAAAAATAATAACTGTGGGGGAAGAATCAAGGATTCCTATGACACAGTTGGTACTGTTTTAAAAGGATACTAGTCAAATGATTCAGATAGCAGTCTAATTTGTTGTCAAACTTTCTCTTTAGGTGTTTTCCGATGTTCCTTTAGGATTTCTGATCTTCCCTTTTCCTCCTTTCAGTTGTTGGGGTGCTCCTCCCTGTCCTAGCTACATTGAACAAGTGTTTTGTTTTGTTTTTTTTTTTTTTTTTTTTGCTTTACTGAATTCTTAACTTTTTAAGTGAGTCTCTGAGGAGGTATTGTGTAGCTCTGTTACTTGGCCACCATCTTACTGAGTTACTGTAGCTTTTTAAAAGTCTGATTTTTTGATTTATTATCAGTCTTGCATCTTGTTCTTGTTATTCATTATTATGTTGGCTATTCTAGGTCTAATGCCTTCCCATAAAACTTGCAAATAACTTTAGCCAACAGATGTTTGAAAATAATGAGTCTTCATATCAAAAACATAGAATTATCTCTGGTTTTGTTTAGCTTCTTAATTTTTTTAACACAGTTTAGTAGTTTTCTACAGAGATTTTACAAGTATTTTTGTTAGAATTATCACTATTTTGTGTATGTGTGGTAACATGTGCTGTATTTTAAGATGTGTTGTTTTTAAATTTTAAATTCCAGTTGTTCATTGCTGGTATAGGGAGAATAAAACTGACTTTTGCATATTACCCTCGTATCCTGCAGTTGCAAATTACTTGCAGATCTTAATAGATTTTTGTTTCTTTAGGATTTTCTACTTAGTCATGTTATCTGTGGGAAAAAAAGTTCACCTTTATCTTTTCCTGTTCAATTTGTATCTTTTTCCCTAATTATTGTCTTATTACATATTTAATAGGACTTTCAATACAATATTGAGTAGGACTGGTGAGAAGGTGTTTCTTTGTAATATAAAGGAAAAGCTTAAGTACATATTTAATTCTGGGGGCTTCCATTGATCTCAGTGATTTTACTTTATCTCATTGGCACAGTATCTTGATTCTTACAGCTTTATGGAACATTTTTTAGTTGGATTACATGATAGATTTTTGTGTTTTGTGATCTTGATAAATTTGCATGTTGATTTGCTTTTGGTATTTCTGGGTTTCATACAGGATCATGTTATTTAAAAAACTGAACAAAAGGAGGGGAGGGATAGCTGTTGTTTCTGATTCTTTTCAAATCTGTATACCTTTACAGTCTTTTTCCCCCCTTTTCCTGATTATACTGAGTATTACTTCTAAAATAATGTTGAAGGGCTGAGATGGGCACTCTTCCTGTGTTCGGACTTTAAGTGTAAATTATTCAGGTTTTTACTATTAAGTATAATGTAGTAGGCTTTTACTGTTACGTATAATGTGATAGGGAGGGGCTAGATATCTTTTGTCATAGTTTAATAAAGTTATTTTCAAATCTTAGTTTTTGTAAATGAATTGGTGTTATATTTTGTAATGATTTTGGTATTCCATTTTTCAGATGTCTTTCTTTGTCTTTGGAAGTATTCACATGGTTTTGTCCTTTGTTACGTTCATGTTTTCTTAGTCTCAGAACTATTAACATACGTAGCAGATAATCCTCTGCTATGTATAATGTCTTATGTTTATACAGTAGTATGCTTAGTACTGTCTCCATACAGCAGATGTAAGTAGTAGTCTCTCCTTGCTTTTTATTTGCAACAACCAAAAATGCGTCTGTACATTTCCAAATGTTTCCTAAGATTGAAAGTTACTTCCAGTAGTAAATCATGGCACTAATTTTGAGATGTTAAAACAATTTTACATTCATGAGATAAACCTCATTTGTTTATGATGGATAATTATTTACTTTCTAAAAGAGTTTTTTAATACAAGTGTTTCTTGTTGAATTCACCACTGGACTTAGGGTCATTGGTTAGTACTTCATTTTATTGATGACACAATTTGGCATTAGTTTTTCTTTATGAGTAATTTAGTAATGTAAATCTTTTTGAGACTTGTCAGCTTCATTTAAAAGGTTTAAGTTTTTGAGTTTTTAATTTCTTGTGTTTCTGTTGCACAAAATTCATGGTTTTTCAAATTGTTATTTCTTTGACCCATTGATTCTTTAGAATTATCTTGTTTAATTACCAAATATTTGGAGAAAAACATAATTCTCAATCTTTAAAAATGTAATGGGATTTCTTTTATGTTCTGTCACAGGAGTCTACAAACAATGGTCTATAGGCAGGCCATCTGCTTTAGTAAATGAAGTTTTACTTGGAGCATAACCCGCGCTTTTTTGTTTATGTATAGTCTGTGGCTACTTTTCATTGCAGTGGCAGAATTTAGTTAAATTGTGAAAGATATGGCCTTTGAGCTTAAATATTTATTGTGTTATCCATACTGAAAATTATTGCTAAGTCCTGGTCTAACATGACCTGAGGTATAAAGAAAAAAAATATGGTAGGTGTTTGGATTTATTACAATAAAAGCACAGTAGGTGTTTGAATTTATTACAGTAAAAGCACATTCTCATTAATCTCCTTCAGAATGCTCCCCCTAGTTTTGAACACACTGATCCCTTAGTTCTTGCCACTTTGTGAAACAGTCCTGAAAATCCTGTTTGTATGTTTAGTTGCACTGATTTGGCGGCTTCAGTATCTTTAGTTGATTAAAAACATTTGCATTCATGGTTATTTCAACTTTGAGAAGAGCAAAAAGGTGGATTGAGAACACTCTTCTACTATTTGATAGAAACACCACCCTTCCAGAAGTGATATGTAACATGGAGTGTTGTCATAATGGGAGATGAAACTGATCATTTCTAAGGCCACTTTCTATGTACATTATTTCTTAAATACTCTCATAAGCATTTAAAATATTCAGAGTTCACTAGTGTTCCCGAATACAGACTTAGCTTTCACAGTTGCATGAACGTAAAACAACATAACTTCTCCTTGATTTTAAATGTTGATTGATTCATGGCTGTTGATTTGCCTGTTTTTGCATGAAGAGAACTGTTTTTGAATACTCAGAACCTTGGTTGCAGGATCATAACCATACACCCAAGTTTCATCTCCCAAGATTACATTACTTTAAGTGATGGAATCTGAAGTAGTACAACCACACAAGTCCAATGCGAATGACAAATGCTGCTTTTATTGGACAGTCAAAAGACCTGGCACAACTTATTTACTCATTTTATGTTTCAATATGTTGTTAAAATACTTTAAAGAAAACTATAAGATAGACATGCAGAAATTAGTAATTCATGTGCGTGGGCCAGACCTGGTGGTATAGGCCTGTAATCTCAAAATTCAGGTAGCCTGAGGCAGGAAGATTGCAAGTTTGAGCCCCACCTAGGCAACTTTATAACTTAGATCTTGTTTCAGAATCAAAACTAAAATGTGACCTGGATTTTTAGCTCATCGTGAAAGCTTTGAGCTCAGTTCCTAGTACTACTACAACAACATCACCATTACTTTGAGTAAATTACTTTGCTTACTCTTTTAACATTCTCTAGGCAGACATATCCAAGCTGTGCCCTAACTTTTATTTTTCTGATGGGGGGGTGGGGTGGGCAGTGCTTGGTACTGTTATTACTACTTTGCACTGAGCTACATTCATAGCCTTTGATTTGGGGAACAGAATTGCTTAATGGCTAAGTCACCCAGGCTGTACACAAACTTGCAGTCCTCCTGCTTTAGCCTTCCAGTGTTGGAATTCAGGCGTGAGCCTCCATACCCAGTTATGCCCTTAAATTTTTTGTTATAATGAAAAAAAGGGCAGCTTTGGTACTTACAGTACATTACTATATTGTATGTTTTATACGTGGCCCAGGACAGTTCCTCTCTGCTCAAAGGTAAAATGGGGTATTGGCAAAAAAAGGTGGACAGTAGGTTAGACAAGCCTATAGACTAGAATTTTTAATTTTGAAAAATGTGTCAGTCTTCATTTTCAACTGATTCGCTGAGACAACTTATAAACCATCTTCATTGTCACAGCATTACCATAAACTAAGTTTAACATTTTGTATGCTTAGTTAGCATCCTTTTGCAGTTTGAAACGAAATTTAATGTCTATATGTTATAAACAGCACACTTTACTATACACCTTTCTCAACTAAAACTGAACTGACAAGCTAAAACTTGTCACATGTTTAGGGTTTGATGCACGACACCTTGTATTGCAGAACCACACTTTCTGTTGGATGGCATTTGGCACGGCAGTCACAGTATTTTTTCTGTCACACAGTATGTCCTTGAGAGTGATAATGATGTGCTTTAAGAAAATGTATATTCTTGTCTTTGAGGGTTGAATATTCTAAATAGGTAAGTCAAGTCGATTGATAGTGTGTCTGAGTTTTCTACATACAGTACTAATTGTTTCTCTTTCAAGCTTTGTGAGTTATTAGGAGGCAGTTATTGAAATCCTCAACCATAAAAGTATTGCCTGTCTTCTATTTCTTTTTGCTTTGTGTTTCTACATACAGTACTAATTGTTTCTCTTTCAAGCTTTGTGAGTTATTAGGAGGCAGTTATTGAAATCCTCAACCATAAAAGTATTGCCTGTCTTCTATTTCTTTTTGCTTTATGTACTTTATGGATCTCTAATAGATTTCTATATGTTTAAATCTTTATTTTGATCATACTGACCCTTTTATTATAGTGAAATAGTTCTTTCTCCCTAGAAGTACTCTTGCTTAAGACTAATTTCCCATCATTCAGCTCAGTATTCTTTTTCAATGTCATCTGGATGCTATTCATAAGGCATGATACTTTTTATGTTTTTTGTTTGTAATTTAATCCTGAGAATTTTAAAGTAAGTGATGTATTACTTATTCATGTGTGGAGGTTAAGTGATTAGACTCTTAATTATAAAGATAGATTTTGAATGCAGACTTGACTGGATTAAAAGCTTCCTGGACAGGTGATTGGATCTTGGACATGTTATGCCCATCGATGGATTATCCCACTGGTGGATAGCTCAATGTGCGATTAGAAGTTCACACCCAGTTAGTAGAGGCAAGTTGCTATATCTCTTGCTGGTACTCTTGCCCTGTAGTTTCCCAGCTGCCGTGAAATAAGTAGCTTTGTTTTACCGACCTTTTAACGCCATGATGCTTCTGTGTTGTAGCCTGCCAACCATGGACTGAAACCTCTCACACTGAGTTAAAAATAAACGTTGGGTGTATGGTCTTTTGTTCCAGCAGTAGGAAAACTGACTAATAAATTTTAGTACCAATATGTAAAAGAGTAATTTAAAAACCTCGTATCCGTATTGGCCATCTTTCAGCCTTTGCCTTTATTGATGGCAAGTACCACAACCTAGGAACCTAGATTTCGTTTCTCTCCAAATTCAGTAGCTCACCAAAAACTGTTGATTTGGTGCTTGAATTTAGCTCCTTTTCTGTCTTCACTCATACAACTTGAATTATGGATCTTAGTACTGAGTCTGTTATTACTAAGCTCTTGACTTTTATTCCTGCTAATGATGGCATATTCTAGCAGTTTTTTCTTCACCTACTTACCTGAGATATCTTCTTGAATAGCACATTTGGGTATGTTGCTTTCCTATTTCTATTTCTGCACTTATTATTATTGGTAATTGAAGAACGATGCTGAGTATGACTTAAGTCCAACCTGTCTCTTAGCATCTTCTCCTAAAGCAGGCATATCCAACCTGAGGCACAGAAGGATTTTGTTTTGCTTTTTGCCCTCACTTTTTTCTGAAATGTTAGAATAAAAAAATTAGAGGGAAATTTATTACTTTATATATTGGCTATATCATATATTCTGTATGTGGCTTAACAGAATTCCAAATCTCTCAGTAAAAAAAACGAAGGCCAAAATACCAGCAGGCAGCAGTTTGGGCTCACCTGACCTAAAACCTTTCACGTCCTGTTCTTTTTGACTAGTTAAAATGTTGGTTTCTACTTTTGCATTTAATGGGGTTCCTCCTTTTGTTATTTATACTCCCTTCCCCTTTTAGGCTGCCTGCAGGACTTGCCTCTTGAAACCTTGATCATTCTCTCAGGTAGATTTTCTTGCTTTCATTTCTGTTTTCATACAACTTTGTTTATGTTATCCACCTCTGTTATAGTATTTGATATATACTTTCATCAGTTCTTAGCATAATACCTATTTTCTGACATTGTAGCATCCCTGAAATTAAGGTGTGTGTTAACAGTCATGGTCACAGATTCTTTGAAATCAGGTGTACTTTTCTGTTTATTCGCTCCTCTAGATTATGGGCTTTTTATGAACTTAAATTCCATATCCTTAGTTCTTCTGTTTATATGCCTGCTACAGGTTATATGCCATCTCCTATGGGTGGTTGATATGATGGCTTGCAACTCTTTTGCCTAATTGCTTGTAAGATTCTTTACAACTATTGCCAGCTAAGTAAAATGTCTTACAATTTTAACCCAGCTAAAATTGTTTGTTTGTCTTTGGCATTCAGAATCTGTGAGGACCTCATGCCTGTTTTTACCATGTATTTTCTGCCATATTGTACTGTGTTATTGCCACATTTGGGGCAGGATTTAGTAGTAATATAAGTGTGCATTGTAGCCTAGTAGGTATTTGTGAATTACAAATTACCGAGGCATATATTAGAGTTACTTTTAGCATTCTTTCTCAGCCTAGTTGGCTTAAAAGTTTGAGAGTATTTGAAAATATGAGTTCTAGTGGTTATAAAGTATATCCTGCTTTATTTAAATAATAGGTTACATTTTATTGTCAGAAAAGTCATAGATTTTTGCAAAAGATGACAGTTCATTTTTGGAAGGAAATGAGTCATTCACATCTGTATTACTGCTATATCATTTGACAGCTGACAATTCGAGCTTCGTTCTTTAAAAAATTGAGCAATTTCATTCACTTTTGGAGATTTTACAAGTTGAAGACAAAACTGCATTTTTGCCATATTTTGCTGTTGTACTTATGTACAGGGAAAAATGCACGTTAAATTAGTAAAAAGATACAGTTTAGGGTGACATTGCTTTACAAGAACGTCATTGCTGACAATGGTTTACAGAATTCTGTGCTGGTCATTTTGATCTCAATGATGCACCTTGGTCAAGCAGGCCCACCAAGGTTGATGGTGACCAAATAAGGCATTGATCAAGTCAAATCCACATTACACAACAGGAGAGATTCCAGGAATGTTGACCATCCATCATTCAAACATTCTTGACCACCAGAAGAACTTGGGATACATAAGCAAACTCGATATTAGGGTTCTTTATGAGCTCAAGTTAATTTGATTGTGCTATAAACATGTGAAATGTGCCCATTAGATGTGAGGAAAGGATCCTTTTTGAAAATGATTGATAATGTAGTGATGAGAAGTGGATTTTTACAGTTCAGTATGCAAATAGTCTTGATCTCATTGTGATGATTTGCCTCAAACAACATCAGAAGCAGACATTTCATCAGAAGAAGGTTATGCTCTCAGTATAGTGGGATTTTAGAGGTGTCGTATGTTTTTAATTCCTACCAAGGAACCAATCGATTCAAATCTGTACTGTTGGCAGTTGAACAGTTTGAACAAATTCATCCTCTAGAAATGTCCAGAGCTTGTTGTCAAGGAATTGTGTTCCGTCATGACAATGTGAGACCACACTCAAGTTTGATCACCCTTTAAACATTATTGGAGTTTGGATAGAATGTGTTGCTACATGTACCCTCCCTGTGTGGCTGCCTGACCTTGCAGTGTTAGGCTTCCTTGTTTCACTGTCTTAAAAACTCCTTGCATGGTGTGTAATACTTGGTTGAGATGCAGGTGTAAATCAGCACCTTGTTCATTTTTTCTCTCATAATAAAAAGTACTTCCATGAACAAGGAATTATGAAAATCACTGAAAGATGGAAAAGGTTATGGAACAAAAAGGCACTGTGTCATTGTTTGATCTTTGTTCTTTATATAAATAAATGGCCTCTGGACAAAGGTGTGAAAAATAACATCATGACTCTTCCAACAACCCAGTAGTAATATGAGAGTTCAGTCATGAGAGAATTATATTCACAGTAAAGTAAGGGACATTTTATACAAAGAAGTGCTAATTATGGTAAAAGTAACATAGAAATTCTACATGGAGACCTAGGGAGTGGCAGAGTACACAAGAAATGACATACTTTGGAACTAGTCAGAACTCACTGGGTAGGATAGGGCTCAGGCCAGTGACAACAGGCAAGTTTAGTGGTTTGACCAGGCTGGAATTGAAATGGAGCAAACAGACCAACAGCAAATAGACCACACCCTGAAGTGTGTCCACAAAGGTGAGGTGACAACCTATGCCCTGCAGTGGGAATGTTATTAGCAAGAGGCTTTCAGAATATGCATGGGAGCTCCCTTATGAGTTCAAGTCTGCAGAAATTCTGTTAACACAAGCCAGCACATTCACAGAAAGATGATTCTGGGTCCATGGCTGTGTCAGCTTCACCGTCACATTTAAATGAATGACCCTTAACCTATACCTGAAGTGATAGGAGAGGCCCCTCTAATTTTCTTTCAACATCTTTAGTAGCATATTCATTTTAAAATGGAAATACTTACAGATATATAAAGGAGAGGATGGTCATTTGCAAGCTTTTGCTGACAGTATTTTTCTTTTGTAGCTTCATTCTGCTTGGATAACCTGTCCTCTCTACTCCTAAGTTCTGGTTTAAGCTGCTTTTTTGTTTTCATATTTGTTCTGTTGACACTATTCTGTTCTATTTTTACCTTAGCCTTTTGTGCCTGTCAGATTCTTTGGTATTGCCTTGCCCATATCACCCTCTAAAAATACTATCTTTTCCAGTTTCTCCATTTAAGATTACACCTCTCTGAATGTTCTTTTTTGCTCTTTTCGGTTTCCTAGTACTAACTTTCCTTCCTAAAAAAATTGTTTTCCAGGCTGGTAAAATGGCTCAGCAGTTAAAGCACTTGCCTAGTAAGCACTAAGTCAAGCACTAAGTACCCAAGTTCAATTCCCCAACACCACATAAGTCAGGTGTGGTGGTGGATGCCTGTAATCCCAGCACTTGGGAGGCTGAGGCAGGAGGATTGCTGTGAGTCCAAGGCCAGCCTGGGGTTAGTAAGTTCAGAACCAACCTGGGCTGCAGAGTGAGAGACCCTGTCTCAAAAAAAAAAAAAAAAAAAAAATGTTGTTTAGTGTAGCTGTCTCTTTGGTCTCTATATAATTTTGGTAACACCACTTGGTTCCAACTTCTTCATTTTTTGATCATATACCAGAGGAATAATTTCATATCTTCCCAAGGGTATTTTCCTTTTAAGCTCCCCCTCCCATTTTATTGATATGTAATGCTAATTATTAAGGTTTACAATGGAGTTGAGCCTTTTATGAACATATGAATCTTGTCGAGGTGACAAGGGCTTTCCCAGTCTCTTTTTGTACCTCCCTGTATCCTCCCATCGCTACCTGACCCCCCTGTTTAACTTTCGTTTTCCGTTTTAAGTTCCATAGTAGTTGTGCTATGGGACTCTCAGCTTTTAATACATTTTTTTTCTGGTTGAGGTAGCCTGCATCTGGAATTTTGTCACTCTAGGAGGCTGAGGTAGAAGGATTGCAAGAGAAATTTACCTGAGAATCTACCTGAGAAATTTACTGAGTCTTTCAAAATAAAAAAACAGAAAACTGACTGAAATTATGATTCAGTGTAAAAGCAAAAAAAAAATTCACATCTTAGTATTTTATTTACATGAAAAACTATAAACTAGAAATCTTTCTTCCTCCTGTCCGTTTTATTCTTTAATAAACTTCTTTCCCCAAAACGTGGGTGTCATATAGAGTTGTTATAATGTTTTAGTAGTGACTCATCTTTTTAAAAATACTGGAAAATAACTCTAAAGTAATTAAATTTTAAGTTTCCTATGAGGACCCTAGAATAAAAGACATAACTCTTTTTAAACAAATTACTGTTCACTCAGCAACACATACACTAAAATTGGAATGATGCAGAGAAGATTAGCATGTCCCCTTCACAAAAATGACATGACAGTTTGTGAAGCATTGCACATTTTTAGTTGACAAATCGAGTTGTATCTTCAATAATGACTGGAAAACAAAGACAAGAGAGAGACTGGAAGAACCAGCTGATGGCTGGCTCAAAGAGAAACAACCTTAGAATTATGAGAGTGCAAGAGAAAATGGATATAGTTATAAAGAATGTGTTCAATGAAATTATAGCAGAAAATTTCCCAAATCTAGGGGAAAAATTAATATTGAGCTACTGTAGGCATAAAGAACACCAAATAACATTGACCAGAAAAGAGCTTCTACATAACACATCGTAATCAAAATCTCAACACAGAATACTAAAAACTGCAAGAAAAACACAAAGTGACCTACAGAGACAAATCCATCAAAATAACTGGTTTTCTCACCACAAACCTTGCCATCCAAAGGATAATGGAATGAAATCATTCAGATCCTAAAGTAAAGTAAGTGCCAACCCAGACTGCTATACCCAGCAAAATTAACCTGCAAAACAGAGGGAAAAGTTAAGATTTTCCATGATAGAGAAAACATAAGATATTAACAGCCACTGGACCAGTGTTGCAGAAAGTAGTTAAAGGTATCTGAGAGAAGAGGAGACTAGCAACACGAAAGAACTCAGAGAAAAGGAAACAACAACAACAACAAATAATAATAATCTAACGGTAAGGAAGAATAACACTGAAGCAACAAAAGGCTGACAGGATATAGCGTATGCACCACTATAATAATACTCAATGTTAACAGTCTTAACTCTCCCATCAGAAGACAGACTGGCACACTGAATTTTTTTGTGTAAAAATTGTTGCCTGAAAGAAACTGGTTAAGGGAATAGAGCTTCAGAAACTCAGATCATAATGGAATAAACGTAGAAATCAATAGAAAATGAAACTACAGAAACTGTACAAATTTATTAAGACTGACACATTATTGAGCAAACAGTGGGAAGAAATACCTTCTATATGCAATTCTGAAAACTTTCTAGAGTCAAATGACAATGGAAGTACATCATACTTGAACTGATGGGCCACAATGAAAACAGTATCTAGGGAAATTTATAACTGTGAATGCACACATTGCAAAAAAAGATGCAAAATAATTTAATGTTTCTAAGGGTTCTAGAGAAACAAGTATAATCTAAATCCAATGGTAGGAGTAAAGAAATTATGAAGATCAGAGCAGAGATAAATGGCCTTGAAACTACAGAAAAAAATATCAATGAATTGAAATTGATTCTTCAAAAGAATGAGTGTGCTAAACCTGCACCTAAACTAGCCAAAAAAAGGAAAGAGGGAAAACCTTATATCAATGTTGTTAGAAATAAATTAGGTAAAATCACAAAAAAGACATTGCTAAAATTTAGGCTATTATAAGGAACCATTTTGAAAACTTACTCTCTAACAAATTGGTGAATTTGGAAGAAATGCCTAGACATATACAAAATACCAAAATTGAACCAAGAAGATACAAAAACCCTGCAAAGACCAATAACAAGTCTGGAAATTTTGGCAATAGTAAAGTCTCTACCTAAACAGAACCGACTGACTCAGAGAAGAGCTAACACCAATACTTTTCATACTGTTCCATGAAATTGAAAAAGAAACATTGGCAGACTTAATGGAATCTAGCATTACCTTGACACCAAAAACAGACAGACTTGATTTTCTTAATGAACATCGACTCAAAAGTCCTCAATAAGATCCTAGCAAACAGTTCAACAAATCATTAAGAAGATCATACACCTTGACAAGTTGGCTTCATCCCATAAATACAATGATATTTCAGTGTTTGTAAATCAGTTAGTGTGTAAAATACCACAGAAGCAAAAGCAAGAACAAAAATCACATCTCAATAACTTCAGAAAAGGCTTTTTAACAAAATTCAGCATTCATTCCTTAAAAACAAAAAACCCTGATGAAAATAGGTATAAAAGGACCTTACCTAGACTGAAGAATTTCACTTACACCATACCTACTGCTAATATTATTAAGTGATCTTCCACAAATGGGCTGAAAATGGAAACGAATGGCCTCTTCAAGAAATGATGCTGGGAGAACTAGGAAAAATGGAGGAAAACGGAAAGGATTTTTCAGTCAGGGGTAAGACTATCCACTGTCACTATTTCTGTTCAATGTAGGACTTGAACCTCTAGACAGAGCAGTTAGATAAAAGAATGCAGTAAGGGGCTATGTATTGGAAAGGAAGAAGTTAAATTGAAGTTTGCAGATGATGTGATTTTCTACATAGATGATCTCAAAAACTCCACCAGAAGACTTTTAGAAATAATTAGGAAACTCAACTAAGTTGTAAGATACAAAATTAATACAAAAAATCAGTAACATTTCTCTATATTAACAATTTTCTGAGAAAGAGCTGAGAATAATAATCCCATTCTGCTTAGCCCCTCACAAATTTAAACTTGGGAATTAACCAAGGAAGTGAAAGAACTCTACAATTAAAGAGAACCTTAGAAAATGGGAATATGTTTCCTGTTTCTGAATAGGTTAAACAAATATTATCAAAATGACCATGCTGCCAGAAATAATATACCGATTCAGTGCAGTTTGTATCAAAATATGAAGCAATGTTTTTCACAGAGCTATGAAACCTAAAATCCATTTGGAACAAAAAGATCCAGAGTAGCCATTGTAGTCTTGAGCAAAAGAAGCCAAAAGCAGGTGGCATCATGATTCTGGACATTAAAAAGCAACAGTGATAAAAAAAAAAAAGTCATAAGATACTGGTACAAAAACAAGACAGATCAACCAGTGGAACAGCACTGAGGTTGCAGAATTAACCTCTAAAGTACTGTCTCAGCTCTCTGATCTTCCACAAAGGGGCCGAAAACATGCACTGGAGAAATAATACCTCTTCGATAAATGGTGCTGAGAGAAGTTATTCTCATGCAGAAGAATGAATCTAGATCCACACCTGTCACCAAGTACTAAAAAGTGAATCAAAGACCTCGATATTAAAGCAGGAACACTGAGCCTTCTAGAGGACGCAAAAAGCAAAACTCTTCAATATATAGACGTGGGCAACAACTTTCTCAGTAGGGCACCTGATGTGAAATAACTAATCCCTAGAATCAAATGGGATTATGTCAAATTGAAAACCTTTTGCACAGCAAAGGGAAGAATCTGAACAAAGTGAAGAGGGGACCAATAGAACTGAGATTTTTTGTTTTTATTACCTATGCCTCTGACACGGGACTAATTACACTATGCAAAGAACTGAAGAAAAATAGACTCCTCAAAATTAAAGACCCAAGTAAAACATGGGCAGTTGAAATGTATATAGACAGTTCTCAGAAGTACAAAAGGCCAGCAAATGAAAAAGAACTTTTTTCAGTATCTTTAATCACTAGAGATACACAGATCAAAAGGACACAGAGATGTCACCTTGTAAGAATGGCTTTTACCAAGAACTCAAAAGCGTCTGATGCTGGTAAGGATGAAGGGAAAAAGGAACACTTCTACATTGCTGCTGGTACTTTAAACTAAGACAACCATTATGGAAAGCAGTAGGGAGATGCCTCAGAAAACTAAAAATAGATACTCCATTTGACCCAGTGATACCTCTTCTGAGTATATTTCCAGAAGAGTTAAAAGCACCATATAACATACATGCATACCTATGTTTATAGCAGTACAACTAGTAATAGCTAAATCATGGATGGTGCCAAAATTTCCACCAATAGACCAGAGGATAAATGTGGTATATATACTCAGTGGAGTACCACTCTGCCACAAAGACAGATTTTAATAATTTGTAGGAAAATAGGTACTACTTGAGACCATTAGGCTTAGTAAAGTAAATCAGGATCAGAAGATTTTAATATTGTTTGGTCTCTGTAATATGAGAAACCCAGTGTATTAATAAATAGAGTCAAATGGTTGAGATGTTGGGAGATACGGGGGGATAGGTGGAGAGGGGAAGGGAAAGTGAAGTTTATGTGATATACATGTGCAACAAAATTTTCAAGTTTAGTGTAACTTCTGTCTTGCAAATGCATACTAATAAAGGGAAAAATAACTTGTAATCACTTTTTTTTTGGTCTTTAGGTGTTCACTTATTCATTTTTAAAGATAACCCTTTGCCATGGCATAAATATTTAAGTCTTTGGTTTCTTATGAATGAATTTTCTGAAGATGTTAATGTTTTCTTTTCTGAGCAGATAAACTCATGGTTGGAAATTCTTTTGATTTGTATTTTTTTTAATTGGAGATTTGCTTGCTTTTTAGTCTGATTGTCCATCCAGTTCAGAATAATTGAGATTTTACGTATCTGGTCCTATGGAAATTATTTTAGAAATACAAATTTTTTAATGTTCATTATGGTATCTGAAAAAGAATGAGTGCAAAAATTAGGTTTTTAAGAGGAATTATCAGAATTATGTGTAGATATGTGAGATTACATATTGTAATGGCCAAATATAGGCTAACCACATGACTAAGTTTGTTATTTTATGGTAGAAAGAAGAGAAAATGTGACTTTATAAGAACTTTTTAAAACAGAAAACTACAAAATAGGCGTCTTATGTTTAAAATATATGCTGCTCGGGGTTATAAATTCATATGTTACATACGGGTATATACTTTTTTTGTAACTTGCAGGTTACTAAACATATGTCTTTAAGTAAACAAAAGCTTTGTAAACATTGTTGTAAGATTTGCTTGTTTATCTTTTAGGTTAAATCTGTAAAAACGGGATCAGTTTTTTGGACAATGTGCTGCTGTTTATCATATTTCTATATGGTAAGATTTCATATTTGAAACAGTATGAGCTCTAAGTTATCTTTGGTAGTTATAATAATTTCTCATCTAATTTTGTACTTCCTTTCTCCTGAAGTCATTAGGATTTTGATTTTGTGTAGTGTGTTCTCTTGTATTACTGCCATCTTCTTCCTTATCCCTGGCCCCAGGTCCTATATAGACTTTAGACTAGTTTCTTCAAATACACTATTTATAGAAGTGAAATAAAACACGTTTATTTTTTAAATGGATAGCTTCTAAAGTACTTTGCTAAACCTAAGCACAGTTTTTTGTTATTAATGTTTCTAGCTTTATATCTTCAATTGGAATAACAAGGAAAATGTTTTTCAAGTAATATGACAAAATAAAATGGAGTATGAACTTTACCTATTAAACCTTGAGCATGGGGCCATGGTTAGTTAAGTGTTTGTTTAATACTTGAATAACTTAGATATTGTACTAAAATTTAGTTATACTGGAATTTACCGAGTAATAGCTTAATGCTAAATAACCTCAAGTTGTAAATAGTCATGTACTCATTCTGCTAACAGTCATCTACTTAACCTACAGCAGAGAAATAAGAGCACCCATAAAAAGATATCCCAGGTAAAAATGAACTGAAAAGATGGAAGGAATGAAAAAAGGTTGGAGAAACATGCTTTAGACCTATTTTGTTTTTATCCTTTAAAGTAAATGGAAGAAACAAACAGAAATCCTCTTAAGATTATATAGGGCAGAGATAAATAAGTCTCAGTAAAGAAAGGTCATGCATAAATTAACAGCTACTTTTCAAAAAATCAGATTTACTTTTGAATTAGTTTCACTTTCTCTTTGTAAGTAGACAGAGTAGAAAAGGCAGCCTGTTGATGTTAAGCTACATCTTGAAAGTTCTAGTAATTTTCTACAGTCGTCTGAATAATGGTCAGCTACTAAATTAATCTCTAAATGACCTGCATCATTTTTAAACATATTTCTTAAGATTCAAGGTCAATCCATTTTCTTTTTATTACCACGTGGCTTATTATAGTAGTTTTGTACTTAAATTCATAACTGTTGCTAATTTTTAATGTAAGTATTAATAGAAATATATATTTCCAAGAAGGGTTACTGCGTGTGCATTAAACTTGTTCTCTTTTGGAGTTTAGACTTAGATATTGGAAGTGACAGTATTTTCGGTTCAGACTGGTATTTAATTACAGTAACATTATTTGCTAGTGAAAATGTGACTGTGGCAGTAAACCTAATCTTATGAGTGTTACTCGTAAAGTGATTATGAAGTATTTTAGACAGTGACAGCACTGTTAGAATTTCTATGTTAAAACACATCCTCCTAAGGTGACTGTTGGTTCCAATGGTTGTTGTCAAGCTCTTAATCATTAGAGCACATCCAAGAATTTGTATCTTTTTTTTTTTTTTTTTTTGAGACAGGGTCTCACCTTGTGGTCCAGGCTGGTCCTGAATTCACTTCAGAGCCCAGGCTGGCCTTGAACTTAAGGCAGTCCTGCCTTTTCAGCCTCCCTAGTGCTGGGATTACAGGCATGCGCCACCACACCCAGCTTATGTGCTAATGGGGAATCAACTCGGGCACTTAGCACTTGGCTTAGCGCTTTCTCAAGCACTTTAACCACTGAGCCATTCCTCCAGCCCAAGAATTTTTATCTTGACAAGAGGTTCTTACCTATGACTGAGTGTCGTGGAGGACATACATTAAAAGTTAGGAACTTTGTTTTTATAATATTTAGTAATTTAAACCAGAATTTCTTTCATTTCTGATTAGTATACACAATGTAGCTTGAACATTAAAATATGATTTCCCTTTTTAATTTGTAGCAAAAAATTATACCCAATAAGCACTTTTAT
The DNA here is from genome assembly GCA_004027205.1 of Ctenodactylus gundi. Taxonomy (NCBI): domain Eukaryota; kingdom Metazoa; phylum Chordata; class Mammalia; order Rodentia; family Ctenodactylidae; genus Ctenodactylus; species Ctenodactylus gundi. Next base: position 111,769 of record PVKB01000517.1, on the reverse strand, counting down.
TTTAAAAGATTTCAGAGCATCTGAATAGTCCCGTTAGCTGAATCCTTGATAAGTGCTAATATTCATTGTTCTTTAGCTCCCAGTAAACATTCCTAAAATAGTTTTATCAAAAATAGATGAAGTAAATGGTGAGCTCTTCAGAGGATTTTTAATTTGGTTTTTAGTTTAAAATTTTTTTTTTTTGTATTCTAAACCTCTGTCTAATGACAGTTTGCTTATTGCCAGTTCATAAATTGTAATGTTCTGAGATTTGTTAGTATAAATTTCAACATTTTCTATTGATTTTAGGAAATCATATTGAGTTTATCCAATCATTATTTTAACTGCCAATAAAAGGAAGGGGAAGTAGATTATCTATACTATTAAACCTGTAGGTATCAATTGCTAAAAATCTTATTGTATCTTTTTTTATATGTTTAAATTGTCTTGACAAATGAAATGTACTTATCTTAAAAAGAAAAAGATGTGAATTATTTTACCATTTCTTTTCTCTTAGGTCTCTGCTTGGGGTGGTTATGTATTTATCATCAATCTTATTCCACTGCATGTATTTGTGCTGTTACTAATGCAGAGATACAGCAAGAGAGTCTACATAGGTAACTGAATGAATTTTATGTCTCAACTAAGAATCTATCTTTTCATTGAATAAACATGCCTGCATTTGGTCAATATTACCTATGCCTTTTATATCAAAGATAAAGCTCTTTTACGTAAGTGCATTTTTATCACTTCAATGTGAGTTTTTGGGGGTGTTCCTAAAATTAATGTGGGTTTAGTATTTCTCAGGCTTTTTCTTAATTTTGGAAAATGGATGTTTTGTCATGAATTTTTAATTTTTTGTGTTGAACTCATTCACATTTAAGAGATTGATATTCTTAAAATCAATAGTTTTAATAAACTAAAGCTCTTTCTGTGTGATATACAAGAACACTAAGATTCTGTTGTCACTATGAAATCTTGATTTTCACTCTGTCTTTTGACTAAATGCTTAATGATAGGTAAACTCTTAGAATTTATTGTCTGTGATAAAAATTTTATGAGTTGAGTAAATCAGAAATCAGTAACTGGCATCTGAAACCACTGTCTTAAATTACTATAATTCTATTATATTTTTGAAAATAGTAACACAGAAATAAAATTTACATATTTCAGTAGGTTAACTTTTAAAACACAGTAGCTTAGAAGTTCTTCATAAAATTAACATACAGTACCTTATGACCTACCAGTTCCACTCTTAGGTATTACTCAAGAAAACAAAAAATATCCAGGTATGGTGGTGCCTGTAGTCTCAGCATTTGGGGTGCTGTGGTAGGAGGCCTAGATATATAGTAAAACTACTCAAAAATAAGCTAGTATGCACGTGTGTGGGAATGCTCGTGGCAACGTTTATTATTCAGTAATAGTCAAAAAGTGAAAACAACCTAAATGTCTTCTCTCCTGATTAATGGGTAAATAGAATATAGTGTATCTGTGTCGTGCCTTGGAATACCATTTAGCCATAAGAGTGAAAAAGCCAAACACAAATGTCCACATACTATGTGGTTCTGAGTAGACAAATCCACAAGGCAAAGTTAGTAGCTTAAGAGTTGCATTTTATCAGTGAGGTCCGAGAGGAGATAAAATACTTTGCTGAAAATGAAACTGATGCTTGAATTTAGAAATTTTGACTTCAGAGCCTGACATATTAAAAGCCACTACAACTATGTGGCTTAAGTAAGAAAATACCTTGACTATTGAATATATCGATGTATGATATTTCTATACTCTGAAAATACTATACTCTTCAGTATCCAGAAAAGAGATAAACCATAATCTGAAGATGGTTGTTTTAAGAAATACATTTTAAAATTTTTAAAGTTAGTGAGAAGACAGAACTTCTGTTGTGCAATCTCAGTAAGAGGAGCCAAAGGAGATGGCAAACAGAAACAGGTACATTGTTAAAGAGGAAAATTGGGAATATTTTCTCCATTAAGATTTAAAGCAGTGGCAGTGTCTTAAACTCCACTTAAACATTAGCACCAAGATGAATTCATGAAAATGATAAAGATTGAGAAAAAGTATTTCATATTTGGTAACAAGGATTTCTCTAGTCACTCTAGAAACAAATGGCAAATAATACCATTTCAACTCTTGCACATACTTCTTCTAGAGAGAAAAATGAAGTGGCTTAGAGATATGATTGTACAAAAATAAGTTAATACCTCATGTAATTCTGGTAGTGTTAGAATTTTCACTGTACCCTGCTTGTTTTATTTCTAAATCTACCCTTGTAACTTTCTAGATATGAGTTTAGTGATTTCAGTTGTGCTTTCATATGGTTTTACTTTCAAGTGGATAGAGCAGCATCTTTCATTCAGAATTTACCATGATTTAACTTTATTTCTTCTGACTTAATGGTCCTAAAAATGTATGGAAGTTCTGAGAAGTGTATATAAGGAGGTTGTCCTTAGAATTTAGAATATTACATTATTTGTCAATACTTATTTTCCCATTAAGTATAAATAACTAAGTGTTGATAATATTAATCAAGTTCTAGTTGTTTTTAAGTACCAGCTTATAATATTAATAGTAAATAATTTTAATCAACTTCTAGTTGTTTTTAAGTACCAGATTGTGAATTACTTTTAAATACATTATGTGAAATTATCATAAAACATGCTTGTCAGTAAACGTTTTGCATGTACCTTATACTTAGAGCTAGAGAAACTGTCGATTTGTTCACATGCTAGAAGTATGATGTAGATATATTTTGGTAGGTAGAGAGGAGAGCAGCCCAGGAGTTGGGGGTGGGGCATAAGAAAAGCCCCTGTTAGGTGAGGGAGGTTTTTTTAAATTTTGGAAGAAAAGTTAGATTTCATAGTTGGTCAAGGGATCTGTTTTGGACTCATTGAATTTGGGGAAAGTATTTTACAAAGTTATGAAATAGAGGATTCTGGCATTTTAACAGGAGCGCCCAAGGCTAGTTTGTGGATAACTCATAACACTGATAGACTGTGACATTATTTGACCTTTCTAATTTAATGAAAAGTTTGCCATAGCTTATGTCATAACAGAATTAATTAAAATGTAAAGGCATAATTGTGAAAATATAGAACCAGCTTAAATATTCAATCAAGAAATGATTGCTTAAATTTTAGTATTGTCAACTAGAATATTGTGCAGCCATTAAATTTAACCTTTTTGTGTGTTAGGAAAGTGTTAATAAAGAGCAGAGTGTAAGAATTACCACTGGTTTATTTCTTTGTACTTTTATCCAGTCCAAATTTTCTAATGAATGTATGTTTAATTCATAATGAATGAGATTCAATTTTTAGTTTGTGGAAATACGTATTTCAGGTGACATGGTTTGTAAGAGCTACATTGACTAAATAGAGAAAAATGTTTCAAATATTGATGAATAATCACTTCTCAGCCTTTTGGCTAAGTAAAGTGTTCAAATATTGATGAATAAATTTGAAATATCACTGAAACAGCGTATTTATGAAATTTTCAAGGTTTTCTATATTGAGTTAATTTGAGTAAGAAGGTTAACAGTTACTTGTATTGCCATATAAAAACATGTATTGATATTTGCTGGGAACCATCATTAAGAAAAGTAAGACTTACAGACATACCACAGGCATTAGTTTTTTTATATGTTTGTGGGATTTTGTATCTTCTGGGTATGTACTGAATTCAATATGCAGGACATACCAAACTCAACATATATAGGAAAAATTAGCAGATGTATTTGAGACACTGTGGAATATTGTTAAAAGTCTGTAAGACCACAGAAAGATAATTACCAAATTGCTTTGTATCAAAATAATTTGTCAGGATTGCACAGCATAGTGATTTTAACTATAATTTTTCTTTGAATTGTGTTTTGAGACAGGGTCTCACCCTGTAGTTCAAGCTCCTGAACTCACTATCTAGCCCAGCTGGACTCAGATTCCCAGCAGTCTTCCAGCCTCAGACTCCTGAGGCAGAGGATTGCAGGTGTGTGCCACCACACCTCACTAATACTTATGTGGTGCTGGAGGATTAAACCCAGAGCCTTTTATAATCTAGACAAGCCATCTAAGTCATTGAGCTATTCCCCAAGTCCTCCAGAAATAAATTTTATCTTGCATAACAAATATTTGTTGTTAATGGTCCTGTATGGCTTTGTAAAAATTATTCTGAAATTCATATCCTTAATGACTTTCATTATATTTAATATAGCTAAATTTTACTACTGAAGAATATTTGGGCTAATACTCCATTATTTATAATGGGATTAAGTATGTAATAGGCTTAAGATATTGAAAGCAATAGAAAGCATATTTTACATTTGTCTCAGGTAGAAGCATAATTTATCAATGATAATGTCTTGAGTTAATTATTTTTTCTCTTTTTAAGTCATATCTTCAAGTTTTGGGTTGGGGTAATAGCACAATAGCTTGCAAAGGCTTGGGTTTATTCCACAGCACCACGTGCCTGTAATCCCAGCACTGGGGGGGTGGGGGAGGGGGTAAGTCAGGAGGCTTGCCATGAGTACAAGGCTAGCCTGGGCTACAGAGTTAGATCCTGTCACAAAAAAATAAATATTTAAAAATAAAGTTAGAAGTTTTGCAGTATTGCTTATATAATGTGAGTTCTCCAGATGAGTATTATAATAGGCATTCATTGAAGCTACTGGGGGAAAGGTTTCCTTAGGCTAGTTTGTATTAGACTGTTTTATTGGTTATTTTGGAGTGAAAAATTTACCTTAAGTGTATGCTGAAAGGGAAGATTCTGTGTACCTCTGCAGGCTGTGCTATTAAATTTGACTCATTTAGTTTATAAAAAAATCTGTGAGTATCTTATATTAAGACTTGGGGTATTTAGGGCAAAGTTCTTGACTATGATTTTGTAGCAATCATTGAGTTGATCAAAAAAGTTTTTCAACAAGTTGAAACAAAGACTTTTCTTTTTCTACAAATTAAGCAGTTATAATAAACTTGTCTGGAAAAATGGACTTAAATGAAATTACCCTTAAAGGTGTAGTCTTCTCTTTGAGAACTGTATCTGTTTCATAGGTCAGAAGAATTAACTTCTGTGTGAAAGTCATGATATGAGTTAAATGTATGAGCCTCCTTACAGTAGTAATTTAGATTAAGAAAAGAATCTTTGAAGGCCCTAGATGTTTTTTAAGTGGTAATATGATTTGTGTTTTTGTGTAGCTTGTTTTTACTTTGAATTAAATTTGATGTTATTTGTCTATTACCTGGTTTTTCCCCCATTTTATTGATATGTATAAGTGCAAAATTTAAGGATTACAATGAAGTTGAGCATTTTGTGCACATACGTATCTTGTCTAGGTGACGAGGACTTTCCTGTTCTCCTTTTGTCCCTCCCCCTTCGCACCCCTTCATTCCTCCCTACCCTACCTCCCTGGTTCACTTTGTTTTTCGTTTTAATTTTCATGAGATAGTTGTGATCTGAGTTTCTCATATCAGAGAGTCTGTTCGATGTTTCACCTTCTGCTTCAGACTCACTTCACTAAGCATAATGTTCTCAAGTTTCTTCCATTTGCTTGCAAAAGCCTCCATGCTGTTGGACTTTATAGATGCATAATATTCCATTGTGTATAAATACCACAGTCTGTGTATCTATTGGTCTGTTGATGGATATTTTGGTGACTTCCATATCTTAGCTATTGTTAGTTGTGCTGTTGTGAACATGGGTATACATGTACCTCTGTTATGTGTTGTTTTGACCTCTTTTGGAAATATTCCTGCTTTTGACTTACTAGATACTATGTAGCCTTGAAAGAGGAACAACGGTCTGAAAAGTATTGTCTGCAGAAGTTGTTACAATTCTTTATAAGAGGAAAATTGCTTAAAGATTAGTTTGGAGAACAAAGGGAGCTTCTTTAGTGCTCAAATTTTCAATGGAATTTGAACCTGACCTTCCATTGCCTTTTATTTTATAGAATATTCATTTGAACACATTAGGTGAGGGCACCGGTTCTATGTGAGTCTTACCCCACCCTGTCATGCCCGTTGTCCGAATTTCTTTTTTTTTTTTTTTTTTTTTTTTTTTTTTTTTTTTTTTTTTTTTTTTTTTTTTTTTTTTTTTTTTTTTTTTTTTTTTTTTTTTTTTTTTTTTTTTTTTTTTTTTTTTTTTTTTTTTTTTTTTTGGTTGCTGTGACTCAATACCTGACATGCACAAATTTAGGAAAGGAGAGGTTTATTTTAGCTTACAGTTTCAGGTGGTCACAGTCCATTCAGGGGCAACAGACAGCAATTGAAGTACATGGCAGAGGCAGAAAGGTGGAGGCAGTTTCTCAGGACATCACACACAGGCAGGCAAGTGAGACTCATCGAGACTAATCTAAGTCCCAGTCTTAGTCTTGCCTGCATCTGGGTATCGAAGGTGTGGCCACTACACACCCTTAGTCTTAACTCACAAGCCTTTGGTCTTAAATCATATGCCTTTAGTCTTAACTCACACGCCCCTAATCCCAACAACTGCACCCTTACTTAGTCTTAACTCACACGCCCCCTAATCCCAACAACCGTAATCCACCCCTCCAGGCCAGCCCCCAATCCACCAACATTACATGGCTCCGTAGACAATCCGTAACATTAAAATATATGAGGCTTTTGGAGGACACTCCAGATCCTAACCACAACACCCGTGGATTTAAAGCACTTTAAGATTGAGAAAATGTTTAAGCTCTGTTTAGATTACTGTTTGTCCAAGATCAAAGAGATTTTCTTTGCTTTAAAAAATGTGTGTGTGTGTGTGTGTGTGTGTATACATACATACATACATACATACATATATATGTATATATATATATATATATATATGAGAGAGAGAGAGAGAGAGAGAGAGAGAGAGAGAGTGTGTGTGTTAAGGAATTTAACACATTGGAAATGTGATCCAGTGAGTGTTGATAACTGTACTTCCACAGGATGGCAGTATGGTAACGTTTTCATGATGTAATAATTGATTTACAACATTATTGGTGTTGTACATTTTCTTAGAGCTCACCACTTGGATGGAATATTTTAATATGCTGGTTTAAGAAAAGTAGATTAGCATGGGAGAGAAGGAAGTTGAAACAGTTGGAGACTGGTTTGGTCAGGGTTCCTAGGAATCATAGGAAGGAGAATGGTGAAGAATGATTGTCATGGGTTTGTATCATTGAGGCCTTTTGAGAGCTTGAGTGCAGAACATTGTCTAGTACTTCCTTGGTGCCTATGTCAAGAAACAAGATCTAAGTTTTTGTGAAGCTCCTTCTCCCTTCCTCTGCCCCACCAATGTGACATGTACTTGATTCATTGTATTGTTTTTTTGTGTATATTTTTGATTTTACCAATTAATAAAACTTACAGAATCTGAGTAGGATTGATCATAATGGGTCTTCTTTCTGTTCTTAGAATATCATGATCTTAATAGATATAAAATTACTATTGAATGAACCGATTACAGAGATAACTTTTAAATACATTTTTAGATGTTGGAGTGTGAAATCTGGAGAAATGCATGTATTTAATTTTGCAGCAGAGGTGTTTATGAGTAAATTTCATTACTTCACCATTTCTGTCTACTTAAGTGGATCCATTTTCTTGTTTTCTGTGTTTTAAAATGTAGATTTGTAAAAGAGATTTAATTGAGGTATTGACATATATGTGATTTTATAAATTCAAGAAGAAAAGCAGTATTAAGCAAGGTAAGTTTATAATACTTGACACAGATTAGCTTAAGAGCACTCCTGAACGTTAGGGGAAATGCTTGCTTGTGTGTTGAAGGGTACTGTAAGATAGGATATACAGACCTCTGTGTGGGGACTTTGATAAGTGATCCAAAAAATAGTAAAAATTGAGTTAGCCTGGGTTTAATTATCTTAAAAGGAAGTGCATATCATTGTGTTAACTACAGGCATCCAGACTTGTTTCATTGGTACATGTAAGCAGATATAAATGAGGCTAATTGGAAGTCTCAAAGGTAAAAATACTGTTAAGAACTTGCCTAGTTCTATTCACTTTTATTTCACCATAATCTACATTTACCAAGAAATAAAAATTAAACCCCCATTTTTACCAGTTTTCTTTCCTGGGGTTATCTTTTTTTTTATAGCTCATCTCTATCAGTCTGTTTTCTTGAATTCTAGAGTTGGTTTCTTTATGAAGTGGTTTCTTCTTTACTGAGGAGTAACATGTCTCCAAAGTTGTGTGAAAGTGCTGAATCCATAATAACATACTTTAGTCTTCTGATTGTGGAAATGACTAGAAATTAACTTGAGCAAATGCCTAAGAGGGATTTGTAGTTAATCAAATCAGAAATAGCCAATATTTTTACATTGTCACACAAAGAATGGTCTCATTTAAAATGAAAGAAAATGTAAATCTGTCAGCAGATGTGGGCTTGTGTTCATACCATACTTTTTAGTGATTATTTCTGGGAAGTAAATGGGATAAAACCTTTTCCTTTTTAGCTAATGAAAAGCCAAAAAAGGAATAAACAAAAAAGGCAGTGACCCAGAGTCAGATTCAGATTTTTGTTTGGCCGGGATTAGGAAGAGGGGAAGTTGTAAAGCAAAGGCTTAGTGACTGTAGAGATTCTTTTGGCATGATAAATGTTTTGAGACCAGAGAGAAGTGTTGCTTGTACAACATGGTGATTATACCAAATGCTTCTAAATTGTTCACCATACGGTAGCTTTGTTACATGTTTGCCTTAGTTTTTTTTAATTACTTTTTCATTGTAATTGCACCATTTATTATAGTCAGCCTAAACTCTGTGACAATGTTATAGTGTTCCACGGGCATTTGTATTTATAATAAAAGAGAAATCCAACTTCAGATGTGATTGTAATGTTTAGATGTAAGTGGGTGTAACTATAATAAAAACACATAAATAGTAAAAGATTTTCTGAGCCTTAGACTTTGCAGTTGTGATTTTTTTCTGCTTAGTATATATATCTAGGGTTTGTTTCTCGGCCTCAAACTTAAAAGACCTGTGAATGACAGATTCTTAGGTTGTTATTGCTAGGTTGTTATCGTAAGGAAGACTCTTACAAAAATTTCATCCAGCTCTAAGTTTGTATTGAGAAAACTGTGAAGTATTTATTTTTAATAATATCACTGTGTAGTGACCAGTTTTGTTTTGTTTTGTTTTGTTTTGTCTTGTCCCCCAGCTTCTGTGATTCTTCTTTGTCAGGACTTCAACGTGAAACTGTCTTGGGGGAAGAAGCATATATTAGAAGACTCATTAGCCATATTAGTTGGCAGTTCAAAACATATGACATAAAAATTACTTTATTGCATGCCACTTTGAGTACCTTATAAGGATAATTTTATTTACAACATTAATGTGTGTGGAAAGTACATTATTAGGAGAATTGCTTAACTGTCTCCTGGATAGTTTGTCCTTCATTAGCTTAAAGTCATCAGAAACTTTATTCACATACTTTAGAGGTAGTTAATTTATGAGCGTCTTATCATCTTCTAATGCTGTAGTTATCTCTTACCACATAGCTTTGGAACTAGCATAACATTGGAACTAATAGCCATAATTTTTATCTTTGCCAGATGGTTCTCTTTTAAGTAAGTACTCTCTGACATCTGTTCTGATAAGTTCTGTGGCTTGACTTTCTATATACTTAGTTTAATCAATGAAAATTTGGTAAACACAACAAGTTTTTTAAAGTACTATGCAAAGAGTATTATGAAAAGGTGTGAAACACAGCACTTTTGAGATAATAGCAGATACTCATACATACTAATGGTGGTGATAAGTACTCATTAGGTCATAAGTATTTTTGGTCAGTGCCATTGGAAATGGCATTTGTTTTATGTAGCTGTTGTCTAGTTTCTTGTGTCATAGCAGTAATTGCTAATGTTAGATTAACTTGATTGTATTTGTAGGAAAGCAGCACAAGTCAGACTGTTCTAAGTAATAGTTACAAAAAAAGACCTAAAATACTTTTCTAAAACTTGACAGAATGTTGACATTTACAGTGTGATTTAGTGATTACATAATCATCAAATTAGTCACTTCAGGATTCTGTTCTTAAAATGAGTGCAGTTAGAACCTAGCTAAAACAAGTAAATGTATGTTTTGAGTAACTTCTGATAGTAGTCAGTTACCTTTTTGTTCTCTTTTGTCTTTGTAGCGTATAGCACGTTCTACATTGTGGGTTTAATATTATCCATGCAGATACCTTTCGTGGGATTCCAGCCTATCAGAACAAGTGAGCACATGGCTGCGGCAGGTATGAAAGTGGATGTTTACTGTCCTCCTTTTGAAGGATTTATATGTGTGATTGGCCAGCCTTCCAAATAGTTGTAAAAATTATTATTTTTTTTTTAACTTTAAAGCAGCCAAAATAATCTGAGTCCTCATTTTGGGAGATCGCCAAATAAAACTATAGGAGATAACCTAGTGAAAGATCTATGACCTATTGGAAGTCCATGTGTAATTTTTTTGGTAACATTTTATATATGTCAGTTCAGGGGCTGGAGGAATAACACAGTGGTGTGAGGCCCTGGGTTCAGTTCCCTAGCACCACATAAGTTGGGTGTGGTTGTGCATGCTTGTAATCCTAGCTCTCGCGAGGTTGAGGCAGGAGGACTCTGCGAGTCCAGTGTTAGCCAGGGCTCCATAGTGAGGTCAGGGCCACCCTGCGCCCCAGAGCAAGCCCCTGTGTTTAAAAAAAAAAAAAAAAAAAAGTCAATTCAGTCGAAGTAACCTTTATCTTAAACACTTGGAGCCAAAAAATATTTCAGATTTTAAGTTTTCCATTTTCCAGATCTTGAAATATTCACATAGGCTAGTAGCTTGGCATATCTAGTCAAAAAGTTCAGAATTCTTTAGCATTGACTTTTTGGGTGTCATATTTATGTTCCAAAAGTTTCAGATTTGGATTTTAAATTTTTAGATAAGGGACAGTCAACATGTGTACATGTGATGGAAGTTTCTGACTGTACTCCATACCATTGTTCATCAGAATCTCAATGGCACTTACAGTCTGTCCTGCAAAAAAGAAAAAGAAAAGAAAAGAAAAAGTTAAGCCGACACCTGTTTTTTAGCACCTTAAAATCTATGAAAAGCCTTCACTTCCATTTCTGACTTGGTATTATCAATTTGCCAAGTAATTTGAGACACAGATGTAAGTTTAGTTTTGGGTATACAGTACTGTATAATGTAATGTCAATATACAGTGCTGTCCATTTTTAGACAGATGTGTTGCACCCTTGTCTGCTTTAAATTTTTATGTCAAGAATTTTTGTGTCATACACATTTGACAATTATGCATTATTGATTAGTGTTAGTACTGCATTAGTTTTACCATAGTCCTCACATTTACATTTACTAATGCAAGGGAGAAAAGTTTAATGTAAGTTCTATATATATAACTGGGGTCTTCAGAAACACTCGAAGAAACATGGAAAACTATTTTGGGTTTACATTTGATGAAGACTGGATAGTGATGTGGATGTGTGATTGAATAAAGAAGAGTTTGTGATCTAATGGTAGTGAATGAGAGTATAGCAGTCTTACTCATTTTGATTCTTTTTGCCATGTCTTATCTTCATAAAGAAAACTCCTTTGGAATGAAGATCTTAGGACCAGCTTAGTACAAGTGCAGAGAATTATTTTTGTGACTTTGGCTCTTTTGTCAAATACAAAGTCTCCATATTTTGAAATAGTTTGTCCTTAATCCTAAACTAAATTATAATCCTATGTAAGTGTGTAATTAAGGTCACATTGTTAACACTATCAGTTACAAATAGTAGCTGTATATCAGGATTCTTCCAGTTTTGGCAAAGCAGATCTTAAGATTGTTTCCTAATGCTGCTTTTTTACCCCACCCCTGCTCTGGAAAACATGCCGCTAAAATATAGGGGAAAGGAAGTATTTAGTGTGTTAGTTAGACTTCTGTTGTTCAAATGAGGCTTTTTTCCTTGCCTAGTAGTACGTTTGTGAAGTCGATGTAGAAAAAAAAAATGTTGTAATAGATTATTTTGGATACATTAATTGGTTGGTTGTCATTTGAAAAGGGAAAAGTTGACTAGACTTTGGTGTGACTGGTAAAGCGTATTCCAAGAATCACTTTAAGTGAAAAAAAAATTTAAACGGCCTTGGAATGTGCTTTGTTGGTTATTTATGTGACTCTTTTTTTATTAGGTGTCTTTGCATTGCTGCAAGCGTATGCTTTCTTGCAGTACCTGAGAGACCGATTAACAAAACAAGAATTTCAGACCCTTTTCTTTTTGGGTGTATCACTAGCTGCAGGTGCTGTATTCCTTAGTGTCATCTATTTGACTTACACAGGTAAGTGCCATCACCTGTAAACTGTCAATTTTTATCTCTCCATCATTATTCAAAAAGGCAACTCTGAAAAATTTTTTACATATTCACTTTACCCTATTAGGTAAATACTGTGATTGTATTCTACACTAGCACTATTAAAATAATAAATGTTCTAAAATTTGAATGATATTGCAATGAATTGTGATTGAAAAAAATAATTTTGTTACTTGAGTTTCTGATAAATCCACAAACATACTTCTTGGCTTGAAGAATAGGCCTGAACTATAAAAAATTAAGAGCTTCTGCTGACAGCTTAGTATGTATGCACCTTCTCTTGTGTGTCCACACTGCCTTCACCCTGTCTTTAAAAGATCAGCCAAATGAGTATGTGTACTTCTGGATTCTAAATTCTACAAGCAAGTCAAATTCTCTAAATATATTCCTTTGTCAAGTTAATTAAACCAGCATAGCTAATAAACTTATGAAGGATTGATATCAGTAAATAATGTACATATTTCAAATTGTCTTTGTAATTTATCTGTTGAGGTTTGACGTACTGGATTAGACTATTTAGATGCACCCCTTTTAAAAAAAGTATTTAATATTTTATGTCTTAGCCTTCTTTTACTAATCACCTAGAAGCTTAAGAGAGAGCTGGGAAACTCCTTACAATTTTATCTCTCCACCCAAGTGGATAGATTAGCAAGTTTCTCATGGATTGTTTTTATTTGATCACTACCTTATCATTTATCTGACTGCCAACTTGCCAACCTGTGAAATAATTGGCACCTGTAGAAACAAAACTCAAATTCTTTGAACATCATTGTAAACCAGTGCATAATTAACAATATAAAACCATTGCACATTTACAGAATCGTAAAAAGGCAGATAATTTCCTCTGCATTTTTCCTTTCAAGGTTACATTGCACCATGGAGTGGCAGGTTTTATTCATTATGGGACACTGGGTAAGTGCAGATCCATTCTTCAGCCTCCTCTAAGGGCTCTGTTCTTTTCTATGGTTCTTGTGTTCTTGACATTTTAGTCACTATTTTACCATCATTACCTACCTAGAATATAGTAGTTTAGAGAATACTGAATCTCTTAGTATCGCACGATTTGTCTCCACCTTTAGAATAAAATGAAAGTCATGGACTTCTGTTCTGCATGACCAACTCCTGATTGTTAAAGCACGCAAGTAATATTTGTGCAGCTTAAAAAGACTGGAATTTTACTTATGTTTTACTAAATATATATAAAGTTTCCACTTTTAACATTTAATTTTTAATTAAGGATAGGTTGGTGCTATATTGTAAATCTATATGCCATAAACAAAAATTTTCACTTTTTTTCTAATTCTATGTTATCTAAGTGCTTGTTTTTTTTTTTTTTTTAAGTGTACTAGAGGAATATCTTTTGGATTTTTAGAGAGCTGTTTTAAACTGATTGAATAAAAATTTTTGGTTCTCAGATATTTCTATAGGGATAAAGTAAGTGCCTCTTGATCATCCTTTTTCTTTCCCTGTCTGTTCCTTTCAGGTGACCCAATAAAAACGTACCATACCTCATTCAATGAGCATGTCCTCTGATGTAATATTAGAAGGACTCGTGTCTAGGTCTAAATAAGGAATGTAAAAAGATTATATAGAAATGTGAGGTGCATATTCACAGTTTAGCCTGTGGCTCACCAGAGGATTTCAGAGAACCGGTTACAGATGGTTATTCTAATTAGCTTAAATTACTAGGTTAACTTATTAGTTACACTTTAACTACTTTGAAATTTCAGGGTGTTACAGGAATAATTTGTTTTCCTCACCTGCCTTCGTGCCAGCTTTTTGTCAAGCAAGGCATTGTGGCAGTGTGGTATCTTATTGGGCAAGATATTTCTGCTTTTAATTATGTCCAAAAAATGCAGTGAAACTCGATGCAAATTAAGAGATGGAAATAAACTTCAGGACAAATTCTTATTTGAGCAAAGATTTTGTATTAGAAATGGAGCCAGCAGATTGATGACTAGCCCTTGATAATTTTCTCAACTTCATAGAGAACACATTAGTTTCAGTTTACCAGTGTGGACCCAACATTCGTTGTTCCACTATGGCTGAATACATTAGAATACACGTTTAAATATGAGTTGGAAGAAGGAACCGTAAGTACATTCAAATACAATTTATTTGTCTAAAAGCAACTACTGTTTTATCACTTAATTGTAAATAATATTAACTTTTTTAATATTAGGTATGCAAAAATACACATTCCAATTATTGCATCAGTGTCTGAGCATCAGCCTACGACTTGGGTGTCTTTCTTCTTTGATCTACATATTCTTGTATGTACCTTCCCAGCAGGCCTATGGTTCTGCATCAAAAATATCAACGATGAAAGAGTATTTGGTAAGAAGGATGTTTAATGAAATCTTTGATTTGGAACAACTATTTACCATTTTCAGATTATTGCTTCAAGATTTTTTCTTTGCTTACCTGTATACATTCAAGATAAACTCCCACTTTTTGTATATCTCTTAGATAAGAAATTAATCAAATTATAATTATGCATATTCTAATTAACTTTAAACTTAGAACTAGTGTACGAACTTTACATTCACTTTATTATAGTTTATGAGAGGTTAATATAAACAATATATTCCATGGGTGAGAGTTAAAAATGATAAATTTGCTGACAACATAATTTTAACTTTTTTTTAAGTTAGATATAAGTAGGAAAAAATGTTCAGGGGCATCCATTGTCCCATTCTAAGAGCAAAGTACAGTTTATAATGGAATAAAGATTACCACTCAGTAAAATCTTCCCTGTTTATGTTTTGAATTTAAAAAGGCCTAAAATTATTTTAAAGCCAAGTGTTTAGAAGTGAAACTGCAAGTTATTAGGTTCCAAAGGCTCCTATATGATCCAGTTTACTACAAGGAGTAAGAGCTGTGGCTGTTTGGCACATTATAAAAAGTGAAGCTAGGAAATGTATTGCCTCACTCAAAAAGTTTCAACTTGATGTATGCTCACCTCATGACCCAGTAGTCCCATTGTATATATTCCTCAAAGGACATGTTTAAAAATGCACATAGCAATTTTATCCATTGTACCACTTAATTAGAAATATTCTAAAGATCATCAGCAACAGAACGGGTAAATATGTTTATACATTTGTACAATGGAATGCAATGCAGCACCTAATAAAAACATACTATGGGTAAGCAGGCTAGTACAAAAGAAACTACTTTTTATATGACTTCACTTAGTGCTTAGAAGTTTTTATAGGAGAAGCGACTGTTATTGCCTGAGAAGAGACATGAGAAGATATGAAAGTGTAGTGGGTCTTGATCAGGGGATGGTAGTTACATAGGACAAGTGTATGTACAAATTCATGGAGCTGTAGATATCAGGATATGGTGTAATAAAATTGAAGTAGCTTTAGACAATTTAGGAGCTGTCATGACTCAGTGACTGAAAAGTTTATGTAGCCTTCAACCAGAAATGTTAGCCTTTTCCTGTGATTATTAGCACATACCTAGAAGGCTCTGATTATTTGAAATTTGTTCAGACTTTTGGAAAGCTTTGCCAGTCATTTTACAGGTTATTCATTTGGTTAATAATCTGATGTTGATGTTCTGTTTTTGCTTTGCACCAAATATTGGTGTACTGGCTTATTATGTACTTTGAGTCTCTCAACTTACTGTACCTGATGTTATAATGCTCAAATACATTTCCATGTGTCACCTGTGGATTTTATAATATTGCTATTGATAATTAAGTCTACTTCTGTACAAATTCAAATCATTTCTTTCTTAAATTATATATAATTTTTACTTAGACAAGACTGATTATAACTCCTAAATAAGGCTATTAACCAGTTTGTCAATATTAATGATTAGATCTTTTGAAAGACATTTGACCTATGTTTATATATGTCTTGTACTGTGATTCTAAATATATAGTTTCACTTTCCTTTGGTTTCCCTCAAGTTTTGTAAAAGGACTTGTCTTTACAGTTGCTCTGTATGCAATCAGTGCTGTCTACTTTGCTGGAGTGATGGTGCGGCTGATGTTGACTTTGACTCCAGTCGTCTGTATGCTGTCTGCAATTGCTTTCTCAAATGTTTTTGAACACTATTTGGGTGATGACATGAAAAGGGAAAATCCTCCTGTGGAGGACAGCAGTGATGAGGATGACAAAAGAAATCCAGGAAATCTGTATGATAAGGTAGGAAAAATCTAAACACCTTTAACAATGTTGTATACTTCTTATTTTTCCACCATAGTAAGAACTTTGCATATTAAGAAAGTATTTGAGGGGCTGGAGGAATGGCTTAGTGGTTAAAGCGCTTGCCTAGCAAGTGCTAAGTACCCTAGTTCGATTCCCCAGCACCACATAAGCTGGGCGTGGTGGCACACACCTGCAGTCCCAGCACTCAGCACTCGGGAGGCTGAGACAGGAGGATTGCCATGAGTCCAAGGCCAGCCTGGGCTCCGAAGTGAGTTCAGGACCAGCCTGGACCACAGAGTGAGACCTTGTCTCACCAAAAAAAAAAAAAAAAAAAAAAAAAAAAACCTAGAAAGACAGAAATTATTTGATTTTCAAATTTTGCACTTATACATATTAATAAAATTGGGGGAGAAAACAGAACAGAACAAACCAACAACACAAAATGTGCTCAGCCACAGAACTCAGACTACTCACATCAACTTAAGCTTGTTCTACTATTCACTAAATAAATAGAAACAGTGTTTTTATTTGTTAAAATAAAGAAATGTATTATTTGAGGATTTGAATAAGCTATGATGGTTGTAGTTGGATTTGCTGTTTACTTTAAAATTTGAATCCCAGTTGATGTTTTTGCACAGAATATAGAATCTATTTAGAGAAGTAATTCATTTCTTTTTGCCAATTTTTACCTAAATACTTAAAATGTGTTAATATTCTTCCATTTTTAAGAGCAGAAACTTGGAGCTTTGTTAAATTATATACGGTTCTAAATCCTATGGACAAGTGCTTGTCCTTAATGTTTATATTCCTTGTAAACTTTTTTTCTCTACTGTACTGGGGACTGAACCAAGGACTTTTGAGCATGCAAGGCAGCTGCTATGGTCCAAGCACTTACTTTTGAGACAGGATCTCACTAATTTCCCAGGCTGGCCTTGAACTTGTGATCATCTTGCCTTCACTTCCTGATTAGCTGGGACTATACTAGGCAAGGATATTTGTAAGCTTTTAAAACAATGATCCAAAAGAAGTTTGAAAATGAGAGTTACTTGAGCTTTAAAGAAAAAGGTTTCCAATTTATGAGCCGGTTGATAAGGTATTTATTTGTAACCTAGTCTTTCAATAACAGAACAGTTTTATGTTTGGTACGAGTATGAAAATGACTTTAACTACTTGTGTTAAATGATGTATTAAACTTAGCTATTTTAGTAGTATTGTCTAGATTTGTAGATGCTAGTAAGCAGTGAAACTAAGTCTGTCTTAAACAATCAAATTTGAAAGGATGTTTCTCTAATGGCGGTTACTTCCCACAGCAAAGTCCTCCATATCTGAATTGTAGCTGGACATTGCCATTTTCATGATGTAAAATTGTTTTTATAGGGATGTGTATATTATTAGATTGTATATTTTTAGAATTACGATCTTTGTATTTAATTAAAACATAAGGAAAACGGTTTGAAAGCAGCTTGTTACTAGAGATACTTTACCCGAAGACCAGTTTCTGGTTCATGTATGATCCCAGGAAACTTTCTAATTTACATTTCACTTTAGACTCTACTTTGAATTGTAGGCAGCTTTTCTTTACCTGGAGAATAATATCTGATAGTGACACATTTCTCAGTTATAGACTTTGAATGGATAACAAACATTCCCTCACTTTCTCCTAGGTGTTATGAGTGTGTCTCAGCCATCTTTGTCCTTACAGGCTGGCAAGGTGAGGAAGCATGTGGCTGAGCAAGAAAAGCCAGAGGAGGGGCTGGGCCCCAACATCAAGAGTATCGTAACCATGCTCATGCTCATGCTGCTGATGATGTTTGCTGTGCACTGTACATGGGTCACCAGCAATGCCTACTCCAGCCCCAGCGTTGTCCTGGCCTCTTACAACCATGATGGGTGAGTGTGCGATACTCAGCAAGGCTATACAAATATTTAATACCAGCACTTGTTTTTTCTTTTGTCTCCAACAGTGAGGCTCTGAAATTTGAATCTTTTTCTTTTTTCCAGTGCTGGGGACATGCTTTGTAAGCATTCTGTCACTGAGCTACCCTCCAACCTGCAAATCTGCTACCCCCGCCGCCGCATCCCCCCCCCCCCCCCCCCCCCCCCCCCCCCCCCCCCCCCCCCCCCCCCCACACACACACACACACACACTCCCGGTTTTTTTTAACATGGCCTCATTTCCTGCTTCGTGTGGGATAAGTTATAACATTATATTTCATTCTGTTTTCAAAAATATTTTACATAATTATATATATCATTTTTTGTTACAGTATTCTCAATCAGACAGCATCATAATTACAATGAAATTGGTTAAAAATACAAATTATTGACCTCATCCTAGGCCTAATGAGTCAGAAATCTGGAGTAGGATTTAGCAGTCTGTAGTGTAACATACCCAAGTGATTCGGATGCAGCTAAAATTTAGTAACCTGATTAATATATTGCCTTGCCTCTCTTCTGTCCACATAGCAGCTTAGTAGGCATGTGGAATGTCAGGCTCTATCCCAAGACTACTGGGTCAGAATCTGCTTTTATTATACAAGATATGAAGGTGATTTGTATGCACATTACTTTGAGAAGCATTAATAAACCTTATTTTTTTCTTTTGGTTTAGCAATTCAAAATTATAAATTACCCTCTTCACTTTTATAAGATTTCACTTAAAAGAGTATTGTTATTCTTTTCAGCACCAGGAATATCCTAGATGATTTTAGAGAAGCTTACTTTTGGCTAAGGCAAAATACAGATGAACATGCCCGAGTGATGTCATGGTGGGATTATGGGTATCAAATAGCTGGAATGGCTAATCGAACTACTTTGGTGGATAATAATACCTGGAATAACAGCCACATAGCACTGGTAAGGACTTTTTTTAAATCAAAATCTTTACTACCTAGAAGTCAAACTTCACTTAACATTAAATAATTGGACAGATGTTGTGAAAGTACTCTTGGCTTGCTGAATTCTGAAAATACTTCTTATCACAAGTATTCAATAAAACAATTTTAAGGTATGCTTATTTATTTTGTTTTTAAGAGTCATGACTCACTTAGAATTGTAGGCTGATTATATTAGATTTTGTGGCTTAGTGACTGGAGAATTAGGCAAAATCTAAAATTTTATAAACGCTCAGTATTTTTCATTTTACAAACTCAAAAAAATTATTTGCAAGCATGTAAAGCAAACACATTGTATTTTATGGCTCTTCACATTATGTTCACTAGGTAACATAAATGAAGGTAATCATTCTTTTCCTTAGTTAAGAGATTTTGAATAAATGAATGGATCTTAACTAAGTGAATTCTGTTTGTATTTGTGTTACACCTAATCATCAGATGTCTGCTAGACTAAGGGAATGAATATATGTTTATGTCCTAGAAAAATACTGGCCAGCTCTAGCTTGAGGTTATGAGAAATTATTTTCTGAAGCTTTTCTTTTTAAGTATTACTTAAAATCTTTCATTTTAAAATGTAAATTTCACAGAACTTAGCAAAGTAGTGAACATGAATTCTGATTTTGACATTTATGCTATAAATTGGCTATAGTGTGTAAGATTTATAAATCAGTAAATTTTTTGAATTCATAGTCATTTCTGCAAAAAATTCTGTATAATAGTCACACTCTTAATAAGACATATTCTATTTTGCAGTAAAAATGTTCATTTTATTCTGCAGGTGGGAAAAGCTATGTCTTCTAATGAAACAGCAGCCTATAAAATCATGAGAACTCTAGATGTAGATTATGTTTTGGTTATTTTTGGAGGGGTTATTGGCTATTCTGGTGATGATATCAACAAATTTCTCTGGATGGTTAGGATAGCTGAAGGAGAACATCCAAAAGACATTCGGGTAAGAAATTAGAATCCCAGGTATGTGAATGATAGCTCAGTGTCCAAATAATTCTTTTATCTTGGTAACTCCATTTTAGTTGTTTTTGTTTTCTCATACTCCAAATTTTTTCTTTACCAAGACTTCACTATCGTTAAGAATACTAAAAACATTTCCTAGGTTCAAAATTTTTAAAATTTCTGCTTGATAGAGTCAGGTGCTGTATAAAACATTTAGGTCAAAAAAACAAACAAAAAAAATAGATGCTAGTATTATACCATGTCGCGTAGGTAGTGGGCTGTCCCATCTAGATTTGTTAAGTGCACTCTATAATGTTTCCGTGATGAACAAATTGCCTGACAGTGCATATCTCAGAACATAAACTCATGATTATCACTTTCATTCAACTCTGAATTAATTCCTTGTTTCAGCTACTCTTACATTCAAACATCCTGTATCTTCAGGCGTTTTCATTTCCATTGCTTCTAGCCTAATGCTCATCCCTGGTTTCATAACCCCGAAAAAGACCAATAACCTTAAAATTGTTGTTTTGTCATTAGTTATTTGCTCTCCCATTGTAGTATGACACTGATGATGTCATTTCAGGGGAAAGGCCCTGAAACCACATACACATGTCAGAACTACAGCTTTTTCATCTTTATACTGTTGATATGTTATTTGAGGCCAGTTAGTCAAATGCTCTGAACACTAGTACTTATTGTTGGATCTGGAGTTATGGTGATAGCCACAGCAAGACTAGATCATCACTAATGGACATTCCAAGAACTCATTTGTGTAGTGGTGTTATGAAAATTCATAGTAATATTATTAGATACAGCCTTAGCCTCGTGGCTTATACAAAATTAATAATCTCTTAGTGAAGCCTTTGTATAAATTCTTACAGCCTGGGATGCAATCCCCTTTATAACTTCACCTTTCATAACTGATCTGTTGGCCTCTCTTTTGTACTGTGCCAATCTACTCTATCTTTGATTCATCTGACTTGTGCTTTTACTGTTCTTTCTTGGAATACCTTCCACATACTTGTCACTTCCTGAAATTCTTTTTCAAGTGTACTCATGACCATTTTTATCTTCAGATCACATGTACTTTTTTATAGTTAGATTTTTATCTTCTGCTTCCCATGAGCTTTTAAAGGATAGGCATGTGGAATTTTGCTCTACATCATGGGTTCCTATCCTCCAAGACTACAAACTGGTACCCATGCATCTGTTGCCTTGGAAGGAACCCGGCCACTGGGACAGATGAGGAGCCAGCAGATGGTGTGTAGTGAGGGGTGAGGCCTGTTCTGTTAGGTTCTAATGCCACTGCTGATCTGACAAGAGGCAGAGCTTTACTCCATGTAGCGCTTTGCTGCTGCTCAGAGCTAACCTCCAACAACCTACTACATGACAAATACATCCTCCAGGGTCCTCACCTGCTCTGGTCCTTGGGAGAATGGTCTAACTGAATTGGTTCCTGACATCAAAATAGTTGAGGACCTGTGCTCTAAGAGGATGCGAGTAAAAGTGGCTACTAAAAGAATTGGGAAAATTCTGTGCATGTGTTATCAAGTAACATGATTGAAGTAAAGCATCAGATTTTTCATGTTAAATATGCATGCTCTGACATTTGCAACATTCTTAAGTGAATGTTCTAAATTTAATTCTTTCAGTACATGATTTCCGTTTGTAAATTTCCCTTGTTACATGATAAATCATTATTTCCACATAGGTGCTTTGAACACTTATGGAAGACCTAAATATCTGTCTTTCAAAATTTGTCATTTTAAAACTGTGACTAGATAGTACATTCATTAAATTCATGTGGTTCCAAAATGTAAAAATATTTGTAGTGAAAAATTAACCCATATAAAAAAAGTTCCTCTGTAGTTTGCTATATACCTTTACATTGCTAAGCGTAGGCTTTTAAATATTCTCACTGTAAGAAATAAGTCATAGCATGAGGCTAAATTTCCACTGTCCACAGCTTATCCCTCTGTCCTTATCCTTCAAATAAACTCACTTTACAACATCAAAAGAAAATACATGAAGTAATGCATGTATAAAGCCAATTTAGCCATTCCATAGTATCTGTGTAGTGTAGATCATTTGTAGATCATAATACATAATTTTGTCAGTTTGAAAATAGATAAAATCCCTGATCACAGTATTTTTATTCAAGAGTAATAAGGTATACACTCTTCATTTCACATTGTATCTTTTAAACTACAACGAATTTTTTTAAGTATTTGTGCAGTGTGTTTATATAACTGATCGATTTAACCTATCTCTACAGACTTAGGCCATTTCCACCTTTTTTTAGCTTCGAAGAGTGGCATAGTACATAGCTTGTTGCATTCATTATTTCGCCAACATACACGTATTTCTGTAGAATAAAGTTCTGGAGAAGAAATTATTGGGTCAGAAATTTACAGAATTTTTTTACATTCACAGATTTTTTTCTTAAATGAGAATATCGCATTGTTATTTGTTAATTTGTAAATTTACCCAGTGAAAATAACTAAAAATAGTATTGTGTACTCTTGATAGTTTTAAACTCTACAACGAAAAGGACTGATTTTAGAATTCAAAAGGGGCCATTGAGGAATACTCTGAAAAGTAGTAATGAGGGTAAGGATAATTGTGAAAAAACTAGTCCTACCTAGTATTGAACCATGGTCTTGATACCATTTCTTTTAAATTGTTAGGGCCTTCTAACATGGTTTAAGATCTGAAGGGATTAAGTTGTTTGGCAGTGGGAATATGAATGAACGTGGCTTTATGAAGATACTCAAAATCTGGTTCTTCTGGGGAAATAAAAGAGAACTTGTAGTTTTACAAGTGTTAAGTTGAACTGACACAGAAACTTCTGGTTTCTTTCTTCCAGGAAAGTGACTATTTCACCCCACAAGGAGAATTCCGTGTTGACAAAGCAGGATCTCCTACTCTGTTGAATTGCCTTATGTATAAAATGTCATATTACAGATTTGGAGAAATGCAGGTTGGTTAAAATTAGGTATTTAAAATATATTAAAAAGAAAAAAATCTTTTGCCTCTAGAAAACAGGATAGATTTGATTGTGCTTTATAAAAGTGCTTATCTGACAATAGTACTTTTCCATTAAATTTACATTCTGAAATTTCTGCTGAGAAATTAGAAAAAAATTAGATTAAGAACTTCGTTCCAAAATACTTTTTTAACACTGTCTCAGATCCAGCCTTTGCTTGCCATCCTCCTCCCTTTTGACCCTCATGCTTTTGGAAGGTGTTATTCTCCAGGAGAAAGAAAGTTCTCCCACTTAGGAGACAATGTGCTTTATAAGTCAGAGTTTCTGAGTAAGTTAAAGTGATAGGGAACAAAATCTAAAAAGGCTGTAAAATGAGCAGATATGCAAAGAGGTGTGGTAACAGAAGAAACAGTGGACTTGGTATTTTAATATCTTTGTTTCAGATCAGGCTGTCCCCTCAGACTAGTTGCATCAGCTGAAATGATGACTTGATTTTGAGGTAGACTGGACTTTGCTACTCAAGATAGTCCTCTATTTTTGAACTAAATGCAACTAAGAAGCAGCAACTTAAAGAAATGTTCCACCCTCTTCTCTGTCTAAAGGCCGGAATTAAATTCTTAATCAGGTCAGTTCTAGATTATCACCCAAAAAAGGCATGAGAGGATCTGTAAACTTTTTTACTCCATTAGTTTCCACTAGTTTCCGCACGTTTATCTTCCTACACTTGAACACCATGGAAGCGTAGAATCTCTGGCCATTTCTCTTTTAACTTTGTTATGTGTTGAATGCACCATATAAGCCATCGTTCACAGTTACTGCTTTGAGTTATTTTTTGTTGAAATTTTTTTTCCGTGTGCTATTTGCTACATGAGCTAATAAACTTGTTTTTATCTTGCTAATCTGCCGTTGTTAGAACTGTCTATCTCAAGCAAGAATTCATCAAGATTGAGGGAAAAATTAGGTTTTTTTTTTTCAGCTGCTTCTAAGGTTTTTATCACTTTTACATTACAAAACTATACTTCATATTAAGTTCTCAGTAAAAAGTAATTCCATATTGCTTTCTGCTTGATACCATAGAAAGCGGAAGAAAAATTACATAATTTTATATAGTCACTGGGGATCAATGTCTTTCTCCAAACTGAGAGACTTTTTTCATCTCTTGAAACAAATGTTATCTTTTCTGTAAGAAAGGCTAATAGGAGTCATATAAAGAGCTTTTGCATATCACTGTGTTAGTGCTCCTTCAGTTGATTCAGGGTAGATTTGCAAAGTCAAGCATTTGCTTCATTGTTACTCTCTTGGAAAATAACTTTGCCTGTTTGTAATAAAGAAAACACCAAACAGAGAGTAATCTGGATTTGAGCTTTCCTTTCTTTCAGAGGCTACTTCCTGGTCCCTAAATTCGTGTTATGAAAGTAATAGTTGGCTATAATAATGAGTTGCTGTAGAAAATAGTTTCTCTGTAGTGAATATGTAGTTTCTATGCTCACTAGTGATTATATTAATGGCCCTTTTCCTTCTGTCTTATGTCTGTCCACAGTTTAAGCCATGTTTCTAACGTATTTTATTTGCATGCCTGCCCTATTCAAGAATAATAGTTAAAATGGTATAATTTTTACTTTTGTGTAGCTAAGCAAATTTGGTTGTATTTTTATTTTGTAAAATTGACTTCACCTACCCTGGCTTTGTATAGTGTCATTGCTTTTATATTTTTCACATAGCACTCAGATATGCTGTGAATAAAATAATCATGCTATTTGAGAATACAAGTAATTTTTAAAATAAAATCTTATTAGCAAGTTATACTGTAGAGCATGATTGTCCATCCTTTTAGTTTGCTTGGGCTGTATGTATGGTAAGTAATCAAAAAGATTGCAAGAAAAAACCCTCATATTGTTGTTAGAAAGTTTATGCATGTAGAGCTTTCCTGGGCCAGGCAGCACAGGGCCTGTGGTTAAGCTAGCTTCCGGAGACAGTGCAGTTCTGTTAAGAAAAAATAAAGGAGACCTATGAGCCAGTACTTTCAAGAAGTGTTCTCCGAGGAGAAGATATTTAGCCTGAGTCCAAAGGGTGAAAAGGAGCCAGCAGTGCAAAAGAACTGAATGAAGATCACGTCAGACAGAGAGGACATAGTCTTAAGCCCCTGAAGCAGAAAGAAAGAAAGGAAATAACCTTTGTGTGTTATCTCTATATACCTATAAAAGAGTTCTGCTGAATTTTGTTTTAATATTGTGGGTAACAAATGCTTATATACAACCTATCTAGTCTTAGAGATTCTCTGAAATTGCTACTCAGATACATCTAGTTTCTGTTTCTGATTTTTTTCCTGTGTAGGTAGTAGTAGTATATAGTAGTAGTAGCATTACTCGATTTTGTTTTGAAAGGAAGTTTTACTCTTTTACCATTTTCTAACAGTAAGTGCTTTCCAGTATGTCTAACATCTCATATTGTTAACTTTTGCAGCTGGATTTTCGTACTCCCCCAGGTTTTGACCGAACACGTAATGCTGAGATTGGAAATAAAGATATCAAATTCAAACATTTAGAAGAAGCCTTTACGTCAGAGCACTGGCTTGTCAGGATATATAAAGTGAAAGCACCTGATAACAGAGAGACACTAGATCACAAACCACGGGTCACCAACATTTTCCCAAAACAAAAGTATTTGTCAAAGAAGGTGGGTGCCAAGTGAAGCCATTCCTCTAAGAGGGTAACTAAAGGTTGGATGGTTGGTAGGAGAAAAAATTACTGAACATTGCTGAAATTTCCATTTTCAGATTTATAATGACTGTGGTTTATATATACAAATACAAAATGTCCAGCTAATCTGCTGGGAGAATTCTGTTCAAACTCTGTACTTGGGTTATCTATAGCAGCAACCTTTTCTAGATAGCATAGTGGTTACTTATGAACCAGGTTAAGATTTTTCTGTAGGCATGTGGCTGAAGTTTGTGCATTTGCATTAGTAAGATTCACTTGTAAAGTAAAACTTATCTTTGCTCATCTTTTTGCAAACCTGTTTACTGTAAAAATTCCAGGGCTGGAGGAATGACACAGCAGTTAAAGTGCTTGCTAGCAATCCCAAAGCCCTGATTTTGATTCCCCAGCACCACATTAAGACTAGCATGGTGGCACACACCTCTAGTCCATCACTCAGAAGGCTGAGGCAGGAAGACTGCCGTGAGTCCAGGGCTTTCCTGGGCTACATGGTGAATTCAAGACCAACATGGAGGGAGGGAAGGAAGCAAGCAAGCAAGGAGACTTAAAAGAGCTGTGGTTAGTTCCTCATCTTTCGGCCAGAGCAAATTTGTAATGTAGCTTCATATTCCACTCTTAGTATATTACTGTATTATCCACTGAAGAAAGAATAGGCCTTTTAGTTCACTGAGTCCTGAGGAAAAAAGGAAAATCATTTAAAGATAATTATTGTTTAATTGTTACGACAGAGCTTGTTGGCAGGATTTATGAGACTACTGCAGTCCTTTTCTAATATGGAAGTATATTTTATTAGGGTTATTACTATCCATTTAATCAAAATAGATCTGTTATCTTTGTTGTACGAGATTACTAAAAATGAGTATTTGTATAAGCAGCCTAGCTACAGAAGATGGGAAATACAAACAAGTAAGGTAGGAGAAAGTGTTAAGTCATAATAGAGCATAGATGAATGCAAGTGCTGCCAACCAAAAGGCAGTACCGACTAAGCCTTGCGAGCCTAGTTAAGATTGACTGTAGAGAAAGAGGAGAGGACAGTAGAACTTGCTATGTCCGCCTGATGGCAGATATCTCAAAGGCAGTGTATTTTCTCAGTCTGATCTGTCTTGTCTTTCCATCTATCATTTCTGCCAGTATAAGCAAGTGCGAAAGAATAAATAAAAATTTGTCCATCTCATATGCCAAAAATATATTCTAGTAGCCAGTATCATGGATTTTGAATTTGTGTTCCATGGCTTTAATACTGTATGTCCAACCTGTGAGCTGCTGGCTTTTACTTTTTTGCTATTAATTTTTCTTTAAATACTATAGTGAAAGAAATTATTTTTAAATTTTACTATTTATATGTGAACATTACTTATATTTTATGTGTGGTGGGTGGGGGAATCTGCCCCCCCAAAAAAAATTATCAGAGGCCACAGATTGGATGCACAAGAAAATGTGTTTTGTCCTTCCACTGTATTTCGCTTTCTTTCCCTAAACTGGTTTTGTTTGGGGGTAGGAGGGTGTATATACAACCTTCATACTTTGAATATTCAGGCAGTTTTCCTGCCCATGCAAATTTGGTATGGCCAAGGGACTGGGAATTATAGACCATCGAAAAGACATTCTGGTAAGTCTCACTGCCAGCAGGGGAGAAGCACTCTGAGGGCTCCGCTGCGTTGCACATAGACTTGGGGCACATTATGAGATCTTATAAAAAGTTTCATGTTAGAAATCTATAGATAATAGTAACAAAGCAACCAACTCCATAACTTAATTTGTGTTTCTAAAAATCATGCCCTCAGTAGCTTTTCACATTTGCCTTAATAAGTTAATTATGTGACATTGTGTAGTTGGCAAATCAGCAGTATCTACTTTTTGTAACCTCCAGAGGTCTTGCCCTTTGTCTTACGTTCTCATCTCTATTTTGATGAGAGTGTCAGGGAGGGAAGGATCACAATGTTGTATTTATTGACGATAAGCTGCTGAAAGCTGTTGTATTTAAATGTAAAAATTGAATTGACTTGTCAAGTCTCTTGAGTCTTTAACCTTGTGAAACCAGTGCTTTGATGGTACATTAAATTATTTCCAAATACTAGTTGCTTTTTTCAATAAATGAGGATGTTAGATTGACAGACATGTGCCTGTGTGATTTAAGCTATAGAGTTCTGCATAGCAAACATTCTTGCAGTAATTCCTAACAACACCTTTGCAGGGCTTTGTTTTTGTATTGAAAGTCAGACTCGGGGCCTTCACCAAGTCATGAAGTTGCCAAGCATGGGCTTGCATTTGCAGCCTCTTGCCTCAGCCTCCCTGTGTTCTGGGGTTACCGCACTTAGTTCAGAAACTTAATTCTTAGACCAGAAAACGTTTGTTGAAAATACTTGACTGGGATACTAAATCATTAAGGAAAAAATACATATATTCTTAAAGGACCTGTGAAACTCAAGGGCAGTTTCTCATTTTTAAGTGCTTTTTTTTTCCCTCAAGTAATTCTTTTATTTTTAGGATAGATATGCTGAAGAAAAGTGGAGCTCCAAAAGTTACTAAGTATTTCTGACACAGAAGTAATTCTTTGGAGATTGAGCCAATAGCCATATTGCCATTTTCTAGTGCCATCTTCTGCTGTGCATGGACAGTTGAGTAGTTATCTTGTCTAAGTATTTAGTGACTAGACATGGGGGGTGTAGACGCATTCATTGATAGCGAGGGATGTGTTTGGGGAATGGTGGGACAGTCTTTCAAAACTGGGAGCCTAGCCCCCTCACTCAGGCATCTCAGCATGCTGAGTATAAACGGTAGCATACACTGACTACTTACTCAAGGACTTTTCACTCCTAGGAAGGGTAAAGAGCTTTTTAAGATAGAATCTTTGTTTGTGTTTAGGTTTTTCAATCTGTCAGAAACATCCTGTAGTACCACATGTTCTGTTTTTCTTTTCAGACAACCAAAAGGAAGCGTGGGTACATTAAAAATAAGCTAGTTTTCAAGAAAGGCAAGAGAATCTCAAAGAAGACTATTTAAACACACTGTTATGGTTCCTGACTTGAAGCAGTCGTCCTTGTGAGAACCGGTCTTTGCCTTTAGCTCATGTCATGTTTCACAGTGGCCGAGGGTACAGAACTGTCAGTGGTCCAGGTTAATGTACAAAATTTTCTGACAATGCCTGATTTTAAAAAATAAAATTGGTTTATTGAGAACAGCTGTTTCAATTTGTAATGTGAAGCAAGACAGAGCACTGCTGTAAATGTCTAGCAGCAGTTTTTTTTTTTTTTTTTTTTTTTACTGGTACATATTATCCTTCAAATATGAGAATTTGGACTAATTGCACCAAAGAACCTTCGAATTTGGTCCCTGGCACATACATTCTTGTCAATGTTTTTATTCTTTTACAAGACCTGCATTTTACTTGGATTATCCATATAGCAATATGTAAAATATAAATGACAAAATGTGATGAGAGCTTCTTGAAGCAGTAAACTATTACAGTACAGGTCTGAGAAAGAAGTGTTAGAAAATAATTATACTTCCTGGAACTATATTTATTTTCATGTTTCTCTAGTGCAAAGAATGTTTCATCAAATGTACACTTTCTGTTGCTTAATGTTTGGTATAAGAAGCTGCTGTTTCAAAATAGACCTCTTTAGTAGTTAATTGGTTCAAAGAGATTTTTATGTTGACACATTGTTATTGCTATTAGCAGTTGTTTTCACAGGTACTTATGGAGCAGATTTCATACATTGTTCATTCAAGGGCTAAATTTATATCCTTTGGAAATTGTGGCAACTGCACAGATTGGGGTTTGGTCCCTGAGTACTGAGGTGAGCATTATGTTTACATGCAGAAGATTACAGAAAACCCTCTTAAAGTGAATGGGACATTTCCAAAGGTTGTTTTCTGTGACTCTTCGGGATGACAAAGGATTTGTAAACTTTGCCTGGATTTTTATCACTTTGTAACAGTTTCATTCATCGCAATTTTTGTTCTCTGCTCCATATTCTAATACTTTAAGCATTTGATGAAACACTCTTTAGTGCTCTCTGCATTTTCTTAAAAATGTGACAACTGTCAAAAATGCACTAAAATATAAATGGAGACTGAACATGTTCACTTTCCAGCTTTTAGGCAACTTTATACAGACTTGAAAATTTTCTCCAGTTGTTTAGTAAAAGAGAAAGGGTTTTTCCTGCCATGGGATATAACTTTTTTTTATATATATAACATAATACACCACTGCTTTTGGTGGAAAAATGCAGAATAGTATGTACCTTTTATGAAGAAAAATGTAATTTACAATGTTCAGTGAGAATGTTACTGCTGATTTTCTTTTTCAAGGTGTAGAATATTCTTTGATTTATATAATTCATTTTCAACCCAGATGGTGGTTCTTTTACAGAACAATAAAATGGCTAAACATTTTCACACAGTGTAACTAAATCTGGATTTCTGATACTTTGTCATTTGGGGGATTTATTTTACTTTGTTGCTTTAAAATTCAATGCAGAGAAGTTGTTGACTGTAGGGGAAATAAAGTCAATTCAAGTTTTGTTTTAAGTCTTGTTCTTTACAACTTGTTTTCAGAAGAAAGTGAAAAGCATTGGTCTCATCTTTTACTTTGATGAAGAATTTAGAGTATGCATGGAAAAAATGAGTTCAACTTAAAATTTTTATTTTGCCTTTTAATCTGGAATGAATATCTTGTTTCAGGTTTTCTTGTGGGGGTAAGAAACTGAGCCAAAGAAGAATTTTCTTTGTTTGGGGGATCTAACAGATCCCTACACTGTAAACATTGGTATATAATCAAGTTCTTCAGTGTAGACGTTTCTCAGTATACACAGGAAAGATCTCCCCTGACCTTTCTTAATTTTAGGAAACAATATTTTGTTTCAATGTATTTTGTCAGCAAATGCTTAATAATTTGTATTTTTATATAGCAGAAAGTGAAAATAGTAACATTGGGATATAGAATAGAATATTCAAATTTCTAAAGTTATCTTATGTGTGAATCACTAACACTGTACATCCCATTGAAATTTAGAGATCCAGATCTTTGAAATATTAGTAGAAAGCATTGATGCAACAAGTCCAAAGAGAAAACTCAGGTTTCAGACTCACGTTGTTCGCCTCCTTGAGTGTGTAGTTAGGGAGTTTTAATTCATTTGGGTTTTTGAGCCATGACCACGAGGCCAAAAAACTGTTAGATATGGATAAAAGCATCTTCTAGAGTTCTGTTTTTACAGCAAAGTTCATAAATTTCCAAGCTACTGTCACTTGATAAAGGGGGGTGCGAGGAATGAAGGAATCGCTCAGAGGTTAAAATGGTTACCTAACAAGCTCAAGGCCCTGAGTTCTATTCCCCAGCACTTGGAAGGCTGAGACAGCAGGATTCTTTCGAGTTGGAGGACAACCTGGGCTCCATAGTGAGTTCAGGAGCAGCCTGGACTGCATAGAGAGACCCTCTCTAAAAAAATTCCTAGGGCCTGTGTGTACCTCAGATATGCATAGCATGTATATGCCCCCTTCCCCCCCAAAAAAAAAAACATAAAAGTAACCAATTGATGCTGATTTCAAAGTGCCCAGTTGGTTAAGTATGCTTACATTATTGTACGCTTAATCTCTGAAGCTCTTTATTTGGCTCATGTTTCTAGACATACGCTGCTCACAATCTTCAGCCCTTTGGCCAAACTAAAAGTATATGGAGAGCTCAGTGGTGGTCTACACTTGGGGTGGTAACAAATAGAGGTAGCAGAGAACAGCAAGGAAAGGTCACAAAGTCTAATTTTTATTATGAAATGTAACAGAAGCGAAAATTCACACCTTAGGGAATAATTACAATGAAAGCAACATTGGAACCATGACCCTAGCTAGGAGTCAAAACAGCATTAGAACCTGAGGAGCTGCCTCCAACCTCTCTCCCAGTCATTGTGGATATCTCATTTCTTCTTCTGGAATGGAACTGTTCATAGCTTTTAGGAAATTAGTTTTTGGTTTTCCACCCGAGTATTTATCAATTTAAGTACAACTCTTACTTGAACAATGTAAATGGAAAAATAATGAAATTTCTGTATTTAGAATCTTCTGTTAAGGATTTGTGAAAATCCTCCAGGTTGCTGCATGTAGCTGTGCTGGTCATTATCAGTGGCATAAATAGCATTACTTTCTGTCTAGCTCACACTCATGTAACAGCCCATTGTATAGGAGAGGGATATGTGCAGTTTCCAGTTTTAGGATATTGTAAAGCTAGAGGTTTTTCGTTTTGTGTTTTTGGGGGGTTTTGGGGTTTTTTGTTTTGTTTTTTTGAGACAGGGTCTCACTCTGTGGCCCAGGCTGGTCCTGAACTCACTATGGAGTCCAGGCTGGCCTTGGACTCATAGCACTCCTCCTGCATCAGCCTCCGGAGTGCTGGGATTACAGGTGTGCACCACCATGCCCGGCTTATGTGGTGCTGGGGTACTTAGCAGTTGAATTAGTGCTTGCCAGGCAAGCGCTTGAACCACTGAGCCATTCCTCCAGCCCCTCTACAGAATATTCTTTCCTATTTCCATTGGTACTTGCCTGCATTTCTGTGGTTATTCTATGGTAGAATTGCTGAATGTTTTTGTTTCTTTTACATCCTCTAATCATACTGTGTTATTTAATTTGCCTTTTTCGAGTGTGACTGATGATTTCTTTTTCTGTGTAGTTTTTCTAGGTCATTAGTGAGGTTAGCCATTTGGAAACCCACTTCTAAGGTATTGGTACCAGTGCATATTTCTGGTTTAATTTATGAATTCTTTATATGTACATCTTGTTTCTAAACCCATCAACATTCATATTGCAAATTTCTAGGAATTTTAATCTTTGTACATGCTTGTCTATGCCTTGTTTTAAAAAATCTTTTCCTAACCTAAACCATGAATATAGTATCCTGTGTCGTTCTCCAAGAAATTTGTTTTATCTTTCAGGTACAGCTTTGCAGTCCACCCGGAGTGTGAGTACAATATGAATTTTTTTTGTTTGAAGTTTGTTGGCTTCTGTATTAAACCTAATTGCCCCAGCATACGTCTGGGGATGGGGGGGAATGTTTTTAAGTGAAAATTGAACCGAAGGCCTCACACCTGCGAGACAAGCACTGAGCTGCTGCATCTCAGCCTGTTCCTCTGCTTTTGTTTGGTTGGTTGGTCTTTTTTGTTGTTTTTGAGACAGGGTTTCAGTAAACTGCCCAAGTGGCCTGGAAATTTTGATCTGCTTGCCTCAACCTCCTGAATAGCTAGATAGCTAGATGCCCCCACACCTGGCATTCTAGCACCATTTCTTAGGAAAAAATCCTTTCCTACAGCTCTGAGTGTATCCCATTTGTAGTAAATCAAATTCTATAGTTTGTTTTATTGCACAGAGTACTTGTCCGTGTTCACTTAGAGCTTTGGAGGGCTGAGTTATAATTTTGCTCTTTAAGTTGCTTGTGTCTATATGTACAAGCCTTTAGTTTTTCCATATAAATTTTAAAATCAGGCTTTAAGCTCAAAAATTAAAAACCACTGAGCTTTGGATTAGCTACTGAGCTTATTCATAATTTGGGGAAAACATTTAAAATGTTGAGACATGGCATATCTTTGAATTTGTATGCATCTTAAGAGTCATAGTTTTTGAAGGGTTTACATGTTTTTATAACTTACTATAAGGTATATATTTTTGATAAATATATACAGTTTTATATTGGAATTATATGACCCTAATGACCTTGTTGAGCTCATTCTAACAGATTTGTTGTGAATATAGATCACTATAACTTGAGATTAATCACAGTTTTCTTTTTATAATAGTTACATATATATGTTAAAAAATTCACATGGCATAAAATTTAGTATTTTTTTTATAAACACATGGATTCCAAATTCTGTAACACATTAGAACCAAGGTGTTTGGGGAATTAATGAGCATCTATGTCCACCCCTTTTTTCAAAGGTTCACCCATTTCCTATCTAACCACTGCTGCTTTCTACCCTGCCATTCATGTTTAAGCCTTTATATGTTTTTTGGTGTGTGTTTGCATTTCGTAAGAGGGACACCCATCTATAGTCTTTTCTGCTTGTTCCATTTCACTGAGCATTACTCACTCTAGGTGGCCCCATTTTCGTTCAGATGCTTCCTATTTGTCTTTATGGATCCATGGTATTCCACTGTGTATAGTTATCACATCTTCTTTAACCATTCCTGCATGGATGGCCAGGTAGGTTGTTTCCAGGATTTGGCTACTATGAATTGTGCTGCTATAAACATGAATATGCATGTGTCTTTACAACAGTTATATTTTTAACTTCTTGCTCTTTGGCACTGGCTCAGTGTACTACTGGAAAAAAAAGGGCACTACCCCTGCTTTTGTTTTTTTCTGTCTCATAGGGAAAGCTTTTGACAATTCACCTTTAAGTGGTTTTCTTCTGTAGATTACTTTAAGGACATCACTCATGTTTTTTAATAGGTTTTGTTTTTCTAATTTCTTACTCATTGAAACGATTCTAATTTTTATTCTGTTCATGTACTCAATTAAATTTTGTTCCCAATATTGAACTAAAGGTGTATTCCTGGAGTAATGGTCTCTATTCAGTAAAAATCATTAGTGAAACTGCTGCATCTGGAAGGTGGTTTTTTGTATAAAAGTTTTAATTACAGATGATTATAGACACTAGATTAAGGTCTTGGTTTGTGTTTTTTAAACGAATTTATCTACTTTGTTACTATTACCTAATGATTGTATTGATATTTTTAGGCTTTTCAGTGATAACTCTTCTAGTTACTGAAATTGGTGGTGGCTAGATTTTTCCCTTATATTTACCATCCCTGCTTTGAAATTTTTGCCCTTGCTTCTGCCTACACATAACAACTTCTGCAGTATTTTTTTTTTAAGCCATTACTTTGTAATAGTTTCTTGGAGTGGGGAAAAGTATTTTTTTTAACTTGGCATATTGATTTCTAATTTTCTGATATATAAAGTTGCAAATTTATTCCAAGTATATTAAAATCTTCATTCTCACAGATATTGATGTAAATTGAATATCATTCATTTTAGTATATGCTTAATTTTTATTGTGCTACGTTAAACTCTCAGTTGTTTGAATGTACATTCATTGATTTCCAATATGGTGGTTTCCTAATAATCTGAGTTTCCATCTTAATTTATAGTCAGATACTCTTGATTTCAATCCTTTCAAATTGGTCAAGACTTACTTTGTGGCCCAACATATATGGTCAGGGCATGCATATATATACACACACACACACAGCGTATTTAATATGTAACCCATTCCTTTCAGGGATACATGGGAGTATTATATATATATATGTCATAATATGTATCATAATTTGTCTTTAAAAGCAGTACTCTTGGCAGTTCGGCATATTTCATTTAACTTTTTTCCACCGTGTACTGAAAAATTACAATTGCGTAATTAAAAATTTGTCTTGAGATAGAGAGAGAGTATGTGTGTGTGTCTTAGGAAGGCACACAGAAGCCTTTTAGTAGTCTTGGCAGATTTCTAATGTCAAATAAATGAAAAGGAACATCCTTACCTTCAGGTTTGCTAAAATGTATAAGGTATTGGAGAGAATGTATAAAAATGAACTGACCAGCTGCTACTGAGAGCTTAAACTGTTAAGATCTCTGGAAAACTGGCATTGATACAGCTGAAGGTATACATAGCCTGTGTTGTAAGAATTATAGGTCTTTCAAAAATAGACTAAATAGTTGTATGTTCATTTAATAAAACATGTATCAAGGGGAAAACATCCTCTTTGAAACACTGATTTTTTTTTTTCTTTTGAGACAGGGCCTCCCTCTGTTTCGAGTCCAGTCTTGAACTCATTATGTACCCCAAGCTGGGGTGCTGAGATTACAGACTTGTGCCACCATGTCCAACCTAGCAGTGTGGTGCCGGGGCAGAGAGGAGGGGTGTCAAATCTCGGGCCTAGGGCTTCCTAGGCAAAGGCTGTAATCGCTGAAATACACCCCCATCCCTTTCATATCACATCTCCTTTCCCTCTGCACAAAATCAATCTTGTTTCCTACCATCACTCTTTTGCTCTTTTTCCGTTTATACTTTGGGTTTCTCAGAGAAATCGTGCAATCTTTAACCTGTGTTTGATTCATTTCACTAAGCAGAATGGTCCATTGTGCATCTATTTTCCTACAAATGACTCAAATCTTTATGGAAGAGTGGTGCTCCATTGTGTATATATGGCACATTTTCCTTTGCTTGTTGATAGACTTCTTGGCTGCTTCCAGGATTTAGCTATTTTGTGTTACTATAAACGTGTATGCATGTGTGTCTACAATGTTATCTTGGGAAAGAACCCAAATAGGTCAAATGGAATTAACTGCTCTAGTATTTTTTTGTAAGGATTCTCCTTGCTGATTTCCTTAACATGTGTGCCAGTTTACAATACAATAAGCAACGCATAAGGATTCCTTCCACCCCACAACCTCCCTAGTATTTGTTGGGGTGGGGTTTTTTGAGGTTTTGTCAAGATATTCTTGGAAGTAGGATGGAGTCTCAGTGTTGCTTTCATTTGCATTAATGTAATGCCTGAAAATACAGAATATTTTTTCATGTTTTCATGAGCCATTTGTATTTCTTATGAGAAAAGTGTGATACTCATTTCAGTCGCTCATTTCTTGAGTCTT
The DNA here is from genome assembly GCA_004027205.1 of Ctenodactylus gundi. NCBI lineage: Eukaryota > Metazoa > Chordata > Mammalia > Rodentia > Ctenodactylidae > Ctenodactylus > Ctenodactylus gundi. Next base: position 75,097 of record PVKB01000517.1, on the reverse strand, counting down.
TTATTTTTGGAAATGGTGTTTTTTTTTTTTTTTTATTTTTTTCAGGTCTTGGTGTACTCTAGATATTAGCCCCCTTTCCAAGGAATGGCTGGCTACAATTTTTTTCCTGTTTCATTGGTCCACTCTTCACTAGATTTCCTTTGCTTTGCAGAAGCATTTTAGTTTGATATTCTATTTGTTTTATGATGTTTCTCACGTGCAATAGGTGTTTTGTTAGTCTTTGCCTATGTTACTTCTTACAGAAGGTTCAGTGTTTCTCTTAATATCTATGTCTTTGATCCATTTTTACTTGGGTTTACTACAGGATGAAAGATAGGAGTCTACATTGATTCTTCTGCATGTGGATAGCCAGTTTTTCTAGCCATTTGTGTTTAAAAGGCTATATTTTCAACTAGCATATGTTTGTCTAGTATCAGATGGCTCATGATGCTCAGAGTTGCCTCTGCATCCTCAGTCCTGTTCCGTTGGTCCATGTGGTTATTACTGTGTTGGTACTGTACATTTGTCTGGTTTTAATTACTGTTGCTTTGTGATACCACTGGATGTTCGGGATTGTGGTGGCCTAATTCCGTAATATATATATATTATGTGTGTGTGTGTGTGTGTGTATTGGTACTGTGATTGACATTATTTTGAATCTGTTGATCAGTTATGGTAGTATGGCCATTTTGACAATCTTGGTTCTTTCCATTTGCTAATGTCCTCTTCAGTCTCCTTATTCTCAGAGTGCTATACTTTTCAATGTGTAGAGATCATTCACTTCCTTGGTTAATTCCTAGTTTTCGTTTTTAACGTACTGGTTTTTGTATATTTTGTATCCTGCCACTTTAATTAGTTCTAAGAATCTTCGAGCAGAAATTTGGGGCCTTCTGTATAAAGAGTTATCATCTGCAAATAAGGGTTGACTTCTTTTTCTGTATGTATGCCTTTTATTTCATTCTGTTGCCTGATGGCTCTAGCTAAAGTTTCAAGTCCTCTATTGAACAAGAGTAGTTGAGTGTAGACACCCTTGTCTTGTTCCTTACTTCGGAGGAAATGCTTTGCTTGTTCTCCTTTAAAATGATTTTGGCAGTGGTTTGTCAGAAATGGCTTTTATGAACTTACAAGGCCTAGCTATTTCATCATGAAAGGATGTTGGGTTCTGTCAAAGGTAAGTTGTGTGTTTATTGAAGTATAATTTTTGTACTTTTTAAATCATGGTTTAAGCTTAGTGATCTATATATGTTGAATCCCTGGGATCAGCCAAGTTGGTGTATGATTTTAATGAGTTGTCGCACCCATAGCAAGTATTCTGTGGAGAATTTTTTGCATCTGTGTTTATTAAGGAAAATGGCCTTTTTAATATATGTCTTTGTATAGTTTTGCAAAGTATTAGTGTCATAAGTGCTGTGAATTTCTGCAGTGGACACCTCAGGTCCTGGGTTTTATAATTGTTTCAATTTCATTACTATTTATTGGTTCAATACATGTCTACCAATGTATCCATTTCTTTTAGGTTCTCCACTTTATTGGAATATACACTTTCAACATAGTTTCATATAAATCTCTGATTTCACCAGTGCCCACTGTAATTTCATCCTTCATTGATCAGATTTTTTTTCATTTCTGCTCCTTTGGATTTTTTTTCCTAGAACCTTGAGGTACATCATTCATTTATTTGGGATTGCTCTTTTTTTGCGTGCATTCATAGTGATAAACTTCCCATTCAGTGGTGCTTTGTGTCCAGCAGGTGGTAGTGTGATGCGCTTCCATTGCTGTTCACCTCGCCTTCCTTGTGGTCTTCTGTGATCCACTGCTTGTTCACTAATGCATTTAGTAGTTTCCACTATGATCTGAAAGTAGATAAGGAATTATTGTAATTCTTTGTATTCATTTAAGCATGCTGAAGCAGATACTTGGTTATATTTCAAAAAAACTTGTGTGCTATTGAGAAACAAGTGTATTCAGGATGTTAGATGAAACACCGAATAATTATCAGTGAAGTCCACTTACTCCATGATGTGGTTTAGCTCTGTCTGTTGACCTGAGGAGGGGTATTTAGGTCCCCTACTATGATTGGACCTTTCATGTCTAGTAGTTTTTGTTTTATGGAGTTCATTGCACCAGCATTGGGTGCATATTAGGGATTTATGCTGATTATTTCCTTTACTAGTACATAGTGTCCCATCTTTGTCTCTTATTGTGGCTTGGATCTGTAATGTTCTCCAAAAATCTCATGTATTTGGATGTTATGGATTACCTGTGGAACCATGAGCTGTTAAGATATTGGGTCCTTGTCTGGAGGGGTGGAAGATAGCTGTGGTGGATTAGGGGCTTAAGCCTGGAATCTGTGTGTCACTGGGACAGGAGAGGACCTGGAAAGATAAATACAACTTCCTTACTTCCTCTTGGAGTTGGCTTTCTGTTTGCAAAGCTGTGAAGAACTGCCTCCACCTCTGCCATGTGCGTCTACCATTTTCCAGCTGCCCACCCAAGAATGGACATGTGACCTTCTGAAACAGCTAACAAACTTCTTCCTCTGAAATTGTGAATATTGAGTATTGAGTCACAGCGATGGAAAAGTAACGAAGATAGGTCTTCCGATTAGTATTGGCTTGAAGTATAAACTATGCCTGCATGTTTCCGGGCTCCAGTTGTCAGGGCATATTGATTTTCTTTTTCTCTCACTACATGTTTTTTTGTGGTTGAGGCATCTCTCTTGCTCGCAACAAATTGTTGAGTATTGTTTTTTTGATCCAGACTGCTGGGCTATGTATTTTGATGGGAGAGTTAAGACTATTAAAAGTTAAAAGTTAATGTAATATACTTACTGAATTGCATCTTTTATTTGACAGTTCTCTTTTGATGTATCCTTCTGTCTGGGTTCGTTGGTGTTACTAGTCTGTGTGCAGGATTCCCTTATTATCTGCATTGGTGGTTGAGTAGTCACTTTTTTTAGGGTTATGAAAAGTATTTACTTTTCCCCTTAATTTTGAAGGATGATGTCAGATACAGTAGCCTGGTTGACACTTGTTTTCTTTTAGAGCTTGAAAGAAATCACTCCAAGCTCTCTCATCCTTTCTGATGTTTATCAGCTTGCTTTTGTAGGTTACTTGCTGGGGTTTTTGTTTTTTTTTTTTTTTTTTACAGATTTTAGAATTGTTAGATTTCTAAGATTTTATAATTTTATGCTATGTTAGATGCTCTGTGAATTCCCTAGATTTCAGAAATTTTGCTTATTTCAGTGAATAAATTCTTTGCTTTTTTATGTTGTCCTCTAATTTTTTTGTCCATAATTCTGAGGTTGATTTGAGTTATACCACAGTTGTATCTCGTGCCCTTGGTTTAGGCTATCACTGAGTAGATGGTCTAGTATACTATTCTTGTCTTCAAGTTCTGATACTCTGTCCTCACAGTGCTTGGACCAGCTTTCCATGCTTTTGTTTCCAGAATTTGTCTGATTTCAGATTTTCTATTTCTTTACCAAAATAGTCCTCTATATTTTTTATTGCCTTGTTTACCTAATTCAGCTTTTTTTGTCTTCTATAAACTTGGTAAACTTACCATTTAAGGCCATTATTTAGTAAATTCCGCTTGAAGCATTTGAACAAATTCAAAAGGTGTTCAATATGTGTAATCTCTGAACATTTTGAGTACCCATGATGAGGTCAGCCTTTGGGGAGTCATTTTTGGAGGTGTCATACTCTCTTATTCTGTCATGGTTCTACTGCTGAGGTTTGTGGGTCAGTTAAGGTAGTGTTGTGGTTTGGATCTGGAGTGTCCGCCAGTAGCCTCTTATATCTGATGTATACTATGGGGAGGTGAGGCTTGGCTGGAGGGGGCAGATAAATGGTTCGGGCTCAGTTGGGGGGGGGGGGGATCGTGTGCTGGTTCTGCCCTTCCTCCCTGACTTGGTTTTGTTCTGCCGAGCCAAGAGGAGCTCTTTCTCCAGCTCTCACCCTCCTTGGGGCTCCATCACGGCCTCCTATCCATGTGAAACTGAGTTAAAATAAGTCTTCCCTCTCTAAGGTTTTGGGTGAGTAGGGTATTCTGTCCCAGCAACAAGAAAGAAACTAAGACAGGGAGAGGGAGGAAAAAAACCCCTCTGTCCTTACTGTAAAGATCTCTTTAGTTAGATTGTGAATTTCTTTGATGTTTGAGTGTGGTTATATTTTGGTGTTTATGTCAGTCTTAAGTTTGAGCGTCGTGTTAACCTGATTCCTCCACACCACTTCGTGATGGGAAATAAATCTTAGTAACCAAGTCACAGTACTGTAGGTGGTCTTGTAGGTGATCCAAAGACAAGTCAGCTTTTGGTATACAGTGAAAAACAAGATCACTACACTGCCATTAACAATAGAAAAGGAATCTAAAGTAAAAATATAATCTAAGACTATCCAATGAAAATCTATAGCTCTTCTACCCCCAAACATTTGAAATGTAATCTATCTACACTCTTAATACAAGTACCTAGACAAACCAAATAGACTTATCAAAAGCAAATCTAATAGCATAGGCTAAACTAAAAAAACTACTGTTAACAGAAATTACTAGTAGAGACAGGGAAACAAATTTTTGAGAAGAAAAGGGATCCAGAGATAACTTGGTAATAGTAACAGGCAAAGAACATGAGAATAAAATTTTCAAAAGTTTGGAATGATTCACCCAGTACTAGAATAAAAATGGATCAAACAAGCTTCTGAATGACAAAATAGGTAAAGTCCTTGAAGCCAGAGGTTTAGATGATGCCTGTCAGTAGAACACATGCTTCACAGGAATAATCAAAAACCTGCACATCAAAGGAAACAGCAGAGTGAACAGAAAAATAATGGAATGTGGAAAAGGTTTTACCATCTACTTTAAAGAAATGAAAAAAAAAATTCCCAAAACTAAGACCAAATTAAAAAATGGACAATTGAAATACATGGTTCTCAGTACTAGTGTAAATAGCCAATAAATACATGAAAGAAGTGTTCATCTTTAGCCATTAGAGAAATGTAGGTAAACTTGGGCTCCATCGTATCACAGTAAGAATAAGAATGACTTACCAAGAACTCAAAGAATGATAAGCTGGCTAGGGTGTGAGGGAAACTACAGTGCTGCTGGGACTGTAAATTAGTACAGTCATTATAGAAATCAGTAAGGAGGCTCCTCAAAAAACTGAAGTTAGATAGTACCATTTCACCCCCATATACCTCTCTTCTGGGTAATGGATTCACATATGCCCGTGTATATAGCAGCACAACTCATAGCAGTCAAATCATGGAGGCTGATATAGCCATCCATCAACAAATGGATATAATGTACTTCGTATTATTAGAGTACTCTTCTACCATAAAAATAATTCATTTGTAGGGAAACGGATGATCCTGAGACCATTATGCCTAGAGAAACTATTCAGACCCTGAAGATTAAATATTTCCTGGTTTCTCTGAGAAACCCAAAGTATACATATGTAAAAGAGCACTACAGAGACATGGTGGTATGAAACGGGATTTGGGGAGGGGGTGAGAGGAAGGGAAGTGAAAATGATGTGATGTATATGTTTACCCATTCCTCAAGTTGAATGTAACTATTGTGTTTCAGAGACATTGTTTTTTTTTAATGACATGAGTCTATAAAAGCTGTTCAAACACCAGAAGTAAAAAAGCAAAATACAAGACAAACCCAAAATAAAGAACAATTGATATGGATCAAAAAATGTCCTTTGTGGTATTTTTGAGTAGTTTCTTCCCAGGTCCTGTAGGATTAGTGTCTAATTTGGGGAGTGAGGAGTGGAATGGGACTGAGGCTTGCTTTTTGCTGGGTCTCCTGGAAGGCCTGGCTCTGTCAGAAGCCATTCAGATGGGAGTCTGGCCTGGGGACTTTCATCACAGTAGCCAGGTGGACGTGGACTGTGGTGGAAGCCAACCAAGTACTGAAGTAGGCAGCAAGGAAAGTGAAGCAATCCATTCAACTCAAACCCCACACTTTCACAACCAGTCCCCTTGGCAAACTGCTCCAGCCTAATCTGGCTTCTCTCACCAATGGGTGTGGCTGGTCACAAGCCTTCCACAACCCCCTAAACTCAAGGCCCAAACTATCCAAAAGGTCTGTGGCTGGTGACTCTTGTGGTGACTCCCTGTTATTGCAGCAACGTTCACCCAGAATTCATGAAGTATGACTGTAGTTTGAGTCCCTAAGCAGCTCAAGTGAAAGCTTTACCTTGTGCTTGAGGCAACCAGTTGACCAAGTGCCATATTCTCCACTCCACATTGTCATCAGTTTCTCCGTGGCTCCCAGCGTTCCAGCTGTCTCTCAACTCCTAAAGTTCTTCTTTCTCTTAACTCTGTTATTCCATTTTCCTTCTGTGTTGTTTTTTGCCATGCCTATGGGGAGCCAGAAACTGGTAGATCTTACTCAGCCACCCTGTTTGTTTCCATCTTCTGCCAGTAATCTAATAGCATTCTTCCATTAATGTACAATCCAAAACATAAGCAGAGCCACTATATTTTGTTTACAGTGGTAAACTTATCAGTGGCCTATTTTCTCGAGTTGTGGTTTTTTCAAATGAACATTTTTGAACATTAGAAAAACTATACAGTGAAATGGGGGTGGGGGAACAGTCCATTCAAAGGAAGAAAATGCCCCTTATATGAGAATCAGCTATCCTAGACAGTTTAATACAACTTTTAAAAATAATCTCAAAGAACTGAAGAGTCAAGTGGAACAAAACCAGGCAGGCACTGAACAAAATTAAGGAGTATCAGCCAAGAAATTTAACTTAATATCTTAAAGATAGGGTATTCCATTCAAGCTGGTTCTGAACACACTGTCAGCCTCGGCAGGCCTCGAACTCATGACAATCCTCCTACCTCAATTACAGAAGTGCTGGGATTACAGGTGTGTATAGTTACACTCGGGTTATGTGGTGCTGGGGAATAAAATCCAGGGCCTTGGGCTTGCTAAGCAAGCTCTCTAACCACTAAGATAAGCCCCTGGACTCATTTTGCTCTAGTCCAGGCTGGTCCTGAACTCACTATGGAGCCCACGCTGGCCTTGGACTCAGGGCAATCCTCCTGCCTCAGCCTCCCATGCTGGGATTACAGGCATGCAGTACCATGCCCAGATTATGTGGTGCTGGGAATCCGAACTTGGGTACTCAACATTTGCTAGGCAAGTGCTTTAACCATAAGCACTCCTCTAACCCCTGAACTAGAAATTTTAAAATACAAATTTTAAAACTGAAAAACTGGTGAATTTGAAAAATTGCCTTGAGGTGTTTAACATTCAAAATGGGAACGAGAAACCTTTCTAAATCCAGTCTGAGAAGCCAAAAAGGATAAAGATGAAGTATAAGGAACTTGAGAGACACCAGCAGGCAGACATGCATTAAAAGAGTTTACAAAAGGAGCAGTCAGACTGAGGAAAGACAGGAATCTACAAGCCCAATGTTAGTAAACTCCAAGCAGAATGAATAGAACAAAAAGGGTGTAAAATAGACATAAGCTGTCAGAAGCCAAAAAGCAAGGAAAATCTTGAAAGCAACAGTAAAAGATTTTTCAGCAGAAACCCTGGAGTTCAGGAGGCAATGGTTTGACATACTGAAACAAAAAACATAAAAATACAAGGTCTGAAGTTGCTGCTCAGTGGTAAAAGTGCCTGCTTAGCATGCACAAGGCCCCAGGTTCAATCCCCAGCACCACCAAAAAAGAAAAAATAAAATAAAATAAAATAAAACAGCTGAGAGTTTATCACTAGACCTAGAAATGGCAAAGGTGAAATGGAAGGTTGGCAGTAACTCTAACCCATGTACAAATATAAAAGCTCTAATTAAAGTAAATACAAGGGTTATTATAAAGAATATAGCACTATTACAGAATTTTAAAATATCCTAAAAATAATTTAGAACCTATAGTAGTGTGTACACCACGTACGACATAACCTTGTGCCACCACCTGATCATCCACTTCTCAAAGAGAAGGCAAATACTGGAATATATAAAGAGTAGAACAGAATAGTCTGTAGTCCACTATATGGTCTACAGTCCACAGGAGTACAGCGGTGGAGGGATCAAAGTTTTGTATGGAATTGAATTTAAAGCTGATACAAGTTTTAAAATGGGTAACTACATTAGGATATCATAACAACTGTAATAATCACAAAGAAAATATGTATAGAAAACAGACTGTTGTGGTTTGGATCTGGAGTGTCCCCCCAAAAGCCTCATGTACCTATGTGTAGTCTTAGGAGGTGGGGCGTGTGCTGGTTTTGCCCTTTCTCTAGACCTTTCTCTGTTCTACCATGCTGTGAGGATCAGTTTTCCAAAGTACTGGCTCCAGCTCGACCCACCCCACCATGTGATTTCACTATTTTCCAGCGGCAAGTGGACTGTAGCTTTCTGAAACTGCAAGCTAAAACAAAACTTTCCTCCCTTAAGTTGTAGATGTTGGGTACTGAGTCATAGCAGTGAAAAAGTAACTAAGACACAAAAAAAAAAAAACCATCACTATTAAAAAAATGAGGTAAACCCAAATGGCAGCAGCAATGAAGGAAATGGGGAACATCAGTAATTAAAAACCAAAAGCAAATATTTACAGGTAATTTCTCTAAACACAACTACATGGAGCTCACCATCCAAAGATGGACTGAAGCCAGGTGTGGTGGCACATGCCTTCAATGCCAGCACTCAAGAGGCTGGAGCAGGAGGAGTGCCATGAGATCAAAGCCAGCCTAAGCTACGTGTAGTGAGTTCATGACCACCTTGGACTACAGAGTAAGACCCTGTCTCAAAAATAAAAATGTTAAAAATTCAGGTGTGGCTTGGAACCAAAGAAATTTTTAATTTTTTAAATAATACAGAAATCTCCTTTATCCATAAAGTGTATGTTCCAAGACTCAACTGGAGGCCTCGTAATACAAGATGGTACTAAACATTCCATCTATTATGGCTTCCATAAATTATGCAGATTACAAGATCAGGAACAATAATGAAACCATTAACAGTCAGCTATCATGAAGGCCGAGTGAACACTGCCCCTCTCCAACTACTGCACATACCTTCCAGTGGTGTGAGGGAAGAAGACTCACGTGACGCAGCAAGGCGGAGGGACACGCGCTCAGCCGGGTGGACTGCTGCACATAGGTTCCTGGAATACAAGTGCTGACAATCCGGATTGGGGTTTAGATCTGGAGTGTTCCCCAAAAACTTCACGTGTGCGGACATGGTGAGATACCTGTGGAACCATGTGCTTTTGGGAAGAGGGGCCTGGCTGGAAGGGGCGGAACACCAGAAGAGGATCTGGAGGAGTATATAGTAGCCCCACTCCTGCTTCCCTTGGCTTCCTGTCTGCACAAAGCCAGCCGCTTCCCTTGGGCTCTCCCTGCCGTGTGCTTTCACCATTGCTGCCCGCCCATGAATGGATGGGCTGGGACTTTTCAAAACTGAAACTTCTAAAATAATCTTTCCACTCTTAATTTATGAGTGTTGGGTGTTGTGTCACAGCAATGAGAAAGTAACTAAGACAATCTGATGACCCAGAAATGTAACTAGCAGAGAGCAGGGATTCTGAGAAAAGGGATAATTCACATCAAGCTGCTCAGAATGATACAATAATTAACACCAGCAGAACTGAAGGAGTAGACAGTATTCTAGCAGTAGTGACTTTCATATCCCACTCTCAATAATGAATAAAACAAACATCATTAATAAGGAACTAGAGGACTTAAATGGTACTTACCACCAAGTGGACCTAACACCCACACGCAAGGAACATTCCACCCAACAACGGGAGGACATACAACGTTCTCAAGGTTGCTTGGAACACGTTCCAGAACAGACTGTGTTAGGCAACAAAGCAACTTGTTGTAAATTTTAAAACACTCACATAAAAGTCTTTTTCACAGTGCATTGAAACTAGAAGTTAGCTGCAACAGGAAAACTAGGAAATAGTAAAATACAAGAAAGTTTAAAGGTCAAAGAGTCAAATAAATTGCAAGGGGAACTTGAGGCTTTTTCAGGGGCCGATTCCAGGAATGCTCCATCACTAAAGCTCGATTCCCCGGACTCTCTAAAAATGTGTATGGTACTGGCAACTAACCCTAAAACCTTTTCACTGAGATACTCTTAACCCAATTTTATATTTTATTTTGAGACAGAGTCTCACTAAGCTGCCCAGGCAGGGCTTGATTTCTCAATCCTCCTGCTCAGCCTCCCAGGGTGCTGGAATTACAGGCCTGTAATCTAACTTTACAAGTGAAGTAACTAGAAAAAGAAACTAAAGGTGAGCAGAGGAAGGAACTAAGCAGATTACAGCAGAAATAAACATCTCAAGAAAGAAAAGAAAGTTAACAAAACCTAGAGTTAATATTTTGGTTCAGCACTGTGGCACATATCTGTAATTGCAGCACTTTGGGAGGTTAGAGGGAAGAATCACAAGTTCAACCCAAGTCTGGACAATTTAACGATTTGGCAAGACATTCTTTCAAAATAAAAAATTAGGACGTGCTGAAGATATCTAGCTCAGTTCACAAAGGCTTTGGATTCAATCCCCAGGACCACCCTTGGGAGATAAAAGGCTAAGCTATTGAAGAGAAAGAAAGAACTGACAGACTTTTAGCTAGGTTGAGAAATAACTAAAATCAGAAATAATTATTACTACCAATTCTATGAAAGTAAATAGAGTTAAGGGAGTATCACGTTTGAGGCTGGCCTCAGCAACATAGTGAGGCCCTGTCTCCCTACAAAAACACTGTATTCCCAAAAATTGGAAAGGCAAAATGAACAAATTGCTAGAGGCACACAACCTGCCAAGGCTGAGTCAAAGGAAAAAAAAAAAAAAAGCAATGTACAGAGGCTGGAGGCATAGAACAACGGTTAGAGCACTTGCTTAGGAAGTACATGACCCCCCCAGAACCACATAGATTGTGAGTACTAACAGCTGTAACCCCAGCACTCAGGAAGCTGAAACAGGAGGATTGCTGTGAGTTGAAGGCCAGTCTGGGCTACACAGTATGTTTTAGACCAGCCTGGACTACAGAGCACAACCTTGTCTCAAACCAAGCAAAAAGAAGACAAAACAAATCTACAGTTAATGATGATTATGGACCAGTGATTGAAATCCTCTCAAAAAACAAAAGGTCAAAGACCAAATGTTTTGGGTGAATTCTGCGAAACATTTTAAGAATCAACATCAATCTTTCCCAAACTCTTCAAAAAAATTTAATTCACATGATCTTGCCAACACCAGCACCAGAAAAGACAACAGGACATTCCTATAAATAGCGGTTTTAAAGTCCTTTAAAAAATGCTGACAAAGCAAATCCAACAGTGTTATTAAAAGGAATATATACAATACAAAGGATTTACTCCAGGAAAGTAAAGGTGGTTCTATATATGAAAATCAATGTAATGCACCACACACTGACCAATAAAAGGGGAAGCCCACACGAACAGCTCAACACACACAGGAAAAGCATCTGATAGAACTCAACATCCATTCATTAAAAAATAAGAACAGACAGAAACCAGTCGACATAATAAAGGCCAGATAAGCACAACCCACAGCAAACAGGAGGTTTTGGCTAAAAGCTTTTGTCTTTAGATTAGGAACAAGACCAAGACCCTTTATGCCACCTCCATTTAACAAAGTACTAAAGTTCTAACTAGATCAGTTAGGCAAGAACAACTGAAACTGAAGATATCCAGACTAGAACAGAAGTAGTAAAGTCCTTTTTTTGACAGATGACATGATCCATCTAGAAAATCCTGAATTCTATACAAACACACAAATATTCTGCAAAATTTCAGGGTAGGAAATCATTTCAAACCAGTTGTTCTTACGGTTCAACAGTGAACAACTTGAAAAAAGGAACAAAAAGTCCTATTTGTAATAGTACCAAAAAGGAAAATTACTTAGGAATAAACTTAACCAAGAAAGCATCGGGCTTCTACACTGAAAACCACAAAACATTGCTAAAACAAGTTAAGGCAATGTCCGGGCATGCTGGTGCGTGCCCGTAATCCCACCTCTATGGAGGAAGAGGCTGGAGGGTAGTTGTGAGCTCAAAGCCAGCCTGGGCTAAACAGTGAGTTCAGGACCAGCCTGGACTACAGAATGAGACCCTGCCCATCCCACCCTCCCAAATGTTAAGGCAGATGTAAATAAATGGAAAAAAAAGGTCTCATACTTCATAATTGTGTGACTTATTAGGAATCTACTGTAATCAAACACTAGCATACTGGCTTAAAAATAGTCATAGACCATAAAGTAGAAAAGAGAACTCATATTAACTTCCACGTGTATGGCCCAGTGATTTATAACACAGGATGGCAAAGTACACTCAATGGAAATTGGCATTTCAGTAACGGCTGCTGGGAAAACTGGCCATCCAGCTACGAAGAATGAAGTTGGACCCTTACACCAAACAAAGTAACCGAATATAGATCAAAGATCTAAATGAAAGATTAAAACTGCAAAATTCTTAGAAAAAAACATACCACAAAAGCTTCATGACACAGGAGTTGACAGTGGATTCTTGTACATGGTATCAACTGCACGAGCAGCAACAACAACAAAAAATTAAGCCATCAAAATGAAATAGCGCTGCCAGTGATTCACACTTGTAATCTCAGCTATTTGAAAGGCTGAGGCAGGAGGATCACAAGACTGAGGCCAGCTTGTGCAACATGGCAAAACCCTGTCTCAAGATTTAAACATTTAAAAAGACTAGGGACGTAATAGCTCAGTCAGGGGAAGAGCAGTTGCCTAGGATGCTCAAAGCCCAGGCTCAACCCACAGTACCACAAAAACAAAACTTTTACTCCTCAAAGAATACGCACACACAGGATGGAAGAAAATACTTGCCAACCACGAACTGAATATGTAGAACACACAACTTCTAAAATTTAACAATAAAAAAATCCGGTTTAACAATAAGACTCAAATACACACTTCCCCCAAAGATCTACAAATGGCATAAAGCAGGAATGGACGTGGATCGTTAGGAAAAGGCATATCAAAGCCACATGGAGAGTACACTTCACAGCCATGGGGATTATTTTTTAAAGTGATTTAGTAAACAAGTGCTGGTGACACAGAGAAATCAGATCCCTTGTCTTGCTGGGGGCACTGCAAAAAGTGTAGCCACCTGCTGTGACAGTGTGGTAATTCTGTAACACTTCTGTACAGAAGTTTCACAGACCTGGGGATGCTGCTCCTCAGAATATACCTAAGTATCTCTAAAGACTGAGATTCGTGGGTCCGTGGATAAACAAACCATGAATGTGTACCCTCAGCCCTAACAAGGAGATTCTGCCCCCTGCTACAGAAGGCGCCACACGCAGCAGCTCAGGCATGACCGTACAGCTACAAGGCAGGTGGAGGGCTCGGCTTCACGGGGAGAGGAGGGGGCCACAGGGAGGTCAGGAAAGGAGTTATGCTTTAGGGTGCACAGAGTTTCGGTCTGAACAGATGTAAAGTTTCTGCAGGTACATGGGGGTGACGGCGGTACCGTAACAAGAATGCTGCTGACCTGTATACTTAAATGTGGTTAAAATTGTAAACTGTTATATATTTTACCACAATGAAAAAAAATTAAAGAATGATAACTGAGCAAAAGAGGATGAGCGACCAGAACAAACTGAAACAGACTAGAATGACGCAGGCACAAGTGGTCGCGTAAACACAGCATGATTCCATCTGAATGGGTAAAACCAAGCATGCAGTTGAGAACCACAGACACAGTATGTACAATGGAAACACAAAACCAAGGCACCACTAGGGGACAGTTACTGCAGGACAAGGAGGGAGAGGCAGTGCAACTGCACAGGGACGCTGGGGCCTTTAAGTCATCGCATACTTAGGCTTCATCCTTAAGAAGCAATTTCATGGGGGCTGGGGTGTTGAGACAAACTCTCACTCTGTGGTCCACGCTGGTCCTGAACTGTGTAGCCCAGGCTGGCCTCGCAGCAATCCTCCTGCCTCAGCCTCCTGAGTGCTGAGATTACAAGAGTCCACCACCACACCATGCCTGGCTAATTTGGGGGATCTAACCCAGGGCTTTGTGCACACTAGGCAACAGCTGTAACCACTGAACTACACCCCCAGCCCCTGTTCAGTTATTCTCTACATATATTTAATAGAAATCTAGCATGGGATTCTTCCCAATTTCAAAAAAAGCAACACAAAACCTGCCATGTCTGAAAAGAAATTGAGGCTTCATCATGTGTTACTTCCCACACGGCTCATGCTTTGTAGTAAGACTGCAAAATCCCCCAACACCACACATACCCGTTGTCACTTCTCTCACTGAAGATTTCCCTCCCCTTCAAGTTTGCATCTGCTTTACTTTTCCTCTTAGAAATAAGCATTTCCACTTTATCCACCCAGACACTTTGCTGTTGTACTGGGAATCTGACCCCACTACATTGTCCAGTCTAGGCTCAAATTTGTGATCCTCCTGCCTCAGTCTCCCAGAGTGGTGGGGTGACAGGCATGTGCCTCCACATTTGGTTTAACCCAGACATTTGCAGACTGGTCCTAAACAGGCCTACATAATAACTTGTGGCAGAATCTCTGGTTATAAAACACTAAATATGAGTCTTACAAACTTGCTAGAAAGTATGCACAGTCAGTCTTTAAGCGTGTCTAGATCCTGTCTGCATGTAGCTGGGATTACTATCTACATCAATAACGAGTATCCTACTAAGACAATTTGAGCTTCTCAGGGACACCAACATAGCAGAACTTTCAAATCTCCAAAAATAAAACACAGACACATGGAGAGATACAGTATTTAATCGAAATATATTTGTCTAATATCTACAAAGTGTGACAACTGGTCTTAAGAAGGCAGACAAAAGGCACAAAATCAGAATTCCTACAGAGAAGCATTCATGCTACTAGATTTTATGAATATCAAGGAGCTTAGCAGAAACCCAATCATGTATCCTTTGCTTTTTGGTTTGGACATGCCCTTGACCTCACATGGACAGGCTGAAGACGGAAGGTCAAGCCACGCAGCATGGACGCAGGTGCCCTGCACCTGTTGATCACAGTGGTTTCCTGGCAGAGAGGTGCGGGAAAACCAAATTCCACAGAAAACCCTTTTCTCCTTCCCCGGACAAAACACAAGACAGGCGGTGGTTGTGCATGTGTGTATATGCATGCATGTACTGAACTTCTAGAGCCCTTTTTTCATCATGAAAGTAGTGAAATCGCCATAGAATTTGTTTTCTGCTATAAAGAAAGCAGTTTCTGGAAAATGTGTGCCTGGTGCTCTGCGTGTGAGAAACCATGAGAAAGATGAATGGAAAATGGCAGCGGGCCTGGCTCCCGGCTCCCAGGGGTGCCCCCAGCTGGAAGGCGCGGCATCGCTCTCCCAACAGCCCCCTGCCCACCCTCCTGGGGGCTCAGGAGCAGATTCGCTTCTTCAGGAGGGACCAACAGGGCAGAGAGGGAGGGCAGATTACAATCACCATAAGGTGCCGGGCACCCCACGCATACCTGCAGGGAGCCACCTGCCCCTAGAGGGGCAACATCTTGGTAGGAACTAAGTGAAGAGGTCTTTTTAAGTGCAAAACATTTTTGGCAAAGTGAAAAATAGAAAATTTCAAACCTCACTGATAAAAAGGAGCTCACCACTACCCCGTAGACCTTGGTGAGTGCAGAGTCTGTGCGGGTAGTAAGACTCGGCAGCGTGTTCGTAGCGTACGTGGGAACACACACGGGGCTGCACACGGCCCAAATGGCTCTTGGATAAATTCAACCCTCCAGCAGAGTCTGGGGTCCGTTTTCACAGTATAGCATTTCTCTGCTCTCCTGGATGCTAACAAGACGTCTCAGCGCATGCCAAAAGGACCTGGGTACTGTACCACTTTAATTCCTACAAAAGCAGCCTCCTGGGGAAAGGGCTGCACTCCACCTCATCAGTGCGTCTTCCAGAGGGGGTTGAAGTATACCCAGCCGTCACCCTGGAAGAGAAGGAAGCAGGCATGACGGGAGGCCCTCGGCAGGGAGGTGAGCGGGTGGGGTCTCCGGGGCCCTAACAGGCAAGGGGCAGCCTCCAGGTTTTGTTGGTTTACATCAAGGTTACATGGCAAAAAAAGAAAAAGGCAAAAGAAACGGCACCTCGTGATAGTGGGAAGCAGTGACTGAATGAACAGACTGTGGCAAAAAGTGCACGTGTGCGTGGATAGAATTTGCACAGACAAGTGAGTGACTGAACAGGCCCCAACCTGGAAGGTAACATCCAACCTAGACCCTTCAGCTGGCAGAAGCCAAAACTGGGTAGGTGCCTGAAGGAAACAGCACCCACTCATCATCAGATGAGAAGGCCGGAACCAAAGCAGGAGAGGGAGACCACACGTGGTGCCCACTCTGGCGTGGGGAATGATCTTTCTCTATATGACCCCAAGCCTTCTGTTAATAAACCTTTTATCAGCCTTATTAGCCTGCTTTTAATGAGGCTTTAATCAAACACAAGGGGAAGAACTCTAAGAGGTTTTCTGCTGTCATTTAATGCACAACTTCCCAGAAAGCTAGGCAAACTAGCTGTCTCAAGAGAAAGAGGGTCCCCTTCACAGAAGGATCCCTGCAGGGTGTGTCTGACCGGCTAAGGGTTTCTCACGAGGTGCCTGGCGAAGGTGCAGTCTCCCCAGGCAACCTTCCTGTCTGAACCAGAGGCCAGTTTTGAAGTGTCTTCTCCATCCACAGCCTTCAGGTCCTGACTTGGGGAAGGGCTGCTGGCTTCCTGCTACTAGCTGGAAGGCCACTTCCAAGTGACTGAGCGCTAACTCTCCCACAGTAGGTCTACCACAGGTGTCCAGTCTCACCTGGGCTGCAGTGAGTGAAGAGAAATTGCTTTGAGTAGCATTCAATAACAAGATAGCTAATATCTAATCCTAAAGCCAAGATCCAGGGACACTGCGGCTCTTGTATTAGGCCCGGCGATACTATTTACACACTGCTAGAGGCCTGCCTTGTTTCTGCTTGACCAGCACCTTTATTTGGTTTCAGGATCTTGTAGTAATAGTAAACCCTTTCACCAAATCATCGGAAATTTCATTTTAACCTGACATCATGTTTATAACGAGTAGTACACTGTTAGGTTAGCGCAATGGTGGTAAACATTTCCTGTAAAGGGCCAGATATCTACAGATGGGGGCACAGTTCAGTGGTAGAGCACTAGCCTAGTATTCACTGGCCCTGGGTTCAATTCCCCAGTTCCAAATAAAAATTAACTGGGTGTGGTGGCACATGCCTATAATCACAACATTTAAGAGGTTAGATTACTTGGTTACTTCAGAACCAGCCTGGACTACAGAGCAAGACCCTGTCTCAAAAAATCAAATAAATTAAATATCTAATATAAGTTAACCTAATCAAGCTACAAAAGATTGCAAAAACACTTTATAACATTTTGAGAAAGCTTATGAACCTGTCTCACACCTCATGTAAAGCTGGCCTGGGCCTGTAGGCCGTGGGCTGCACAAGCCTGCTTGGCACAGCGATTCATCTGCTCAGAGATGTCAGAGATGAGCAACACCTGGGATCATTTTTACTGGTTCCTGGCATCTAATTTTGTTTAAATTTGACATAATGAAAACACCAGATTTCTAGTGCCTCGTGAAGAATTAAATGTCAATCTAGTAAGACCTGGAGGTGAGGAGCACCCCGTTCCTCATTGGCTGCCTGTGTTTCAGGGCTCCCTAGGGCCTGCCTCACTGACTGCACCCCTACCTTAGTTACGTCACAAATGAGTGCATAATAACCTCCAGTGCGCACCCAGCCCCCTTGCCCAGTGGGAAGGCAGCTTTGTGGACATTATCTCTGCCTTCCCGTCACTTTTCTGGGTGACAGTAGGTGTTTCCGGCAGGGGACCCTTGCTGGTCTTCCCGCATGTCCACCTTGATGGGCCCTAGAGGCCAGGCCCTGAGAAGCAGTTTTCCAGCAGGAGGGTCCCAGCCCACCCCCACTGGAGGCCAACTGACAGGTGCCTTGTCATTAACTGCACAACGATGACTTAACGGGTCCCTGGCTTCCCTGAGTAGAACAACATCCAGGCATTCGGCTCTGGCCCACTCCTGTCCCTCCCTGGCAGGCTGGCGGGGCACCACAGAACAGTCACTTGCTCGGTTCATCCCTCAAGCTGGTTTAGGCCTCAGGACATTATCATGAATGCTGTTGCAGAAAAGCTGTCCTGAATCCTGGGCCAAAGCCAGAGACAGAGCCCAGCTGTCCCCTCCATCCCAGGACCCGCACCCCGACCCATCCCCACTCAGCAAGCAAATCCATCTGCCTGCCCGTGGGACAAGCCCCTCTGGTGGGCGAGAGCCTGGCAGCATCCACAAATTTACCTCCTGGATGAAATACTTGGGCTGCCACGGCGTGCGGAGGCTCTCCCGCTTCCGCTCCTCGGCCCGCTGCTTCTCTTCCAGGCGCCGCTTCTGCTCTGTGGCCCCGTCAATGTCCCCCAGTCGCAGGTGGTGGGTCACCTGCTGCCAGAGACTCCTGAGAACACACAGAGAGAAAACAATGAAGCCAGCTGGCCCGCTGGAAGGTGCACGGGGAGCCAAGGGCGGGAACCCGGGCGGCCTGCGGGGCTTCACAGCCCCACAGCCAGGATCTGCACCAGGGCCACCTGCTGCCTCCACACAACCACCCTCTAACCCCCACCCCACACACACACTCCCGTGTCCCAAGAAGCACGCTGTTCTTCTAATGCTACTACTGACCCCGACAGACATCGCAGGCAGCAGCTCCTGAGAAGGGCTGGTGTCCAGGGCTGAGCGCAGCAGCAAACTCCACTTCCCACCAGCCCCACCTGCATCCCAGGTCCACTGACCAAGCAGCGCAGGCCCTGGGGCTCGAGTAACCCCCACCACGTGCCACTGGCCTCGCGGCCTGGCTACTTCAGCTGTGCCCCGGACCGGATATGGAATACAAGACTCCACTCACGGATGGAGCATGTCTACACACCAGAACATGCATCAGCCATGTGTACCAACATGCACGGAACTGGACACTAAGTTAAGCAAAAGAAGCCAGACACAGCAAGGAAGTAGTAAATGTTCTCTCACACATGCAAGCTCACCAAGCCTCATTGGAGAGAGTAAAGGGCTGGAGGAACAGCACCACGGTCAAAGCGCGTGCCGTGCAAGAACATGGTCCTGGGTTCGATCCCCCAGCACCACATAAACTGGGCGTGGTGCCGCACACCTGTAATCCCTGTACTTCGGAGGCTGAGGCAGGAGGACTGCTTTGACTTTGAGGCTAGCCTGGGCTACATTTTGAGTTCAGGACCAGCCTGGACAAGCGAGTGAGACCCTGCCTCAAAAAAAAAAAAAAAAAAAAAAAAAAAAGACTAGAATAGTGATAACCAGAGGCTGGAAGGGCATGGGGTGGGCAGAACTGACACCGTTGGATAACAGGTACTAAAATAAGAGGAATAAATTCTAGTGTTTGACAGCACAATATGGTGATATAATTCACAATTTATATTTTATAAGGAACTGGGAGAGAGAAGTCTAAAGTTCCAAATATAAAAATGGTAAATGGTTAAGAAGATGGAAATGCTAATTATCCCGATTGAGTCACTACACCGGGCAGAGATGCAGGAGGAGGAGGGGGGGAGAAAGGGAAGGAGAGAAGGGAGGAGAAGTGGTGCAGGAGGAGGGAGACAGGGAGGGCAGCTGCAATGGGCAAGTACAGAGAGCAGGTGAGGGTCAAACCCAGTCCTTCCTTCCTATCACCCGTCTCTGCTGAGAGAGGGGCTGGGCACTAGGACAGGCAGGACTCCACAGATATGGACCATGACAGACCAGTGGCACAGGCTCCCAGGGACAGACGGGTGGTGGGGCAAAACCTGCCCTATGGACAAAGGGCTCCCCTCAGACAAGCACAGGCACCAGACACCCAGCCAGAGAACCAACTGAGTGTGGGAGGAGGGGACAAGGAAGGAGCAGGGACTCACCTGGGGACAGTTCTAAACACCAAGATAAACCAAAGCCAGAAAAGGAAGAGCCTTTAAGGTGGAGTATGGAAGCAAGGCAGCAGAGGGAAGGACTCTCCAGGGCTGGCACCACTGTGAGGGCCAGGATGACAGGTCTCAGCACTGTCTACCTAGCTGTGCAGGTGGTCCTGCATCTAAGTCTACAGACAAAGCCCTCAAGGGACCCTGCGAAGACAGCAGTTGCAGGTACCCTGAGTGGCCAGGGAGCCCTGGGCCAGACACGCACCCTACCTCCCTCAAGGTTCTTTCCTCTTCTGCAGACAACCAGGGTGGGTTGACTGCATCCCCACAATTCAATAGAGCCCTCATACCTACTAGACAAAAGGCAGTGGCCCCTTCCAAGTCTGACGTCAGATCCACCCCAAGCCAGGCTGAGTTCTGACTTCCCATGGACTAACTGGACAGGAAACTGTGAACAGGGGCACCTAAGCCACTCAATCTCCTGGCAGGCCATCAGAGCTGTGTTCTCAGTGCCCTGTGGGACGCAAGTCACATCCTGAGGGGAGCCACAGGGCACTATGGGTAGCCTATCAGAGGCACTGGGGCCAGGGTAGGCTTCTTTCCTTACCATCCCCTTTTCCTTTTCCAGCTACCACTGCTCAAGAGGCTGGGATTAGAGGGCATCTGGGAAAGCTCCTGGTCTCCATGTGGACATGCTGTTCTCCTCACCACCCTCCAATACAAGACAGAGCACACTAGTCCTAAAGCCAAGGTCCAGGGCCACTGCGGCTCTTATATTAGGCCCAGCGATACTATTTACACATCGCTGGACGCCTGCCTTGTTTCTTCTTGATCAGCACCTTTATTTGGTTTCAGGATCTTGTAGTAACAGTAAACCCTTTCACCGAATCACTGGAAATTTCATTTTAACCCGACATCATGTTTATAAAGAGTAGTACACTGTTAGGTGAGGGCAATAGTGGTAAACATTTCCTGTAAAGGGTCAGAGAGTAAGCCTTTCATGCTTTGCAGACCACATGGTTTTGGCTGCAACTAGTTAATTCTGCCATTGTAGCAGGAAGGCAGCCACAGACATATGGAAACCAGGAATGACCGTGGCCACATTTCAATAAAACTTTATTCACAAAATCAGCCATGAGGTGATTTGATTTGCAGTTGGTATGTGTCACAGACTGAAAAATCAAAATGTCCTATTCCAATAAGATTCTGCTTGTGTACCAGCATAAATGTCAAGTGACATACGTAATGTCACCATGAGTGGCTGGATAGTATTTATTGCATAGGGTAGATACACTGAGTGGATACAGTATCGTGTACGTAGGCGTTTTCCAAATGCCAAGCAGCTAGGTGGTTTCTTTCATTAGGGTGTTGTTCTGTAGTCCAGGCTGGTCCCGAACTCACAATGGTGCTCAGGCTGTTCTAGAACTCACAGAAATCCTCCTGCCTCGGCCTCCGAAGTGCTAGGATTACAGGCATTCACCACCAGACCTAGCTAATTTTTATGGGCTGCTGGGGAATCAAACCCAGGACTTGCACGTGCTAGGCAAGTGTTCCAACCAGTGAGGAATAGTCCCAGCCCCTGCTTTCTGTTTCATTTTTTTTATGGCTTAGGCTTTTTATTTTTAAGAAAAAAAAATCTTGTTTAAAATCCTTTCTGGATTTAAGAATTTTCCCTGAAAACAGATCCCTTGAATTAGAACACAAAATTAAAGTGAACTAATAAGTTTAAAGTTACTGATCCCTGAGGAGAAGTTGCACACAGCCCTACCACTAAGAAAAAGGTACATCATTGCTTCTGGGCAGAGCTCCCGAATTCCTCGCACCCTCTGCGGTTAATCATGCAATCCAGTAACACATCTGTTGAACCATCAAGCTTTCAGGACAGTCACTAGAAGCCTGCGACAGGCCACCTCCATGCGCCACAGCTTCAGCACAGCCCAGCTGACAGCTAAAAGGATCCACGCCCAGGGGGATGAGATCCCAAGAAACGCAAAGGGCCCAACAAGTCGCTAAAGGATCCCTGGCCTGCATCCACTGGCTATGCTTTGGAACTTCTGCCTGGTGCTGCAGGCCAAACCTGGGGAAAGGAGGAGCACACGGGCCTGTTCCCACCTGGACTCCATGGGCCCCTGCTTCTTGAGAGGCCTGATCTTCTTGGGGTACACGGGCAACGTGGTTGTGTCGATGACCTTGGTCTCCCCGTTGCTGTAGGTGAACTCCAAAGCGCCGTTCCACTCCCCGTGGGCTTTGCAGACAATGGTGTTGGTAGGGTTGTGCTTGACTTCTGCCGTGACCCTGCGTGAAGCAAGCTGGAGCTCAAAGGGGCATTCTTCTTTAGAGATTCTTTTCTTGAGGGCTGAGGAGGAGGGATTGTTTCTGCGATTTTGCCCCAGCCTAGCTTTTAATGTGTGATCTAATATTCTTGGTCGGAAAAAGGTGAGAAAAACAGTGAAATCTGAAAAACGCCTGCAATTCATTCATAGTAATGCAGCAATGTTTCTCAGAAGTTTTGAGAATTTGCAAGCAACAGTTAGATAAGACCTTATCATTAAGATGGGAATCAAGCAGGTCAGTAGAAATAAAACCCACCCTTCTCTTTCCCCCAGATAGCATCTAACAACCCTGAAACGCGGGAGCACAGGGAAAGTTTTTCCATTCTATACAAGGTCATTCCTGAATGTGGGCCATACCCAGCTGCTCACACTCCCCACAGAGGCAGCAACACAGGCAGGCGGCGGCACCGCCCCAGCACCCAGGTGTGGCCTGAACAAAGGTGAGCACAGCAGGCCGGGCCTTGCACGGATACCTGCCAGGCTCAGCAGCAGCTGGAAGGGCAGCCCCGACCTCCCCACGGAGCCTCAGCCTCGTCTAGGGTCTCTAGAGGAGCAGAGGCCCACAGCTCGCACCCAGTGCTTTCTGCAAAGCTTGGAGCAACACAGGAAGCTGCTCCTCTTTGCACAGTGGGGCGGCTGGGGCTGAACAGGTTTCCAGACAGGCTTAGGAGGGTTCTCCTGAGCTTGACACCCATCCCCGGGCCCAGGTAGCCGGCAGAGGCCAGCAGCAGGGGTGAGGTGGAAGGGACCCACAGTAAGCTGGTACCTGGCCCTGACAGGCCCCGCCCTCTGCTTTCCGCAGTCTCTGCTGTGACCAGTGTGCTCCCACTGAGCCTGGGGCTGGCAAGGTCTGCAGACAATCAGCGCTCGCACGTGCTGTGTGCTGGCTGCCGCAGCCACCAGTGACATCAAGCGCATCCTCCTGTCAACACCAGCACGGGTCAAGAAGAAGGGCCAAGATGGCGGCTCACTTATACAGCAGGCCTGCTCTGAAGGAAGCTGGCTATAGCCAGAGGCAAAGAACAACTTCGCTTTTCCTCAAAGAGCAGGCAGACCTCTCCGTCAGTTTAAGACTTGAGATTTCTCAGATTCTAAAAGGAAAGCAACAAGCTGGGTCCAGTGGTACAGGCCTGCAACCAGCACTCTGGGAGGCTGAGGCAGGAGGACAGCAAGTTCAGGTCCAGCCCGGGTAAGTTAGTGACCTAGCAAGACTCTGTCTCTAAATTAACTTGGAAAAGGGCTAATGATGTGGCTCAGTGTGAAGGTCCTGGGTTCAGTCCTCAGTAAAAGCGAGAAAGAGAGAGAGAGAGAGAGAGAGAGAGAGAGAGAGAGAGAGAGAGAGAGAAAGAGAGAGAAGAGATGGGGAAGAGGGGGAGAGTTGGAAAGAGAAAGAGGTAAACAAGCAGAGGGAGGGAGGAAGAGAGGGAGAAGAAAGGAAAGAAAGTCCTTTATCCTAATTTCTGACTCATTCCACTGTGAAATTCAATTTTCTACAGGGAAAGGGAACTGGAACTTGGGGCACCATGATACGCTCTAGCCCGTGCCTCCAGCGGCCAGCCCTACCTGTGGACTTTTCCTCCATAGAAAGGCTTCGTGTGGAACGTCACCGTCGCGGAGTACCCGGTCTTGGCGCAGCTGATGTTGACCTTGCCCCCAAGCTCTACCCATGGGACGGTGAGGATGGAGCGGGCGTAGGCACTGGGCAGTGTGAACACGTACTCCTCCCCGTGCTCCAGGAGCCGCAGCACGCCTCAAAGGAGAGAAGGGGGACTAGAGACAAGCCCGAGGAAGGGCTGCGCAGACCCACCAGAGACAGGCAGCAAGGAGGGTCCTGCAGCAGGGGAATGCCAGGACCCCACCTCTGCGGAGGGCAGCCCCCTACTTGTGCTTGGCTGTGTGCCAGGCACAGTGAGTACAGACGTGAATGGGAAAGGCCACACCCTACCTTCAGGGAGTGGAAGAGAAGGGTGGATGCTAACTAATCACTAAGCCAACACAAACTGTAACTATAAAAAGACAATGCAGAGAGGTGTGCAGGGCCAGAGGCCTTCAACAGGAAAGAGTTGACCTGGAAAGGCCTTCTCCAACAAATGGGCACTCTATGCTTGAAAAGGTGCAGAGGAAGAGAGCATATGCCAAAGCCTTGCCGTGGGAAGGAGACCGGTGGACCTGAAGGGGCCAAGCTGAAGTATCACATGCAGGAAGGCAGGTGGCTCACAGGGGTACACAGGCGGGCCAGCTCAGCAGGGGCCAAGCCTTGTGAAAACTTCTAAAAGCCTATGAAGGAGTTCTGCCTTCACCCTGACATCAGGAGCTGCCACAGTGGTTCTCACGAAATTGCAAAGGATACTGTACTGCTGTCGGTATCCTGGAGGCAACTGCCTGCCTCAAGCAGTGTGTGCCATGTGCCGCCTGTCCACCTTCAGGCGAGGGGCTCCCCAAACTGGGACCCAAGGACAGGGCCTGCCCACATCTTCATCCTCTTGAAGCAATTCCAAATAGATGAACTTGTCTGTTTTTTCAGTGGGAAGGGCCTCAGTTTCATTAAGACTGACTTGACCACCCCAAAACACAGACTCCCAGGGCACTGGTGCTGGGTGGTTTGTGTTCAGAGACCCTGAGGACCAGTCTCAGACGACCCTGTTCCACTCCCCCCACCCACCCAAGTACTGTGGGCCCAGCCTGGACAAGTGGCACCATTCGTGGGCACTGCAATCCTCAAGGAGGACACACTCTCCATCGGCCAGGGGTATGTGACCAGGGTGAGGAGACCACACATGGCCCCACCTCTATGACTTTTCTGGAAGCCCAGATTGCCTGTGAGATCTTACACACTGTGTCCCCTGAGCTTCACAGCTATCCTGTATGACAACTTTTATTTTAATATAAGTACAGAGACAGGAGCTGGGGGCATGGCTCAGTGGTTAAAGCACTTGCCTAGCAAGCAAAGGCCCTGGGTTCAACTCCCCAATACCACATAACAGCTGGGCATGGTGGCACACTCAGGAGGCTGAGGCAGGAGGGTTACCATGAGTTCAAGGCCAGCCTGGACTGCATAGTAAGCTCAGGACCAGCCTGGACTACAGAGCAAGACCCTATCTTTTAAAAAATAATAAATATGAAGAGGCAGACTCAGATGAAGAAATCTAGCTGGCAACCACCTCTCCAAGGCCAGGCAGAGGTCTACACCAGCCACAGCCAGTCTCTGAGGAGCAAACTGCAGGACAGGTGAGCTTGCTGGCAGCTGTTATCTCTGAAGTGGACACTTAGATGCACTGATCTGATTCGTCCTTGGAAATCCTTTCACCAGTCAGGAGCTACTGTAGACAGAGCACACTGGAATCCCAGATAAAGCCAGTTCTCCCAGGCCATGAAACAGATGACTAGTTCTGTAAGGCCAAGGTCACGTGCTGGTCTCGATCACCACACATGATCGCCTAGAGCACTGCCTTCCCCTTATCTCCTGTTAGTACTGAGGCTCCAACTCAGGGTCTTCACATTGAGCTCAGAGTGCATGTGTGACAGGATCTTTCTAGGTTGCTTATGCTGGGCTCAGCCTGCCTCACTCAGCCTCCCAACCTCCTGGGATTAAAGGTCCACATCACCAAACCTGGATCTCCTATAGCTCGTCTTTTTCCATTCTCTCTCTCTCTCTCTCTCTCTCTCTCTCTCTCTCTCTCTCTCTCTCTCTCTCTCTCTCTCTCTCAATTAGTTCTCTCTCTATGAACTCCAGGTTGGTCCTGAATCCACTATGAAGCCCAGGCTGGACTTAAACTCATGGTTATCCTCCTGCCTCGGCCTCAATCTAAAAGCAGGTTCCCATGTGTGTCCTTTAACACACACGAAGATCCATGCAGGGGCCAACACCGCTGAAGGAAAGCAGACTCATGGGTCACTGGCAATCGTGGGCAGGAGCTGAGGACATAGCACAGCAGTTAGAGCACTTGCCCAGGAAGTGCAAGGCCCCAGGCTCGGTTTCCCCGCACCACATAACAACTGGGCATGGTGGTACAGGCTTGTAATCCCAGCACCTGGGAAGATGAGGCAGGAGGACTAATGGAGTTCAAGGTCAGCCTGAGCTCCATAGTAAGTTAAGGCCCAGCCTGGGCTACTGGACATGCAGCAGGACTAGACGACATATACTCTCTCCCTTCGCTCCCCCTCCTGTCTCAGGAAATACAACTGAATGCATGTGATACAAACAGCATGACTCCATTATAGCAGATATCCTGGCATCGTAAGAGAAGGGCTTCCTCTCAACTCCCACGGCAGCCTGCTAGAGCTCGCACAACTGAAACAACCCACTGTCCTAAGAGGGAAGCTCCCGCCACCTCACACATGGACATTTGTCCCTCCTCCTAAATTCCAGGAGGCCCAGCTGGATCCTGAAGCCCAGTCCTCTCCGTGCTTTCTGTGTACGGAAAATCTGACACTGGGGTTTCTACTGAGCTACATTCTCAGCCTGTCTGTATTGTGTATGTTGAGACAGGGTCTCACTGAGTCACTAAGTTGCCCAGTTTGGGCTTGAACTTGTGATCCTCTTGCCTCAGCCTCCCAGAATTCTGGAATTACAGGCCTTAGCCATCAAAGCCTCCTCGGTGTCTTCCTTCTTCAAACTGGGTTGTCCTTCAGAAAACCGCCACTGATGCTACACACAGACACCAGGTCAAGATCCAGAGGGAAACTAGAGAGAGGAGTTACCCAAGATGTCCTCCTTTATTCTAGTTCTACTCAAGTGCCTTGGTCCCTCAGGTGCCAGCCACAGCCTCCATGCTGCTGGTGGCATCCAGGAGAGGCCTCTGGGACTCGGCAGAAGAGGCTGCAGCCACGCTGCCTGAAGGCCCCTGGGAGGAAGGTGGGCCATGCTCTGGCCATCAGGGCTAACGCATCTTACTTGGTGGCAAAGCCCATCTAAGATGGCCAGCATATCTCATCGGCACTGCAACCTCAGTGCTGATGTTCACTATGATCCTGGCCTGTGCTTAGGCCTTCCTGTCCTTGGCTGAAATACCCAAGGACTCTCACCCACATACCAGTCTCCAGAACAGGAACACACACCACCGCAGGCCCTGTGGGCTCTTGCCTCATTCACCAACAGAAACACTGTCACACAGGACTCATCTCCTCCTGAGCTGCAGATAGCTCCCTATCTGCAGTTCAGGACTCCTTGCAGTTCAGGCCTCCTTACAGTCTTTCTGCATGACACAATACGCCACACATTTCTTATAAGACCAGACGGATCTTGAAGAATCATTCCATGTCCTCTGTCACTTGTCAGCCTGCCCAGCTTCTCTATGCCTCAGTTTCCTCATCTGTGACACAAGGACAGTGGCACACAAGGACAGTGGCACGTGTGCTTCACAGGGTTGCAGCAAAGGCAAAGGAGATTCCAAAACCCAGCAGGCAGCCTGGCCCAGGACCCCAAAACCCTGAAGGTTCACATCCTAATTGTCCCTCCCTCTTCCTGGGCCGCATTCATCACAATGGCCTTGCCATTCAGCAATACAGAGCCAACCACAGAATCTGGCAGTGGATCATGCATGGAGGGATGAGAAGACTTTTAAAAACCAAAGGCTTTGTACATAAGCCAGCATTCTTCTCTTGCTCCTCTAGAGAAAAAAAGAAAAACTCTAATATACCATGGAGAAATTTCGTCACTCACGTCCCTTGTCAGTAAGCCGTAGAGCTAATTTGATTCAAAGGCTTCTGTGAAATCACATTACTTTGGCTTTTCTGAGAAATCCCTAAATGTGTGTTCCTTCATTAAACCACTGGTGATTACGCCATTTCAATATTTTTGTCAGGGTTATGCTAACAAAAATCTGTCTTTAATAAGAATAAGTGACTTTTTAGAATTAGACTCTCAAATGGGATTGCAAATTACAGCAGCTCCTTCATTTGGCCTGAGAGCTGAGAGGAGCTAGCAGTGCCAAGCAGTCACGCTGTGGCTGGTCCCTGGCTGAGAGATGCTCACTTCAAGTCCCAACAGCGGAGTTACCAACACATGCAAGGCAAAGCATTAAGATCGTCAAACTGATAAATTTAAAATAATTTCACAGCTGGCAGCAATGACAGGAACCAAAATATTCTGACAGGGTATTTACCCTACAATCACAGATAATTCTGGGAAACGTACAGAGCCCGCAGAGCCCCCTAAGCCCTGCGTATACATGCCGCCCATTCACAAGGATGACTGTCCTCCACTGGACTCTGATGCTAGCACCTTGTGGGGGAAGCCACTTGCCAGAGCAGCTGAAGGCGACTCAGGTCCTGGCAGTGGAGTCAGCAGAGGGCTAGTAGAGGGACCCTGGCATGAAGCCAGGGGCCTTGGGTTTCAGGGAACCTTGTTGTGACAGGGACCTGAAGGTTGGGCCTGCAGACGCTAGTGAAACTAGCATCCCTGCCTTCACATTCTCTCTCTCCTCCATAACCTGAAAACTCTGGGCCAGATCCCCATTGGGCCGTGGTTAGGCACGGTACTAACAGCCTATACCACAGGTCGGCTAGCCCTAAACTTACCTAGGCTTTCACCTTTCGAGACTGAGGGCATGAAGATAAAAAAGTACCTAACTGTTAGGATTTACAGGGCCGTTCAATGGCGTGATGCCTACAGGTTCCCAGCCATCATCCTAATCCTGCAGCCCCCTCAGTTTTGACTATGCCTGATGGGACATCCCCCAGAAGCAGAAACAATCACCCCAGGGCACCTGAGGCTTCCCCACCCACAGCAGAAGGCAACATCTCACGGTGGGAACCACGCTGCCTGGCCTTCAGATGATGGTCCTTAGAGAACCTGAGGGCAGCATTGTTCCCCAGATAGTAAGTATGCTAGGATTACCCAGAGTGCACAGCCCCCACCAACCTCGTCCTTGCCCCTCTTCTCCATAAACCCCCTCAGCTCTGCTGGCTCCTGGGAGGTACCCTGAACCTCTCCACCTGCGCCTCCCCTCACAGCCCTGCTGATTAGAGCTCCCTTCCTGCCCTGTCAATGCTCTTCTCCTGCGCTGGAGTTTATTATTGTGGGCTCGATTTTGGTTGAGACAGGGTCTTGCTATGTAGTCCAGGCTGGCCTTGAATTTGTAATCCTCCTGCTTCAGCTGAGTGCGCAGGTAACAGGCATGCACCACCATACCCAGGGTGATGAGCATTATGGGCGAGGTAGCCAAGACTGGACTGTTGGGACCCCTTGAGGCAGAGCTTTTGCCCTAAAACTCTGACAACAGTATCTCAAAAGGGGACTTTCCATATCATGCTGGGAACGAGGAAGGACACGACAGGTGCTGACCTTCAGCCAGCTGAGCTCTCAGAGTCAAGAACCTTTCCTTGAGGTCTAATGCAAGACCGTAACATAAAAATTTCAAGAGGACCCAATCCAAGACATCATTTCTAAAATTAGAGGTTGGAAAAAAATGTTACTTCACCTAGGCCCGGTGGCACAGGCCTACAATAGCAGCATTGTACGAGGCCGAGGCAGGAGGATCACCAAGTTTGAGCCCAGCCAGGGCAATTCAGTGAGACCTTGTCTCAAAATCAGAAATAAAAATGGGCTGGGAATGTAGGTCAGTGTGAAAGTACATGTGAGGGAAAGAAAAATCTCCATCTCATGCCCCCATCCCCAAAAAAGGTGGTAAGGCTTAAGTGAGAGGCCTGGGTACCCAGGGTGACCCGACAGATGAGGGTGCGGATGTGGAGGGTGGCACACTGGTGACCAGCAGTAGGAGCGTAGGACCTGGTCCCACAAGGTGCAGCCATGACCCAGGAGCCCCTTGCCATCCCACAGCTGGTGGTGGGGAGAGGCAAGGGCTAGACTGGGTAGGAGAAGGGAGCGTTCAGAAGGTGGGAGAGACTGAGGTTCTCTGACCAAATGGTTTCTTACATCACTAAAAGCAGATTTGCAAATCTTAACCTTTAGAAAAAATTTTTGTATGTTCTTCTAATGGCCAAAATCCTGCTGTGGCCAGTCTCACAGACTGGGAGGCATCTACCTTACACTCCAATTTAAGAATCTGGTGTCTTCATGCCTTGATAAGTAAAGAAAAACTTTTATTTTTGAAACAGGAGCTCATTCTGTAGCCCAGGCTGGTCCTGAACTCAATGGTGTAGCCCTGTCTGACCTTGGACTCACAGCAATGCCCCTGCCTCAGCCTCCCAAGTGCTGGGATTACAAGCATGTGCCACCATGACCAGATTTGTGTGGAGCTGGGGAATTGAACTCAGGGCCTTGTACTCGCTGTGCCATTCCTCCAGCCTCAAGAAAAGCATTTCTGCTGAGTACAGGAAAATCTCCAGAAAGGAAGATGAGTACATACATCCTAAGGACCAGAAAGTGCATTTGCTTTTACCAAAAAATATTCCGTTCACCAAGCGCTTATCCCGACTGGTCTCAGATTTCAAGGATGTGTGTGCCGCCTCCTTATTCCACTCCTACTGCAAGTCTACTCTTTCCACAGCAGCTAGAGTGGCACTGCAGAAATCACACACCATGGTGGCTCCCACCTCATGCACAGCAAAAGCCAAGACCCCGGGGCTGCAGAGCAGTCCCCACCCCAGGTCTCCCCTGCTCTACCCCTTCACTAGAGCCACACTGGCCCATCCAAGTACTAAGAACTTGGCAGCCCCATGCCCAGCCTCAGGGTCTCAGGGCCTTTGCATTTGCTGTCCTTTTTGCCTGGAGCACCGCTTCTCAAGCCCATCACCTGGCTTACTCTCTCACCTGCTCCAAGCCCTCTCTCAGGTGCTCCATTCTTGTTAAGCTCTCCCCTGCTAAGGACTTCAATATCCTGCCTTCCACCTACCACACCGTCCACTTCCCTGCTTTGTCTGTTAGTGCCAAATGCAATGGCCACCCATTGGCAATAAGGGAGTTAAAATCCACTTTGTCCAACTCATAACAAAGGAGTCTATGGGAATGCTGGACTTAGAAACAGACCCGCTTACACCTATCCCAAGATGCCATCCACTGACCTCCCTAACTGAGCCAAGAAGAAGGAAATGCTCTTTTAGTTCACAATGGAATTTTCAAGCAACAATGCAAGTGCTCCCAGAAGACTGGCTGAGCAACGCAGGACGTTCACTGCATAATCCCACCCCTCTTAAGCCCTTCTGAAACACCCAAGCTCTCAGCCTTATGCACGATTCCTCTCTTGAAACTCACTGCTGTCCCCTTTAACAGCAGACTCTGATCTAAATTAACTCTACCCTTATCTTTGCTCTTCCATTAATTCTACCAGCCCAGAACAGCAGCTTACATGTGACATCTGGCAAGACTCCAACGGCACCGTGGACCTCACGTGCAGATCCCGTCTGCCTGGCCGCCCACGGGGGTGAGACACCTGAGGGCAGGGACTTCGGCATGCAACGTGGCCAGTGCCCATCGCTCTGCCAGGGCCACTCACTTTGCAAACAGAAACCAAGGGATTTGTCAGAGCCCACACCATCGCAATGAGCTGAACATGCTTCCTCCAGCATCTGTGTGGAACAGGCCAGTCACCGCCCACGCGAGCAAGTCGTCAACATAAACTGCAAGAGCGAACCGCCTCGCCACCTTCTCCAGCATGCTTCATCTTCAGGAACTTTATTACGCAGGAAATTCAGAATAAGTAATAAAATCAAATAGAATGATAAGAGCCTCCTGAATACCAATATTTGCTTTTAAATAAAGGGAGAGTTTGCCAGTATAAACCTCATAGCATGAGCATGGCCTCTGCAACCTATGAAAACACAGAGTCCCAGATAAGTCAAAATCAAGATTAATGTTGCTCCTGTTTCTACATATACCTTCATACAAATCAATGCAAATATAAATCTCCTGTAGGGGGTCCTTAGCAATTCTCTCCCTGAGCAAGCTCTTGGCTCAAGGCCACAGCCCGGGACCCACCATGTGGCTTTAACCCAAAGAGCACTATGCAGGACCAGCCCCCTATGCCCTGAGAAGGCTGAGGCAAGGAGAACTGTGGGACTGCCCCATCTCTCCTATCTCACCCGAAGTTTCTTTTCCCACTTCAGACAGTGTTACAGTCTGGATCTGGAGTGCCTCCCAAAAGCCTGTGTTAGGAAGGAGATTCAATCATGCAGGTTATTCCACTGATTCCCTGTGCTAATAAAGAGGTGGGGCCAGGTCAAGAGGAGCTGATCCATGAGGGTGTGACCTGGAAGGGCGTATTCTTGCCCTGGCTTCTCCCCATCCCTCTCCTTCATCTGGTGCTATGAGCAGCTGTTCTCCGCCAGATCCTCCCACTGTGCTGCCACTGCCAGCCAACCATGCACAGACTGAGACGTCTGAAATGTGAGGTATGATGATAAACCTTTCCGCCCTAGGTTGTGAGTGCCAGCTGTTGTGTCCCAGAAATTCTAAAGTGACTAAGGCAGACGGGCCCTGGCTCTGCCTACAGAGGAACCCAGCAGCTCCTGGCCAGACACCACCCTTTCTTTGCCTTCCACCTACCTGCTGGTCTCCTCTCCACATATTCCTGGGCTTTGTGGCCTCAGGTGATTCCCTGAACCTTCTGAGACTCTTGATTTCTTATCTACAGAGAGGTACAGACTCAATGAAACTCCAGCAGAGGAGATCACAACAGGCCACCCGCAATAGCCTCCGTCAGCATGACCTAGGACAGTAATTCAGAGGAACGGCAGGCACAGGAAGGGCTTCGGAAAGCCATTCTTTAAGAAACTTACATCCAGTGCTGCAGACAGAGGCTTTTCTATCCGATGTCCCCATGTGCCCAGAAGAGACCTTTTCCTGGAAAGCTTAAATGTCTTTCTGACTCCAACCCAAACAAAGTGACCACAGGTGGCTGCACCACAAGACAAGCCTGGCTCCTGTGCACAACCTCCCCACCCTGCCACAGCCTGCAAGTCCTCTCCAGCATCCAGCCCAAGGTCTGAACCTTTTTTTTTTTTTTTTTTTTAACCTCTGTGTAAGCTCCAAGTTCCTAGTCTTGCTCTGGGCCTCTAACACCACATGACCTCTGAGCTCATGCACCTTACTAAAATTGATTATAACTCATCTACTCATGTGTTGTCTACTTTGCAGACTGAGATTATGAAACCTTCCAGGAAATCTAAGACTATCCCACCCCGATACTTGCCCTACATCAGGGAGGGGCAAGGTGGACACTTGTGTACCTGAGGTTTGGTATGCATTTTGAAACAACTCCCTTTGGGAAGTAAACTTTTGCAAAGTGAGCTCCACGAAGGAAACCTAGAATTCTCTACAGCACAGCTCGCAACACCACAGCTCCAGGAGGGCAGATTCTCTTGTTCAGCTGCTAGATCAGGTCCATACTTATCCCTGGTAACAACTTTCCCTGAAGAAACCATTTCTGACACCAACACCACCACCACTACCACTTTTCCACAGCTGGAAAAGCTGACAAACCACTAGTCACCGCGGGTAGGGTGGGGAGTTCCCAATTGGGAGATGGCTGAAAAGTTACTTCCTTACAAAAGAGAGCCTAAGTGGGATGGGGGGGAGACTGCACTGAAGTTTAAAGAAGCAAGTGTTGAGCTTGGTGACTTCTGGCTGTCAGGTGCCACATCCAGTTCAGAGGCAAACCCTCCTGGCTATCTACACTCCAGAACACATTTGGACTCTTAAGGTACTATTATGGTTCGGATCTTAAATATCCACCCAAAGATTGCGGGCTAAAGGCTGGGTCAACAGTCTGTGGTGCTGCTGGGAGGTGACAGACCCTTTAAGAGACAGGACAGAGGAAGGGGGAACTCGGCCTCTGGGGTGCCCCAGACGAGCAGCTGTGATCTACCTACCACCCACTCCTCCCTGATGTGCGCCTCTCCACAGGCACCGAGCAACACGGCCAGCCCCCAATGAACTGAGTCAAACCAACCTCTCTTCCTTCTGACACACCACCAACACACCAACACAGCCCCTTACCATCTGTTACAATCTACCACCACAGCTCCTGGTCTAAGCACCATCACCTCCTGTCTAAGTTACTCCCATAACCTCCTAAGTGGTCTCCAAGCTCCCACCTCTGCCCCATGATCTAGTCCCAGTGAGCGGCCGGGCAGTCTCACTAAGCTACAAGGCTAAGCTACAAGCTGGATCACAGCGTGCCTCAGTGGCTCAGCATCCACCAACCCTAACAATGGTTCCTGAGTCCCAGGTCGACCCGGCCACCTCCTTGCACCTGCATTCACCCTGATCCAGACAAGAGGCTTCCTGTCTTCCACTATCACTGGGGCCTTTCCCAACTCTGGCTTCTCTGTCTCATTCCTTCTGCCTTACTGTCTTTCCTGGTAGCCACAAAGCTAGCCCCTCATTGCCCCTCCAGGCTTTGATCAAATGTCCCCCTTGAAACAAGGGCTCCCAGCCCACCTAAAATTTCACCAGGCCTCTCCCAGTTACCCCCAGGACCCAGCCCTGTTTTATTTCTGTCCAGTCCACTTACCATCTTCTAAGCAGCACATGGCTGACTGACTTTCCCAGCACACAGACAGAGAAGAGACGCTGCCTCAGGACACAAGGTTTGTGTGTATTTGTTTACCCAAGTGTCCACAGCTCTTACCACCAGCACCGTCTGCAGGGGCTCCATAAACATGTGCTGCTGAATGGAGGGATTCTTATATTACAGGATTTCAGATGGGCTCCAAGGAGCCATGTACTTCCTGGGCTGAAAGCCACATACTGTGTTAGCTTTTTGTTTTTGTTTTTTGTTTTTTTTTTTTCCTGCTTATTTTTCCTGGATAGTCACAGCCTTAGAATCTCAAAAAAAATTTGACTCAAAATATTCTGAAGAACCGCTAACACAGACACTTCAATTTAACTAGGATTATTATAGGTTTCTTCCAACAATGAATAAACTGCACTCAAGTTACTGCTAAAATAGGAATGTGAGATCCACCAGCAGTGTGGCTACACTATGTTCTTGCTTCACAATTTCTAGCACAGTCAAAAGATCTGTCTTGGGAATTTTTATGAGCAGCTTCTGAATAGGCAGCACAATTATCCTCATTGTGCGTGAGCCAGAACATCAGCGACGGTAAATACAAAATGTGTTTCCACAAAATTGGAGCCAGTTCTAAGATTCCTGCAAAGCTGAGTGAAGAAAGGCTATGCATGGCGGTATGTGTGCCCATGTGACGTCCACTCCCAGGTGGGCAGCTAGACAGACAACAGCTGCACCCATCTAGCCCATCACCTTGACCCCCCGGGAAATTAGCACACCTGGCCCCAAACCCATGCCTATCTCCCACCTATCCTCCAATTCCAAAACAAAATGACAACCCCACACCCAAAACTGCAAATCATCAAGTACAAAAATGTCACTGGTACAGGCAGGTAACAAACTCCCATGTACAACATGACTTACCTTCCCCTATCATAGAGACCCCCACGGACATGCCCATGAACTTGCTTTTGGTCCATACGTGAGTGTTAACACACAGTCTCTTCTCCTTGCACTCACAGTAGAAGCAGGAGATGGGTGGGTGATGGGACACTTGCTCAGCCACAAATCGGAGTTTGTAGCTTTTGGAAGGGTCATCAGCCACTGGGTGTTCGTGACAGCCGGCAGGAGAGGGGGGAGCAGTCCTCTTTGGCTTGACCCTATCCTTGGGGACCTCCCAGGAGCAGTGAAAGGTCTCACCAATGATGGGGTTGTAGGGCTTCTTGGCCAAGGCCCCCTTGCGGCCCTCATGGAAGGCTGTGAGATAATACTCCACAAAGCAAATGACCCTCTCCTCGGGCGTGGCCCCAGCGGTGATGGCCAGCAGCAGGTCAGGGTGTGCCATAAAATCTGCATACATCTCCAGCAAGGATCGCTTCTCCAGAATAAACGTGGGGAGCACCACCTGCATGCAAAGGGCACAAAGGCAGAGGAGCCACCGTGACTACAGGAACAGCAGGCTGCAATCAATGTCAAGCAACATGAGCCGGCCAAGGAGCAGGTGTTTTGGATTCTTGCACCAAATCAAGGGAGCTCATGTCACAGAAAGGAGAACTGCCAGCAGCATCCATATAAACCCGCTTTGCAGACAGGGCTTGTCTGTGCTCAGCCTTCCTCATCCTCACTCAGCTGGGCTAAGTCTCTGCCTTCTCTACTGCCACAGCTCTCCTCGCTCACCTTCCTCATTCACTCTCTGTAATTCAGAGGTGTGGGGAAACCAGGCTGGAAGGGCTTTACCTGATTCCTCCTGCCATCATACCCAGCCACGGAGAGCATGGTGCACTCCCACAAACCTGGAAACTGTGGTTAGCTGGGGCTGCACCAAAGGGGATCCAGACAGGCATGGACTCACCACCAAGCACGTCTATTTGGGATCACTTAGAGAGAGAGCACTGTATATGGCCCAATGTGATGGAGGCAAGGACCCAGGAGGTGGGCCCGTGAGCAGGCAGATGCCTCAGAGCTGCCTTGGGGAGGAGGGGACCCCATGATTCCATCTGGGAGGCTGCACCACAAGGAAGGACTTGAGGGAACCAGTGAGTGTCACAAAGAGTAAGTGGTGCTTAACCCAAAAAATGCTCTGGAAAACGGTGACGTGGGGGCTACTTCCAGTCTGTTGTTGGCTCATGACTGAAGGTACATGGATGGCTGTCAGCATTCAACAAAGAGACTCCTGGTTGGTCCAAAGTGTACATGGGGCTCCACAACCCCTAATGTCCGTAAGCCAGTGATTATGTCATTTAAAACAAATGGAGGTATCTCATTCTGAACCTTTGGAAGGTGGCCCTTACCTATTGGCTCCCCTGGCAGCCCTAAAAATCACCAAGGTCATGAACCTGTTCCTATTCCCACCTTACATGACCAGGTCTACCTTTTCTCCATATAGTCCCCGAATCCCATGAAAACATGTGAGAGGTATTGTGGTTTGGATTGGAGTATCCCTCCAAAAAGCCTCATGTACCTATGAATGCCGCGTAGTGCCGGGAGGCAGGGCCTGGCTGAAGGGGGGCGGATGTGTGGGGCTTGACCTGGAGGGGCGTGTGCTGGTCCACCCTTCCTCCCTGACTGGTCTCAGTTATGCTATGCTGCCACGAGGAGCTCTGTCTCTGGTGCTTCAGCTTGGGCTCTGGCTCTAGCTAGAGCCCTACCATGTGATTCCACCATCTTCCAGCTGCCCACCAGAGAATGGACTGAGGCCTTCTGAACTGTGAGCTAAAATAAGACTTTTCCCACCCTAATTTCTGCATGTCAGGTAGAGTCACAGTGACGAGAAAGTAACTAAGACAAGTGGGTATATGATAGCCGTCCACAAATCTCACTCAAGTTCACAGACATGCCACCCAGACCCCTGACCCCTTGCTGAAGATACTTCCTTGCTAATAGTACATAGGAAGAAGTATTAAATTATAATTATGCAAATCAGCTGAGATTTTCTAATTTTCTTTCACCTGCCACTAGACAAAATTGAGAACCCATATGCCTTAGGGTCTCACTGGGCAAGAAAAGGGCAAGTGGCACATCACAACATCAGACGCCACCTCCATCACTTCCTGTGTGTTTCTGCGGGGAAAGGTCACTATCCATTGTGCTCTACAGGGTCCGCTCTGCCGAAGAGGCCCAAGACCAAGCTGGCTGTTCTCCCACCACGTCCCTAGATGCAGCCATCCAACGGCAGGGTGAAGAACAAGCAAGCAAAACAGCCCTAAGCACTCACCACGTCTCTCCCACCTCAGTCGTCCAGGGCTCCCCTGGTTACCCCACTCAGGCCAGCACCAATCAGTTTAACAGTTTGACTCCTTCCCACCATCCCAGATGGCTTCCTCCTTCCCTCTCTTTTTCCAGGTCCACAAGAATCACACAACGAGAACAACCAGTCCTGTGAATAAGGAAAAGATGCCTCCATGCCCTGGGGTCACATCCTTCTGTGGCAAAGGGACTCCTCCAGCCCTGGTCCACCTCTGGGCAGGCATTCTCGTGTGCCTGTGCAGTCTGAAATATTTTTCCCCTAGGACTGGGGATTGACAAAGGGCTTTTGTTTCAAGTTACATTCTCAGCCCCTTTTCACTGTTTCAGACAGGGTCTTGCTAAGTTGCCCAGGCTAGGCTTGATCTTGGCAATTCTCCTGCCTCATCCCCCAAAGTGCTGAGATTGGAGGCCTCCTCCACCAGGCCCAGCATTATTCTCTAGTTATGTATTTCTGAAAAGGTCAGAATTTAAGGCATTTGCTCTAATTTAGATGTCCTGTCTGAACTGAGAAACCGAAGGATTAAACATAAATAAGAGGTGTAGCTCAGAGGTTACAGTATATAGTTAGCATATACAAGGCACTAAGTTTAATTTCCCATCACCATACAAAACATATGTGGTGACACATGCCTATAATCCCAGCACTCAGGAGGCTGAGGCAGACGGACTGCCTGAGTTTGACACCCACCTGGGCTACATAGTGAGTTCAGGACCAGCCTGGACCACTGAGCAAGACCCTGTCTCAAAAGAGAGGAGAAAGGAAGAAATGGGAGAGAGAGGAGAGAAGGAGAGAGAAATAACTCCGTTTGGAACTAGAGTCACTGGATGTCAGGACCAAAGGGACCTTTGAGCCATTGTGGTTCCACACCCGGTATCAGAGGTGAGGATGGAGAGTGAGAGGCAGGGCAGGAAGGCACCTGGCTAAGGCCACCCAAGGCTTCCAAGTGCCACCTTCAGTCCTATCCGCACCCCATGACACATGATGACAGTGTGCTTCTGCCTAGTAAGGACATCTCCTTTCCCTCAGAGGCCTCAGGAGATGGAATTTACTGGACCAGGAGCCGGGCTGAGCAGGGTAACCACCTGCTGTCACCAAGAAGCAGGTGAGGAGTGAGCATAGCAGGGCAGGGCGGGCCACAGCCCCACGTCTAGTCACTCCACCCTGCCCTGTGCGGCAAGAAAGCCTGCCATTCCAAATCCTACCACTAAGACTGCCCGCAGCAGGGAGACTACCAGTAGTGAAGAAACACCATGGCTAGGCACCCAGTGTAGCTTCCTACCTGCCCTTCCAGTTCCCCAGCAGGTCACCTCAAGCTCCCTCCCTAGACACTCGTCCTTCTAAAATCTCTGTGACCGAGGTCAGCCACAGCCCCACAGCCGCACATGGCATCTTCCCTCCTGGTCTGGCCCACATTTCCCAATGTGTTTCCTTTCCCCACCCTCCCTCCTGCTTGTCAAGATGGTGAAAAGCTACTTAGCTCAGGGTCACCTCCTCTATGCCACTGCTCCCAAGACTAAACCAACCACCTGCTTCAGCTGCAGTGTGCCCTGTGTATATCTTCATGAAAAGTTTGCAGTGCTCTCTGTTCCTTCTAATACACGTTTCCAAACTGTAAGCTCCTGGTGACCCCACGTCCCTTGTTCTTATCTGGGATTAGGGCAAACTGATGATTCGTAAGACATACACTTCCTCTGACGCGTGAGCTGATTTCTGCCTATTTCTACATGAACCTTCTCCTGCAGGGCTTCTGACACTTCAGGCAAAGCTTGTAGCTGCTGCTTCTTTCGAGGGAAAGCACTAGAATATTCTGCTATGACCTCAGGAATGTCTGGGCTGGGAGAATGCAGAAGGCTGCTTCAACAGGATCTGGCTTTTTTCAGAAATGTGGTTTCTAGGGCAATGAACTTGAGAACCTGAGGCATCGGAAATACTCCCTGAATGACTGCTGAACTGAGTGGATTCAAACCTGGTCCACTCCACACACGGAAATCCCTCAAGATAATGCAGGGCCAGAGCCTCAGAGACTCCTGAGGAGCCAGAAGGGACCTGGCCATCTTCTCAGGCTGAGCTCCACAGCTCCTGCATGTCATTACCACCCAAACTGTTCATCTATGATGGAGGAAAAAAAACTTTTCTAGATTTCTAAAGAAAACTAAAGAGATGTACCAGATTATATAATTTAGATTAAATCCTGGATTGAAAAACAACACCTACATCATTGAGACAATTAGGGAAAATTGGACTACAGGCTGTATATGAAATAGTATTGCCTCAAATATGAATGTCTCAAGTATGACAAATGTGTTTTATAAGAGAAGTGTCTTGGTTCTTAGCAGACATTCACCGAAAGGGAAAAGCTATGTTGTTTTTCAAGGTTGTCTAGAATGGCTCTTCAAAGAACAAGCATAAACAAATATGTATGTTGGGGGGCGGAGAAAGGCAGACCAAACACCAGGAGGCTGGAGCACAGATCAGTGGTAGAGCACTTCCCACGATGCTTTTGATTCAATCCCCAGCATAGAAACAGAGAGACAGACAGACAGAAGGAGACTTACACAGAGAGAGCAGTAGGAAATCTTGGAAGGAGGCAGTAAGGAAGAAAGGGGGCAAAGAGGGAGGAAGGGGGAAGAAACACAAAGTGCAAAATGCTAACAGTTGTATGTTAAGGTTAATTACACGGGATATCACTGTATAACTCTTGCACCTTTAGTACATTTCACAAAATGCTGAAAATAAAATGCAGAAGAAAAAATACATATATAAAGATCTACTAGGGAAAGTGATGGAACACCCAAGAAGGAATCAATTTTCAAAGACAATCTCTGGAAACTGCAGGCTCGGGAACTGTGGGCTCCTGGCCATCACAGTGCCCAAACCGCTAGGTACACATCCCGTGCTCTAAGGCGACCACCTGGAAAGTTAAGGCAGGACACGCGTCACCCTCTCTCACATCTTGTGTGTTTGTGCCAAACACCAGGCTGGCTTCAACAAGCAGCAGCCAAACACTCCAACAAAATGTCACCTTCTTCACTAAAACAGATTTCCAGCTCTGCTGGGATTTCTTTCTCTCACACAATTTCGCAAGCAGCCCACCTCCTTCTTTTCTCTGTGCATTTGCAAATAAGTCGCTTAATCATCTGTTTCTCGGGTGGACACCAGGACATGGCGCCTAGAAGTGCTGAGTTCTAACAGGGCTGTGTGCCTCCAACAGAGAGTGAGTGATGGCCCCGCTGCTCCGACTGATGGCATCCAAATGGCCAGGGACTGCTGCTGAGGACTGACCCAGCACCCAGGGCTGCCTTGTATCCCATTAACATAATTAAGACAACGAACTACTTTGGAGGAAGCTTGGGGAAAAAAAAAAAGACTTGCACTAGAGACTTGTAGAGACTTGGAGGAAAATCAATTACATTTAAAGTTGCATCAATCTACAAGTACATAAACAACCTTCAGTTTGGGCTCTTAGAAATCCTAAATAAATGATCATTTACGGGGGAGAACAAAGGAAACCCAGGAAGAAGTGCGCTGCTGAAGGGAGCAGGGGACCATGTGGAGGACGGCCGGAAACAGGCAGTTCTCCCAAAAACTACCACTCAACCACTCTGGGAGCTGTCCACTCAGGAGGCCCTCATCTCAGGTGGACTGGAACCCCATGCTGACCAGGAAGCAAGGCAATCCCAACCTCATCCACTAAGCTCAATTCAAAAACCTTTTAAGGAAACCGGGGAGATCACACAAAAACCCAACCTTACAAAATAAAGGGTGGATCCTTCACCCCTGCCAAAGGTGTCTTCCTTAGCCAACCCTGGCCCTTGGTGTTCTTCAACGCGCAACTCCTTTCACACCCACCTCATGGCGCCCAGAATATCATGGACGCCATTCATGAAAATTTTTCTTGGAAGGAAAGCATCTGAAATAAAATTTAACATTTTTCAAAATGGTTATTTACTGTATAGAGATGCATCTGTTGAATATCTGTACTCTCTACAATTCAGCTCACAGAACAGTGTCACTATGGAGCTGTGTGTCCTCTCTTGGTCTCTACAAGCACGTGCCTTGGCAAGTCACCTCTCCAAGACTCAGTTCCTCAGCTGTCAATGGGGGATGAACATCACCCTCCTAGGCTTTTGGTATTAGCTGACCATGTTAGCTGAACCTGGTATCTATCCAGATGTAAAATTTCTCACTCTGCTGGCTGTAGTTGTAAGTAACGATCAGTAACCTCATCTGGAGACCAAGAAAGATAAAGAAACTGGAAATTAGGTACCATCTTATCACACAGTATCTCAGTGAAAAAGTTGAAAACACAACTCTGGGACTACATCTGATGCTTCTAGAAACAGTTAAGATAACTAGTTAGAGAGAATTTATTGTAGAAGATAGAAAAACTGGCTAGGCCAAGTGGCACAGGCTTGTGATTCTAGCACTCTGGGAGGCTGAAGCAGGAGAATTCTAATTTTTAAGTTCAGCCTGGGTGTGGTGGTTTGGATCTGGGACGTCCCGCAAAAGCCTCATGTTCCTATGGATACATGTGTATCCATGTGTACAGTTGGGAGGTGGGACCTGGCTGGAAGGGGCAGAAACTTAGGACTTGACCTGGAGGGGTGCAGGCTTGACCTGGAGAGGCATATGCTGGTTCCACCCTTCACCCCAGGGTCTCTCTGTACCACCTTTTGTGAGACTCTCTGGCACTGCAGCTCTGGCTCTGCCCCACTCAGCCCTGTCATGTGCTTCCATCATTTTCCAGCTGCCCACCTGTGAAAGTAGTGGGACCTTCTGAAACTTGTAAGCTACCATAAGTCTTTCCTCTCTAAGTTGTGGATGTTGGGTATTGAGTCACAGCAACAAGAAAGTAACTAAGACACTGGGCCAATAGCAACTTGGTGAGGGCCTATCTCAAAAATCAAACCTAAAACTAGACTGAGTGACAAGGCTCAGAGAATGACAAAAAAGAAAAATTGCAAGAATTATGGAATGTTTCAAACTAAAACTACAGATCTCAACCCTGGGCACAGCACTTTGGGTTTCATGTACATTACCTTACACAGCATTCTTAGAAGCCTGTCAGCTAGTCTCTAAGCATACTATCACATTTTGTAGGACTACTCTATTTCACACATTTAGAAAACTAAGGCCCCAAGGGTGTTTTTGATTCACAATGGCTAACTAAGTATGAAGAGGGAATATGAACGAACACTGCTTGGTCAAGGCCCATAGTGGATGCCTACATGCCTCCCAGGGTCCTGAAATCTCACTATATGGTAACTCCTCCTGCAGAAACCAGC
The DNA here is from genome assembly GCA_004027205.1 of Ctenodactylus gundi. Taxonomy (NCBI): domain Eukaryota; kingdom Metazoa; phylum Chordata; class Mammalia; order Rodentia; family Ctenodactylidae; genus Ctenodactylus; species Ctenodactylus gundi. The sequence continues at coordinate 31,890 of PVKB01000517.1, read as the reverse complement.
TTGGTGCATTCCCTTTGAGGGGACAGAATGGCAGGATGGACATTGCAAACTGACGTCCCTTCATGACCAAGACTCATGCTGACAAGCTAAAAGAGCCCCAACTCCCATCATGTCTTCAATTACCAGCCAACATCCATTTTTTTTTGAGACAAGGTCTTAATCTGCAATCCAGGCTTATCCTGGACTTACTATGGAACCCAGGCTGGCCTCAAATGCACCACAATCCTCCCAAGTGTTGGGATTACAGGCATGTGCCACCATGCCCAGCTTTATGTGGTGCTGGGGAACTGAACTCAGGGCCTTGAGCTTGCTGGACAAGAGCTTTAGTCTCCAGCCCCTAGCAGCCAATATTTGAGAAAAGGAGCAGGCTTTGCTTGACAGTGTATTTACACACACAATCTGGGGAGAGAAGGGAGTAGAGAGCATCAAATGGGGCCGGGGGAAGTAGCAGCCATGCCTGGGAGACGGGAACCCCTCAGTAATCACGGGGTTCACCTTCTCAGGAAAACCTGTGGCCTTGAATACTTTTTGTAAAAAGTCTCTTTTTAAGAAGGAGCTTAAGCTTCACCTGTTCTGACTGTAGAAATGCAGCCTAATTTAAAAAAAAAAAAAAAAAAAAAAGGCCAACAGCAAAAGAAAAGCTGTGTGCCCAAGACACTTACTCCATCTTACCTATAATATCAGGATGCCAAAGACAGGAATAAAGCCAAACCTATTACAATTTGTTGGGGAAGCAAATGGCAACACAACAGTGTGGTGTGATGTTACACACCCATGAACGCTTGCGCAGGGAGAGGTGTTCCCTAAGGCCTATGGTGAGTACAGGATGTGTCGGTATAATTCTGTATCCCAGGAACCAACAGACAGCAATGCCAGAGGACAATGGATGGGCCAACCTCCGCCTGTTCTTACAACTCATTTTATTGAATAAGCTCTATCATTCATTTCCACAGTGCCCATGGCCACTTCTGGACTTGAGTGGCAGAACCACTCATTGCAAGGCCAAACGCACTGCTCTTTTAGGAAAAAAAAGGTTCCTTGCTCCTTGCTCTTTCTATCCCATTCAGTATTTTATGTTTGTCTTTCTTCCCCCCTCAGTACTGGGAATTGAACACAGGACCTATGCACTGAGCTGTTTAAATTTTGAGATAGTGTCTCGCTATGTCACTAAGTTGCCTAGGCTGGGCTTGAATTTATAATCCTTCTGCCAGAGTGCTAGAATTATAGGCATGCAAGCACTCCACCCAATAACTTTAATGTTGTTTTGCACATAGCTGGCATTTAGGTTTTTTAAAATACATATGTACTTATTTTATTTTTGTTTGAGACACAACCTCGCTCTTAAGTCCAGCCTGATCCTAACTAGCTATGTAGCCCGGGCTGGCCCAGAACCCATAACAATCCTCCTGTCTCAGACTCCCAAGTGCTAGACCCACAGGCATGCGCCACCTCACCCAGCTTATTATGTGGTGATCAGGGATCAAACCTGGGACCTGTGCTTCCTAGGCAAGTGCTCTAATCACTGGGCTCTGCTCCCAATCCACTTTTTTTTTTTCAAACCCTCAGTGAACATTTCTGACTTTCAGTATATGTAACTGACTGGGGCATAAGGTGTAGATCAACTGTAGAGCACTTGCGTAGGAAGTCCGTGCAATCCCCAGCACTTCAAAAGAAAAAAATAGTAGTAGCAGTAGTAGTCATTGTTATTATTATATATTAAAAAATAAAAACAGGATTGATTTACAATACCATTGGCAAGGGGCTGGAGTACTATTTTTACCAAGTACACATTAGGCACAATATATATCCACTATTATGGTTAACTAAAATGTCCTCCAAAATGCTCACAGTGTTAAGGTCTCAGTCGGCAGTCAACAGGCTCCTGGGGAAGTGACTGGACCACAGGGGCTCTGACTTCACCAATCAACCCACTGCTGAGTTCACACCACAGAGGGCTCACCAGGAGGGCCCACGGAAGCTGGTCACTGGAGACAAGGCTCGGAATGGCGGACTCGTCCCTGACCCAGAACCAACGGACCCTGCCGATGACGGCCTGCCGTCTCTGAAACCACACGCCCAAGAAAATCTTTTCTCCTTTAAGCTGTTGATGTCAGGTATTTTGTCAGTGACGAAAAGCTAACATCTTATTTATTTATTATTTATTTATTTATTTATTTTGCTGGTTTAGAAAGCGTAAGATAGGAGTGTCAAGGTCCTTCTATTTTTGCACTTCTTTGATGAGTAACAATGGGAAAATTAACTCAGCAAGCTTCTCTCTCAGAGTGTGAAATGTGATGCATCAACTGGGTATCTGTAGGGCTAAGCACCTCATCACCCCGCAATCTACCCTTTACCTGGCACTTGTTTTAACCGCAATTTGTATCCCCAAATTCTCACTTATTCTCTGAACCCACCAGTGCCCTCTGGAAGGGCTCAAAATTCACCATGGCTGATAATCTTCCTAAATCTCTAATGCGAAATCTGGGCAAAATCCTTGACAAATCTGTGCAAATTAAAACAGATGACTTTACCCTCACCTCTAACCACTGCCCCCCACCCCCAAATCTCACTCTAAGGTAGAGTCTAGTAGGTGTCAGTAGGTAGCCGGGCTGGGTCTCAGATGTCCCCAAGATAGGAATATGGCCATTAAAAAGACAGGGATGCAGAGCCAAAGTCAAAAATGACAGAATACCGTGGAATATGGGACAAAAGGCAAGCAGGCTCCCGGGGGGCTATAATAATGGTTACGGACCTCTCCTACTAAGTGGCGATGCAGTTTTGGAGTCATACCTTCGGCCCTCAGATTTGATTTAAAGCCAATAAACTAGTTTTTATGCTAATGTGTACCACTCAGTAAAGGCCAAGTAGGTAAAGAAAAATAAATATGCATGATTCATAAAGACTGTACAGATGACTGCAACTGCTAAACAAGTGCTTGCATGGGAGGCCCCACTGCTGTCCTCCTCACCTGTCCTTTATACTTCTCCCAATAAAGTTACTTTCTACTTCCAAACTGGCTCGTGGTTCACAGCATTCATTCTTCGACACTGGCAGAACACGAAACCTGGCCTGAGCTCTCCAGCATCAACTTCATCGAGTCTCCAGTCCTTCACAAGACCTACAGCCCATAACCCCTGCCCTACCTACCACGCTGACGTAGCCTCGCGTCCCTCCACGCCAATGTGGAGTCCACGGCGCAGCCCTACACTCATTCCCTCCATCAGCTCCAAGCACTGCTGCTACCCAAGCAAACTGCAGCTCTGGCTTAACTAGCTTCTCACATTCCCCATGCCCCAACCCAGGCCTTGCTTTCCTGGAGACAAGGCGACAACAGGTACTGGCCTCACCTGAACCTCAGAATCACCTGTGTCTTGCATGGGGTATGCCATCCTCCCTGACTCTTCCTTTCCTTGAGACCAGCACTCCTTTCCTGCAGTCGCCTGGCTCAAGCCTGTGTGTGTGCACTCTCTAGCACGCCCTTATTGCATGTGTGTGCACTCCCCAGCATGCCCTTACTGTGTGTGCACACTCTCTAGCACGCCCTTACTGTGTGTGTGCACTCTCTAGCACGACCTTACTGCGTGTGTACACTCTCTAGCATGCCCTTACTGTGTGTGTGTGCACTCTCTAGCACACCCTTACTGTGTGTGAACTCTCTAGCGCCCTTACTGCGTGTGTGTGTACACTCTCTAGCATGCCCTGTGTGTGTGCACTCTCTAGAATGCCCTTACTGCGTGTGTGTGTGCACTCTCTAGCACGCTTACTGTGTGTGTCTGCACTCTCTAGCACACCCTTACTGCGTGTGTGCACTCTCTGCGTGCCCTTACTGTGTGTGTGCACTCTCTAGCGCACCCTTACTGCGTGTGTGTGCACTCTCTAGCGTGCCCTTACTGTGTGTGTGCACTCTCTAGCGCACCCTTACTGCGTGTGTGTGCACTCTCTAGCACGCCCTTACTGCGTGTGTGCACTCTCTAGCGTGCCCTTACTGTGTGTGTGCACTCTCTAGCGCACCCTTACTGCGTGTGTGTGCACTCTCTAGCACGCCCTGTGTCTGCACTAACACACCCTTATTGTGTGTGTGACTCCCTAGCACGCCCTTACTGCATGTGTGTATGCACTCCCTAGCGCACCCTGAGTGTGTGTGTGTGCACTCCCCAGCGCGCCCTTACTGAGTGTGTGTACACTCCCTAGCGCGCCCTTACTCATGTGTGTACACTCTCTAGTGCGCCCTTACTGCCTGCATGTGGGCACTCCCTAGCATGCCCTTACTGTGTGTGTGTGTACTCTCTAGCGCACCCTTTGTGTGCACTCTCTAGCACGCCCTTACTGCATGTGTGTACACTCTCTAGCACGCCCTTACTGCATGTGTGTGCACTCTCTAGTGCACCCTTCCTGCATGTGTGCACTAGCATGCCCTTACTGTGTGTGTGCTCTCTAGCACACCCTTACTGTGTGTGTGTGCACTCTCCAGCACGCCCTTACTGCGTGTGTGCACTCTACTGCGCCCTTACTGTGCGTGTGTGCACTCTCTAGCACGCCCTGTGTCTGCACTAACACACCCTTATTGTGTGTGTGACTCCCTAGCACGCCCTTACTGCATGTGTGTATGCACTCCCTAGCACACCCTGAGTGTGTGTGTGCACTCCCCAGTGCGCCCTTACTGAGTGTGTGTGTACTCTCTAGCGCACCCTTTGTGTGCACTCTCTAGTATGCCCTTACTGCATGTGTGTGTACACTCTCTAGCACGCCCTTACTGCATGTGTGTGCACTCTCTAGTGCACCCTTCCTGCATGTGTGCACTAGCATGCCCTTACTGTGTGTGTGCTCTCTAGCACACCCTTACTGTGTGTGTGTGCACTCTCCAGCACGCCCTTACTGCGTGTGTGCACTCTACCACGCCCTTACTGTGCGTGTGTGCACTCTCTAGCACGCCCTGTGTCTGCACTAACACACCCTTATTGTGTGTGTGACTCCCTAGCACGCCCTTACTGCATGTGTGTATGCACTCCCTAGCGCACCCTGAGTGTGTGTGTGCACTCCCCAGCGCGCCCTTACTGAGTGTGTGTACACTCCCTAGCGTGCCCTTACTCATGTGTGTACACTCTCTAGCGCACCCTTACTGCCTGCGTGTGGGCACTCCCTAGCATGCCCTTACTGTGTGTGTGTGTACTCTCTAGCGCACCCTTTGTGTGCACTCTCTAGCACGCCCTTACTGCATGTGTGTGTACACTCTCTAGCACGCCCTTACTGCATGTGTGTGCACTCTCTAGTGCACCCTTCCTGCATGTGTGCACTAGCATGCCCTTACTGTGTGTGTGCTCTCTAGCACACCCTTACTGTGTGTGTGTGCACTCTCCAGCACACCCTTACTGCGTGTGTGCACTCTACCGCGCCCTTACTGTGCGTGTGTGCACTCTCCAGCACGCCCTTACTGCATGTGTGTGTGTGCACTCTCTAGCACGCCCTTACTGTGTGTGTAGGAGACTGAACCTAGGATCTTTACATTGAGCTGCATCTCCAGCCAGTTTTTATTTTTGATTTTGAGACAGGGTCTTACGAAGCTGCTACTTTTCCCAGGATGAGCTCACATTTGCAATCCTCCTGCCTTAGCCTCCCATAGTGCTGGGATTATAGGCCTGCACCCCTCAGCCTGGCTCCTCAAGCTTCCGGTAACGTTTCCTGCCTTTCTACTTTCTGCTAACCACCTCTTTCCCTTTCTTGCTGAGGAATTCAAAGTGACCCATCCAGAATGTTTCCATGAGAATCTGATCAGCACATACATATACTCTGTCAAGCACTGCTCTGAGTCCTTCGTGCACCCTGCTACACACACACATGCAAGGCAGCCCCATAGACAACCAAGGCCCTCGAGGGTGTGGTGGCAGTGAGCCATGGGTGCCAGCCTGGCCCAGTACTTAGGACAGGTGCTTTATTACAAGGCAATCTCCTGGCGTCTGCACCCCTGCTCTGCCCAATCTGCTGCTGCAAGGCGCGGGCAGACCCACCAAGGCCACCTTCCCCTCTGGTACACCAGACCCCAGGCCCGCGCACCTCCTCAGCTTCCCTTAGTCATCTCCCCCCTCTTTCCTGGAGCATCTTTTCCTCCCCACCCTCTACTCATTCCCGTCAGCACTGAAGCATTTTTGAAAAATCAAACCTCCTTTATTTCCAGATATACCAGCCTCCACTCAATTGCCTGCTCTTCTAAAAATCTTTCTATTTTATTTCATTTTATTTTTAAGACAGAGACTTGCTATGTAATCCAGGCTGGTCTGGTGCTAGACTCACTATGTAGCCCCAGCTGGCCTTGAACTCACAGAGGAATCCTCCTGCCTCAGCCTCACAACTGCTAAGGTTAAAGGGGTACACCACCATGCCAAATTACGTGGTGCTGGGAAACTGAACTCACGGCCTTGGGCTTGCCAGGCAAACACTCTAACCGCTGTGCTATTCCTCTAGGAATGCCCTCCATTTTTGGATAAAAGCTCCTTGAAAAATCGGTGTCTACTCCCAGTCTTTATAGCACCTTTTCCCCATTCCCTTTCAGCCCACTCAGTAAGACTTTGGCAAAACTAAACAAAGAGCCCAAGCATACACGCCTTCCTTTGATCAACTGAGCTGGGATATTCCACAGCTGCTCGTTCCTTTGTCCTTCAAGTACTCTTCATGTGGCTTCTGGGACATCGCACGCCCCTGATTTCTCTAACTCACAGGCTCGGCCTTCTTAATTCACTCTTGCTACATCTTCCCCGTCTCCCAACTCTCCATGCTAGCACAACCCAGGACTCTGCCTGAATTTCCCCACTGTGTCTCATCGTCTGCACAGACTCAACATCCACACTTTGCATACTCTCAAGCCTGCAATCCCTCATGAGCTCCAGGACTGCACACCTAAGTCCCACACCTCCTCTCTTCCTGATGCCCAGTGACGGTGTCACAGACACAGCAGATACAAGAATGCATCTGTGAGAACCGCCACATCTCCATCCCACGCCCCCTGGAGTCTTTATCTCAGGGACCAGAGAGGTGGAACAGACCACTTTTTTTAGCATAGTAGGGATTTGGGTTCCATCCCAGCACTACCAAAAACAAACCAAAACAAAGACTTCATACAGAAGGAACCAAGTCCAGGCCACAACCAACTTACTAGCTGACAACAGGCGAGCTGGGAGCGACCCCGGGCAGTCCAGCAGAAGCCCTGCCTGCTGAGCCCACCCCGGGTAGTATCAGACCAGGTTGCCCTTGAACTCAGGGCAGTCCTTCTGCCTCAGCCTCTCAAATGCTGGGACAGGTATACATCATCATACCTGGTTAATTTTTATGTGGCACTGGAGAATGAAACTCAAGACCTTGTGCATGTCAGGTAAGCACTTTAACCACTGAGTTATGCCCTGCAGGCCCCAAAATGTACAACTCTGCTGATTTTAAAATAAGGCAGCTGTGGTATACTGTCCTTGCCATTGTCACAGCCCCATTACTGCTTCTCCATGTCTCCCCAGGCCATTTCAATGTCTCCTACTGTCTTCTCCTCTCTCACTCATGATTCTAGCTCTAAATTTTACAAACAATTTTAAAAATAAGACCAACGATGAATGTCTTATTCTGCAACCCACCACACATGTATCAATGGAACTAAAATAAAAGTCTCGCATCCCATGCCCTCTGATACCTTTTATTGTATTTCGTGCTTTAGAAATGAGGCTGACCCACTATGTGCTTCCACCCCACTCCAGTGGGTCATGCCCCACAGCTTGGAAACACGGTGATTTTACATCGCACTTGTACCCCTCCCCACCGCGCCCCTCAGAATTCATTCAAGCACCCTCTCCATGTCTACACAATCCACAAGAAAAAAAAAACTGGGCAGCTCTCAGCACAGGCACAGGCACAGGCACATTTTTCTGGCTGGCCTCAGAAACTACTGCTTCCACCTCCCAGGCACTCTTCTACAACAACACACAGCCAAGTTTCCTGCGTGGCCATCCAGAAGGGTAAGGAATGTCCTGCTAGCCATTCAGCACCACCAGCTGGGTCCTGTACGTGCCCCACCCTCCCAGGGAGGCATCTGGTGGAGTAACTGCATGAAGTGGAACCAGGCAGGCTGAACTGCAAAGACAAAGACCTGCCCACCATCCCTCCATGCCAAGATGACACCTCCCAACTAGTCAGCCACACACAACACTGCCTTTCCCATCTGCCTCCAGGACAAGGCTGCTGCTGAGGTGCAGGAGAAAGAACAGGGATCTCTGTGTTAGCATGAGAGGTCAGCACACTGGGTGCCTTAGATGAGGTTCCTTGGGGAGAAGCCCGTCTACACTTGCCACTGTGAACCCACCCACCAGAGGGCTGTTCCTTCATACACGGACAATGAGACCGGGTCACCACTACGTCCTCCCTTCCAGTGAAAGCTCATGACAGCCAGCAGCAGGCCACGAGGCTGGGGCGCACACGCGCTGCCTTCTGGCTCCACATCTGTCTCCATGGCCACGTGCCATAGCTACACGTACTAGCCACCTTTAACATTCTCCAGAATCTGACCTGGATGCTCTGTATCTGACATCTTCCTGCCACTCCCCGGCTATGGGACAGCAGCAGCTCCTCCAGGGACCAAGTGGGGCAGGGCGCTCTACTCTGAGGGTGAGTGGTCATGGAAAAGTGACCCTCTAGCTGTGCATTACGTCACGGGCCTACCGTCCTAGGACTCAGAGGACTGAGGCAGAGGACTGCCTGAGCCAGGACTGAGGGTGACACAGTTAAGATGCCAACAGAGACAGACAGACAGATGGAGGGGAGGTGCATATCCTTTCCAATGACACTGGAGTATCCCCTCTGAGAACCAACATGTCCTTCTCCCCACCCAGCTTCCCCAGACACCTGCCACAAGCCCAGCTTGGGCGCGCTCACCTACCTTGGTCAAGTCCATTCCAAGCTTGAGCTGCGAGATGAGATGAAGGATCACGCTGCGCTGCTCCTCCATGACGCCCAGCTCTGGCTCCTCCTCCTCCTCATTGTCGGTGGTTTCATCTTCTGACAAAACCAACTCAGGGCCTGAGATGGGCTAAAACAAAATCATCATTAATTATCACCAGCTTGTCTGTTAGAAGTCAAAAAGCATAATGTATGAATTCATATGCTTAATAGTGATAGTGCTGCCTCTAAGAGCGGCTCTGTATAAGCCAGTCCTGCTGACCATGGGCAGACTCTGGCCGCCACAACCCACCTCCCCATACCCTGTTAGTGAACCTCCTGGCCTGAGGACTGTCCCTGCCCAAGCTCTGTAAGAAACTAACCACAGGTCTCGGGTATATAGGTGCCCTCCTCACCCTGCCCACTGACAAAGCAGCTTCGGTAATGTGCACACACAGAATACTTCACAGCTAACATTAAAACTATGTTTATAAATAAACTGTGAATTTTCGTGGTACTGACTACTCCTCTTTGGAATTAGCTGTTCTTACCATTGTTTATGGGACATTTTACCCTGAGATTATTTCTCCTCAAAGCAATTAGGATCGCTGTAACAAGTGCAAGAAGTCTCAGAACTGGCCCTGATTTAGGAGGGAAATGAGAACGAACGATTAAAAAGAAACTTTGAAACTTAATAATGATACAGGAATTCCTTGGGCCATGTACTCTGCTTTTCTCCATCCAAGTTCATGAATTTAACTGTCAGGTTCAACTCTTCCAATTATACAGAACACAGACGAGTGAATCAACAAAATGTGCAAGGGGGAACGAGCACACAGGTTTCCAATACTCCATGTGTCACGGGAACAACTTTTAAAACACCTAACATCTTTACCTCATATAGGGCACAGCAGACAGGCCAAAGAAGTGACTGCTCCCAAGTCCAATCTGATGAATCAGGGAGTTTGCTGGGGTTACTTACAGGAGTAGCAGTGAAGCGTTGCTTATAGACATACAGATGAGGGGCTCACTATAGGAGCATGGGTGAAAGGTCATCTACAAGGCTGTGGGCGACTTTAAAGACAACTATATCACTAGAAAGCCCACCCCAGCATAGGTGATGCCTTACAGAAACTGTATACTGCCTCCTGGGACAGCATCAAGGACTCTGGGTCTGGGCACAACACAAAGCTGCCCTGGAAATTCTGCTGGAAAAATTCACCCCACTCCACCTGTTTACATTGACCTATGATCCTATGACACCTGCTTCTCCATAAGCAAAAAGACCAGGAAGAACAGTCAACTACCAATTACAGGTCAGGTCTACTGAACTGAACATGCAGAAAGGCAGGAGTTCAAAGGTTACCAAGCATAGAAGGATCGACTTGCCCACGTGTCCACACAAATCCTGATGATTTATTAATTTCACCAGACAGAACCATTGTATGTCCAAAGATACATCTAATATACAAAGATTAACTTGGTGACCCAAGTGCTTTTAACTGGTCAGCCTAGGAAGCCTGAGCTGACTGTCCTTGCCAACACTCCAAAGACTGGGTAGGTATTTAAATTTTTTTCAATTTAAACAGAATTTTCAATAGATATTCTCCAATTTTTCTCTAATCACCTCTAAATTATCCCAGTTCTGGAGAGGTGGCTAGGAAGGCACCAGTGACACTAAGGCAATACAGTCAGAGTCCTGTCCACCACGTGCCCCATTCTCTAGCATCCTAACATGTTAGAAGACATCACTGGAAAGTTGCTTTGCTAGAATACAGTGAAGTGATAGCAAATTCTTACCCATCCTGTCCTAGGAAAGACAGCCCAGAGGGGTGTGAGGAAGCTCGGGCTGCCTAGACTCAGCACGAGTTGGGAAAAATGGCTGAGGCCACCCTGCCTCGCCTCACTGACACTCCTTCCTGCTGTGCTGAGGTGGCCGCTGTCACCAAGCACAATGGTGCTCTGAGCCCGCATGGCTGCAGCCAGGATGAACGGAGCCACCTTTTCACTCGCCTGCCTTCCTGCCTCTCTCTGCTCCTTCCTCTGGGCTTCAGACCAGTGTTAACGGGGATGCTCTCTCAGCTCCCTGCAGGCTTCCATTTCTAATATGCCACCAGAGATCAGAGAGCTAGGACACAGGCTTCTCCCAGGGGCAAAGGTAGTGCAGCCACTACTCCCTCTGTGAAGACCTGGGACAGTCACATGGACAGGCAGCGCTCCTTTATCCCAGGGCCAAACGGGCAGCAAGCACTGTTTGGGCATTTTGCTTTGGAAGGAGAGAAAAAAAAAAAAATAAAACCTCAAGTCAAAACACCACTGGGCACCTGAGGGGTCCTGATATACCTCAACAAGAGAGGTAGCTATGCCTTGAGAGCAACCGCTCCTGTTTCGAATTTACTGTTCTCACGAAGGACTGATTGTGAACGAAACACATCAACACCTCCAGCGAGGCCACCACACGTTGCAGGAGCACAGCAAGTGAATGGGAAAACCACCCCTTCTGCCCACTGCCACACTCAGCATGCCTTCTGCCTCCTGCCTTACTCTAAAGTGACACCCCACCTGTCCGGTGGCCACAAAACCTTCTGTAAGATCCAGCCACGTGATACTCCCTAAAGCAAACACAAACTTCTATAACCCTTCCCACCACAAATCAACACCATGTGGTCTCTAGGCAGGACGCATCTTCTACAGACACTCCTCCAGCAGAGGGAACTAAGGCCAGTACCAGGGCCGGGAGCTGACTCATCTGGGTGACCAGTGGCCAGAGCTCCCAGGGCCCCGATGTCCTGCCAAGGAAAAGAAGGCCATTGGGCAGGCCAACAAACAAACATCTCTCTCACTGGCTTGAGCCTTTGGCAAACCTGCCCCAACTGTAAATAAGGATCCAGTGCTATTTTCTGTCTCCCTCAGTTTCTGAGAACTTGCCCATCCCTCCTTTTTTTAAAAACATAATTTGTAAATAATTCTTCTCCTATCCAACCTCAAGTAAGTAATAAGAGGTTTTTTTTTTTTTTTAACCTTCTTACTCATCTATCTGGTTGGTAGTGATTATACTGGAGGAGGCCTCCATTCCACCCCACCGGCACCTGGTCCCTCCACAGGACAGACCACCCTCCCAGCGGACTCTGTCCTGGGGATAGAAGGACAACAGGGAAGCACTCAACAGGCCAACTGGCAACTCAAACACATCTGGCAGCATCCTGCCAGCACCTGCCAGCAGCAGGCACTACACAAGAAGAGGAACCGAGGAGTAGGGTCATGATGGACGGGAAAGGCACAAAGCTTTCTTCCCATTCGGGGTCAAGGATCTGTTGATTGTATTTTCTGAGGGGAGGGAGGGTAGTAGCACTGAGGATTGAGTACTGCACACCTTGGCACTTGGCACTATCTCTAGCCCTTTTTTATTTGTGATTTTTAAGACAGGATCTCACTAAGTTAACTAAGTTGCTCAGGCTGGGCTCAAATTTGTGGTCCTCCTGCCTCAGCTTTCTAGACTGCTAGAATTACAGGACTGTGCCACTGGACCTGGAGATTCTGCTATTGTGACATGGAATCCAAAGATACTGATAACTGTCACTTGATCTACAGTCTACTTTTCTACAATCAGGTACATGTGACTCCACATTACAATATCCTGCAATTCCTCCAGGCGCCTGTGTCCCTCCACATCCTCTAAATCTATTCTTTGCGCTGACTATTGATGATCCTCCAATCAGAGGAAAATGGATATCAGAAGTGGTTTCATATACTGAGCAAAATTATATGACCTAAGTAGAATGTTAGAATCCCTCCTCCCAGGGATCTCTGCAAATAAGCCAGCCCAAGCATAAAAAGGTACACACTTGAAACGCTATTAAAATGTTTGAAAGAGAAACAGCCTTTGGAAAAATGAAATTTTTAATTTAAAAAATTATGACTCAATATTTCTACCACACGAGCACCTTGGGACAAATGGTGCCACAGATACCAAGTGACTCATGCCTATTAGCAAATATAGAGGAAAAAATAAATGAAAATCCAACGAACAAGGTTTAATAGGCTAGCCGGGGTTCAGGGTCCCTTTCCTGGTGGCCCCACAATGCTCACAGAAGGAATCCTTGACCCTTAAGGGCCCCTTAAGATATCCATCACAATTCTTGAAATTTTATGCAAAAATTGAGTGTGTGCTATTCTAAAGAGACGTCCACAGATTTCCTTGAGCTCTCAGAAGAAACTTTGCCCCTTAGTAGACTTCAAGACCTCTTTAGGTCAACAGAGAGACCATGTAAAAGAAAGGTCCTTTCGAGGGGGATGTAGTGGGATATGGCCTCATCAAAGGCAGCTGTATAGGGCAAACAAATGCAGCCTTGCCCTTAACAACAGACTTCTACTACTTATCTCAGGGGTGGGGAATGCCTCTGTGGCCCAGTCTGACCAAGGAACTGCCGTATTAGGGGTGAAGTAATTGTTTTACCAAACACAGCAGGCTAACTTTTAAGTTGATTTTGTATCCTGTGAAAAATGTCATAAATACCAAATGTCCCTTGGCAGGAAAAAAAGGTTCTCCACCCCTGATTTATCCAGGGGGAACAGCCTGCCTATGAGACTGACCCTGGGCCAAAGCCAGAAGGGAACACTGTGACTTCTATTAGGTTGACATGGGTTCAACAGTTCTCTCACTGGGGACATGGGTGGAGGAGGAACATTTAGTTTTGTTTTCATCTCTTATTTTTAACAAAAACCTTAATTCTTCAATACAAATGCAAAGTTCAAACAAGATTGAATCTGATTTCAATCTTTTTTATTCAATACACACGTAACTTCATCATAGCTCGGATCAGTTCCAGAAAAACCATAGAGTAACCATTCTTGTGCGGAGGCCACTCCCACCCAGCCACTGGCCTCATGCCATCCCACACATCACATGGCTCCCGTCATCACACAGCAACACCCCCACCCTTCTGGGCTGACACCTGCCCTTCGGAGAGCTGGTGTCAACGCCAGCAGTGGAACCTGCTGGCTCCCTTCATCTGCATGTGCCTGATAACCTAAGGTCTTAACTGGAGGGGCTGAGTCTTCAAGGCTCCTACTTGAGGCACCATGGCCAGGCCGATGCTTGAACTCAGGGCCTTCATACTAAGCTATATCCCCAGCCCTTTTTTTATCTTTCACGTTGAGACAGTATCAAACAAGTTACTAAACTGCCCAGGCAAAGCTTGATCTTGCAATCTTTCTGTGTCAGCCTCTCAGAGTGCTGGGATTATAGGTCTGTGCCACCAGGCCCTGCTGCATTATGCAGCCTTCAAAGGGGTCTCTGCCTTTTGGACAGGGAGTACATGTGTGCTGAAGCCTGTCAATCACAGACATGCAGGGGTTCTCCTCCAGTGAGGAGTCAGACAGGGTCCTAAAGCCACTTTTTGCTCATGTAAATAAACACGTTTGATAGAAAAACAGCCCAGTGAGTTCATATGATCTTCAATTTCCATAAAAACCTACAGGCCAAGAACAGGAAATTAAGCTAAGAATGAACATCAAATTCTCTTCTAGCAGAGGCTGTGCTGCAGCTCCGTCAATTCCAAAGCCTGGCAACTTTCCCCTGGCAAGGAGGCAGAGGGTGAACAAAGCTGAACCAAGGAGCCTTGCACCAAACAACAAGAGAGAATAAATCCAAATATCCTTACAGGAAAAAGAGGAAATTTATCCATGTCAAAAAAAATTTTTTTTGGTAGTGCTGGGGACTGAGTCAAGGGCTCTGTATGCTAAGCATGCACTGTACTATTGAGCTATACCCCAAGCTCTTCAAGAATAAATTTCAGGGTATTCTGAGGGACAAAAAGGCAGGTGGCAGGGGAGAAAACACAAAGCACCACCCTCAGATATCCTCCAATGACAGACATCGGAAGGGCAAAGACAAAGAAGGCACCAGGGAAGACATCCCCCCACTTCCAACTCATCTCTCAATTCCACAGCTACAGAGAACAGCCATCACATGCAATCATGGCCGTCCAGGACAGGCCAGTGTGGTTTTGCGGGCTAAGAGTCAAGAGAGGCTGCTGTCTGCAAATTACAGGTTCCAGGAAGAATAAGACTCCGAGACATGGTTTGAAGTCATGTTGCTACAGAGACTGAAGAGTAGACAAATGGGAGACAGAGGACGTCTGAGGAACACAAAGGAACATGGTAAACAGTGTCAGAAAAGCCAAGGACCTGAATATCTGAGGCACAGTGCCTGGAGACCAACTACTGAACCCAATTCTCCTCGGTTCTAACAATACTGTATTATTATTGTTCACAATTTTTACCAAGTCCATCGAGGACTTAGCCACAGTTTCCTATTCATAGCATATTTAACCAAAGAACCACAATTATTACACAGTGCCACAGAGTATCTTCATATTAGAAATATGTACAGTCTAAGAAGTCCCATCTAATAATCCAGTGTCATGGAAACTGGCAACGCTGCGTTTGCAGATCCAGTCTGCCTACATATACACCAGTATCACCACGATGACCTAGCGTGAGCCAGGCAGCCAGCCATCCCTCAAACCACACCTAACTTTCTACCCCTCACTCTCCACAAGAAATGTGTATCACATGGTACTACGTGCAAGGCATTCACTGTCACATGCTTGGAAAAATGATCTCCCCTGAGATCACACAAAGTTTTGTCATAGGAACGCCAAATGGCCATTGGCCAAGTTGACCTACTGTCCTTCCCACACTTAGCAGAGGTGGGAATTCTCCTCCAGAAGAGTCTTTTTGGTGCCTGTCTCTAACTCCCCAAAAGTAGGCCATCTCTGCCAGGTCTCTCAGTTGAGTGGACAAGTACTCCCCCAAAGTCAGAAGTCATGCTGAACACAAGCATGGGCATGTGTCTCTAGGTGGGTCCCATGGCCCTTGCCCCTCAGCCATGAGGCAGGGCAGCTGACGAAGGCTTCAGTGCATGTAAAGTCTTCTATGGAGCGGCTCCCAAAGCCAGGCGACTGATGGCGCCTCAAAGGCCACCACCGTGTTTGGGGATCTTATCTGCCACTTGGAGGTAGATTCAACCACGAAGCCACTGTGAGAACCCGATGAAGAAGTTGGCTCTTCTCCTCAGCAGGCCTGGGCACAACCACGCAGCAGGCTGGTCCCAGCTGCCATGTTGGAGGTGCTGGGCTGGCAGCACTGACATCACAATCCAGGAGGTGAGCTGGCTTTCTTGCACTAACCACACATACATACACATTTACCACACTTGGCTCGCATAGACTGCAAGGACAGGTGCTCTTCCTGAGCAAAGGGGCCGACCTGCAGAAAGGTTGATTTTAAGTAAAACACACCATGGAAGGTAGAAAGGAATTAAATTCTGGGGAGGAGAAAGTGCAGGGGAGGGGGCGCACATTCATCATTAGTCAAGATATCAGGAGCAGTTACACGCGGGGATTCATGGTGTCTGTTAACATTCCAGAGAAGCATTCACAGGAAGCAAGGGAACTTATTTGTCTCATTTCCACACATCTGCTTAGAAACTGCAGGGTTTAGCCACGTTTAAAGGAAAGGAAAAAAAGAAGAGCAAAGGAAGCTTAGGAAAAGTATAGAAATGAAAAAGGAAGCAGCAGCAGCAAGTGGGGGGGGGGGGGGGTGACAACTGCTCTGCAGCTGGCCCCTGTGGCATGACACCAAGGACACGGAGGACCAGTGTGCAGGAGGAAGGGGCTGCAAAGAAAGCCGTACATTCCTTCAGTGCCAGCCACAGCCTGGCCCCAGGGAAAGGGAAGGGCCCCAGTGGGACGTGGCAGGCCCACAAAGTGCCAAGAGTGGCACCAGCCACAGCACACTATCTCACGGATTAGGGGCCGGCGCTTTACACCAAGTGCCCGAGGGAACCACAGCTCTACAAGACCTCCTCAAAGCAAGGCCCTGTGGAGCTCACCATCCTAACGCTGCTGTTGCATGAGCAGCAGAGGTCACAGAAGCTCATCATCATCAGGACTGAATCACAAAGAAAAGAGACCCCAGAAACAGAAAGTGATCACCAGGCTTTAGGACACAGTGACACAGGCAGGAGAGCTCTGAACTTTGTTTACAGTCACAGAGGCAAGTTCTAAAGCCACTACTTTCTGTCTTTCTTCCCCTTGTGATCCTGGGGATCAAGTCCAGGGTTTTCACACTGAGCATCCCCAGCCCTTTTTTTCTTTTCCAGTTTTTTTTTTTTTCTGAGGATCTCATTAAATTACCAAATTGGCCAGCCTGAGCTTGAACTTGTAATTCTCCCACCTCAGCCTCCGAGAGTGCTGGAATTACAGGCCTGTGAAGCTCAGTTTCTTTGTCTATAAAATGAAGATGGCATCAACTACATCTGAGAAGCCACAACACAACAAGGCATACAAAGTCCTCAGCCAGGGGCCGGCTCAAGGAAATACCTGCAAACAGGCATATTTTGTGAGGCTGTTTCTTTCAAACTGGGTGACTGCAACACCTGCAGGCATGCTGACCTAAAGCCTCTGCTACCGCTACCACTCTCTCCTACTTGTGCCATTGCTTCTCCAAGAGCATCCTGTTCAAATCTGTATGACGCCTCCAAAGTGCCTTTTGCAGGCTCCTCCAACAATGGGGACTGAGGGTTCTGGTACTGAAGCAGTCCAGGCTCCCAGCCTGACTACGAAGTAGCTTTATGTGGTTCTTTTGACCTCTCAGGTCTGAAGCTATGCCAGGAAAGACTTCACAGAAATTTCAAGCACAAACTTCTCAACCAAGGTTATATGCACATGTGGGAAGTATATGAGACAGACTCAAAGTTGCAAAGATGCTGCAAAGACAATGAATCAGGAAAAAGATCCCATCAACTGTCCCCAGCTATAATGTGGAGGGAATAGGTGCTGTGGACATGGCACCCTCCAGGAGGCCCAGGAAAGGTAGGAAGAAAATGCTTCTAGTCCCCACTGCAGCCAAGCTCTGATGAGAGGAAAGCAATGGCCTAAGACATATATGGCACAGGAGTGAACCGACTGATAAGCAGGGTCCAGGCATGAAAGCTTTTCTCTCACCTCCACCACCTCAGATGCCCACCAACAGCAAAGTACCACATTCACTGCAGAGGCTGAGGATGCTTAAGACAGGGCCTCAAGATCTGGCGAGCTGATACTCTGCTTGAGAAACACATAGATCTTTCTTCCTTTCTCCTAATCCTGGGTTGAACAGGTTATTTCTAACTCATCAATGGATATCCACTTCAGCCACATTTCAAAGACCCAAGGTGCATCCTCGACCCCACCAAGGAATCCCTGGGTACTCAGTGCACGTCCAACCTTGTACTTATCAAATCATTTTTATGCAACAGCACATTAGCTTTCCAACTAGACGAGCAATGTCCACTCTCTTCTGGTGGAGGAACACTCACTAGTCAGGGCTGCCTACTCACCATCGTGGATTAAGAGGTTACCTCTAGGAAAGCGGAGAAGGAACGCGGTGATCAAGTAGCAGGAGGGGAAGGGGCCAAAGTGGACAGTGGTGGCCATGCAGTCATCCACTTTTCCTGAATCCAAATGCCCTACTGATTGAGAGCTGGTCTAATTCAGATTCTTATTTCTAATATCCCAACACAAAGGATGACTTAGTATAGATCTTTAACAAATGTTTTTCTACAGGAATAAACAAAACCAAAGTAAAATGAGGGAGGGTGGGGGGCATGGAAAGTAGCTTGCCTAGCACATTTAAGGCCCTGAGTTCAATTCCCCACCACTACACAAAAAAGCATTAGCCAGGAGTGATGATGCATACCTGTAATCCCAGTACTCGGGAGGCTGAGGAAGGAGGACTGCCATGAGTTTGAGGCCAGCTTGGGCTACACAGTGAGTTTAGCACCAGCCTGGGCTACAATGCAAGACCCAGTCTCAAAACAACAACAAAAAAAAAAAGGGGGGGGAGAAATTCTGAGCACACAAATAATCCAGCCTTAAAACAAAAGCTTAGCTACTGACAGAAGGCCACACACTGCAATTCCATTTACATAAGCCATCCAGAATAGGCAAAAGCATGAGAACAACTGAAAGCAGATCTGTGTTTGTCAGCACTGGGGAAGACAGAGTTACAGGGTAGCAGCTGCAGAGGACTGAGCATCTTTTTGTGGTGAAGAAATGCTCCAAAACAGGCTATTGTGATAATGACACATACTTGTGAATATAGTGTAGTCCACTGAAAACTTGGTACACCTTAAGTAGTAAAGCTGCTGCTTAAAAATGCAACTAAAGGAAAGGACACACGATTCGACAACCACCAAAGAGAAGCAGAATAAAGAAACCTGAAAAGCTCAAACAGAGGCAGCTAACTCTAGGCTAAGCCTTGCCGAAGCCAAGGAAGGGACCTTCCAGCAGAAGGAATGCTGCAAGCAAAGGACAGGGAGAGGGAGAGGGACTGTGGTCCTACAGAGAGGTCTCCTTGAGGCCAGGTAGATGGCTTCTGCCTTATGACCAGACTCAATCCCTTGCAGACCCTCTTTCCCCAGGTCTTTCAATATTTTATACTCTGACAACTTCTAAATTTCTATCTAAAATTGAGCCAACTCCTCAGCCCCAGACTCACGGTGGGCAGAAAAACAGATCCTAGGGAAGTCCTGGTCCTGATCCCTGGGACCTGTGGATATGCTACTTGACATGACAAGAGACACCTTACACATGTGATTAAACCAAGACTATGCAATGGAGAGATTAACCTGGATTATCCACATGGGTCAGTTGGATCCCTAAAAGTAGAGAGTCTTCCCTGGTTGAAGACCAAGGGAGGTATAACCAGTCAAAGAGATACAAGCTGTGTGGCTCTGAAGACGGAAGGACAAGGCCACCAGGCAAGGAACACTGCCAGCCTCTACAAACAAGAAAGGCCAAAGAGAGGGACTCCCTGAGACCTGCTAGAAACGTGCGGCCCTTCCAACTCCTCCACACTGGCCCAATCAAGGCCTGTATTGCATCTCTAACCTACAGAACTGTGACGTAAGAGATCTGTGTTGTTAGGTCACTGAGTCTGAGATCACTTGTTACAGCAATGAATGGGAGCCTAACACACCACCTAATGGTGACACCCAATCACACATACCTGTAACAGACCTCTCAGTTCTCACCACCACAGTGTGACCTTCCCCACCTCAGTGAAGAACAGCCTGGTCTTTCCAAGGGCTCAGTCAAAAGCCTTGGCACATCTTCAGTGCTCACAGTCACCAGCAAATCCTGCAGATTCTACCTGTGAGGACCCTGACGGCTTCTCTCAGCCTCCACCATCCTGGCCCCAAGTCTCCCAACTAATTACTACAGTGTCTTCCCAGTCACTGTCCCTTAACCCCTCCTCCACCATTCATATCTCCTCATAGCTGCCAGAGGTACTTTAAACCATATAGCACAGCACATTACTACAGGCTAAAATCTTCCCTACTTTATTCAGAAGGAACTTCAGCATCCTGATGTGGCCTGTGAACTTTACATAACACTGCCCTACTACTACGCTCTTCCCTCCCACATACTCCCACCCTGGTTAACCATCTTCATCATAAACCACTACCTTCTGCTCATCATTACATGTGTCCCCGGGACCTCTGCACCTGCTGTGACTACTCTGCCTCCTCCAGACCCATGCCTAGCTTCTCCCCACTTAATCCAGCTCTCCACTCAAACGTCACCTCCCAGAGTGACTGCTATCACCTAAGCACTCCGTCCTTGTTCTGCTGCTGTCACACTCCAGGCCTCAGGCACGTAAATATGTTACCTCACACCATCCCAGATTGTCTTCCACTCCAGTCTCCTCCTCTCATATTTTGTTTGGTACAAAGCCACTAAAATGTTCTCTTCCAAACAGCCATAGGGGACTGAAGGTGAGCTCAGTGGTAGGCTCTGGGTCCCCCCAGCACAGACAGACATGTGCACACCTTCAGTGGCTTTTCACTGCCCAGAGGAAAGTGTCTCCCAACATTTAAGGGTTCTCAAACTGACCTGGGATACTCGCAAAAATTCAGAAAGAAATGCTGTCTGGGCTAGGGGCATAGCACAGCTGTTAGAGCACTTGCCTAGGAAGTGCAAGGTTCAACTCTGCAGTACGACACACACTGGATATAGAGGTAGATGCTAGTAATCCCAGCACTCAGAAGGCTGAGGCAGGAGGACTTTTGTGAATTCAAAGCCAGCCTGGGCTCCATAGTGAATTCAGGACTGACCTGGATCACAGAGAAAAACCCTGTCTCAAGAAAAAAAGCTATCTACTGAACATGTACACATATTTTTCTTGTCATTATTCCCTAAACACTTCTGCACAACAACTCTTCACATGGCATTTACATTGTGTAAGTATTCTAATTAGTCTAGAGATGACTAAGTATGCAAGATGTACAAAGGCCATATGCAAACTCTGCATCATTCTCGAAAGGAACAGAACCATCAGTGGATTGCAATGTCCCAGGGCCCCTGGGACTAGTCTCCGTGATCAGTGCAGAGAGCTGTACTCATGTCTCATGCTACTCTCTAGACTTGCACTCTCCACAATACAGTTATGAATAGCCATTTAATTCAAGACATAAAATTAAAATTCAGTAAAAAAATGGCACTGTCCACATTTTATGAGTGGCAGCCATGTTGGACAATTTCGAAAGAAGCTGTTCCCACCACCATAGCAAGTTCTATTAGAAAAGCATTGCTATAATGTGTGGTTTTTTTTTTTTCTTTTGAGACAAGGTCAGTCTCTGTAGCCCTAGTAACCTAGGCTGGCCTCAAACTCAGCACCATTCTTCTACCTCAGCCTCCCTAGTGCTGGAATTATAAGCAGATACCATCACACACAGCTTATTTTTACGTAGTGCTGGAGAATCAAACCCAGGGCCTTTCACACGTTAGGCAAGTGCTCTAACCACTAAGCTACACCCAAAGCCTGTGCTCTAACATTTTAACGTCTTTCCCAATCCACTCCTCGCCCCATTATGCCCTCCAATGCAGCCCCTATGCCTTGATATCCCTCTGCTGACCTGGGCAGGAACACTGTTCCCCCTTCTAAAGTCCCACCTATAAGCCTCTCTCAGATCATGTACAGGCTGATGTCACACCGAACTGTCCTTAGCATCTTGGGTAACACAAAGCTCAATGAGCACAAATTAGTATGAAAAACATAAACTTCCTACTGAAACACAAAAGAACAATTTTATAAACTCGTCCATCTCAGGCATAAAACAGTAATACAGCTGGGGTAGCCAGCAGCAAATAAAATGATTTTGTGCCTAAAACTTAAAAGGAATAATTCTGCCTCTGGTTTTCTCCTATTGTAACCACCAGTGCATGCCAAGAATAGAACTCTGGCTTTCTATATCCAGTTAAAATTACTATTGACTTACGCTTTGTGCTGGGAGATGGATTTCTTCTAATTCTGCAGAAGGCAAATGCCTTTGTTCAGAAAGTAAACACAATGAGGCTAGAGTCGATGGTACCACATAAGTGATTCCTTCTGACTCTACATTCAGGGACACTAATTGCTTAACTGCCTTGCTTCTCCTAAAATTTATGCAGTTATGGGACTAAACTCTTAAGGCAGAAACAGAAAAAGGATGCAAATATCAAGGGCGCGCAGGGGCAGCGGCAGGAAAGCGTTCCTAACTTGGGGCCCTGGGACCCGCCATGCCAGCTCCACTGCCAGCTAACGGAGACACATGATCAGGGCCCACTCCAGGCCACACGACCAAAAGCTCCGGGCCCAAGGTACAACCTGCACTTTTCAGCTTTTATTCCTTTAAAGTAGAATTATATTTTATATTTAGTACAATGTATATATCTCAGCCTAGGGTTCCACGAGTCCCTATGTCCATTTTATCATCTTCAGGTCCACACTGCAGTGGTACTAACGGGACTGGGACCGCTGGGCATTAGATCTTTATCCACCTGCAAAACAGACTCTACCTAACAAACAGTAGCTCTTCCTCCCTGCCCTCCCGCAAGCCCCTGCAGGCCCTGTGTAGGACCGCGGCATGCCCTGGTGTGTGGGTGCCACTCTAAGGACTGCAGGCCGCAGGGCAACCAGACAACGAACAACTTCACCCATAAACATGAGCAAACGCGATGTTGACAGACAAAACTTCATTTTACCACATTAGGCTAAGTTTTAGAAGTTTCACCTGATGACCCCAAGACAGACTCAACAGGCCGTTAACCTCCACTGTGTAAGAGCAGCAATTCCACCTGTAGGGGGTCACTCAATCCTGACTTTAAACTTTGGCTGCCCGTTTTAGTCATTTCTGTCTTTCACAAGTCCCCAAATGAGTCTCTCCAGTTGAAATTCCAGAAGAGCATAACTGTGCGAAGGAAACAAGCAGGGGCATGGCAGCCCTTGAGGGGCCCTGGTTTACAAGTGGGTTAAGAGCAAGAAGCATTTACTGTGTTTTGCAGGCCAAAGGGGTCTGCGTTACGAATAATGGGAAAAGTGCATCAGAGATGCTTCTGCAGATAAAGTCAACCGGCCCCAGTGAAGGCACCTTCCCAGAGGCTCCCGACGTGCCAGTCACACAGCACGTACACAGCAGCAGCCCAGCATTCCACAGTCACAATCAAGCAAATTTAACCTCTTGTGTCTAGCTCCTGGTGCTCAAATAACCAATGATTTGGTATCATGAGGAGATCAAGAGCTTGGCTTTCTTCAGTACATACCCAAAACTTAGTCAGTTTCAGACTTAGCACCTTTCATAGAAAGAGTTCTGGTACAGCAGGGCGTGGCGTCTCAAGCCTATAATCCCAGCACTCTGGGAGGCCGGGGCAAGAGGACTGCAAGTTTACGCTGAACCTGGGCAATTTGGTGACAGTTTAGCAAGATACACTCACAACATAAAAAATAAAGACCCAGTTTCTGTAAATATTAACAAACCAAGGGAAAAGCATCAGGGGAAAACATACTCTATTGCTTTGCAAAAAAACAACAAAAACAACCACTCTGCTCCTAATTCCACAGGGAAGCCTCAGTTAAAGCTACTATCCTATATAACACTCAACACCTCTGGCCCAAATAGGCATTTTCTCCGCTTTTGGTTTGCACTGTACGTGGCCATTTTTCTAGCCACTGTGACAGAGGATATTAAAAGAAGGTTTCCTCACACGTTTATTCAAATGTGAATTGAATAAAGGATCTAAGGGGGTAACTGCAGCAATTCATATTTTTTTCATGTTATTCCATTGTCATAAAATCCAAATGAGGCTCACTATGTCTTCTACTTTAAAAACTGTCACATTATCTTGCTCATCTTTGCCCTGCTACCAAATGCTTCATTCAGTGGAAACTTGAAGGGGAAATTTGTGAGACAGCTGTAATCATACCGGGATAATGTAACTAGTAGGGGGCGCGCCGGTGAAGCCTCGGAGCTGCAGGATTATCGCAGTTAGCTCCAAAGGAAGAATGTGAATTTTAAGCTCGAAACAAAATTAGGCAAGACCCAACTCCTCTACCTACTCAATTCTAGCATGTTTGGCTCCCTCTGAAGCCCAGAATTTCCATTTCTGCAGCATTAACAGAGCCCAGAGATGACTCTCCTGGTGGTTTTACACGGGAGAGACCTTGACAGAATTCTCTTATTGCTGAACAACACATCTTCATCCCATTCCGACAACATGATCGTGAAACACAAACTTGTCTGGATTTCAACTCAACCCCATGTTATGTGACACAATCTGAAACCAGCATTTTACAAGATAATTTATTTTAGCATGTCATCCATAATCCAGTATCTTTGAAAACTGAAGAAAAAAATTACCATTGCTTCATTTTTTAGAAATAAAACTATTGCTGTTTTTTAAGTTGATACATATGCTACATATATTAAACTACACAAACATAAAAGAAAATGGCAATACCGGATCCTGGATGGGGACAGAAAGCACAACCTCTACAGAATTCAGAACTTCTACAGAATTCATGCCTGTGCATTTTTCTTTGTGCTTTCAAGGAAGGCGCAGGGCCAGCAAGACATGACAGAAGGATTCTACCTCGCCATGGAGTAATTTTCTCTCTCTCTCCTTCCCCCTCTCCTCTTTGGTAGAGCTGGGATCCGGGAATTAAAACGAGGGGCATCCTACCACTGAGCTAAATCCCCAGCCCTGTGACTTTCAGACAAGACCTACATTGCCCAGGCTGGCCTCCAACTTGCGATCCTCCCGCCTCAGCCTCACAGGAGATGGGATCACCACCAGACCTAGCTGAAGCAATTTTCTTAAGAAGATACTGCTCAGATATGACCAGATGACCCTCCAGGGAGGGATCAAGTGTACATAGCTGGCATATCACCCATGATTTTCTGTGACACTGCCAACACACACACCTGCCTGTGGGGCACATTCAGGTATGTGTTCACAGACAGCAACACCAAAATCCAAAGACTAATTTTAAATTAATGTTAAGTTATGAAAGGATATAAGGGGAAGTGAACCCTCAAAGGCTGTTTTATGTGAAACCACTTTACAGGATTATTGTCACTGCTTTACTGCTATACAAGTATACTCAATACATGAAAGCATTGCTTTACAATACAAACAACTTACTGGCCTGGTATACAAAAAGGATCCTTAGAAAGTATTAATTATTTCAATATCACAAATGAAAAATGGGCAAAGGCTACGAACAAGCACATAAAAAAGGCTACAAGATATGTGAAAATAGGCTTAATTTCATAATTATAACAGAAATTAAAAAGCAACATGCCATTTCTCAAGTAAAAATTGATAATAAAAATAAGAGCTTAATAGTCTTTAATAGTGAAGGTACATGATAACAGCAGCCCTCACACAACGATGAGAAGGTATAATCGTGGCTTCATCTTACAGGGCAATCTGGTAATACTTATTGACGTTTTGAATTCCTCCACTTGTTGTCTAAATCTTGCTTGTACTCCATTGTCAGAAAGTTCCATTTCCCAATATAAGATATATTTGCATACATATATAAGATTTTATGGACAGCACAATTTGCAACAGTGAGAAACTGGACAACTTGGATGTTTCTCCTACAGTCTGATCACTTACAAGTTACTAAAGTATCATAATTAACTCCATGAACTGGGAGACATTGCTCAATTGGAATAGCTTTGAAGTGGCTGGAAAGAATGCATAGTATCCCTCTTCACTGACACAGGAAGATATCTAAGATACCGTGTTAAATTAAAAAGTCATTATCACATGGCCTGTAGTGTTATCCAATGGTGTGAAAAGGTTTAAAAAGGAGTAAGTGTGAGCCAGGCCTGGTGGTGCACGCCTGAATTCCCAGCATTCTGGGAGGCTGAGGTAGGAGAATTGCAAGTTTGAGCCAAGCCTGGGCAATTTAGTGAGAACCTGCCTCAAAAAAAGTGCATTTGTGTCGGGTGGGCAAATTCCCCAGGAGAAACACACAGCAGTCCCTGCTAGAAGGCATGGTCAGAATCAACAGTCAAAACAGCAGATTTTTACTCCTGACTTTGTACATGTTACACATGATATTTAATGCACTAATTATGTTGTTTTATAGTTTTTTCAAAAAATTCTATGACCACCAAGCTATAAATTGTATGAACTGCTAAAAACGATACATTAAGGTTTCACATCTGGCCTAATTCTGAGGTTCTCAGGGCCAGTGAGAAGAGGTAGAGCTGACAAGCTGCGGTAGGCAGATCCGAAAAGGTTTCCCCATGCACAAAGAGCAGAGCCAGTTACCATTCTGCCAATAAAGAATCCAGCTGAGCTATGCTTTCCTCAAAGGGAGCAATTTAACAACTTGATTTCAAGCCAGAGTTTGGTCCCAGTGTGGCGCCTGAAGCGTACTAATGCACTGTGTGGACACAGCCAACTCAGCTGCCATACAGGGTGGAATGGTGGTCCCAGATGTACAGGTCCTAATCTTCAGGACCATGAATGTTGGGTTACATGGCCTTGGGGGGGGGGGGTGCAGTTAAGGTTGCAGATGGTATTAGGGCTGCTAATCATTCACAATAATCACTGATCCTAGATTGCCTAGGTAGGATCAATGTAATCACAACGAGGAAATAAGTACACTATACAGCAGGGTCAAAGAGATGCAGAGTTCCTGACTCTGAAGATAGAGGAAGAAACCAAGAAACGTGGGTATCTTCTAGAAACACATGCTCCCCTCGTCAGGCCCTGCCATTGCATCAGACTTAACACAGAGACCTGTAAGATGATGTACGGATCTCCAGTAATTTGCCACAGAAGCAGCAGGAAACTAACACAACCTGATGACCTCACCTCTCAAGTCCCATGTCCTTCCTCTGTGCAAACCTGGGCAAGCTGTGAAAATCGGCCTGAACAACATACCTGCAGAGGCTCAGGACCTAAGCCTGCACTGCCAATGGGCCGCGCAATATTTTCCCCAAAAGTCATTCTTTTTGTGAGCGCATATTTGTGATACACAAAAGTTACGTTCAACTTGAGAAACTGGTGCACAAACATACCAAATCTTCACCACTTCCACTAACATTCCTGCCTGCCATATTCTCTTCTCCCTCTCCACAAGCCTACCTGCCTGTTTCCAGGTAACTTCAGACCTCCTCAGAGAAAATTCAGCAAGACAGCAGCAACGACAGGCAAGGGACAGAGCTCAATGGTTAAAGCACTTGCCTAGCATGCACAAGCCCCTGGGTTCAGTTCCCCTGCAATTGCATAATAATTAGCTGGGCACGGTGGCACACACCTGTACTCCCTGCAGTTAGGAGGCTTAGGCAGGAGGATTGTCATGGGTTCAAGTCCAGCCTGGGCTACACTGTGAACTCAGAATTAGCCCAGATAACAGAGCAAGACTCGACCCACAAAAAGGAATAGACAGGAAATCAAAGATACCAGCAATAAAACTCTCTTGATGGTTACTAAATTAGCTACACCTGAAGAAGCCATATTTGGAAAGAGTCATTAATAGAAGTCTTCTGGGGCTTCCAGTCAAGATGGCTGCTCAGTAACAGCACTGCATAATGTCTCCTTATCGACTCACTTAAAATGTCAAGAATTTAGTTAGAAAAAGCATGTTTGGTGTAGCTAGGAAAGACAGGAGCATCCCCAAAAACTGAAAGGTGGCCAGCAGGATGCCAGAAATTCGAAAGGATCATCGAAAGCAGAGAAAAAAAAAATCCCCGCAGCCCAGGAAGCTGCCACAGCCGGCTGCAAACGGCGGGAGCCGCAGGCAGCTGCAGACGGAGGAAAGCTCACGGGCACCTGAACATCCGATGGAACAGAGCTGGAAGAGGACAGAGCTGGGAGAGGACGGAGCACACGTCAGCAGAAAGTAGGCTGCGGGCAGGTCAGAAATCCTGAAGTCACACCGGAAGATGAGGAAAGAAGCAGCCAACTCAGCACAGCCCCAAGCTGCCGGCACCCACAGACCACAGACGGAGCAAGGTCCAGAGGTCAGAACCTCAGCCCGAGCTAAGCGCAGATCCAGAGAAGTGGGAATTATCGGCCAGCGGGCAGCCCCAGCCTCAGAAGCACCAACCCACGGTGTGTGTACTACAAACGCAGCATGCGCTTCCCCTAGAAAAGGCCCCGGGATCCCAGATCAGAAATGGGGCTCAGCAGCTGTCTCAGGCAGTGACGTCAGCAGGAGCCATTTTCTCTCCTGCACACCAGAGACAGTCAGAGGTAGCAGAACCACGGGAAAACATGGTAACAAATCTCATACAAAAAGACCTGACACCCCAGAAGATAGTACCAGGGATACTGACATTGCAGAATCCAAAGAAAAGGACAAAAATGATGCTAACTTCTGGACCCAGAAGTCAGATAGTCAGTGAATTAAAGCAGGAGTTAAAGCAGGAATCAAAGCAAAAATCAAAGCAGGAAATAAAACAGACAGTGCCAAGAGCTACACCAACACATAGCTAAGCAAAAAGCAAGCCTTGAAAAGAAATTAGAGGAGACCAAAGAAGAAATGGGGAAACACGGTTACAAATTTCCTACAAAAAGACCTGACACCCCAGAAGATATTACCAGGGGTACTAAAGATAAATATGGCAAAAATGATGGTAACTTCTGGGCCCAGAAATTCAGTGAATTAAAGCAGGAATTAAAGCAGGAAATAAAACAGACAGCAGAAGAGCTACACCAACACATAGCTAAGCAAAAAGCAAGGCTTGAAAAGCAAGCCTTGAAAAGCAACTAGAGGAGACCAGAGAAGAAATATACCAGAAGATAATGAAGGCAAAAGAAGAAATTAGAGAAGAACACAACAGAGATATAGAAAAATTGAATACAGATATTCAGGAAATGAAAAACACGCAGGAAATAATAAACAACCACTTTAAACAACTTCAGAATACAATGTCAGACCTAGAAAATAAAGTGATTAAGCTGCAACATATAGGCCATGAAGAACACAAAGTAAATAAAGCAAATCATTACAACGGCTGACAGATGATTCAAGGAGAAACAACCTCAGAATTATGGGAATCCAGGAGAAGACTGATGACAAAACAAAAGGCTTAAAGGACATGTTTAATGAAATAATGGAAGAAAATTTCCCAAATCTAAGAAAAGAAATGAATGTGGAACTATTGCAGGCATACAGAACACCAAACAACTTGGATCAGAAGAGATCCTCACCACGACACATCATAATTAAAATTCTAGAAACCCAACACAAAGAGAAAATACTAAACGCGGTAAGAGAAAAACAGAAGGTGACCTACAAAGATAAGCCTATCAGGACAACTGCAGACTTCTCAATCCAAACTCTAAAAGCAAGGAGATAATGGAGCAATGTCATCCAAGCACTAAAAGAACATAAATGCCAACCGAGACTGCTATATCCAGCAAAATTATCTTTTAATTTAAAGGGAGACCTTAAAACTTTCCATGATATAGACAGCTTAAAGGAATTTGCAGCCACTGAGCCAGTATTGCAGAGAATACTTAAAGGAAACCTAGAAAGTGAAAGGGAGGCCAGCGACACCAATGACCCCAGAGGAAAAGCGAAATCAGCTAGAGGAGAATGAGCTGAGAAAAAAGTATGTTAGTAATCAGTGAAATATGAGTAAATAAGTTATGATAGTTAAAAAAAAGTCTAAAATAACTAAATTTGCCTTCATATCTGTCACTTTAAGTATATATAAGTGGTATAGATTTAAGTTCATGTAATGTAGCAATGTGATATAGTTTTAACTTTGTTTTATTGTAGCAATTTACTTATTAGGTCACTAATGAAAATTTATTCCAAGGAAAATGACTGATGTAAAGATAACGCTGTGAATGTACAAGTATGCACCTTCCAATATTCAACTAGGGCATTTGAAATTTAATTTTTTTCTTCTACTTTCCCAAATTTACTAGTCTGTTGAACTACGTGCTTGTAGTTATTTTCTAATGTGAACTGGTGGGTACGGCCAGGTTTAATAATAACAAAGATATAACAAAATAGAGAAAAAGTACTTTTGATAAATATCCCAATAAAGGGATTGGTTGGATTCAGAGAAGAGGCATCAAAATTTAACTACTGCGAACCCATTCAAGGAACAGAAAGTTGAGTTAGAGTGGTGACTTAAATGAAATGACTTAGGAGTGGAAGATTAATATGTTAAACACTGTATGGTTTCTCTGACTTGGAAAACCAGAACACAGACATTCTTTGGAACCATATGAGTGATAGCCTGAGTTGGGGGAAGGGATAATGAGGGAGTGGGAGGGTAGAAAAAGGGAAGTGATTGTAAACTCGATATGATACATAGGTGTACGAAACACCCAAATTCATTGTAAAGACTATGTATTACAATTGTATATTACTAAAAAATAGTGGGGGGAAAAAGTCTTCTGGTTTTATTTCCTGCTTTTGCAGGGCTACACACTTAACTCGTCCTTGCACATGCTAAGCAATCACTCTCCTACAGAGGCACCCCTCTAGCCAGTGAGCCCTTTGTAAATCACAGCCCTCCACCCCAACAAATGGCACACGTCCTTCCTACCAGAACGTTCCTCTGCAAGAAAATGAATCTCATCTGTGAACTTCAGAAGAGCATAACAAGGAACACTTTAACGGTGGCCCCAGCACATCTAACATCTACAACTGAGGATTAGCAAGGCCACAACTGTAATTAGGACAGGTCACCACTGAGTGGCAGGCACAGAGCTGAGCCCCAGATACACACAATGCAGCTGTCAGCATGCTACCATCAGGAATCAACAACACTGATGATACACATGCTCACGTTCCCAGGGACAGTAACCCCGCAGCTGCAACGGCAAGGGCTCTGCACCCGGGATCTAGAGGGACATCATGCTGGTCCCCACTCCGCCAAGCAAAAAATCCAAGGACAAGAGAAAGAGAAAATAATGGCTTCCTTATCACCATCCTAGAAATGTAACCACTTAACTGCCTCACCCTCAAATACTACTCAGATTAAAGTTATCTCAGTAGCCAAATAATTGCAAGCAGATCTCACCCTTCTACTGGTTTTTGCATTTTACATTCTTTCCAATGAATTGCTTCTTCATGGAACCTGTGTCCTCCAAGGCTTCTATGAGGTGGGGCCCTGCATTTATAAAGGCTCCTACTAAGACTGTCTCAGTAGCAGCTGCAATCTGTCCATGCAGGACATGAGGTCTCACCAAGTCACCTGGTTGATAATCACTGACCTAGTAGGGCAATACAGGCAGGAGGGTCACAAGTTCAAGCCCAGCCAGGGCACCTTAGCAAGACTGAAATCAAAACTTAAGAGAGAGAGAGAGGGAAAAAAAGGCGGGGGATAGGGGGGCAGATGGATGAGTCTATAGCTCAGTGTAAAGCCCCTCAGTTTGATCCCTAGCACAGATGAATAAAAACAAAAATAAATTAAATGGGCAAATATGTCCATATTACAAGAATTTCCAGAAAAGATGCCATTTTAAATAAAGGTTTTGGTGCTAAGAATTTATCACACTGGGATTTCTTAAACGCAGGAAACGTAACAGTAAGTTCTCTGCTCAGGTTCCCACTCCTTTCAGCACAATGTACATGAAGCTGGCATCAATCTACAACAAGGAACGCTCACTCTCCCCAAAGGAGGCGTTT